>OY856415.1:370150686-371350686 GCA_963693085.1 Alisma plantago-aquatica | reverse complement strand
ATGATATATTTTGGGGTGTTGCAATTATTCTATTGAAGCTTTTGTGGTTGAAGAGCCGTAAAAGAGGTAAATGACAGTTCTCTTCGGTAGAGGAGAGAGGTCAATTGAGTATGCAGTAAAGGTATAGTAACACTAAGATGTAGGTGTGGCCATCAAGAATAACGCAGGTAATGTCAGTCGCAAACTAACAATTGTGCTCTTATGCTAGCGCTGGATCATGTTCAACAACTTCACCGGAGGGTGGAATAGCAATTGGTGGCAGCATGACTGAGTTGTTATTGGAGAAATCACCTAGAATGCGTATTACATGCAACAATAGCTAAGTGACCTGGTCGCGTTGTGGTCAAGCAACAATTACTTATACTTGTTCATATGTCACAGTTTCAAGAACAGAAGATATAGAATGATATCCAGCATCTGCACTTGTCTCGTGTATATAAGAAAATTTTGAATGGGTCACGTGTAATCTCAACTCTTTGTTTTCTCTCTTACCTTTTTTTAAATTTTTTGAGGACGCTACTGTAATTAAGTCCAATGTTCTGGGCTGTAAGCTATATTACACTGTTTGTTTAATCAAGGGAGAAATTTCCAGATGAAATTATGCACCTTGAATTCTGCAGATCGGGCTAAATGGGCCCTCGTGCGTAGAATTGTTGGTTTTGCGCTCGCCACAATTCTCAACATAGACAATTATAAATTTGCGCATGTAATAGTAACGGGCCTACAAGTTACAAGCGTTGTTATCAGACGAGAAACGGAATTTGACAGCTCATATTTTAAGATGCGTTTAACAAAAGATGATAACCAATCTGGCGCATCCGAGACTGCAATCTCTTCTCAAAATGGCTAACTAAGCATGAACCCTGTTTAAACCGCTACTGATGCCACATGCATCAATAGACAATTATCCATGCTGCTGTCGGTCAAAAGTTAAGGTCAATAATCGCAGATTTTTTATGTTTTGTCAGAATTGAACTGTAACTACTCAACCGTCGCTGTTCCAGCTGTCTGATTTCCCATGGCTAACAGGTATGCGTTGCTTTCAGACCAGAGTGATTTCCCATTGGAGAAAGAACTGAGGAATTGAATGATTTGACAGTATTTTTGCGGGGCAAAACATGGTCTCCAAGGTGATCTGGCAACTCGGACACCATTCTTTTATAGGAGCAATTGATGCCATCCGTAATCAAGCAACACGATGAAATGTCAGGTAATCGCGCCATTGAAGAGAACCATTGCTTTTATCCGTGACTAGTTAGTCATCTAGAAGCATCCCAAAACTGATACTCAGTACGATTAGAGTAACAAGTTTCTTTCTAATAAACAAGTTCTGCTCCTTAAGCTCGATTTACCGTTTGACTGGTAAGCAAGATCAGTAACGCCTCGCAGAAGACGGAAGAAAGAAGACGACCTGATCGTTGTTTTTATGTAGGAGATTAATCGATTCTGTAGATCCTTTAATGATTCTTTTCTGAGTCTGTATACACAGATATAAATCAGGAAAAAGAGTACATAGAAAACATGAATACACACCCTCCGGTGACTGATACATCATGAAGAATAGTCCTAAACCTTAGTTTCGTACTCCTTGAAAGCGCCTATTTCGTATGGAAGTGAGAGTACCATCTCAATGAATGGATGGACCATAGTCGCTTTCATTATGTCTGGTGTCACTCCCAACTTTTAGTTTCCCCCTGCAATCGGGAACCTTCCAATCTTTCCAATAAAGAGGCCATTGCACTGACACATGGACCGGGGGTTGCTTCATATCGCAATTGCATCTGATGGACAAACCTGTATATATACTAGTCTATGGGACAAAGAGGCCACTCTTTCTTGTACCAGACACGATTTGAATGCACTTCCCCTATCTGCTGATCTTGAGTCGCAGGAAACCGCTGGCGCAGGGTGCAAGGAAAGAATAGTCGTCCGGAGAGATGGGCCTTCTCAACTTCCCAACCCCAACGGACGGCCTCCTTCCGCTGCTTCTGGTACACACAATACTGTCATTGGCTGTGCTAGAGAACGCCTTCAGACGGGTTCTGCATGTTTTCACCGGCAACCAACCAGAAGAGGAAGCAGATGTCGCAGGCCAGGGGAGCTTCTACCGAGATGATGCTTTAGGGTGTGACACGCCGAGATCAGCCCGGGTTTCTTTGACCGACTTCAGGTCCTTGCACGGCAGTGGAGGTGCGTCATCATCTCTGTCCGAGTGCTGCGTTTGCCTGTGTGGGTTCGAGGCCGATCAGGAGGTCGAGGAGGTGGTGGACTGCGGCCACTTCTTCCACAAGGAGTGCTTGGAGAGGTGGCTGGAGCAGAGGCACCGCACCTGCCCGATCTGCAGATGTCTTCTCTGAACTGTTTTGATGTGGGTATTCTCTTGCCTGATTTCTTCTCGTGTATATATGTGTTCGTGTCAGAGATCACTCGTTCAGTAATCAGTGTCTCCGGTCTTGTATGCAAGCTAAGGAGATCTCTACTGCTTTGTCTTTCCATATGGTTAGGCGAGTTTGGGCGCTGCCTTTGATGGGATTCTTGATATAATATAAAGATTCTGTAAATCATGTAAGAAGATTGATAAATGACTGTTATAACATATCTAGCCCTCCTTTGTGAAATTACAATAGTTACCTTAGTAAGTTGCGTAGATTTATCTCTGGCCATATTTTTTTCGGCTAATAGAAACCCAAGTGACCCCTCTATTTATCTACCCGAGGCCTCCCTTCCTTCTATCTACAGCTTTAGAGTCCACTTTTAGTAAGGGTTAGTTTGTTTGGGTGTACTAGTTTGTAATTGTGTGAGTTTGTCATCTAAAAATGTATATCAAATACACACTTTGTCATCCGAGTCACCTCACCAAACATGCCCTAAGAGTAGTGATACCACGATCCTCTTCTATCACTTCAAACATATTCGTCCTTAAGAGTAGTGATACCACTATCCTCTTCTATCACTTCAAACATATTCGTTTCTTGTAATGAATGAACTATTACAAAAATTGGAAAGACGTGCTATATGGCAGGAAAAAGAAAGAGACAAGAAATGGAAGAAAAAAAACCAAAAAAGAGGTGAGAGAAAATTATTTTCCTTATAATTTTCAATCCGTAATAAATGTATTGACAAAATAAAATATGTTTCAATCCTGATAAAAAACACAATCTTAACACCAATAATCAACATACTTTTGAAAAAAATAATACACAATAAAAATGAGTATTGTATATTTGGAATAGTACTCATTTTCTGAGTAACACTAATTAAAAATAAATATTGTGTGTCGTTCTTTTGGTATATTCTTGATGTGATTGTAAATAAGTATTAAAATGAGAATGGAATTATATTTTTGAGGATAGTACTCATTATTTTAGTAATATACTAACTGAAAAATAAGTATTACATGTCATTTTTAGGGATAATATTTCTTTTGTGAGTGAATAAAAAAGATGAATACTATACTAAAAGGATGACATACAACACTCATTTTTCAGTTAGTGTGTTACCCAGAAATGAGTATTATCACTAAAAATGTAATGCAATATTTATTTTAAGACTTATGTTAAAATATAATGACATCAAAAAATGCGTACTAGATCAAAAGAATGACATACAATACTCACTTTTGAGTTAATGTGTTACTCAAAAGATGAGTATTATCACCACTATATAATATTCATCTTTATATTATGTATTACTTTTTTTAAAACTATATCGACACTGGTCTTGTTAGATTGTATTTTTAATAAAAATTCAAATAATTTTATATCGTTAAAAATTCATTACGAGTAGTAAGTTATCATCATCATCATCTAAGCCCCAGTCCCAACTATGTTGGGGTCGGCTACATGGATCCTTCATTTCCATTCAGCTCTATCATGGGCCATATTCAGATTGAGATGTAGAGATTCAAAACCTCTCTTTATAAGCTCATCCCATGTTAATTTAGGCCTTCCTCTTCTTCTATTTATAGTGTTTGGCTCAATAGCATTGCTTTGTATAAGCACACTAGTAGGTCTGCGTTGCACATGTCCGTACCATCTGAGTCGGCCCTTGCGCAACTTGTCCTCAATGCTCGCCACCCCTACTTTATTCTTGATATAGTCATTTCTCAAGCGATCTTTTCTTGTCTTCCCACACACCCATCTCAACATATGCATTTCAGACACGGTCATCTTATTGAGACCTTATTTTTTCACCGCCCAACATTCACACTCATAGAGCATGACTGGTCGTATAGCTGTTCTATAAAACTTACTTTTTAACATGAGAGGGATCTTCTGATCACATAATACTCTAGTTGTAGTCCTCCATTTCAACCATCCTGCAGTGATCGATTGACAAACATCATTTTGGACATCCCCTTCTATTTGAATAATAGAACCCAAGTAATGAAATTTATCACATTTTGGTATATCTACTCCGTCCAACTTGGCTCCATCATTCACACTGTGAGATTGGATGAAATTGCAATGCATATACTCAGTTTTGTTCCTGCTAATCATCAATCCATTTGATTCCAATGCCTTTCTCCAATGTTCAACTTTATCATTCAATCCATCTTTAGTTTCGTCAATCAAAACAATATCATCAACAAATAACATACACCAAGGAATATCATCCTGAACATTCTTTGTCAACTCACGAGTAGTAAGTCATAAGGAAAAATAATTTTCTTTCACCTCTTTTTTCTTTATATTCCTGGGTTTTTTCTCCCATATCTCTCTTGCCATGATTTCCATGTCAGCATAGTTACATCTGCCCCAATGTAGGGGTATGGAACCAAATATATGTGGGGTGACATCTATAATTTTCCACATGTTATTCTCACCTCTTCATTCATGATCATCACTCCATTTATAGCCATTTCAACTGTCCTTTAACCATCTCTAGAGGTAGGAGCAAACCTAAAGAAGCAGGGGGTTATCACTTATGTTGATAACTACACCACTAAATAAGGTATTAGACACCAACATGTATTGCAATACTTTTATGTTGTACTTTGAGCATAGATTAGTTAATAATTATGATAAACTTATCGACTAGTCATTTTCTGATTTTGTCGATACATTTACCTTACTCTTGATGTTAAATACTCTTTTTAAGCTGAATTAGAATATCTTTATTGAGATGTACTAACAAGTGGGAAGGAATAATGAGTATATGCTTCTAGATCTACTTGCACAAATCCATTTGTTCCTACTAATCACCAATCCATTTGATTCCAATGCCTTTCTCCAATGTTCAACTTTATCATTCAATCCATCTTTAGTTTCGTCAATCAAAACAATATCTGTTGGTATGTATGCCCTGAGAGCCAATCATGGGATGATTGGTGGGATACATTAAGATTGATTTGATAAACATAAAAGGCAAGCTTCCAATTCTTTCTGGTTCAGTCATATGAGATAGTGATAGAACAGATTGAATGTCTAGAGAATGACAGTACTCAATGACGTATGCTTTCAGGTTGAGGACCTGAACGATGAGATCATACGGATGCTAAGAGTTTGTACATTATTGTTATGTCCCTAGTCAGATGTCATTGTGGAAGGTAGATAGACAACAATGATACACAAGACTAGATTGTGGTGTTGGTTGATGACAGAATCTCATTAGTCATGATATAGAGATATCAAACCAAACACATAGGTACTTGTTAGAGAACAAGTGTACCTGACAGACCCACCGTGAGTTTGACACATGGAACCATGACATGGTAGTCACAGTCAGTACTCACAGTGATGGTGGTGAGTGTGATTCTTTGACCTGAAATCACTACACTCAACACATGTCATTGGGCACACTTTGACATCATCAAACGCAGTCCTGAAACATGGGTTGTTATAAAGGAGATGATTGGGTGGCTTTGACACATGGGGCTTTTGAGGGGTGAGTGATAGATATGGGATTTGTCCCTCCTGAGGGAGTTTGATATCCAAGGCCACTTGATGAGTAGGATTGAGATAGGCGTGCTCACGCATGTGTGAATCAGTATGTGATATTGATGTCATACATATCTCCTCCAATCTGCTCTGAGATCAAGAAAGTGAATGAACGTTGACAGGATGACTGTTCCATGCCTCGAGTTCATTCGGGATATCAGTGACAAAGGAATTATACATTCACTGTAACACCATTCAAGGATTGTAGGATTGAAAGTTGTTCTCCAACTTTCTACTTTCACTTGGGTAGCACTGATGTGTGACTAGGCACCACTCTTTGCTTGTGAAGTCATAAGTGTTATGGACTTTCACTACCAATGTGAAATGGACCTGCAAGGTCACACACATAGGATTTAACCTGGAAGAGGAGTTTTGTCCACAAACAATGTTTAGATTGATTACTAAAGGAGTTTAGTAGTTCAATTAAACACTCAATCAATTGATAGTTCAATGTCATAATGTTCAAGGTGTTGGACACATTGATTGGAGTATCAGATTGATTGAAATCGCAATTGACTGTTTCTGCACAATATGCACACCCAACCGATCGGCTCATGTGATGAACCGATCGGCTGAGCTTGGTGAACCGATCGGCTCAGGTTGTGAGTCGATCGGCTCAAGGACAGAGTGAGATGACCAGTTCAAGTGTTGAACCGATCGGTTCAACTGGTCCAACCGAGCATGTTGGGAAAGAAAGATTGGTGAGATTTTTTTTTTGTTTTACTTGTCCAATACGATTGGAAT
Source organism: Alisma plantago-aquatica (assembly GCA_963693085.1). Lineage (NCBI taxonomy): Eukaryota > Viridiplantae > Streptophyta > Magnoliopsida > Alismatales > Alismataceae > Alisma > Alisma plantago-aquatica. Next base: position 371,344,003 of record OY856415.1, on the reverse strand, counting down.
AAGGATTGGTATTTGATACCAATTAGAAACAAAAGAAAGAAAGTCAATCGGGAACTGATCAGGACCACGAACCGACCGGTTCAGAAAGTGAACCAACCGGTTGAGGTGTCCCAACCAATCGGTTGAGTGTCAACCGACCGGCTCAGATCCCCAACCGACCGTTTCAGTTGTGAAACGATCGGTTCAGGTTGCGACTTGGTTGTTTTTGTGGAAAATCTCGAACCCTTCTACTCCTGCTTTAGTCCCATATTACCGGGGACAGAGAACCCTGTCCCATGACCCTCCTATATATATAGGGGTATTGGGGGCTTCTCAAAGAACAACTCAGTGCAACCAGTTGCTCTGCAAAGTTGTCATTCTCTCTGGTTTTGGTAACCGAGAGAGAGCCCGAGCAAGTGCTACCCGCAAAAGGAGGCGCAGCAAGGGAAAGACAACTGCAGTTGCAATTGGAGGCAGGAGAGTGTGTTGGCGACTAGTACGCCAACAGGAGGGTGCGACTCCTTCCAATTCCTTGTGGGACAAGGAGATTGGAGTTCCAGGTGGTCCGTGTGGACTACTTCAGAGGCGGGAGATTTCTGCCGCTCAGAGAACAGCTGTCAATCCCGATAGTCCCAGTGAGACCAAGAGTCGTCAGTCCCGGTGTGACCAGGAGCTGCACATACACCGTCCAAGACCGGAGGTGAAGACCGCGCAAGGTGCGAGGTATTATCACCGAGCAAGCCTCGGGACAAGGTATGATTCCACAAACCATCCTTTCCTATTATATAGACGTTGACGCGTTTCCTTGTTCCGGGTTTGGGGGAGAAAATTTTTGTTTCCGCTGCCTTCTCTACCTCCCCTAAAACCCAACAGTGGTATCAAAGCCACGTCAACTGCTCTATATTTTAGAAATATCGATATGATCGATTTTGGTTTGTCGCCTTTATTTATTGCATACGATGCGAATAAAATTGGCTTTATGCATGTCCAATCCTAAATCCACAAATCCCAATTACATATATGATATGTATTATTAATGCACTCGATACGCGTCGCCCTTAAACGAGTTTTGTGGTGGATGTATAGCGTGGTTATGGCCAATAAACCCTATCTGTGTGTGGTTGTATGTGGTTTCTTGTATCTCGGTCTGCGCACCAATCTTCCTTCTCCTATTCCTGATGTAACTTGAAATAATTCGAGATTTCTTTCCTACCTTTGCTCCCCTCGAATGTAACTCGAGGTTTCTCTTTTTACATGTAAAATAGGATAGATTTTATTTCCTGTTATGTCGAAGAACGGCGTACATCCTGACGACAGCTGAGACGATCGATTCAAGGAGTGAACCGATCAGTTGACGTTCCAGATGATAGGTTCAAGGTGTGAACCGATCAATTGATGACCGGTCCGAGGAGAGAGACGAGCGGGTGGCGGCCATGAAGAGATGCACGATGACCAGGCGAACGGATCGGTTGGAAAAGCCAACCGATCGGCTGGTGGCACCCAGCCGACCAGTCTGATGGTGAGCCGATTGTCTCATGTGATGAGTTGATCAAACCCAAAAAGGCAAAGCACATAGTTCATCTTGTACATGTTGCATGTGATGTAGACCTAGATGACCGTGATTCCTCTTGGCTCGAGGAATCACATTAGGATGGCCATAATCATCGCTTTTATCATTTTGCATGTTTTCTGTGGGATATAGCATGTATATGATACGTACTATATATTGTGGTGATTGGATATGTATATGTATATAAAAGCCAAATCCCTCATTAAATATTAAGTTTTAGATGCCTTCCAAATGCGACACACGTGAAAAGCTTGATCGACCAAGTGTGGGCACGCCCAAGCGTGGTGCACCGTCTATCTCGTGGAAGCGTGAAGGATGAATGTGTGGCTCTGCCCAAGCAGGGTGCATATTCATCGTGTTGGCTTTGGGTCGGACTTAACAAGGTGACCTAGATAGGATCTAGCACCTTGAAGCATGGAGATGATCATGGCAAGGAGTTGCATATGACATCTTATCAAGAGTTGCATATGATGCAATTGGCAAGAGTTGCCTACCTAAGAGATCTAAGCTGTGGGTGACAGCCCAAGCTGGTCCATGACTTGGAGGATTTCAGGATCTTGCCCACTAGAAGGTTGTATGCTGCAATCTTCCGAATTGATGGTGAGGGCTATCAATTTGAACTAAAATAGTGGGAGCGATAATTAATTAAAGGCCTAATTTTATCGTCAACTTTTCAAATCAATCAAATAAGTCAAAAGGAGTTTTGGACTAAAATTGCATATATTTCCTTTTGTTAAAATAAATGGTGAATCAACAATAATCACTTTATTTGTGATCGGTCTTTGAGACCAACAAATTAAATGGGAATAATTCCACGACTAGTATAGGATGCTGAGAAGTGTTCTCAATCAAAGAGCGTAAGCTCTAAGTCCTAGTTATACCAGAACCAGATGAACTCGATCCCACCACATCAATGGATGAAAGTATGCTTATGGAAGCATACCGAGGATGACATTGATGAGGAGTGCTTGATGTTGTGTTCTCTGAACTATGAGTTGCAGATACAACATGAGACATATGATGTCTCCAAGACACTGTCCTAGTATGTCATGACAGAAGGAGATCCAATAAGGTATTCACACACTCAATGCGATTGGGTATGTGGAAAACCTGACTAAGAAGGATTCCCTCTAAGCCAAGAGTTGGTATTGGTATGATACTGCAAATGTTGTAAGAATCATACAATTCATGGTAAGCTACAACATGAACAACTTTGACAAGCATTGATAGAGTTGTTGGACATGTTGAGGATAGTAGAGGCAAAGATGAAGAAAGAAAAACCATAATCTTTGATGTGATCAAAGAAAAGGTAAGTCTTAACGGTAAGGATAAGGGCAAAGCAAAGAAGTGTTCTGATGCTAGCCAGCAATCTAAGCCGTCTTCAGCCTCAAGGCACATGGGGAAAGGGTGTATGAGGAAATTGCCCTCTATATCTGGAAGAACAAAAGAAGATGAAGGAGGGGATGGAAATCTCCACCTAAGGTATCATGAAATGAACTACTTCTTTATCTGAGGTATATGATACCAAGATATGGATATGTCATATATGATATGCAAGATCCACAAAGAAGTGATGGCCTCTGTGAAAGGACCAAGAAAGAAGTACTCATTATTGGGGCAAGTGTTGCTGCCATTGATAGAAGTATCTTTCAGTTTATTTCAGCCTAAAGGGCACGGAATAGAGTTGAGGACTTCTATTTCAATTTTCCAATAGATTGAAACACTTTATTTTTGCATATTGTATGACAATGGTGGCAATTAATAAAGTTGATGTTTCAATCTCAAAGATATGATCTTTGTGGCAATGCCTTGTTTATCTTGTGATATTTGATATGCATAAGATAAAATGATACCTAAAGTTATTGATAACTCAAACAATCAAATTAGCATCAATCATGAGAGATTCATTTCTAGTTTCCATATGATGGATAAATCTAGACTCTTTTGGTTAGAGAACCAGTAAGAGACATGAATATCTTGGACATGATTAATCAATCTTCACTAATGGTAGTGGGAGAATGATTATCCTATTAGGTATAATACATGTGATGTATTTACATACCTATTGGATTAAATGCTAATACTTCAAATGGTGTTTAGAGAAATACCAATATGAATATCTTGAAGTGTTCAAGATTATCATAGATGAAGTACGAATTTGGTAAAGTGTTAATTCTTGATGAGATCAATGAATAAAATACTTAGACCAAATGTTTGAGATCCTTATGAGTGATTATGATAATGTATCATAGTGAACTCATGATTAAGGCATGATGATGTCTAAATCAAGAAGGAATCATACTCTAAGGAGTTAGAGATTGATTATCAAATAACTAAATTCTTCTTAAATAAAGAATACCCCACACTAATAAAGGACATTAAGAATCACAAGGAGTTGTGAGTTCTTATATCCTTGACAGATACACCTCAATCATCTATGTGATGAGTTGTTCATATGATGAGTCAACTATCCATATGAATATGAGTAACCAAAGTTTGAGTTATGGTTTATGACCATTACATCCTAAATGACTTCCATGTGAACCATAAGGTATGACCTTGATGGTAGCACCCATTGGATATAAATCCATGAGTAAAAATGAGTCTTAATTGTTAAGATACCTGGATAACATTTTAAGAAGGATGATGCTTGTTGATTGCAACTTAATGACTAAGACATTTGGCATATGGATACTAAAACCGCATTCCTATGAGGAATAAAACAAGGATGTGTACGTGACACAACCTATAAGGTTTATGAATCCACTAATGCAAATGAAGTCTATAAGTTATAATGGATTAATCAATGTGATTGGTTGAGCACAAGCAACTCAGAATTGGATCTTTACTTTGATGATATAGTCAAAGGGTTTGACTGATATGACAAAGATAAAGAAGGGATCTGTGATTTAGTGGGAGTGTATTCACATTCCACATGTTGATGTGAAATGGAAATGTTCTAGAATGGAAATCCAAAGTGGAAATTATCTTTAAGGAAGATAGAGACATTTTCTATGTGATAGGAATAGAGATCTATAGAGATAGTTCTCGAAAAACCTCTTGACCTGGAAAAGAGAGAGCATACATTGGCAATCTGTACTGAAGGGTTCAGTATGCACATATTCAGTGGGAGAAAACTTGTCCATGTTACATGGAGTTAGTATCCCAAGGCCAAGTGTCCAATTCTTATGAAGAATGGGAACACTAAGAATAGATATGGATCTATCATGTATGTAATCATCCCATTATCTTTCATGTATGGACATGGCAAGAAAAAAATGCATTCATCATCTTGTATGTAGGACATGACAATATGATGTGCTCATCCTGATAACTCGTATGTGGGACATGACGAGTGGATGTCTGTCTACTTCCAGTAAGGGTTACTAAAAACCATAAGAACTTGATAAGTACTAGTTATATGGAGATAAGGAAGAGTTCGATGTAAAGAGTTACATTGATGCGAACTTCCGAAAAGGACAGAAAATTAATCGCAAAATATATATGGGATATATAAAGTGAAAGTTTGTTGATAATTGGAAACGTTCCAATAAAGCCGTTTTAAAGGAAATGTCGAGTATCCATGTGTTAGAGAACATCAATGGATACTATATGGATCTGGAAGTTCATGAGATGAACTTATAGATATTACGGTCATTGATGACAAGTATGGAATCCTTGATCATGCAATGTGGCTAAAGGCTAGCAAAGGAATACTGGATCGCATATTACAGCAACTCCATCTCATACGTATGACGTACAACGAAGAGATGAGAGACATGCAATTTATACTGACTTTGGCAAGGTGTTGCCATTACTCACTATGTTGGCACTAGAGCAGAGTGACATGTGGGACATGTTTGAAGATCACTATGAATATGATTCAAGGGTGATTGGCTCGCAGTGCAAGTGGGAGTCTGTTGGTATGTATGCCCTGAGAGCCAATCATGGGATGATTGGTGGGATACATTAAGATTGATTTGATAAACATCAAAGGCAAGCTTCCAATTCTTTCTGGTTCAATCATATGAGATAGTGATAGAACATATTGAATGTCTAGAGAATGACAATACTCAATGACGTATGCTTTCAGGTTGAGGACTTGAACGATGAGATCATACAGATGCTAAGAGTTTGTACATTCTTATTATGCCCCTAGTCGGATGTCATTGTGGAAGGTAGATAGACAACAATGATACACAAGACTAGATTGTGGTGTTGGTTGATGACATAATCTCATTAGTCATGATATAGAGATATCAAACCAAACACATAGGTACTTGTTAGAGAACAAGTGTACCGGACAGACCCACCATGAGTTTGACACATGGAACCATGACATGGTAGTCACAGTCAGTACTCACAGTGATGGTGGTGAGTGTGATTCTTTGACCTGAAATCACTACACTCAACACATGTCGTTGGGCACACTTTGACATCATCAAACACAGTCCTGAAACATGGGTTGTTATAAAGGTGATGATTGGGTGGCTTTGACACATGAGGCTTTTGAGGGGTGAGTGATAGATATGGGATTTTTCCCTCCTGAGGGAGTTTGATATCCAAGGCCACTTGATGAGTAGGATTGAGATAGGCGTGCACACACATGTGTGAATCAGTATGTGATATTGATGTCATACATATCTCCTCCAATCTGCTCTGAGATCAAGAAAGTGAATGAACGTTGACAGGATGACTGTTCCATGCCTCGAGTTCATTCGGGATATCAGTGACAAAGGAATTATACATTCACTGTAACACCATTCAAGGATTGTAGGATTGAAAGTTGTTCTCCAACTTTCTACTTTCACTTGGGTAGCACTGATGTGTGACTAGGCACCACTCTTTGCTTGTGAAGTCATAAGTGTTATGGACTTTCACTACCAATGTGAAATGGACCTGCAAGGTCACACACATAGGATTTAACCTGGAAGAGGAGTTTTGTCCACAAACAATGTTTAGATTGATTACTAAAGGAGTTTAGTAGTTCAATTAAACACTCAATCAATTGATAGTTCAATGTCATAATGTTCAAGGTGTTGGACACATTGATTGGAGTATCAGATTGATTGAAATCGCAATTGACTGTTTCTGCACAATATGCACACCCAACCGATCGGCTCATGTGATGAACCGATCGGCTGAGCTTGGTGAACCGATCGGCTCAGGTTGTGAGTCGATCGGCTCAAGGACAGAGTGAGATGACCAGTTCAAGTGTTGAACCGATCGGTTCAACTGGTCCAACCGAGCATGTTGGGAAAGAAAGATTGGTGAGAATTTTTTTTTGTTTTACTTGTCCAATACGATTGGAATAAGGATTGGTATTTGATACCAATTAGAAACAAAAGAAAGAAAGTCAACCGGGAACTGATCAGGACCACGAACCGACCGGTTCAGAAAGTGAACCGACCGGTTGAGGTGTCCCAACCGATCGGTTGAGTGTCAACCGACCGGCTCAGATCCCCAACCGACCGTTTCAGTTGTGAAACGATCAGTTCATGTTGCGACTTGATTGTTTTTGTGGAAAATCTCGAACCCTTCTACTCCTGCTTTAGTCCCATATTGCCGGGGACAGAGAACCCTGTCCCATGACCCTCCTATATATAGGGGTATTGGGGGCTTCTCAAAGAACAACTCAGTGCAACCAGTTGCTCTGCAAAGTTGTCATTCTCTCTGGTTTTGGTAACCGAGAGAGAGCCCAAGCAAGTGCTACCCGCAAAGGGAGGCGCAGCAAGGGAAAGACAACTGGAGTTGCAACTGGAGGTAGGAGAGTGTGTTGCTGACTAGTACGCCAACAGGAGGGTGCGACTCCTTCCAATTCCTTGTGGGACAAGGAGATTGGAGTTCCAGGTGGTCTGTGTGGACTACTTCAGAGGCAGGAGATTTCTACCGCTCGGAGGACAGTTGTCAATCCCTACAGTCCCGGTGAGACCAGGAGTCGTCAGTCCCGGTGTGACCAGGAGCTGCACAGACACCGTCCAAGACCGGAGGTGAAGACCGCGCAAGGCGCGAGGTATTGTCGCCGAGCAAGCCTCGGGACAAGGTATGATTCCACAAACCATCCTTTCCTATTATATAGACGTTGACGCATTTCCTTGTTCTGGGTTTGGGGGAGAAATTTTTTGTTTCCACTGCCTTCTCTGCCTCCCCTAAAACCCAACAATATCATCAACAAATAACATACACCAAGGAATATCATCCTGAACATTCTTTGTCAACTCATGAGTAGTAAGTTATAAGGAAAAATAATTTTCTTTCACCTCTTTTTTCTTTATATTCCTGGGTTTTTTCTCCCATATCTCTCTTTCCATGATTTCCATGTCAGCATAGTTACGTCTGCCCCAATGTAGGGGTATGGAACCAAATATATGTGGGGTGACATCTATAATTTTCCACATGTTATTCTCACCTCTTCATTCATGATCATCACTCCATTTATAGCCATTTCAACCGTCCTTTAACCATCTCTAGAGGTAGGAGCAAACCTAAAGAAGCAGGGGGTTATCACTTATGTTGATAGCTACACCACTAAATAAGGTATTAGACACCAACATGTATTGCAATACTTTTATGTTGTACTTTGAGCATAGATTAGTTAATAATTATGATAAACTTATCGACTAGTCATTTTCTGATTTTGTCGATACATTTACCTTACTCTTGATGTTAAATACTCTTTTTAAGCTGAATTAGAATATCTTTATTGAGATGTACTAACAAGTGGGAAGGAATAATGAGTATATGCTTCTAGATCTACTTGCACAAATAAACATGGATCAAATTGCAATTTTGTAAGATGAATATTGTGAAAGGTGATGAAGGATAGTATCAAAACATTGTTGTGGCTTCCTAATGATGTCTATCGCAATGGTTATCCACTTCAGGCTCCAAATAAAATACATGGCATCCTAAAAGTGTCTGCTATTGGAAAACATAGTCATAAGAGACAACAGGTGGACCATAACATTTCCTAATATCATAGAAGTTAGAAAGAGTTTCAAAACTTACTTGACTAAATTGGAAATGGACATCCTTTGGTTTTTCCGCATGTATAACAAAAAATTAGATATGATAATTTTACTACAAGTAAACTCGATCACTTTGATCAAAGACATCATACCATGTTTGGTGGGATTGAGGGATAGATTTTTTTTTATTATGAAACCCTACGTTAGAGCATGTCCTCTCCTTGTTTCTCAAATTGTTCCCCTTCATTGACCTTGATACTAGAAGAAGCAACCCCTTTTTGGTTACTTTTAGTAGTGACTATAAGAAGACTAGGGTGGGGAAGATTAATTGAGGGTAGTGGATTGATACGAGGAACCGATTACTAAAGTGAGGGGAAAAAGTTAGTTGTGAGGATGGTTTCTTATTTATCCAAGTAACCCTAGTGTATCTGAATATTTATTTATAATTCATGTTTAATGATTGATATCGTGGTTCATGTATTTATTGAGTATTTCCTAATTTTTATGTGCATTGGAATAATTTGTTATAATTTAATAAGGTAAACCCCTAGACACCGTTTAGATTAGTGTCATGAGCCATCATTTTTTTTAATATGGAGTGGTTGGTTTTATGTGACATTGATATGATATTATGTTTAGACATGTTCATATACTATACTAGGATTGAAAAGAACCATAATGATGCTAATGATGAATAAGATATCTTAGAAATGGGTTCATCATTTTATCTAATGAGTTGGATGAGTTTGGTTTTATCTAGACCAAAACATACTCAAATAGCTAAGAAGTCATCCAACTTCTTGATCGATATTAACCAAAGTTGGTATATTATAGATTAGGCCACACTTTTGTCAAATCAATATTACAAGTCATGACAACTTTTTTACATATTGGACAATTGAGCCAAATGAGCTAACTTATAGTTTGTCCTTTGACTTCTATTGATCTTGAAAGTTTCCTGGACTTTGAGAAGTCATTTAGATTCCACCTAGCCGAGTGAAGGGTCAAATGAGCGATTCAACCAACTTTTCAAAGGGAAGAATGACTTAGTTGGGAAGTTAATTAACTTCTCTACAAGTTATTTGACTTGTTCTTAACAAATTTGAAAATAAAAAGTCGACATTAGTTCATTCCCCAAACAAATAGAAGTGGTTTTATATGTATTTAAAATGTAGAATATCTCATTTATACCATTCTTATTCTTGAGGTCTTAAGGAGAGATGAAATGTAAATCTGTGGTTTTTTCAGAACTAGCCTAGGTTAGAGATAAAATAAGTCTTTTTATATTTTGAATTGTGGAAGATTTGTAAGTAGATGTACACTTTTGCATTCGATTCTTGTAAATTTTAGTTGTCTACATGCTATATTTGACTTGTCTATGAACTGTTTAAGTTCTATTTGTTTTTTGTAATTTCTCTCTTGAATTGTTTCTTTATACCATAATAGAATCTTGGATCAACTTGTTTTGCCAATTTAGAAATTTTAGATTCTTGGTGGGTGAATGGACTCTTGGACTATATTGGTGTACTATATATATAAGTGAGTGGTTAAATTCTTCTATTTAATATTTATACATGTTCAATTTTTCATTTTATCAATTGAAACTCAACTAGCCTTATACAACCAAATCTAGTGAATGTCGATGAATTACTAGAACTCTTATTGAATTTATTGTAAAATTATACTAGAGAATAGTACATAGTATTTATAGTTATCCATTCCTAATTTTTGTGTTTTTTTATAAATACTTCTAGATTATAATTAGATATTACTATTTTAGACTAAAAATTAAATATTGTTAGTTCCATGCAATTCGACTCATGATTGATGAGATCGTAGTTAAATAGAATCCTTGCATCTATACAACAATGTCAGTGAAAATGTTAGTGATATTTTCCCAGTTCACTTTGAATATGATTTTTTACACATTTTCACTAAAATTCTAGTGATATTTTTCTCCCATTAATAATTACAAATTAAAAGACCAATTATTTTTGAACCTCAATATGTACTATGTAGATACGATCGATGAGTAATAAGATGGTACTATTATATTGAACCATGAGCCTATATATTGGAGAGGGGAGTAATCAAGACATGTGATGAAATCCTAAGGGTTCAAGAAAATTACACCCATTTACATAATAAATTACTATGTATCCTAACACCCTACTGCTAGCTAGAGATTGGATGAAACACATATCCTGCTTCAAGAATTTATAAAAATATAATAATAGTCCACACAAGAATTGTCATTACCCTCTAAATCTTATGATACGATTTTCAAATACTAAAACACTACCACTAAAGAAGATAGCACAATGCAACCTACCAAAAAGAAAATAGTCTTATCCCAATGATGTTGATAGCATCAATGCAGAAGCAAAAATAGTAAAATAGACTACTTGGATCAATCTTAAATGAACATATAGAAGTTTAGAAAACATCTAAAGAAGTATATGGTGGAGAATATGCATAGAAGTCAAATGAGTCAAACTTATTGTTAGAGTATTTCTACACAAGAAGCACCAGCACTAGAATAATATGTGATAGTTGGGATAAGAGTACTTATGTGGGAATGTTGTGCTATAGAAGGTGAGCAATATTGTGTTTGAGATACACTGCTGTAGGAAAGATGTGGTATAGTAGGTGTTAACAAAATAAGAATGGATATGTGGTAACTAAACAACACATGTAGATTAGTGATATTCTTTTAGATCTATATAATTCCCCTCGCACCAACCATGAATAAAAATAAAGTGATGTGAGTGGACAATGGTAAGGATATTATTCAACAAATAGTGGTAGCATTGTTGGGTCTGGCACGAGGCAGACTGAGCAAAAAGGATGAAATCAACATTAGCAATTGTCATGTGCTTGAAGTGGATCTTCTCAAGACACATATGAACAAAGAACATGCGGCTATTCCGAGTTCAATATAACACTTTCATGTTAGAAATTGTAGAGGCGACAAAAGCAGTGGAAGCAAAAATTTTCCATATTTCCTACAAATAGATGTCGTCGACAATTATGTATTCATAAGGAGGGTGCATGAAGTATACCTTATCATGGAGCAAGTGTAGTGATATCCTCCCCACGCGATGTTATGTGTTGCTCCTCGCATGCACAAATGGTCCACATCAACATCCTATGAATGCAGTCGCATGGCCCCTGTGGCTCTATGCATCCCACATGAATGGATTGGAACTCCTTGTCGTGCTATATGAGCTGGTGGGAAGGAGAAGCCTCTCTCTTGATGGCATACTAGTGTGACAATCACTTCTCTCTCTCTCTCTCTCTCTCTCTCTCTCTCTTTCAGGATTGATGATGACTAGGATTCACATACAAGAGCATCTCACATGATCTGGTTGTCATGCCCCTTCCAATAGGAGAGGAAAGGAATCACAATTTCTAAATAACCTTGGGAAAAGAAAGGTTGTGTCTGTGTTTAAAGTGAGCTACTTGAGGATAGACAAACAACACTTAGAAAATTCTAAAATCACGTCATTAATTAATTCATTAATCACATTAATCAATTAACTAATTTTCTGTCACTTATCTATAAATCCTAATCGATCGCTCGGGGTTATCCGATCAAATTATCATATAAGTCAATACTTTAAATCAAATCAATTGGCTTAAACCTTTTAATCAATTCTTTTCAATTATTTTCCAATATTATCTAGTTGATTACTTAAGCATTTTAGTAACCGATATAACTTAGAACAATTCCAATAATATCCATAATTATACTCCTATTCCAGAGCATTCTATGTGTGTGACCCCATAGGCTCATGGTTACGTTGATAATGATTGTCATTATCATATTATCACTTCTTAGGAAATGATTAGTATCTAGAAAGACTACATTGCCATCCAAATATTTAGAGAAGCTGGAGTATAACTTTAACCTTGTATTTTGATCAGTGTTATAGTAATTGTATAATCTCTTTGTCTCTAATGTCCAAACTGAATCCAAGACATGGAAACATCATCTTCTAAATGTTCAATCTTTGTTTCTTGATCTATAGTAGATTATTGAGATATACATGAGATCAATATCATATATTGATTCCCATGAATATAGCCATGCATTTTATAGTCTCACTCATCAAGTGGCCGAGTTATCCCCAATGGGAGGGAAAAATTCCATCTACGTCACTCACAATAATCCACATGTGTCACACCGCACCTAAGCACTACTTGTATAGCAACCCTTTTCAAGGTGATGTTGAGTACTGATAAATCCCATTGAACAACATGCAATTATTGCAGTGACTTCATGTCTAAGGACCACAATCACCACTGTCACATTGAGATGTGATTCTGAACACCATTATTGGCTTCTATATATCACACTCAAAGTGGACTTGTCCAGTAAACTTGTTCATGACAAGTACCTATGTATTTGATTTGATATCCAACATCATGATGAGTAAGATGTAGTCATCAATCAACACACATACTAGTCTTGATATATTATTATTGTCCTGATATGAAAAATAATATTTGACTAGGGACTATGACTAGAATGAATACTCTCTACATACACATGGTCTCATGTCCAGGCCCTCAACCTGAATTCACTTGTGATTGAGTCATACATTCTTAGGATATTATTATATTTATTCATTATCTCATATTGAAACAAACATAATAATCGGAATTGCCTTTATTAATAATCAAATCAATTAAAATATGTGCCATTAAAATCATCATATGATTGGCTCTCATGGCATATCACCAACATCTCATGCATCCATTACAAGGTTGGTTAATGCACACCTTAGCTGTCCTTTGATAGAGAACCTCATGATCAACATAGAAAATTACATAATAATTGTGGATGAGAGTGAAAGAGATGAAATGAGTTGTCCATGGGACTGTAATAAAAAGATAAATGTGTGAGGGCTGTCTTGGTGGAACTATTATTGTTGTTAGGGCATTGATTCATCTGCATCGGTTTAGTTCAAGATTGGGATTCTAAATTCTGGACCGAGTTAGTCACAATTAGTCAAGATATTTGGATAAGTCTGATCTTGATCTAGTCTCATTTTATTTGGAAACCCATTATAGGTTTGGTCGTCTGATCTAGATGCAGTCTGATTCTATTTGACAACCTAGTTTGGTTCTGGTTAGCTTATAGTTGGGAAATTTTTCAATAGTCTAAATCCTAATTTGACTGTGTTCTACACTGTATATCAGTGTAGTATTTTTTGGTAATAATGTTTTGAAGGCATTTATTAAAAATAAAAATGATCAACCATTATATTTTGAATTCGTTTTCTAATATGTTTTCATGTGTACATTTTCAAATCAATATATATACATGAATGCATATATTAATTAATTTGTTCAGTTACAACCATGTTATCCTATTGGAATTGTGCTAGCTAGGATGTGTTTGTTCTAATACATTTGCCTGTAAGTCATTTTGACAAGGCCACTTTTCAAAATGAAGGAATGCTTTTAGTTTGGTTTTACTACCAAAATAGTTATGTTAATTCACTCATTTGTACCGTTATTTGTATTTGAATCACACTTTTGATAAGACTGTGTGTCTAATGAGGATTACATCAAACAAGTGATGTTGTATGGATAGTTGTAGAGTATGTTAACCTCATCATATAACATAATTATAACAAGAAAACCACACAACATAAAATTCCCCAGACACAAAAAATGATATCACACTTTAGAGTCTACTAAAAGTGACATCAATCTCATATAGTTCAACTTTTAACCAAAATAAATAATAGTACATATAGAAATCCATAAATATTTAACCAATTATGAAATTAATTGCAACAAAGAACGATCATAAAGTAAAACATAGTGTTGTTGTGCAAACACATGTGACATGTACATCATTAAGTAGTGATAATTGTGATCTTCATGCATTCTCATCACCACAATGCATTCAACAATATCGGTGATGTTCTCAACATCATTTAGTTTAGTAATTCCATCATCAACAATTGTTGCATTTGGTTGAGAGCTTCCATTTGAAGATGTTGTTGTCACAGGCATGGAGGGTAAGTGCAAGGATTGGTCCAGAATCTGCATAGAATTTCCCAAACATGTTTCAAAACTTACCACCCCATTTTAAACATGTTCATGGACACATCATTACTCCTTGTTGATATTTGAAAATCATGAAGGTCATCCCATCAAGCATGACATGTCAAATGGCAACTCATTCTACCCAAATGGTATTTTCATATTAAAACTATGCGTAGTGTTGCATCGGAATCATCATCCCATTGAAAGAGATACATTTTGACATGAAGCAAGTACAAAATTGTTTACAAACATTGATGAAATCAATAAATATCTTTTTGACCAAAAAGTTGCTTTTATTAAATTACCATTACATACAAAATCCTATCATTGAATGAAAGTAAATATGAAGACATAATATGCAACAAATTTATAATGTAATGTTGAAAAAACCAATTAGTCCATCCAGTTGAATGAAATTCCGTCCATTATTTTATGAAAGTACAACAAGCCTATGGCGTCATCAGGGGAAGGAGTCTTGAAAAGGTGATTGGTATCATAAAACTTATTCACTATGACATCTAGTTCATCATACTAATATTGATATGATTGGCAAACATCTTCATCATCGTGATTTATTTCAACAAACTACATCAAGTTCATTACTTAACCTCATTCTTTGCATTCATTGTTCAATTATGTTGGGGGAGATCAATTTCCCAGTGAAAGTATTGGAACCAACCTTTACCCTATAATGTGATTGCTTTGTGTTAACTAAAGAGAACACATAATTTATATATTAATGTATTTCTATCTTTTTTTTAGTATTGGAGAACATGTTTTGCAAAACAAATATAATGCATTTCCACCAGTCTTTTAGTAAGGATTCCAAAATCAAACAACCCCACATCCTTAGTGTTCATTCACAATGTGACAACATTACTACACTTACGCCTATGAACTTGTGAAGTATGCACTGAGTTTTAATAAAGTATACTTGTTACAACCCCAATTTTGGGTTCTTTTGATGAGAAATGCAATTTCTCTTAATAAAGATAAATGAACAAATAATGATGTTATTTGATTGAATGCATGAATTTCGTTTGTAAATAGCCTTGCTTGGTTGTTTTGTGGGCCTTATTGGCTATTGGGCCCAATCACAAGGAAAAGAAAAAGGAAATTCAATTAGTAAATGAATAATTAAGAAATGGAGAAAAGAAAGAGGTAGAAACCTCTAAAAGGCAAAGGAATATTCCCCAAAGGTGGATTTCATGCCTTTTGGGTTCCTTGGGTTCCAAGGAGTCCAAGTTGCAAAGATAGTGCAACAAGAAAGAGAAAAGATCAATTAAATATTGTTTTATTAAAGGAAATATGAGATAATAATAGTACAAGAAATATGTGGAAATATGGATAATAAATCCATCTTGGATGAGATTTTGTGTCCACATAGTTTCTAATGGTAAAAGGAATCCAAATAAATAATATAGAAAGAGAAAGAGAGAGAAAGTAAAAATGAAATTTGCCTTATTAAGGGAGTATTCTAGAATTCATGATCGTCTTAGTCAATAAAGTGCTAAGAAATTATGTACCTTTTGTTAATGCCTTTTATTTGCCAAGATCAAAATTCTAATAAGAATAGAGTAGTCTTTTTTGTAACCTTTGGCAATAGAATAAAGGAATGTAATTAATGAATATACCGAATAAACAAAAAAAGGAAGGTAATAATAAGAGGGGATACGTGAGAAAGTCCTATACTTTTGTACATGGTCACAAGATAATCGAAGAAAACAATTAAGTGTTTGACATCATGGTTGAAGGCATACATGAAAGGGGAGTACAAGAGGATATCTCTATAAATATGATTTGTATATCTATTGATATCCATCCTAGCCTCCTCCCTCTCTCTCACAATGGCTATGTAAGGTCACGAAGATCTCCGACCATGAAAAAATAAAAGGGTGCGTCACCCTAGTTTCCTCGTCCTGGTTCTAGATCATGGGCTATCCTTTCTTTCCAATGACCATAATGGAGAGGAGGGCTTTGGTGAGATGCTAGGCCACACCCTGAACCCGATCGGAAGTGGCAATGAGCGTGGAAGTTCCTTGACCTCCTTCGACCCTTCGAAACCCAGTCCTATGACCTGGTGCAGCAGACGTGAGGCCCTTTCCACCGAGGAACGAAGATTCTAAGATTCATAAAGGCTGAGATAGCCTCCTGGACTTCACATGAGATGATGAGCTATGAATTAAGCCACCTTGTATACCTTGCAAACTACTGCAACATGTAGATCCGGTCAGACCTTGTTCAACCCCCACCGTTATCTCCGGAAGTTCCCAGCGGCCTCTCAGGTCCGACATGGGATGGAGGAGTTAGCCTGGTCTTCTTTTGGACCTCGCAGCGTGGGAAGCCCCCGAGGCAACACGCGACCACTCTGCTAGGGCAGAGGCTGCCGCCGTCGTGGGGTTAGGGGTGAGACAGAGTGAATTGTCTCGAGTACCCCCCATGCACACGTAAAGGATGGGGGCACGGGAGTCAGTATGCCCTTATTCCAAAATGGGCCGGATTATATTGAATTGCCTTTAACTCGCTGACGTGTCCTCAACCGATTGGTCAGAATATGATTTTCTTGCAAAAATCTTAACTCAAAATTGGTAACTTAGATGTCAATATATTATATATGAATTTTTCTCAGAAAAATGTGAGGAAACCATTAAAAATAGTTTTAGAGCTTAATTCCTCTTGCAATTCGAAAAGTAATTGAAGTTGTCAACTTTAATGCATTAATGATTAAGAAACCCTAATCTATGATGATTAACAAATTGGGAAGGGTTATAAGGATGTTTAAAGTTGATATTAACCTGTTGATTATAAAAAGGACACATTAGATCTAAAAGGATGATCTTTATGCATAGTTGGTTTAATTTAGGGATTCCATGTACATGAATATACATTAATGGGCTTAGAAACCCTAAATTATGTTGATATGGATTTTAATGGTTTTCATTGTGCAAATCCATGAATAGAGCTGAGATATGATGATTCTAAGCTATTTTGAGTATAAAAGTTTCTAATTGTGGATTAATACCCTTAATATGGTAATTAGGGTTTCCTAATGGATAAATGTGGAATCAGTGATAAATAGAGTTCAAATATGAATTGAACTATAATGAAATATGAGTTGTAAAATTGAAAGAAACCAAAGATGATAATTGGCCTTAATGATCGTGTCATAACTTAAAAGGATAAAGACGGTAGTTTTAGTGTAAAAGAGATATATTAGACTTAATTGACATTCAAGTATGCTTATGATGTTGAAATTAGGGTTTGTGGACCAAAAGGACATTAAAAGTAATAAATGCATTATGGAGGCTAAAACCCTAACAAAACCCTAAAGTCGGCCTAGAAATCCTAAGGTGGAATCCAAGTCAATCTTGAGAATGTTTTGGATAAAACAATGACACTTGGATGTTATGCATTAATTTCAGGATATTGTTGATTGCTTGATTGATTGTTCTTGATTATTATTGCTTGGACATCAAGTTACCTCTGGATCAGGTATGTGGTTACACTTATGAATATCTTGATCTAGTTTTTCGAGGATTCCTGAAGTTTTCATCGGTGGCTTGAATTAAACTATTGGGTGAATTTAATTCATGCATACTATAATGTGGATATGACTATCACCTAAGATATATGCCTACTAGCTCATATCCCAGTCCCCTCTGTAGCTTGATAAATTTACCTAGTACATGGCTACCTATGGGGTAGGTCCATCATGTCATTGGATGACTTAGTACATGGATACCTATGGGGTAGGTCCATCAAGTCACCATGAGTCAGAGATTGGGCTACCTTTGGGTAGGGCCATGTGACTCCACAACCCTAAGTAATGGCTACCTGTGAGGTAGGACCATGGGGGTAAGGATCTACCATATGAGAGAGGTAGTATCCAAGTCCAATACAGGGACAACACAGGGATAAGGGGATAGGTATGGATTGAGTAGTATTACTTAAAATGTAACCTTGATTGTTAAATGATTTTTGGTTACTTACATTTAACCATAATTACACGATTATTGTTTCCCCCACATACCGAAATATTTTTTTATGCTGACCAACATTTTGTTTGTCGGCGTTTTAGGTACAATTGAAAAGGACAAACAATAAAGTGGCATGTTGCGAAATTAAGAAATAAAGTGCAAGGAGGATTAGTTACAATAGAGTCCAGATGTGGATAGAAGTTAGATATCCAAGTTTTTGAAAAAGGTATGCAAAGTTTTATTTTATTCTAGCTTTTAGTATAGTCATGGTAGAATTTTATAATTATTACTGATTATTTGTCAAACCTTTGATCTGGGAAATTGGGATAACGGCTTTGACCTCTTGGTCTCCCTTAATTGGGGGTTACCGGGAGGCGGGGTTGTTACATTTGGTATCAGAGCATTGGTTCCTCATTTAATCTTTAGTAATTATTAAAGTTTACAAATTCCATAGAACCGAGGGAGTTATTAGAGTATTTTCTGAAGGACAGAGGTGTCTAGAAAAGGATCCCATCTGGGGGCTGGCAATATTTTCCTCTGCATCGCTAGTCGGAATATGAGGACTCCCAGATCTGTGTGACTGCCTGGCCAATGTCTTAGGATCTGACTTAAAATAAGATACCTTTAGGACTCTCTCATCTATTTTCATCCCTTCTCAACCCTAATTCTGTTAAGATACTAAGGTTTAGGGTTTTTCTCTCTCTTCCTCTTGAGGTCAGGGTATGTATACTAAGGTTAAGGAATCCTCCACCAAATTAATTAAAAGTATATAAATAAGATGTCATGGACATAAGCTTAATAGTTTAAGCATAAACTAAAGATTAGTTGCATGCTTAGGTCATATGACATGTGTTGTCATGCCCTCAGGAGAGACCTAAGGTTAGACCTTCTTGTCAGGAGGATGAAGTAGAGTTGGTCTTGGAGGAAGAGACCTCCATTAAAGGTGGAGACCTAGCACATTTTATGAGGATGATGCTAACCCTAACCCTAAATGGTGGTTAGAGAGAGAGATGGCATGATGAGTTAGATGCCATGATCGACCATGTGTGTGGGTTGACATGCTTTTAGTCTTGGATACCTATGAGAAATATGACCTATGTGAGGTTGGTTGACTTAGTGCCTTTTGGGTGACCCAACCCTGGTAGGGTCGTGCGTGTTAGGGTAAAGGATAACCCCTTCATTGATGAGGTTAGTAATGACCGTATAGAAACCCTATGGGCTGATATGAGCATGGTATAATATGCACCTTGAGTACGTCAGTAGTGCTGGCAGTAGTTCGAAACCCTAGCCAGAAAAGCATGTTGGATAGCTTATGTGATAAGCATAAAGAGCTATGGATAATCTTGAGTGAACATAGGTTGATCATACGTTTCACGCCTGTAGGTGTATGCGTGCGAGCTTGATTCACCTTAGAGAGAGAACCTCTAGTAGTAAGGTTGTTTGTAGGGTTAGCTCTAGAGAGAGTGAGCAAGACCCAAGCAAGAAGGATGGAAACTTAGACTCCAGGATATGAGGAACTCTGAGAAGTTGAGTATGTTATGACCTAAGTGGATGGTTGTGGTTGCCTCGTACAGGGTCCTTGTGGTTTCTTGGTTGTCTTTAGAGGAACTAAACCCTAGAAGAAGGATGAGGCTGCTAGTACCTATGTGTAGATGATATAGGTGCTTATCTTCTAAGGATAGGAAGAAGAGTTCCTCAGACCCTGAGGAGGTTTAGTAACAAGTTGTGAGGCCTTATACCTAGTTGGTTGACCTAGAGGAAGACTCAACTCTGAGGTGTTTCTCGAGTAGAAGGATAATAGGAAGTGCATGCCATACCTTTTACATGCTTGGTTCGTGGTTAAAAGGTTGGGCATGCAGTTGGACATCAGAAAGGTGAACCTAGGGTTCCTAGACCTAAGAGGGGAAGTAGTGTACATGGTGCTCATGGTGAGATTTGAGTTTCTATAGATTTAAGCATGACACTCCTCATGTTTAGAGGAATGGGAAACCCTTAGTTTAAGGTATATCTTTGATGAACCTCCTACTTATAGGTTGGTGACATATGTATGTATGTTGATGGTCCAATGTTGAGGAATAAACAGGTATGACCTACCGTGAAGACCTAGCACGGTTTAGTAGGTGGTTTTTTGGTTAGCTACATGCCTTAGTAGCTTGACTGGGTTAAGCATGCTCATGTTGATGCAAACCCTAGACGTGAGGACGTTGGGGACCTTTGTTTCTATCAAGAGATAGTTTCCTCCCATCCTAGGAGATGACCCTTTTGTAGGGTATGAATCAAATTTTGTTGGGTTTGAGGTAACCTTAAGAGGTCTCATAGAATCTTGAGAAGCTAAGTGGAGAGTACATAGTATAAGAATGAACCTGTAGACCCATAGATAACCATATCTAAGTGCATGTGGATGTGTTACCATGGAGGTAACCAATATGGGGCCTGACTGAGGTAGATAGGTCACCATGATCCATACGAAAGGATGTAAGTCAGACCACGAATGCTGAGAGAGATGATGGATACTTGGGTAAGGTTTCACATTGGATATGTACTATGTTAGAATCCTAAGTCTATCCTAGGGTCAGGTAGGGATAAGACTGATGAGAGTAGGATTTGCCTATTTTCCTAGTTGCACATGACCTTAGGGTCAGGAGGTAACAACTATCATTGTCTGAGGGCCTTGAGTTAGGATATTGATCACCTTCATGAACTCATGGGACCCAAAGGGCAAATGAGGAGGGCACTCTCTGATGCATAAGGGAAGAGGGACGACCCCAAAAGTGTCAGCACCCTACAGACCTAGAGGAGATGATCAAGGACGGTATGATGACCCAAGTGGGTTCGAGACTAGTTTTTCATGGAAGTTACCTTAATATCGAGATGATCATGATGTAGAGACATATGTTGGGCGTTTCAATTTAGTTTTGAAGGTGTACTGGCAATGTGGGATGTAACATCTCTACTCTTGGAACAGGAAGAACTTTGTGTTTGGACGGCCGCCAAATGCTTATTTCCTCTGGTTATGGGGGTGAGAGATAGGACAGTACACATGCCATACACTGAGGATAAGGATGATGTGAGTGGAAACGTTGCTATGAGGTATGAGGATAGAGGGAATAACGTACCCTTATGGAGTGTATGATATGTGGATGGTTTACAAACATCAAGAGAACTAAGGTAGTCATCTTATGAGGATGTTTTTATCATGATCTATGTGGAATATATGAGTTATACAAGGTTGAGTTCGATAACCAAGAGGATGAGCTCAGAGTTTTCTTGATGAAGATAGACTTAGAGTTTGAGATGAGTTAATAAGTGGAATACATGGAGGTGTATGTATTCAACATTACCTAATGCATAAGGATGTGAAGTGGTAATGGATGCTCTAGTTGAGATGTAGCTGCCTAGTTTAGCTAGAGGATAGAAGTGGTGGTTAGGTTAGCCCTAAGTTTGGAAAAGGAAATTTGTTGGGCTAACACTCAGATGTAATGAGATCCGTTGATCGAGTTAGTGGTTGCTTAGTTAGCCAGCATAGGGCTTGTCATGATGGAAGGATGGTTGTAGAACCTCAGATGCACTTCTACGGAAAAGAAGGTGATGAAACCCTGACTAGAGTGTTTTAGGGTTTCTGAGGAATCAACCTTAAGGAATCATGACATATAGGAGATCATGATTTTAAGTTCATCATACACCGTGGTAATACTAAGATAGTAAGTGGCAGTAGTACTTTGGATACCTAAGATGAAGTTGCATGTGGCTTGTCTCCATGCATGCCAGGAGGTGAAGGACAGACACCAGTGACCCAGTGAGTTGATATAGAGGATAAAGAGTCCCCGAGAGGGAATGGGAGTTCATAACTATGGATGTTGTGGTAAGTCTCCCATGGAACAAGGAAGGTTAAAATGCAATATGGGTTATGGTAAGATCGCTTTACCTAGATGACATAATATAACGAGCGAAACCCTCGTTTTTTGTTGCGTATGAGGGTACAACCTTGCATCGGCAAAAGTCTCCGTAAGAGGGAGAGATGGTTCAACTGTACCATGATGCGAGTTCAAAGGTTCTTGAGTATTACCTAAATATTCACTTCCATGAGGTGGAAGTAGATACATGAAGAACTCAATGTTAATGGTTAGCATGATTCAGACTAGAGGGTCTGATGAGAGCATGTGTGCTCTCTCAAGGTGATATATGGGGACAGTTCTCGTCCTATGAAAGTTGTGATGATAACAACCATAGACAATATCGGGATATAAGAAGCTCTGTAAGGGGGGTTGTGTCAGTCACCGCTTCATTAAGATGATGTTGGTGAAGGGACATCGCGAAAGTTAGAAAAGGACCCCAGTGTGCGCAGATGAAGTCGCTTTGATCGTGCGATGGCTGAAAGAGAGCCCAAGGGTGGCATGAGTCGTGAGATTATGCAAAGTAGGTTGACATGTAGTTCACTATGGGAGAATATGTGATATGAAAATCTGACCCCTCTGAGCTAGAGCTGAGACAGATGAGTCCCCGATACATGGGTCCATTTGAGATGGATTGGTGGAGATGCTTGTGTATAGTCTTACCCCTCAGGATAATGTGATGTGTGATGAGTTCCATGTGTCCAATTTAGAGCACTATGTGAGGTACCCGAGCCATGTGCTGAGTAATGAACCTAGTAAGCCCCAAGGGAGGCTGAAATGTCCTGAGTCACCTATGAGGATTTTAGATGCCAAGGTTAAAGAACTCAGAGAAAAGAATATGTGATGATAAAGGTTCTTGGAAGTGCCATGGATAGGGTAAAGTCACTTAGGGGCCAATGATAGACATGGAAAAGTCTTATCCTGAATTGTTTGTTTGCTTGATGGAATTTTGAGGACAAAATTCTTATAAGAGGGGAAGGATGTTACAACCCCAGTTTTGGGTTCTTTTGATGAGAAATGCAATTTCTCTTAATAAAGATAAATGAACAAATAATGATGTCATTTGGTTGAATGCAGGAATTTCATTTGTAAATAGCCTTGCTTGGTTGTTTCGTTGGCCTTATTGGCTATTGGGCCCAATAACAAGGAAAAGAAAAAGGAAATTCAATTAGTAAATGAATAATTAAGAAATGGAGAAAAGAAAGAGGTAGAAGCCTCTAAAAGGCAAAGGAATATTCCCCAAAGGTTTTGTGCCTTTTGGGTTCCTTGGGTTCCAAGGAGTCGAAGTTGCAAAGATAATGCAACAAGAAAGAGAAAAGAGCAATTAAATATTGCTTTATTAAAGGAAATATGAGATAATAATAATATTACAAGAAATATGTGGAAATATGGATAATAAATCCATCTTGGATGAGATTTCGTGTTCACATAGTTTCTAATGGTAAAAGGAATCCAAATAAATAATATAGAAAGAGAAAGAGAGAGAGTAAAAATGAAATTTGCCTTATTAAGGGAGTATTCTAGAATTTATGATCGTCTTAGTCAATAAAGTGCTAAGAAATTATGTACCTTTCGTTAATGCCTTTTATTTGCCAAGATCAAAATTCTAATAAGAATAGAGTAGTCTTTTTTGTAACCTTTGGCAATAGAATAAAGGAATGTAATTAATGAATATATTCAATAAACAAAAAAAGGAAGGCAATAATAAGAGGGGACACGTGAGAAAGTCATATACTTTTGTACATGGTAACAAGATAATCAAAGGAAAAAATTAAGTGTTTGACATCATGGTTGAAGGTATACATGAAAGGGAAGTACAAGAGGATATCTCTATAAATACGATTCATATATCTATTAATATCCATCCTAGCCTCCTCCCTCTCTCTCACAATGGCTGTGTAAGGCCGCGAAGATCTCTGACCATGGGAAAAGAAAAGGGCATGTCACCCTAGTTTCCTCATCTTGGTCCTAGATCGTGGGCTATCCTTCCTTTCCAACGACTATAACGGAGAGGAGGGCTTTGGCGAGATGCTAGGCCACACCTAGAAACTGATCGGAAGTGGCAATGAGCGTGGAAGTGCCCTGACCTCCTTCGAGCCTTCAAAACCCAGGCCTATGACCTGGTGCAGCAGACGTGAGGCCCTTGCCACTAAGGAATGGAGATTCTAAGCTTCATCGAGGCCGAGATAGCCTCTTGGACTTCACAGGAGACGGAGAGGTATGAGCTAACCCACCTTGTTTACCTTGCAAACTACTGCAACATGTAGATCCGGTCAGACCTTGTTCAACCCCCACCATTATCTCTGGCAGTTCCCAGCGGCCTCTCATGTCTAGCGTGGGCTGGAGGAGTTATCCTGGTCTTCTTTTGGACCTCACAGCGTGGGAAGCCCCGGAGGCAACACACAACCACTCTGCTAGGGCAGAGGCTGCCACCGTCGTGGGGTTAGGGGTGAGAAAAAGTGAATTGTCTCGAGTACCCCCCATGCACACGTAAAGGAGGGGGCACAAGAGTCATTTTGCCCTTATTCCAAAACGGGATAGATTATATTGAATTGCCTTTAACTCGTTGATGTGTCCTCACCCGATTGGTCAGAATATGATTTTCTTGCAAAAATCTTAACTCAAAATTGGTAACTCAGATGGCAATATATTATATATGAATTTTTCTCAAAAAATGTGAGGAATCTATTAAAAATAGTTTTAGAGCTTAATTCCTCTTGCAGTTTGAAAAGTAGTTGAAGTTGTCAACTTTAATGCATTAATGATTAAGAAACCCTAATCTGTGATGATTAATGAATTGGGAAGGGTTATAAGGATGTTTAAAGTTGATATTAACCTGTTGATTTGTAAAAAGGACACATTAGATCTAAAAGGATGATCTTTATGCATAGTTGGTTTAATTTAGGGATTCCATGTACATGAATATACATTAATGGGCTTAGAAACCCTAAATTATGTTGATATGGATTTTAATGGTTTTAATTGTGCAAATCCATGAATGGAGCTAAGATATGATGATTCTAAGCTATTTTGAGTATAAAAGTTTCTAATTGTGATTTAATACCCTTAATATGGTAATTAGGGTTTTCTAATGGATAAATGTGGAATTAGTGATAAATAGAGTTCATATATGAATTGAACTATAATGAAATATGAGTTGTCAAATTGAAAGAAACCAAAGATGATAATTGGCCTTAATGACCGTGCCATAACTTAAAAGAATAAAGATGGTAGTTTTAGTGTCATAGAGATATATTAGACTTAATTGACATTCAAGTATGCTTATGATGTTGAAATTAGGGTTTGTGGACCAAAAGGGCATTAAAAGTAATAAATGCATTATGGAGGGTAAAACCCTAATAAAACCCTAAAGTTGGCCTAGAAATCCTAAGGTGGAACCCAAGTTAATCTTGAGAATGTTTTGGATAAAATAATGACACTTGGATGTTATGCATTAATTTCAGGATATTGTTGATTTCTTGATTGATTGTTCTTGATTATTATTGCTTGGACATCAAGTTACCTATGGATCAAGTATGTGGTTATGCTTATGAATATATCGAACTAGTTTTCTGAGGATTCCCGAAGTTTTCATCGGTGGCTTGAATTAAAATGTTGGGTGAATTTAATTCATGCATACTATAATGTGGATATGACTATCACCTAAGATATATGCCTACTAGCTCAGATCCTAGTCCCCTCTATAGCTTGATAGATTGACCTAGTACATGGCTACCTATGGGGTAGGTCCATCAGGTCATTGGATGACTTAGTACATGGCTACCTATGGGGTAGGTCCATTAAGTCACTGGGCTACCTTTGGGTAGGGCCATGCGACTCCACAACCCTAAGTAATGGCTACCTGTGAGGTAGGACCATGGGGGTAAGGATCTACCATATGAGAGAGGTAGTATCCAAGTCCACTATAGGGACAAAATAGAGATAAGGGGATATATATGGATTGAGTAGTATTGCTTAAAATGTAACCTTGATTGTTAAATGATTTTTGGTTACTTACATTGTTACCATAGTTGCACGATTATTGTTTCCCCCACATACCGACATATTTATTTATGCTGACCGACGTTTTGTTTGTCGGCGTTTTAGGTACAATTGAAAAGGAAAAACAGTAAAGTGGCATATTGTAAAATTAAGAAATAAAGTGCAAGGAGGATTAGTTACAATAGAGTCTAGATATGGATAGAAGTTAGATATCCAAGTTTTTGAAAAAAAGTATGCAAAGTTTTATTTTATTCCAGCTTTCAGTATAGTCATGGTAGAATTTAATAATTATTACTAATTATTTATCAAACCTTTGATCTAGGAAATTGGGATAACAACTCTGACCTCTTGGTCTCCCTTAATTGGGGGTTACCGGGAGGCGGGGTCATTATAATAATTCTTTAATAACGTAGTGAACTTCTCAACTTCTACATTATGAATCCAAACAATTATTAAAAAGGTGAGTTCTAATATACAAATAAATACATTTTTCATTTGAAAAATATAGATTACAACTGTGACATATTGTATAATTCATCCTTTGTTGAGGAACCACTATCTATCAGGAGGTGTATTCATTCACAAAGATCGTCTCCTCTCCTCCTAAGGGTATCAATCTCATCTACTACACTATTGATGTTTGATCTTGTGGGACATACAAAGTCACATGAAGTAAACTATTTCTTATGTTCATTGAATGTAGAAATAAGTTGTGTTATCATTGAATCTCCAATTACATGTATATGATCATGTTCTCCTTAGAACGTTGGGCATGAAACATCATACGACATCGATTTTGACCAAGATCCCTCCCACATGTATAATATGGATTGTGGAAGTTTTCTTCTTCTTCAAATCGACTACTATCCACATCTCTAGCATCCATGTAAAATCCTACAATGAAGGGGAGGCCACATGAAATTGAAACCATTTCATTTTTATTTGCTTGAAAAGCTAAACATAACACAAATCATATGATACACTTACCTCAATAACATATATCACTGACAAAACAACTTCTCTTGGGAAGTTATAGTTATACATGATTTTTCACATGGAGAAAGGTTTCAATTTTTCAATAATGCATAATATGTAAAAATGTATTGAACAGTTTTTACCGACTACAAGTATGTGTATATTGAGAATCTAAGTCAATGTGTTTCCTGAAGTAGATTAACTCTGCCTTTATGTAGTACATCATCCGCCAAGAAATTTTCTTGAGTTGTTTAGTGGACAAAGTTCACCTCTGCTACATTGTTTGAGACTCTAGATGTAGAACTATTTTCTTTATCATTGTCTATCATAACATCACCATCATGTTAGTGTCATATGAAGTCGTGGAGGATACAATAGGCTAATATTATGCAACATTGTATATGCATGGTGTACATCATGTCATTCTTTAGATAAGAAAATCTCTTCTCAACACATCAAATGTTCTCTCAAGAACATTTCTTAATTGTGCACATCGGTGTTTGAACACTCCTTGTTGTTATTGTTGTTGTATTCTTGTATATTCCCTCTATACACAACTAAGTGATAAGTTGTGTTGAAAAATGGGGCAAAAACTAATTCATGTTACCATACCCTACATCTACTGGTCATACTTACCAGGAAGGACTTTGAACTTTGAAACCTCCATTATTCGTGACTGATTGGAGGATCCTCTTGTTCACTATGGAAGCCTCCCAACATTACAAATTATACGTATACTCCATGTCAAACTTTACAAAACCCTAACGTTTAAAGACACAAACCCTTTCCTATTGCAGTAACAATTTTTCTTATCCCTCTATAGCAACCTAGGAATCTGTGTCCCGTCCAATTGCCCCAATGTCATCCTAATATAGGGTATTACTAAAATTACCAGATACTGGTATGTATGCAACATAAAAGTGTCATGTTTATTATTACCTTAATGTATGAATTGAAGCTTAGATTGTTCCATTATCTGATGGTGTGCCACTATGGATTTTGTGGGCAACGCGACATACTCATGACACAACTTAAAAATTGCGTCCAATTCCTTGTTGAATTTCTAGATTTTTGTATCACTAGATTGGATGTAGTCCTCTACTAGAGAACAAATGGTGTGTACATGGCCTACCATCAGGAGGAAGTAGAAAATAGTACTGGTCGATGATACATTTCAACTACGTTTTAATAATCCATGACTCTTTAGCTTATCAACCAGGGCTAGAAGAGTGTGTTCCATTATGTAATAGTCACACCCATTTTCTATGACCCGTAATGATTTCTAATACCCTTTAGTGACCACTCCCAATACTAACAAAACTAGGTACTAGAGTACTTGACTCTTCATCAAATACATCATAGTTATACATGATGCAATCTACAACTAATTCAACAATTAGGTTTGTTGGTTGTGAAATAGTATCTAACATGTTTCCCAACAAGACTGGTGCTTCTCTATGAATGTTACCATCTATGATGCCTACAATAAAGCACTAAGAAAACATTTATACTTGTTTAAAAAACACTAACTTGGGTAATTAAATGTAATTGAAAAGGTGTACATGAAAAGGAATATGGAAAAAAGTGTTTTGTAATTAAATAATAAATGTTGATTGAGGTAAGAATAGAGTCTAATACCAATGCACTACAAAAAGTTTCACAAGCAATGCACTACAAAAATGTTCACAAGTATAGTCAATATTACAACGTGCCTTAAAATTATAATCCAAGAAATAAAATATGATAGTACATGGAAAATATGTCCTTCCATGAAAGATAGCACAATCAGAACTTTCATAGCTGCCTATGACAGTGTGTCTCTCTACTATGGTCGCCTATATCACCACCTTGACCATTGTTCCACTCAAAAGAAGTGATTTCTTTGAACCTAGGAAAAGGATGCACACTAACTCCTGTATCACCACTATACCTCTGCCACATGGATGACATACTAGAAGGGGTGGTCAATGGTGAATATGGGGTTTGTGAACAACCTCCTTGGTGTCACGACACGTAATAGGGATGCATCTTCTATGTTTATTCTATTGACAACATTGATGGAATTGAAGCCCTGAAGTGAAAAATGAGCCATTATCTGCCTTAGGGAAACCTCTATATTACCTAAACTTAAGGTCTCACAACCATATCAAAATCTTCTCAAGATTTTATGTAAGGTTGAGGTATATTTTTTGAGTTTTGACCTTCTTCATTCCATTCACAAAAGCAATAAAAAGATCAAATACTGTATTTGGGAATGTATCATTGAAATATTGAAAAATTTTGTTTGCTCCTCCTTTTCCATATAGTCTTTGGCCATACCATTTCCTAGTTGATGCACATTTACATTCATTTACATGAATTTACTTACCACGTCATATGATAGAACTAATCATCTAGGTGTGTGCGCTCCTTGCTTTGTATGCCTTTGACTAGAAGGTATCTTTGTCCCACTAATTTTATAATTCTTCTCATCATTCTTCCTCTCACTTTGAAAGCCAAAGTTTCCCATGTCACATGAAAGTCCTCTGTGTAGAGATATATGGCAAAAGGGATGGCAGTGGAAAAAAAAATTCTTTCCATATTTCCCAAAACCAACAGATCACGTCAACAACTATGAATTGGGAAGGAGGGTTGCGAGGCATCTACCTGGTCCTAGAGAAAGTCCAGTGACAATCTGCACAGAGTCATACTTTATCTTCAAGTAGAAATAAACAATCATCATTAGCAGCTTACTAGTGTAGCACCACAAATGGAGGTTGACGACATTGTTCTAGCATGGTGGCAACGACCTCCACACATATAACTACTGTCGTTCTACTAAAAATGACAAAAAGGAGTTTCCCCTCATGTTGTCAACATGATAACGTTGACTTTTTCCCATTTGGATGTCTCTCTCTTTTACGTGTAAGATGCCTTTAGCTCTCACTTTGACACAATGTTGAGATTAGGAGACTTTCCCTGAGAGCCTTGGCCACCCCCCCCCATGTAGGAGTGGACGGGTTAGGGTTTCCACAAACCCAGGGACACGGGGAAAATAATTTCATGACATTTCAATTATTGCAAATCACCAGTCAGTTGAGTGGGTTTCTTGTCAGTTGATTGGACACTCCAGTTGGTCGATTGGCTATTTCTCCTATTCATAAACATATTGGCTTTCAATATGGCAATCAAAGAATGACATGATGTCATCATTGATCCTTGATAAAATCTTTCTGATCGTCAATTCGATCATGTAGACTTCTCAGTCAGTTGATTGGATACTCCAGTCGGTAGACTCACATTCCCAGCTGGTCGACTGGACACTCCAGTCAGCCAAATGTCAGTCATTGTTGTTTAATTTGATTACCTAAACACTTTACTAACCAAGTCAAACCTTATAAATGAGTAAACTCATGTTCTAGGTGATTCCTATGCGTGTGACCCTATAGGTACCAAATTACGTTGGAAGTGAATGTCCATAACTAGATAATGACATCATAAACAATAAGCGGTATCTAGAAACACTCATTGCTACCCAAGTAATTGGAAAGTTGGAGAAAAACTTCAAATTACAATATGTGATCAATGTTATAGTGGTTGTATAGTTCCTTCATCTCTGATATCTAGATTGAACTCAAGGCATAGAATTGTCATCCTCTTGATATTCAATACATGTTCCTTGAACTAGAGAAGACTATATGAGAGACATGTGAGTTCACATATCATATATCGAGTCACACGAGTATGGCTATACATTTCTGAATCCCTCTTATCAAGCGGCCATGATATCAACTCATGTAGAAGGGTAAATTCCCACCTTTATTACTCACAGTCAATCCCATTGTGTCACAATGTACTCGAGAACCACCTTTATGGAAACCATTATTCAAGGTCACTTTGGATGATCAAATTCATCGAGCAACATGTGATGAGTGTAGTGACTTTAGCTCTAAGAACCAATATCATTTTGAGAGCTAATTATGAACCATCCTATGGTCTCCATGTATCACTCTCAAGGTGGGTCTATCTGGTACACTTCTTCTCTAATGAGTACCTATGTGTGTGACTTGATATCCTATATCATGACTAATGAGAATCTATCATTAACCAACACACATATTGTCATCTATTTTGCTTCCACAGTAATATCCGACTAGGGACATAACAAGAATGTATGTATTCTTATCATACACATGATCCTATTGTTCATGCCCTTTATCTGAAGACACATGTCATTGAGTATGATCATCCTTTAAACTTCTACTATTTCTATGTCATCATCTCATGACTAACCTAAAAATAATAGATGAAATTACCTTTATTATTATCAAATCAAGTATATGGTACCCCATTACAAAAATCATATAGTTGGTTGTATGGCATAAACAACAACAGACTACCATTTTCTCTTAGAACTAATCACACGTGAATCTCATTCCAAGTGATCATAACATATCCATCATGTTTTTGATGCACAAGTGGTTTGTAGAGGGTTAGAAACATTTGCTTCTAGTTGAAACTTTGCAAGTTTTCACATCTCCTCATTGTGTGATCTTTCGTATGAGATGGACGTGTCATAGTATTCTATTTGAGTTTCCTAGCTTATTTAGTAGCTCCATTGTTGTCACAATATATCTACTATGTCATCAATGGTTGAACCTCCCACAAGTTCATATAAATGAACTTCTTGATTCATATAGTATCCTTTGTTGTGTTCAAAATAGCAAGGTACTCAGCTTCTATTGTAGAACAAAAAAATTGTATCTTGCTCACAACCTTTCCAGCTTACAATTATGTATTAAGGCCAAACACAAATTTGGATTGTGATTGTTAATATTCTTTTTTCAATTTGGAAGCTTGCATTGGGGGTAACCCTTTCCACCCAACTCTTCCTCATTACCTTAAACAAGAAACTGATCCTTAGTGATTCTCAAGTACTTAAGGATGTCCTTTATGGAAGTCCAGTGACCTTCACTGGTGTTTGACTAAAATCCACTCATCATGTCCAATACATATGAGACAATGGGTTGAATACATAACATTGCATACAAGATAGAACCAACTGTGAATGCATATGGAATCTTACTCATGCATTCTCATTTTTTCCAAGAGCTGGGACAATGGGCTCTAGAGAGATTAATTCCATGGGACATGGACCTATTTCTCTCTTTGAGTCCTACATGTTAAACCCCTTCAACATCATGCCAATGTATGTGCTCTGAGTTAGGTCCAAAATACTTATAAATATACCTCTATAGCTCTTAATTCCTAAGATATAGGATGCTTTCTTAAATCCTGCATAGAGAAGATACTTTCCCAACCGGGTTTTTAACATTTTTAAGATAAGGATGTCATTCCCCATCAATATGTGGTATACAAATATGCTTCCACTAACCTTTTGTTAACACATGTTGTTTTATTTTGACTAAAGCCAAGCTCTTTGACTATCTTGTCAAATTGAAGATTCCAACTCTGAGATACTTGCTTCAATCCATATATCAGCGTTTGTAGCTTAAAAACTTTATTTGCATTAATTAGATTTATAAAAAGTTTAGGTTGTGTCATGCACACATACTCATGAATATTCCCATGAAGGAACATGGTTTTAACATCCATCTAGAAAATATCATAGTCATACTAAGCTGCAATGTCAAGCATGATCATGATGGGTTTAACCATGTCAAATGGTGAAAAGATTTCATCATGTTCAACACTTTGAACTTGTTTTGAAACCCTTTGCAAATGATCTGCCCTTATACATCTCTACATTACCATTCATGTCGGTCTTCTTCTTGAAGACCCACTTGCACCCTATGGGTTTTATCCCTTTAGGTGAATCTACTAAGGTCATGCCTTGTTGGTGCACATGGAGTCCATCTTAGATCTAATGGACTCAAGTCATTTCTCAGACTTTGGTCCCTCAATAGCTCCCAGGTAGGGTGTTGGCTCATCATCTATGACCAACTCACCGCCTTCTTGAGTCATAATATATCCTAAACTTTTAGGCTCAAGGCATGTCCTACTAGATCTACAAGGTTCATGTGTTACATGAAGGACTTGAGATTCCATAAAAAATTGTGATTCTTCCTATTCCTATTGTACCCTCTAGGTTCAATATTTTATTGTTGTTCTTAAAATTTTAAATTCTACTATTCTCCCCCTGATTAATTTGGAAATAAATTTCTTTTTATAGAAATACAACTATCGTGGAAACAAACACTTTTCTTCAGATGGAATATAAAAGTAGCATCCTCTGATTTCCCTAGGATATCCAAAAAAATGACATTTATGTGATTTGGGACAAAGGTTTTCAAGTAATTGTTTTCTCATATAAGATTCCCATTTCAGATCTTTATAAAAGACATACCAGGACACTTCTCATACCATATCTCATATGGTATATTTTGGACCAATTTAGATGGTACTTGGTTTTGTGTCAAGCATGTGCCCAAGAGGAAGTTGGAAGATAAATTAGATTTATCGATGATCACACCATGACTAACATGGCATGATTCCTTCTTGCTGATACATCATTATTTTTAAGGTTGAGTTCATTCAGTCTCACAAAATGTTCAAAAACTCTTGGTTCAAGTATTCTCCGCATCGATCGTATTGAATTTTACCAAGTTTCTTATGTACTTCATTCATGAACTCCTTGAACATTTGTAGGGAATCAAAATTGTATTTCATTTGTATTACCGTATCTACCTAGATCATTAGTAAATGTGATGAGGTACTAGTAACCACCTCTAACAATTATTCTAAAATGTCTACAAACATCAATATATGTGAGACTTAATAAATCACTCACTCTCTCACTGTTTCTAGTGAAAGAAGCTTTAGTCATCATTCTCAATGAACAAGACTTGCATGTTTCTATTAGTTTGAAACCAAAAGAGTCTAGATGACTATTCGAATGGATTCAAGAATTGTGTTCTTTATTTATTTTCCCTAGATGACAATTCTGTAGGTATATATATCATTTGAGTCATCAAGTCATTCATTATATATGTTATACATGTTTGTCTGTAGAACTATCTAGTATAGACTATGACACATTGGGTCAATGCCATTAAAGATCTTATCCTTAAAAATAAGACATCAATCATTCATGATACTCTTGTCTAAAAAAGTTACATACACACACACAGATATATATATATATATATATATATATATATATATATATATATATATATATATATATAGAGAGAGAGAGAGAGAGAGAGAGAGAGAGGCTAGAATACACTCGAGTATACAGATCACACGAATACACTCAAGTGTGTTTGCATATCAAGACTATTTTTTGCAAAATGTAAGCCATTGATCTTCACCGTCATACTATAACTAGGCTACATACAAATTTTGAGCCCATTTGGATGAGTGTAAGTCACTCATCTAAGGGAAACAAAATCGACGCACAAAACTAATTTGAAATGCATAATTTTGCAGTCTTTATAACATGACCTATAAACGTCCAAATGTGCTCAAATTTTGCGTATGAGCTATTCACAAGATGTTTAAGAAGATCAATGGATTAGATTTTTAAAAAAATATTGCATCATGAAAAACTACTTGAGTGTATTCTGCTCCAAATACACTCGAGTGTATTCTAGCCTAACTCTTTCTTTCTCTCTCTCTCTCTATATATATAAATATATATATATATATATATATATATATATATATATATATATATATATATATATATATATATATATATATATGGTAGCGATCTAGTGAGAAACATACTACAGTGAGAGCATGAGAGGCATTTGAATAACTACAAATTAGTAACTATGCTTTAAAATCCAACCATATAGATGGAAAAAGCATCATTTCATTTATCTTCTCGCAAAAAATCATTGCAATCAGACATTGTTTACATGTCCATATGT
The DNA here is from genome assembly GCA_963693085.1 of Alisma plantago-aquatica. Classification (NCBI taxonomy): domain Eukaryota; kingdom Viridiplantae; phylum Streptophyta; class Magnoliopsida; order Alismatales; family Alismataceae; genus Alisma; species Alisma plantago-aquatica. The sequence goes on along the minus strand of OY856415.1, from coordinate 371,308,699 downwards.
ACAATATACACTTTTTACATCCAACTGTCATCCTGAAATTCAATTTAGAATGTTAAAAAATATTTGGTTGTTGTGAATGATCTACAAATAGGATGGTGATAAAATTTTATAGAAAGGTAGATATTAAGATATACTTGTAATCTTTATGGTTGGATTATGAAAAATTGATCTATGTAGAGAGTTATTCAAATGCCTCTCATGCTCTCAATAGATATATTTCTCACTGGATTGTTGCCCTATATATATATATATATATATATATATATATATATGACGTTTCTATTAATGACAAGTACATAATAGCAATTCACCGATTTTATTACATGCCCACTAGGCTTAGATGAATGACATGTTATAGCTGTAACATCCCTGACCTGGGTTATGCCTTAACCCTATAAGTTTTGTTTAAGTAAGTCATTTAGATTCTTGTATTTATCTTTTGAAAAGTAATTAAGACTAAATGAGAGCTTATGTTTCAATTTTGGTCCTATTTGAATAATGTTGAAACAATATTTTACCTATTTTGGACTAAAGTGCAATTTACCCAATTTAAGGGGTTACCTTGCAAATGTCACATGATAAATGTTCCTCAAGTGTTATAGCATCATAAGAATGAGAATGATGCTGAGGTATGGCTTCTAGAAGCCTAAGTTTAAAGAAGGAGCTTGATTGAGTAATGCTTGTGTATTGAATGCTAGTTTTGGTGTAATTTGCAAATTACCCAAAATCTAGGGTTGAATATGTAAAATACCACTTCAAGAATGTCCCTACTATTTCTTGGTATCATTTAGAGAAGAAAAAGAAAGGGGAGTCTTGTTTGAAATACTTTTGAGGATAGATAATCTTGATAATAAAATAATCAGGATTTAAGCATATATGAAACCCTAATTTAATTTGTAGCAAAAATAAATATATTAATTGGAGAGCCAATCAACTAAAAAGGCTGTGGTTGAAATCCTATAGTGGGAAGACGTCCAAATGCCTTGAGTGGCACCGAAATATCCTAAATAGGTGAAGAAATCCACTCACATTTGTTAATTAAAAAGTAATGTCCACTAAAAATTGAATAAACAATATTATAATGATTAAGGTGCTTATGTGGTTGCTTTTAATTCAAGGATAAACGAGAGGATTTTGAGGAAGAAAGAAAGATGGCTTCGAAGGCAAGGAAGGGAGGGGGCATGTGGCAAGAAAGTGGATGAATTTTCTCCTACTTTCTCTCTCCTAGAAAAACAATTACATATACTCAATTTTCTCCTTACATGAAAGGCTATTTTTGCAAACCACTTTCTTCCCTTGCTTTGGATGATGACCAAGGAGCTTAGGAGTAGGAGGAAAACGTTCCCCAGCTGAAGGTAAGCTCCATGATCATCTTCAACCTTGAATTTATGGTTGAAATCGGATTTCAACATTGATTTTCTTCTCTCTTCTATCCAATGCTCAACCTTGGCTATCTTTTGCATCCAATGAGTTGGAAATGAACCTTGGATAGTTGAAGGAGCTTCTTTCACCATTAGAGAAGAGAAGCTTAAAGCTTTGAAGCTACTTTGAAGGCGGGTTATATAACTTGAACCCATCAATGTTATTATTGATTTCAATTTCTCATCATATGTTGATCTTTTGTTTTCTTCTTGAACAATTGATGAATTTTTTATATATATTATAGTAGAATTCGGAGGTCTGAAGCTTGATGATGATGGAATCATCTTAGCACACACCTCCAGAAAATCAGAAGCAAACAATTTCATTTGGTTGGTCAAACAGTTTCAAACTATTAGAGACCAAACGGTTTTAAACCGTTTGGTGACCAATCAGTTTCAAAACTGTTAGAGGTCAAATGGTTTCAAACCGTTAGAGGTTAAAAGGTTTCAAGAATGTGTAAAGGTCTAATGGTTTTAACCTAATCTAGTTCATATGGTCTCAACCTAGGATTACCAAACAATTAGAACTCAATGGGTTTTAAAACCCTAGATCAATGGATATCAAAACCCTAATTTTGGTCCAAACGGTTTCATCTCTGAATTAATCAAATGGTCTCAAACCATTTGAGGACCAAACGGTCTCAAACCGTTTGAGGACCAAATGGTCTCAAATCGTTTACGGTTAAACGAGTTCAAAGTTGACTCAATCAAACAGTTTCAAACTGTTCAAGAGTCAAACGGTTTCAAACCTTAAATAAGATCAAACGGTTTCAAAACTGATTGAAGATCAAAGGGGTCAAGACCGTTTGAAGGTCAAGTGACCTCAAGACCATTTAAGGTCTAACGGTCCTCAAACCATTTGGAGGTTTGGTCCAAGACCATTTGGAGGTTTGGTCCAAGACCGTTTGAAGGTTCAATTGGTCCAAGACCGTTTGAAGGTTCAATTGGTCCAAGACCGTTTGAAGGTTCAATTGGTCCAAGACCATTGAAGGTTCAATTGGTCCAAGACCGTTTGAAGGTCTAATTTGTTCAAACCATGTAAGTACTAATAACCCCATAAGTGGTTGAAGAGTATCTTAAGGTTGACTTCAATGGAAGTACCTCTAAAGTACTTAAGTGATTAGTATAGTTAGAGTGATTATCACTTGATGCCTATGAAAGTAATAAATTCAATACACTATGATAAGCATAGGTGTATATACTTAGTGAAAGGTTAAGTAAACTGAATAAGGTTTTATGGTGATGTGTTCCTAGTACATGGAACAATGACAAGTATGATTTAATACTTAAATAATGCTATGTGCTCCAAGATATGTGGAAGCACTGATTTAGGGTTTGGATTAATGAGGTAATCATAAAACCCTAATCAATGGAGAATGAGAAACCCTAATATAGGGTGATGTGATGTGAAAACCTAATATAGGGTGATGTGATGTGAAACCCTAATAGAGGGTGATGTTATGTGAAACCATAATATAGGGTGATGTTATGTGAAACCCTAATATAGGGTGATGTTATGTGAAACCCTAATATAGGGTGATGTCATGTGAAACCCTAATATAGGATGATGTCATGTGAAACCCTAATTGATAAAGATGTGAAGACTCTAACCCTAATGAGGGAATAGTGATGCTATCCTTTTATTTCATAATGTTGATGTGTAATTTATATGGTTGTTATCAAGCATACTAACCATGCATGCATTATGAGATGATGAGCATAACTAGGTATGAGTTATGATGTTAATGGGCCTTGTGAGCCATTATTTTATTTGTTGCCTAGTGAGAGGTGACAAGAAATTGAATATGCCTGGTGAACTATGTGAGATGCTTGTGTAACAAGTATCATGAATACCTTGGTCAGATGACCTGGAGGTAATAGTTACCTGATAGTGGTAACCATGTTCAATGATGAACTAAGGGTTTGAATACCCAGATCCAGCAAACATGATGATGGTATTGTTGAGGGATGTGAATTCCCAATAATGAGACAAGGGATTGAGATCCCAATGTTTTATAAAGTTTTGAAAAGTACTTGATAGGAGTATTGTTTCTTTGTAGCATTTGTCATAATAATTCTTGCTTGAAAACTTGACTGATGCAAAAAGAATATGGTAATGTACTTAAATAAGCAAGTGGAATTATCATGTGGAGCCCTGGCCATAGATCCATCACCTTCAGTAGCTGGTGATGGTGAAACGGGTTCTCCTGCTGGTTAATCCAGAGCGTATATTGTTGAATATGCGGGGTTTCTCCTAGCCGAAAATAGGAGGATTAGAGTGAAACTTTAGTTGTAGACTCAAGATATGTATAAGAGCATGGTGAACAGGCACATGGCTCAGTGTGATAGAGCATGAATGCGTTCATGGTTCAGAGAGCACAATGAATTGGCCTGTGACTCAGATTTACTAGCACCGGGACCTGTACCAAGGCGGGCTAGAGAATGGGTAGCCTATGAGAGCTAACCCTGTGACTGAGGTCACTTAAGAAAGAGAATGTGGTCCTGCTTGTTGTCTCGCACGGACCGAGACGGATGGGATTGTGGAGTCCGAGTCTTCCTTTGATCTTGTATGGCACTGACTTTGGGTTTTGCAACCGAAGGTTGGATTTGAGCGGTACGGCACACTTCCTCAGGGCATAAGAATGATTGTAAAATGTAATCAATCGTGTAGCATATTTTCTTAAGGATGAATTACAAAAATCATTGGTTGATGTTACATTGTTTATTGTATCCTAAGTGGATAGATATTATACATGTTATTCATATTCCTTATTAAAATGGATAGATGATTTACTATTTTATCACTTATAGATGTAATGCTTTAAAAGATGATATTGCTCTATTCTTCTTAATAATAATTAAATCTTGTTGTTCAATAGATATTCCTCTGTTCAGTTTATTACTGTTTATCTGCAATAATAATCTTTACGGCGGAGAGTTATATCTCTCGCTGGGACAATTTCAATTGTCTCACCCCGTTGATCACCAAAATTTTTAGGTGGATGCGGTCAAGGAGGCAGGAACCATACACCAGGGGAAGGACAACAACATCAGGGACAACAATGATATCTCAGGTGGAGATACTGACTGTTGTGTCTTGTAGTTATGAGTCCTATGTGTCGTCTCTATACTCTCAGGTCCTTGGAGTCAGTAGTTAGTACATTAATGATCGATCTGAGATTTTGGCATTAAATACCTCGAGGTTTTATGTTGATTATGTGTAGATTTAACAGAGAAACTATTGTATGTAATCCTCGAGAAGAGAAGGTACATGGTATGTACTTTGTGGACCAGAATGTATATAATATTTTGGTTCTTGTTATAAGAGTTTCCTGGAAATGGATCTCTTTGTAAATGGTTTTAATTTTTGGTGATTTTTTTAATCCACTGTTTATGTTTAATTCTGCTTAATCACTAACGGTTTTGTCGATTGTCATGACAAGTTTTTTGGTATTAGAGCTTAAGGTTCGCTGAGTCTACAAAGACATAGGATTAAGGTTGTTGAGTCTGTTCTAGTGTCTTCCAGTTTATCTGATAGTGACTTCTGCTCTCAAGAGAAGAAGTAAAACTTGAAGATGGCTGGATCACACGAAGAACATGCTACTAAAAGTAGTGTTGCTACACCAGGAGGAGGTGCAAGGGATTAGGCTAGAGAAGAATTAGTACTTGAACATCCTCAGTTTGACCAAGCTACACTAGAAAACCCAACCTTCCATGCTCTTTTTGGGCAGTTCATGGCGACAATGACACATATGGCAGATAGGATGCCACCACCTGCACCTAGGGCACCATCTCACAATGAGGGACATGGAGATGGCAAGACTTTTGAACAGCTTTGATGGGTAGGAGCCATTGATTATGCTAGTACAGCTGACCCAAAAGACGCAGACTTGTGGCTGACTGAGCTGGAAAAGGCCTTCATAATTCTTGATATCCCAGAAGCTGAGAAGGTTAGACATGCGATGTACTTGTTGAAGGGGAGTGCTGGCCATTGGTGGGCCATAGAAGAAGGCAAAAGGCCAGGTGTTGAAGTCGGATGGGAAGAGTTCTGACGAGAGTTTGTTAGTAGATATTTTCCCAAGACTTACCTGGATGAGAAGATCTCTCAGTTTGAGCGGATAAGGCAAGGATAAATGAACATTAGTGAGTATGAAGCTAAGTTTATGGAGCTTCTACGGTTCTGTCCGCATATGGCTGCTACAGATGAGGAGAGGATTCAACATTTTGAGAAGGGTTTGAACGCTGATTTAACCACACCGGTGTCTGCTCTAGAGAATAGAGAGAGGTTTGCCACCTTTGTAGAGTCAGTTAGGTGGATAGAAAGGTCCGTGACTAAGAAGCGTCAAGCCCACAATAAGAAGGTGTATACACAGTTCCAAGGACAGAGGTCCGAAAGTTTTAAGAAACCAAGGTTTTCTGCACCAACAGTACCACCGAGGTTCAACACTTAGACACAATGGACATCCAACAAGGGTAGAGGTCTTTGTTTACCACCAGAGGGAGCCCACAACTCAACATCAATGTTAGTAACAGGACCATCTAGACCATAGTGGGAGAACAGAGTCTGTTATAAATGTGGGAAGATGGGACATATGATGAAAGATTGTTTAGCTAGAGACATGAATGTAACCCAACCACTGAGGCAGAGTCAACAAGGCTCTCAGAAGCAACAATTTAGTAGTGACACACGAGGGTGGGGATAGGCGTCCCAAGCTAGCTCATCCACATCCAACAATAGGGCAAGTGGTCGACAACCAGCAACGGCAAGATTCTATGCTATGAATTAGCCAGAAGCAGTGGTCAACCCATGAGTCGTGAAAGATCAGATGGAATTATTTCATTCTGATATGTATTCATCCTGCTTTGTATCTGTTTTGATTGATCCGGGTGCTACGCATTCCTTTATCACTCGAGAAGTGATTCATGATTGCAATATGACTGTCAGTCATAGAGTAGATAACTTGTTATTAAAAACTCCGTTAGTTGGATCTGTAGTGTTGCAGGAGGTATGTTCTCCCGGTGTTCTTTCTTTTTTAGAACATAGCATTCAGGTGGATCTTATACCACTTGAGATGCATGAGTTTGACATAATCCTTGGGATGGACACCCTAGAAAAGTATAAGGTTGTCTTGGATTGTGGTTCCAAGCAGGCTATGTTCACAGACAATGGTGATACATGGGTTTTTCAGGGGACAGAAAGATTCTTCCAACCTGTCTAGTATCAACAATGGTAGTTGAGAAGTTAATGAGACAAGGATGATTCACATTCTTGGCACATGTGATAGATACCAGGTCAGAGAGTCCTAGTCTTTCTAAAGTTCTGATTGTTAGGGAGTTTGAGGATGTGTTTCCTGAGGAACTTCTAGGTGTTCCTCCACCCCGAGAGATTGATTTCGAGATTAATCTAATCCCGGGTATGCAACCAATAGCTCAAACACCTTATAGAATGGAACCTTCCGAGATGGTAGAACTCAAGAAACATTTACAAGAGTTGCTTGAAAAGGGTTTTATTAGACCGAGTACTTCACCATGGGGTGCTCTGGTTCTTTTCATTAAAAAGAAAGATGGCTCTATGCGATTATGCATCGACTATAGACAGTTAAACAAAGTAACTATAAAGAACAAATATCCTCTACCAAGGATAGATGACTTGTTCGACCAGTTGCGTGGTGCAACTATCTTCTCTAAAATAGATCTGAGGTCAGGATACCATCAGTTACACATCAAGGAGAGTGACATACCTAAATCAGCTTTCAGAACAAGATATGGTCACTATGAGTTCATAGTTATGTCGTTTGGACTAACTAATGCACCAGCTGCATTCATGGAACTCATGAACATAATCTTCCAGCCATTCCTTGATCAATTCATAGTAGTCTTTATAGATGACATCCTGATTTACAGTAGAGATGCTCAACAACATGAGCAACACCTTCGTCAGGCCCTGACTTTACTGAGAAAGCACAAGCTATACACCAAGTTTAGCAAGTGTGAATTCTGGTTATTAGAAGTGTCTTTCCTAGGGCACATAATATCTACCTCAGGCTTCTGTGTTGATCCTAAAAAGGTAGAATCTGTCTTGGAGTGGGAAAAACCAAAGACACCAACGGAGATACGCAATTTTCTAGGACTAGCAGGCTACTATAGGAGGTTCATTAAGAACTTCAGTTCTGTAGCATTACCCCTAACCAAGTTGACCAGGAAGGAGGTTCCTTTTGTTTGGGATGATAAGTGTCAAAAATCTTTCCAGTTGTTGAAAGAAAGGTTAACAAGTGCACCTATGTTAGTGTTACCTGAGCAGGGAAAGGGGTATATTGTTTTCTGTGATGCTTCTAAGAATGGTCTAGGATGTGTGTTGATGCCGGATAAACAAGTGATTTCTTTTGCTTCCCGAAAACTTAAGAAACACGAGGAAAATTATCCGATATATGATCTAGAATTAGCTGCAGTGGTTCATGCATTGAAGATCTGGAGAAATTATCTCTATGGAGATACATTCCAGATTTTCACGGACCATAAGAATCTAAAATACATCTTTTCACAGCATGAGTTGAATATGAGACAATGCCACTGGATGGAGTTAACAAGGACTACAATTGTACAATTGATTATCATCCAGGAAAGGCTAATGTAGTGGATGATGAACTAAGTAGAAAATCATCATCACCAAACATTGACAAAGCACAGTTGAACTCTTTAGTGTGCTTTAAACGAGACATGCTTATCTCTTTGAGGAAAAACAATGTACAACTTAAAGTATCCTTGTTAGCTGGACAGTTAGCTGAGATGCACATAAAACCTACTCTGAAACAACAGATTAAAGAGGCACAACAAGATGATATTGTGATTCAGCAGATCAGGTCAGAGTATGGTAGTGAGAAACGAGATGGTTTTCATGAGTCAGATGATGAGGTAGTCTGTTACCATGGTAGGATGGTAGTACCTGATGCCAGTGACTTAAGGAAGTTAGTCATGGAGGAAGCTCATTCATCCATGTATTCAATGCATCCAGGGAGCACCAAAATGTATCATAACTTGAAAGATATGTATTGGTGGCCTGGTTTGAAGAAAGATGTAGCTGAGTTTGTTATGTGGTGTCCAATATGTCAGCAGGTTAAAGCTGAACATCAGAAGCCCGTAGGAACAATGCAACCTTTACCTATACCACAATGGAAATGGGATCATGTGACCATGGACTTTGTGGTTGGTTTGCCAAGAACAGCCAAAAGTCATGATTCCATTTGGGTGATAGTTGATAGGTTGACTAAGTCTGCACATTTTCTTCTGGTCAAAACAACCTATACTGCTGAGAAACTTGCACAGATCTATATAGATGAGATAGTGCATTTACACAGGGTTCCAACTACAATTGTTTCTGATAGAGGTCCCCAATTCATGGGTCGTGTTTGGGAACGATTACATAAAGCTTTGGGTATGCAGTTAAGGTTTAGTACTGCTTTTCACCCACAGACAGATGGACAATCTGAGAGGACTATATAAACTTTGGAGGATTTGCTTAGGGCATGTGTCCTTCAATTTTTCGGAAGTTGGGATATACACTTGAGCTTAATAGAATTCACTTACAACAATAGTTATCAACATAGTATTGATATGGCACCATATGAAGCATTATATGGTAGACGTTGTAGATCTCCATTGTGCTGATATGTAATAGGAGAATACCAACTTTTGGGTCCTGAAATAGTGCAACAGACAACGGAGAAGATTAAAGTAATACAACAAAAATTAAAGGCTGCACAGGATAGACAGAAGTCATACGCTGATAAACGGCGAAGACCTTTAGAATTCCAACTTGGAGACAGAGTATATCTCAAGGTCTCACCTTGGAAAGGTGTTCTTAGATTTGGAAAGAAGCATAAGTTAGCTCCTAGATTTATGGGGCCTTATCCAATCATTGAATGGATTGGAAAGGTAGCATATAAGTTGGAGTTTCCACCTGAACTACATAGATTACACCCAGTATTCCATATATCCATGTTAAGAAAGTGTCACCCTGACACGGAGTTAGTTTTACAACCTGTGGAGGTAGAATTAAATGAAGATATATCTTATGTAGAGGGACCCGTGTTGATTCTTGATAGGAGAATAAAAAAGTTGAAAAAGAAAGACATAGTTCTTGTGAAAGTTCTCTGGCATCATCGTGGCATTGAAGAAGCTACATGGGAGTTGGAGGAAGAGATGAGGAGGAAGTACCCTTCTCTTTTCTCTTGATGATTTTGGAGACGAAATCCCTGTTAGGGGTGGATAATTGTAACATCCCTGACCTGGGTTATGCCTTAACCCTAGAAATTTTGTTGAAGTAAGTCATTTAGATTCTTGTCTTTATCTTTTGAAAAGTAAATTAAGACTAAAGGAGAGCTTATGTTTAAATTTTGGTCCTATTTGAATAATGTTGAAACAATATTTTACATGTTTTGGACTAAAGTGCAATTTACCAAATTTAAGGGGTTACCTTGCAAATTTCACATGATAAATGTTCCTTAAGTGTTATAGCATCATAAGAATGAGAATGATGTTGAGGTATGGATTCTACAAGCCTAAGTTCCAAGAAGGAGCTTGCTTGAGTAATGTTTGTGTATTGAATGCTAGTTTTGGTGTAATTTACAAATTACCCAAAATCTAGGGTTGAATATGTAAAATACCACTTCAAGAATGTCCCTACTATTTCTTGGTATCATTTAGAGAAAAGAAAAAGAAGGGGGTGTCTTGTTTGAACTACTTTTGAGGAGAGATAATCTTGATAATAAAATAATCAAGATTTAAGCATAAATAAAACCCTAATTTAATTTGTAGCAAAAATAAATATATTAATTGGAGAGACCATCAACTAAAAAGGCTATGGTTGAAATCCTATAATGGGAGGACGTCCAAATGCCTTGAGTGGCACTGACATATCCTAAGTAGGTGAATAAATCCACTCACATTTGTTAATTAAAAAGTAATGTCCACTAAAAATTGAATAAATAGTATTATAATGATTAAGGTGCTTAAGTGGTTGCTTTTAATTCAAGGATAAATGAGAGGATTTTGAGGAAGAAAGAAAGATGACTTCGAAGGCAAGGAAGGGAGGGGGCATGTGGCAAGAAAGTGGATGAATTTTCTCCTACTTTCTCTCCCCTGGAAAATCAATTACATATACTCGATTTTCTCCTTACTTGAAAGGCTATTTTTGCAAACCACTTTCTTCCCTTGCTTTGGCCGATGACCAAGGAGCTTAGGAGTAGGAGGAAAATGTTCCCCAGCTGAAGGTAAGCTCCATGATCATCTTCAACCTTGAATTGATGTTTGAAATCGGATTTCAACATTGATTTTCTTCTCTCTTCTATCCAATGCTCAACCTTGGCTATCTTTTGCATCCAAAGAGTTGGAAACGAACCTTGGATAGTTGAAGGAGATTCTTTCACCATTAGAGATGAGAAGCTTGAAGCTACTTTGAAGGTGGGTTGTATAACTTGAACCCATCAATGTTATTATTGATTTCAAATTCTCATCATATGTTGATCTTTTGTTTTCTTCTTGAACAATTGATGAATTTTTCATATATATTACAGTAGAATTGGGAGGTCTGAAGCTTGATGATGATGACATCATCTTAGCACACACCTCAAGAAAATCAGATGCAAATGGTTTCATTTGGTTGGTCAAACGGTTTCAAACCGTTAGAGACCAAACGGTTTCAAACCGTTTGGTGACCAATCGGTTTCAAAACCGTTAGAGGTCAAACGGTTTCAAACTGTTAGAGGATAAAAGGTTTCAAGAATGTGTAAAGGTCTAATGGTTCTAACCTAATCTAGTTCACATGGTCTCAACCTTGGATTACCAAACAATTAGAACTCAATGGGTTTTAAAACCCTAGATCAATGGATGTCAAAACCCTAATTTTGGTCCAAACAATTTCATCTCTGAATTGACCAAATGGTCTCAAACCATTTGAGGACCAAATAGTCTCAAACCATTTGAGGACCAAACGGTATCAAACCGTTTACGGTTAAACGATTTCAAAGTTGACTTGATCAAACGGTTTCAAACCTTTCAAGGGTCAAACAGTTTCAAACCTTAATATAATCAAACGGTTTCAAAACTGATTGAAGATCAAAGGGGTCAAGACCGTTTGAAGGTCAAGTGACCTCAAGACCGTTTAAGGTCTAATGGTCTTCAAACTGTTTGGAGGTTTGGTCCAAGACCATTTGGAGGTTTGGTCCAAGACCGTTTGAAGGTTCAATTGGTCCAAGACCGTTTTAAGGTTCAATTGGTCCAAGATCGTTTGAAGGTTCAATTGGTCCAAGACCATTTGAAGGTTCAATTGGTCCAAGACCGTTTGAAGGTTCAATTGGTCCAAGACCGTTTGAATGTTCAATTGGTCCAAGACCGTTTGAAGGTCTAATTGGTTCAAACCATGTAAGTACTAATAACCCCATAAGTGGTTGAAGAGTATCTTAAGGTTGACTTCAATGGAAGTACCTCTAAAGTACTTAAGTGATTAGTATAGTTAGAGTGATTATCACTTGATGCCTATGAAAGTAATAAATTCAATACACTATGATAAGCATAGTTGTATATACTTAGTGAAAGGTTAAGTAAACTGAATAAGGTTTGATGGTGATGTGTGTTCCTAGTACATGGAACAATGACAAGTATGATTTAATACTTAAATAATGCTATGTGCTGCAAGATATGTGGAAGCACTGATTTAGGGTTTGGATTAATGAGGTAATCATAAAACCCTAATCAATGTAGAATGAGAAACCCTAATATAGGGTGATGTGATGTGAAACCCTAATATAGGGTGATGTGATGTGAAACCCTAATATAGGGTGATGTTATGTGAAACCCTAATATAGGGTGATGTTATGTGAAACCCTAATATAGGATGATGTTATGTGAAACCCTAATATAGGGTGATGTCATGTGAAACCCTAATTGATAAAGATGGGAAGAATCTAACCCTAATGAGGGAATAGTGATGCTATCCTTTTATTTCATAATGTTGATGTGTAATTGATATGGTTGTTATCAAGCATACTAACCATGCATGTATTATGAGATGATGAGCATAACCAGGTATGAGTTATAATGTTAATGGGCCTTGTGAGCCATTATTTTATTTGTTGCCTAGTGAGAGGTGATAAGAAGTTGAATATGCCTGGTGAACTATGTGAGATGCTTGTGTAACAAGTATCATGAATACCTTGGTCAGATGACCTGGAGGTAATAGTTACCTGATAGTGGTAACCATGTTCAGTGATGAACTAAGGGTTTGAATACCCAGATCTAGCAAAAATGATGATGGTGTTGTTGAGGGATGTGAATTCCCAGTAATGAGACAAGGGATTGAGATCCCAATGTTTTATAAAATTTTGAAAAGTACTTGATAGGAGTATCTTTTTTTGTAGTATTTGTCATAATAATTCTTGCTTGAAAACTTGACTAATGCAAAAAGAATATGGTAATGTACTTAAATAATCAAGTGGAATATTATCATGTAGAGCCCTGGCCATAGATCCATCATCGTCAGTAGCTGGTGATGGTGAAACGGGTTCTCCTGCTGGTTAATCCAGAGCGTATATTGTTGAATATGCGGGGGTTTCTCCTAGCCGAGGATTAGAGTGCAACTTTGGTTGTAGACTCAAGATATGTATAAGAGCATGGTGAATAGGCCCATGGATCAGTGTGATAGATCATGAATGCGTTCATGGCTTAGAGAGCATGGTGAACTAGCCCGTGGCTCAGATTTACTAGTGCCAGGACCTGTACCAAGGCGGGCTAGAGAATGGGTAGCCTATGAGAGCTAACCATGTGACTGAGGTCATTTAAGCAAGAGACTGCGGTCCTGCTTGTGGTCTCGCACTGACTGAGATGGATGAGATTGTGGAGTATGGCTCTTCCTTTGATCTTGTATGGCACCGGCTTTGGGTTTTACAACCGAAGGTTGGATTTGAGCGGTACGACTCACTTCCTCAGGGCATAAGAATGATTGTAAAATGTAATCAGCCATGTAGCATATTTGCTTAAGGATGAATTAGAAAATCATTGGTTGATGTTACATTGCTTATTGTATCCTAAATGGATAGATATTATACATGTTCTTCATATTCCTTATTAAAATGGATAGATGATTTACTGCTTTATCGCTTATAGCTGTAATGCTTTAAAAGATGATATTGCTCTATTCTGCTTAATAATAATTAAATCTTTCTATTCAATAGAGATTCCTCTGTTCAATTTATTACTATTTATCTGCAATAATAATGTTTATGGCAGAGATTTATATCTCTCGATAGGACAATTTCAATTGTCTCACCCCATTGATCACCAACATTTTTAGGTGGATGCGGACGAGGAGGCAGGAACCATACACCAGGGGAAGGACAACAACATCAGGGACAACAATGATATCTCAGGTGGTGATACTGACTATCGTGTCTTGTAGTTATGAGTCCTATGTGTCGTCTCTATACTCTCAGGTCCTTGGAGTCAGTAGTTAGTACATTAATGATCAATCTGAGATTTTGGCATTAAATGCCTCGAGGTTTTATGTTGAGTATGTGTAGATTTAATAGAGCAACTATTGTATGTAATCCTCGAGAAGAGAAGGTACATGGTATGTACTTTGTGGACCAAAATATATATAATATTTTGGTTCTTGTTATAAGAGTTTCTTGGAAATGGATCTCTTTGTAAATTGTTTTAATTTTTAATGATTTTTGTTAATCCACTGTTTATGTTTAATTCATGTTAATTAGTAACAGTTTTGTCAACTGTCGTGACAATAGCTATAGTGGCATCAACTCTTACTCTACAAAGTTCCACCTTATCTAGATTTATTTCTTCTCAGATCCTAAAGTGGAGATCTCCATCTTTTGCTTTTTATTCCTGAGTTCCTCTACCTAAAGAGGACATTTCCTCAACTAGTGTCTAGGCTGGTGATAGTGGTGACACTTCCCTTCTTTATCCATGTGAGAACCCATTATACTAAATGAGATTACTCAAAACATAAAGCACCTGCTTAGAAATTAACCACATTCCAAAAAATATGGAAAAATTATAATCAATTTCAACATCAACACCTGCTTAGAAACATTTGCATAAGAGCCCAACATCTTGCTTTTATCCATACTATGCCAAGAATTGGATACAAATTGTGCCATCACCTTAGCTACAACATATATGCACATGAGAACAATATTCGTATATGCCACACAAACAAGCATTAATATGCTAACAAAAGTTCGATTCGTTTGAAACACCATATACAAACTTTTCTTGCCCAGACTTGAGAGTATAGGGACGACTCTAGGATACACTAGACATCTAATCAACTTTCTCAAAGATTCATTACTATAGCTCCTCCTTGCTGCCACACATTTGTTTTCCTCACTTTCAATTACCTAAAAAAAATGTGGCAAACCACAAGGGTGAAACCTGTTGGGTTTTAAGGGAATCAGAGAAGGCAGCAGAAAGAAAAATTTTCTTCTCCCAAACCCAGAACAAAGGAATCACGTCAATGTCTATACAATAGGAAGGATGGTTTGTAGATACATACCTTGTCCCGAGGCTTGCTCGACGACGTTACCTCGCGGCATGTGTGGTCTTCACCTCTGGTCTTGGACGGTGTCTGTGCAGCTCCTGGTCTCACCAGGACTATCGAGATTGACAACTGTCCTCCAAGCGGCAGAAGTCTCCCGCCTCTGCAGTCGTCCACATGGACTGCCTGGAACTCTGATCGCCTTGTCCTATAAGGCACCAGAAGGAGTCGTACCCTCCTGTCAGTGTACTAGTCACCGACACACTCTCCTACAACTAGTTGCTTTTCTGCAGTTGTGTTTCCCTTATTGTGCCTCCCTTATCGGGTAGCACTTGCTCGGGCTCTCTCGGTTACCACAACCAGAGAGAATGACAACTTTTTAGAGCAACTGGTGTTCTGAGTTGTACTTTGAGAAGCCCCCAATACCCCTATATATAGGGGGGGTCATGGGATAGGGTTCTCTACCCTGGGTAATGCGGGATTATAGCAGGAGTAGAAGGGTTTGAGATTTTCCACAAAACAACCAACTGCGCCAGCTGAACCGATCATTTCAAGCATGAACTGATCGGTTGGGGACCTGAGCCGATCGGTTCACACCTGAACTAATCAGTTGGGGCACCGGAGCCGATCGGTTCATTTCTGAAACAATCAGTTCACTGCCCTGGTCAATTCCCGATTGACTTTTCCTCTTTTGTTTCGAATTGATCCAAATACCAATAATTGTTCCAATCAAATTGGACAAGTGAAACGAAGAGAAATTTCTTACTAACCTAACTTTCCCGTTTCGATCAGTTGGACCAGTTGAGCCGATCGGTTCAACCTTTGAACCGGTCAGTTCAGCCTGTCCTGAGCCGATCAGTTCATCACATGAGCCGATTGGTTGGGAGTGCAGACTGTGCAAAATCAATCAATTGCAGTTTCAATCAATTCGATACTCTAATCAATCAGTCCAACACCTTGAACACTATGATATTGAGCTATCAATTGATTGAGTGTTTAATTGAACTACTAAACTCCTTTAGTAATCAATCTAAACATCGTTTGTGGATAAACTACTCTTCCAGGTTAAATCCTTTGTGTGTGACCCTGCAGGTCCATTTCACGTTGGCAGTGAAAGTCCATAACACTTATGACTTCACAAGCAAAGAGCGGTGCCTAGTTGCACATCAGAGCTACCCAAGTGAAATAGAAAGTTGGAGAACAACTTTCTATCCTACAATCTATAAATGGTGTTACAATGAATGTATAATTCCTTTGTCACTAATGTCCTGAATGAACTCAAGGCATGGTACAATCATCCTTTCAGTGTTCATCCATTTCCTTGATCTTAGAGCAGACTGGGTGAGATGTGTGTGTCATCAATATCACATATTGATTCACACATGCATGCGCATGCCTTTCTCAATCCTACTCATCAAGTGGCCATGGACATCAAACTCCCTTAGGAGGGACAAATCCCATATCTATCACTCATCCCTCAAAAGCCCCACGTGTCAAAGTCACCCAATCATCACCTTTATAACAACCCATGTTTTAGGATTGCGTTTGATGATGTCAAACTGTACCCAATGACTTGTGTTGAGTGTAGTGATTTCAGGTCGAAGAATCACACTCACCACCATCACTGTGAGAGCTGACTGTGAGTACCAAATCATGGTTCCATGTGTCACTCTCACGGTGGGTCTGTCCGGTACACTTATTCTCTAACAAGTACCTATGTGCTTGATTTGATATCACTATATCATGACTAATGAGATTCTGTCATCAACCAACACACAATCTAGTCTTTAGTGTTATTGATGTCTATGGTTATTTCCACAATAACAACTGACTAGGGACTAAACAAGAATGTATACTCTTAACATCTGTATGATCTCACCATTTAGGTCCTTAACCTAAAAGCATACGTCATTGAGTAAAACAATTCTTTAGACATCTATCATGTTACACTATCATCTCAGAAACTGTTAAAACATATAGATCGGAAATTGCCTTTATTATTATTCAAATCATTTATAAAGTATCCCATTACAATCATCACATGACTTGCTCTATGGGAATACATACCAACAGACTCCCACTTGCACTTAGAGCCAGTCACCTAGGAATCTCAGTCTTTGTGACCTAGCATGACGATCATGCTTCTGCTGAGAAAGGGCCTTAGTCAGTGGATCAGCTATGTTGTCTTTAGTTGGTACTTTGCAAATCTTCACATCTCCTCACTGTATGATCTCTCGTATGAGATGGAAGCGCCGCAGTATGTGCTTGGACCGCTGATGTGATATGGGCTCCTTAGCTTGAGCAATAGCTCCATTATTGTCACAATAAAGCTTAATTGCATCATAGCTACTGGGAACTACACCAAGTTCAGTGATGAACTTCTTGATCCACACAGCTTCCTTTGCTGCATGTGAAGCAGCAATATATTCGGCCTCTGTAGTAGAATCAACAAATGTTTCTTGCTTGGAACTCTTCCAGCTCACAGCTCCATTGTTTAGGCAAAATACAAATCCTGATTGCGATCTGTAATCATCTTTGTCAGTTTGGAATCTTGCATCGGTGTACCCCTTTACTACCAGTTCTTCCTCACCGCCGTATACAAGGAACTGATCCTTAGTCCTTCACAAGTACTTGAGGATGCTCTTTACGGCTGTCCAGTGAGCATCCCCGGGATCTGACTGGTACCTACTCGTCATGCTGAGGGCATACGAGACATCTGGGCATGTGTACAACATAGCGTACATGATGGATCTGATGGCTGATGCATATGGGATCCCATTCATATGATCCCTCTCTTCATAAGATTGGGGACATTGAGCTCTAGAGATGGTGACTCCATGTAGCATGGGGATGTTGCCTCTCTTTGAGTTCTCCATGCTGAACCGCTTCAACACTTTGTCAATGTACGTGCTTTGACTTAGTCCGAGAAGCCTTTTAGATCTATCTCTATAGATCTTAATACCTAGAATGTAGGATGATTCTCCTAAGTTCTTCATTGAGAAAGTATTCCCAAGCCAAGTCTTTACCTTCTCTAAGGCTGTGACATCATTCGCCATCAATAGTATGTCATCCACATACAATATGAGGAATGTGATCATGCTCCCACTAACCTTCTTGTACACACAAGGTTCATCTTCATTTTGAATAAAGCCAAACACTTTGACTTCTTCATCAAATCGAAGATTCCAACTCTGAGATGCTTGTTTCAATCCATAGATTGACCTTTGCAGCTTATAGACTTTATTGGCATTCTTTAGATCTACAAAAATTCAGGTTGTGTCATGTACACATCCTCATTTATATTCCCATTAAGGAATGCAGTTTTAACATCCATTTACCAAATCTCATAGTCATAGTAAGCCACAATAGCAAGCATGATCTTGATGGACTTAATCATGGCAACTGGAGAAAAAGTTTCGTCTTAGTCAACACCTTGAACTTGTTGAAAACCCTTTGCAACCAATTTGCCTTTATAAGTTTACATATCGCCATCCATGTCGGTCTTCTTCTTGAAGACCCATTTGCACCCTATGGATTTTACCCCTTTGGGTGGTTCCACCAAAGTCTATACTTTATTGGAGTACATGGATTCCATCTCAGATCTCATGGCTTCAAGCCATTTCTCAGAATCTGGTCCCTCCATAGCCTCTAGATAAGTAGTTGGATCATCATCTATGATCAACTCACCGCCTTCCTGAGTCACAAGGTATCCAAACCTCTCAGGTTCAAGGTGTGTCCTACTAGATCTACGAGGTCCTTATGTTATTTGAGGAGACTGAGATTCCACAACACCTTGTGAATCACTTAGTTCCTCTTTTACAACTAATGGTTCAATGTTTTCTTGTTAGGCTTGAACCTCTTCAAGTTCTATTTTCCTCCCACTGTTTCCTTTGGAAATAAATTCCTTTTCTATGAACACAGCTATCCTAGCAACAAACACTTTGTTTTCAGTAGGGTGGTATAAATAATATCCCCTCGTTTCCTTGGGGTATCCAACAAAATAACATTTATCGGACTTGGGTCCAAGCTTATCAGGAAACATTTTCCTGACGTAAGCCTCACAACCCCAAATATTAATAAAAGACAAATCGGGACGCTTCCCGTGCCATATCTCATATGGTGTCTTTTGAATCGATTTAGATGGTACTCAGTTAAGTGTAAACACAACAGTTTCAAGAGCATGACCCCAAAAGGAAATCGGAAGATTAGAAAAACTCATCATTGATTGCACCATGTCCAGTAACGTGCGATTCCTTCTTTTAGACACACCATTATGTTGTGGTGTTCCAGGCGGAGTCCATTGTGATATGATACCACGGCATCACAGAAGGTCCTCAAACTCCTGGCTTAAGTATTCTCCACCTCGATCAGATCGAAGTGCTTTAATACTTTTACCAAGTTGGTTCTATACTTCATTCATGAAATCCTTGAACCTTTCAAGGGTTTTTGACTTATGTTTCATCAGGTACACATAGCCATACCTACTGAAGTCATCAATGAAGGTAATGAAGTACTGATACCCATTTCTGGCATTAGTTCTAAAAGGCCCACATACATCAGTATGTATGAGTCCTAATAGATCACTAGCTCTCTCACCTTTACCTGAAAAGGGAGTATTGGTCATCTTGCCCAACAAACAAGATTCACATGTCTCTATTGATTCATAATCAAAAGAGTCTAGATAACCATCTTTATGGAGTCTAGAAATGCACTTCTCATTTATGTTCCCTAGACGACAATGCTAAAGATACGTTTTGTTTGAGTTGTTCTATAACATCCCTGACCTGGGTTATGAATTAACCCTAGAGGTTTTGCCTAATAAGGTTGAGTAGATTCTTAATCTTATCTTTGGAAAAGTAAATAGGGCTCATGAGAAACTTATGTTTCAATTTTGGTCATGTTTAAACAATGTTGAAGCAATGATTGCTTATTTTGGACTAAAGTGCAAATTACCCAAGTTGAGGGGTTAAATTGCAAATGTTTCATGATAAGATGTTCCTTTGATTTTGAGACATCATAAGAATGAATATGATGTAGTGGTATGGTTTTAACAAGCTTGGGCACTAAGATTAAGCTTGTAAAGCAATCCTTGTGCATTAAAACCTAGTTTTGGTGTAATGTGCAATTTACCCAAAACCTAGGGTTCAATATGCAAATTACCACTTCAATAAAGTCCCTAATATTTCTTGGCATCATGTAGAGCAAAGAAAATGAGAGTTACTTCTCATTTGAAATAAGATGGAGGAGAGAGAATCTTGATATTAAAATAATCAAGATTTAATCCTAATTGAAACCCTAATTCAATTTAGGGCAAAAATGAATATAAATAATTGAAGGGCTTTCAACCAAAATGTTTTGGGTTGATTTTGAATAAGTATGGACGTTCCTTTTCCAATATAAGGAACGAAAATATCTTAAGTAGGTGAAATTCCACTCACCTTATTATAAAGAAAAGTAATTTCCACTCACATATGGGATATTAATATAATAAGCATTAAGGTGCTTAATTTGCTTTTCTTTAAATTGAGGATAATGAAGGATAATTAAAGGCAAAGGGATATGCCTCGTATCCATGGAGTTGAGGGGGAAGA
The DNA here is from genome assembly GCA_963693085.1 of Alisma plantago-aquatica. Taxonomy (NCBI): domain Eukaryota; kingdom Viridiplantae; phylum Streptophyta; class Magnoliopsida; order Alismatales; family Alismataceae; genus Alisma; species Alisma plantago-aquatica. Next base: position 371,288,141 of record OY856415.1, on the reverse strand, counting down.
GGCGGCCATAGTTTTTGGATTAATTGGATTTTTATAAGGCATATTCTCTCTCATCAATTTCTTTATAAAAGTGCCATTTCCAAGCCCAAACCAAGGCCTTTTTCGGATTTTCTTCTTCCCCTTGCTTGCAAAACCGACCAAGGAGATAGGGAGGAGCAGGGAGCACGTCTCCAACCTGTGGGTAAGCCCTTGACCTTCGTTCGCCTTGATTTCATGGTGGAAATTGAAAATAAATTATGGATTCCTTCTTATTTCGATCTCCTCTTCAACCCTAGCCAACTTTTGCAATCAAAAGCTTGAGGACGAGCCCAGGGGGAGTTTCTAGAGCTTCATCCACCATTAATGGCGTGAGCTTGGAGCTTTGGAGCTCAATTGGAGGCGGGTTTTATAACTCAAACCCTTAAACATTGCTATTGCATCAATTCTCTATGCTTTGTTGATTGATTTCTTCAATTTGATACACTCTTGTTTCTTTGCTGCAATTTCCATCAAGAACGGTTCCTGTTCTTGGTTGTTCGAAGGAAGGGGATGATGAAATCATCCTAGATGCTTATACAAAGAAAATTACCAAGCAAAACCGTTTTGATAGCTACTCCAAATCGTTTTAATTTGATTGGCTATGCGGTTTCAGCAAACCGTTTAAGGGCAAACAGTTTGAAACCGTTTGGGAGCAAACGGTTTCAAGACCGTTTGATATGGTTGACCAAGCGTTGACCGTTTGGGAAATTTGTTCCTAATTATGTAGGCTGATAACCCTCCAAATTTTAGGGATTAACTCCAAAGGAATCAAGAGTTGAAGGCCAATCAATTAGGCAATCGAATTGAATTATGTGCTGATTTTCAACCTGATTAACTTGACCTGGTTGAGCAAACGGTTTCAAGACCGTTTGGGATGGTTGACCAAGCGTTGACAGTTTGGGATTACTGTTCATAATTATGTTTATTAATAACCCTCCAAATTTTAGGGATTAACTCTAAAGGAATCGTGAGTTGAATCCTAATCAATTAGGGAAACCTAATTGGATTAAGTGCTGATTTTCAATCTGATTTAATTGAACTTTTTGGGCAAATGGTCTCAAGACCGTTTGAGTGCGTTGACCAAGCGTTGACCGTTTGGGATTACTGTTCATAATGATGTGGTCTAATGACTCACCGAATTTGAGGGATTAACTCCCAAGTAATCATGAATTTAAGGCTAATAAATTAGGAAAACCCTAATTGAAAACAGTGCTGAAATTCCAATGAGTTAAGTTGAGATTTTGGGTTGATTAGCCCAAACGGTTTCAAGACCGTTTGGGGATCACCCAAACGGTCTCAAGACCGTTTGGGGATCACCCCAAGACCGTTTGGAGGTCTGGGGTCAAGTATAGTTGACCAATTGAAGGTCCAAAGGTACTAATCATATTGCAATGTAGTGCTGATTTGTTGATCAACTCGATAGACCAATCCGTGATGATTTTTCACTAGAATCCAAAGGTTGGATGGGCCAAACGGTCTCAAAACCGTTTGGAGCTCATCCAAACGGTCTCAAGACCGTTTGGTGGTCACCCAAGACCGTTTGGAGGTCTAGGGTTGAGTATGGTTAGGTGTTTGAAGGTCTAAAGGTACCAAGCTGTTATACAATGCAATGCTGATTTGGTGATCAATCCAATGATCCAAACCTTAATTGGATGGCTTGGATTTGAGTGATATGATGGGAAAACGGTCTCAAGACCGTTTGGAGGTCATACAAACGACCTCAAGACTGTTTGGGGTCAGGTCATACCCAATTTGGATAATGGTTCAATAGTTTCAAAGTAACCAATCTTGCATTGATTAGTGTTGTTGAATCATCGATTCCAAACCCTAATTCAATTGAATCAAACCCTAATTGATGATCAATTGAGGGTCAATTGAGAGTCAAATCAGTTGAAGGTTGACCTATTAAACTCAATTGAAGTATGAGGGTAGGTCCAATTGATGATTGGTTCCATGAATCCAATGATTGAAGGAATCAACATTGGAAACCCTAATTCAGGGTGAGAATGTAATCCTAATCTAGGGTAATGATGTGTGAAACCCCAATTTTTGGGAAATGAGATGTAAAACCCTAATTGGGATAAATAGTAAATCTCTAATTATGGATAATTGAATGAAATCCTAATAGAGATGAATAGTAGACCCAAATTGTGGGTGACTATGGTGGGAATCCTAATTAAGGATGATTCCATGTGAAACCATAGTTGAGGGTGTATCCTTATAAACCCTGGTTGAGGGTGTATCCTTGTGAAACCCTAGTGGAGGGTGTATCATTGTGAACCCTGGTTGAGGGTGTATCCTTGTGAAACACTAGTGGAGGGTGTGTCATTGTGAACCCTGGTTGAGGGTGTATCCTTGTGAAACCCTAGTTGAGGGTGTATTCTTATAAACCCTGGTTGAGGGTGTATCCTTGTGAAACCCTAGTGGAGGGTGTATCATTGTGAACCCTGGTTGAGGGTGTATCCTTGTGAAACCCTAGTTGAGGGTGTATCATTGCGATTGTTTATAGGCAACTTTATAATGAAGTTATGCCTTAAACTAAGATAAGTCCATATCATGTGAGATAGCTGGACAATTCTAATGTGTGGCCTATGCATTATATGCTAAGGGTCAGTATTCTGTGATGGAATGTATTATGAGGGGAAATACCTTAATACAAGATAAAGTTGGTTAACTCAAGAGGGTCTGAATTAATGAGAAATGGGGAACCCTAACCCTAATTTGGGGAAAAGGGAAAGATAAGCCCTGTTTGATATTGAACCCTAATTCCTGGTTAAGGAATGATGGTGTTACTATTATATCACATGATGTGATGAATATCTTATATGACTGTTATCATGCCTAATAACCATGCAGGTATGATGAGATGATGAATATAGCCAAGTTTGGGCTGTGACATTTATATAATAAATGTTGATTGGATTTTTGTGCGTTGATGTTGTTGTTGCTTAATAAAAGTAACAATGTGTACGGATCTTATGAACCATGTGAATAAGTTGTTGCCTAGTGAGAGGTGACAAGATGTGAATGGCCTTGTGAGCCATGTGTTGTTGCCTAGTGAGAGGTGACAAGATGTGAATGGCCTTGTGAGCCATGTGAATTAGTTGTTGCCTAGTGAGAGGTGACAAGATGTGAATGGCCTTATGAGCCATGCGAATAAGTTGTTGCCTAGTGAGAGGTGACAAGATGTGAATGGCCTTATGAGCCATGTGAATAAGTTGTTGCCTAGTGAGAGGTGACAAGATATGAATGGCCTTGTGAGCCATGTGTGATGCTTGGGTAACAAGTATCATGTTTCTTTGTAGCATTTGTGTTAATAAGTTATGCTAGAGAACTTGGCTGATGTTACATTTCTGTTATATATCTATAGTTCATTGATGATTATTCATATCTGTTGTATTCATTACAAGTAGATGGATGAACTATGAGTCTACCATGGGTAGATGCAATGCTCTTATTGAAAATGGAGATTTTCTTATTCTGTTCTATGAAGAATAATTCTACCTATTAATGTAAAAGTAACCCCTGCTCAGTTTAATTTCATAATCTGCTATAACAATGTTTCTGGCGGAGAGTTATATCTCTCGCTGGGGCAATTTACAATTGTCTCACCCCCATGGGAAACATGTTTAGGTATGCATGAAAGGCAGAGCAGAAACCCTAGAACAGGGAAAGAGCAGCAGCATCAGCAACAGCAGGGACAACAATAAGATCTCAGGTGGGGATATTGTCTGTCTAGTCATATAGATAGTAGTCCTATGTGTCGTCTCTATACTCTCAGGTCCTCGGAGTTTTTAGACAGTGTTTTTGATATATCAATCTGAGGTTTTGGCTTGATGCCTCGAGATTTGTATGCTGCCTGCATATATGTTTATAAGGCAGCTGATGATGTAGTCTCTGGAAAAAGATGGTACATGATATGTACGTTTGAAATAAAATGTATATGATATACAATGGCATTTGTTGGAAAAGATTTCCTATGTGTGGATCTCTTTGCAAAAAGTTTTAATTTTTAGTGATTTTCGCTAATCCGCTGCTTGATGAACGCTTCTGCATTAGTTAATCTTATTTTCGCGAGACGGTCGTGACATGTTCAGTTTTTGCCTTTTGGTGTTTACATTGTATACACTTGTCTCTAGATCTATCAAGTATAGATCATAAGACATTGGGGCACTGCCATAAAGGATCCCATCTTTTGAAATGGAACATTTTCCATTCTTAATGAGAAATTCAAAACCATCCTTGTATAAACAAGAAACAGAAATGATATTCCTATTTATGGCAGGTACATAATAGTAGTTCTTCAACTCTATTATTAGTCCACTAGGTAGAGTTAACTCATAGGTTCCTACGGCACTGGCGGCAACCCTTGCCCCATTGGCAACATGTCGTTCAACCTCACCTTTCCCCAAAGGCCTACTTCTCTTAAGATCCTTGACATTTGAGTAAATGTGAGATCCACATCCGGTATCAATTACCCATGACAAAGAAGTAAATCTCTATCATGTATACACCAGAAGTAGAGATCTCTATCTCTCGCTTCTTCTTCCATCGTTCCTTCCATCCTTTCCATGCAGAAGACTCTGACATTGGTTTGGCGAGAGAACCCTTCTCTCCCTCACCTTTGTCCTTGGACTTTGTTCCATTGATCTTCATCAATGAACTATCCTTCTTCTCAAACAACGCATTAAGCATACACAGAGTGGATTTAAAGGCTACCGGTATATCTAGATTGTGCAGAACACTTTTCACAATCCTCAACCAGTTATGGAATTTATTCTCAATTAATTTGTCCATTTTAAAAGATGATTCTTTTTCCATTCTACAAGAGAAAATTGCAATTGTCAAAACTCCTTTTGATTTGATTTGATTTGAATAAAATTTGACAATAGTTAATTAGGCCTTTAATTAATTACCACTCCCACTATTTTGATTCAAATTGACAGCCCTCACCATCAATTCAGAAGATTGCAGCGTACAACCTCCTAGTGGGTCAATATCCTGAAAGCCTCTGAGTCATGGACCAGCTAGGGCTGTCACCCACAAATCAGATCTTCCAAGTAGGCAAATTTTTCCAATTGCATCATATGCAACTCTTGAAAGATGTCATATGCAACTCCTTGCCATGATCACCTCCATGCCTCAAGATGCTAGATCCTATCTAGGTCACCTTGTTAAGTCCGACCCAAAGCCAACACGATGAATATGCACCCTTCTAGGGTAAACCCACATATCCATCCTTTACACTTCCATGAGATAGACGGTGCACCATGCCAGGGCGTGCCCACACTTGGCCGATCAAGCTTTTCACGTGTGTCACATTTGGAAGGCATCTAAAACTTTAATATTTAATGAGGGATTTGGTTTTTAGAGGTACATATACATATACAATCACCACAATACATAGTACGTATCATATACATGCTATATCCCACAGAAAACATGCAAAATGATAAAAGCAATGATTATGACCATCCTAATGTGATTCCTCGAGCCAAGAGGAATCACGGTCATCTAGATCCACATCACATGCAACCTGTACAAGATGAACTCTATGCTGTGCCTTTCTGGGTTTGATCAACTCATCTCCATGATTGATGGGCTTGCCATCAGACCGGTTGGTTGGGTGCCACCAGCCGATCGACTGGCGCCTCCAGCCAATCGGTTCACTGGCCGTCATGCATCTCCTCAGGTCGCCACCCGCTCATCTCGCTCCTCGAACCGGTTGTCTAGAACACCAATTGATTGGTTCACGCCTTGAGCCGATCATCTCAGTCATCGTCAGGTTGTCCTTTGTTCTTTGACATAACAAGAAATAAAAGATCTATCCTATTATACATTTGGAAAAGGAAAACCTCGAGTTACATTCGGGGGGAGCAAAGGTAGGAAAGAAATCTCGAGTTATCTCAAGTTACATCAGGAATAGGAGATAGGGAATCAGTGCGCATACTGAGATGCAAGCAACCACATTCAACCAAGCATACATAGGGTTTATTGGCCATAACCATGCTGTACATCCACCACAAAACTCATTTAAGAGTGATGCGTATCGAGTGCATTCATATTACATATCATATATGTATATTGGGATTTGTGGATTTAGGATTGGACATGCATAAAGCCAATTTTATTCGCATCGTATGCAATAAATAAAGGCGATAAACCAAAATCGATCATATCGATAATCCTAAAGTATAGAGAAGTTGACGTGACTCTGATACCACAATTGGGTTTTAAGGGAATCAGAGAAGGCAGCAGAAACAAAAATTTTCTACTCCCAAACCCAGAATAAAGGAATCACGTCAACATCTATACAATAGGAAGGATGGTTTGTAGAGACATACCTTGTCCCGAGGCTTGCTCGGCGACATTACCTCATGGCTTGCACGGTCTTCACCTCTGGTCTTGGACGGTGTCTGTGCAGCTCCTGGTCTCACCGAGACTGTCAGGATTGACAGCTGTCCTCTGAGCGGCAACAATCTCCCACCTTCGCAGTCGTCTACACGAACTGCCTAGAACTCCGATCACCTTGTCCCACAAGGCACCAGAAGGAGTCGTACCCTCATGTCGGTGTACTAGTCACCGACACACTCTCCTGCAACCAGTCGCTTTTCTGTAGTTGTCTTTTCCTTGTTGTGCCTCCCTTATCGGGTAGCACTTGCTCGGGCCCTCTCGGTTACCACAACCAGAGAGAACGATAACTTTGTAGAGCAACTGGTGTTCTGAGTTGTACTTTGAGAAGCCCCAATACCCCTATATATAGGGGGGTCATGGGATAGGGTTCTCTACCCCGAGCAATGCGAGATTAAGTCAGGAGTAGAAGGGTTCGTGATTTTCCACAAAACAACCAACTGCGCTAGCTGAACCGATCATTTCAAGTATGAACCGATCGGTTGGGGACCTGAGCCAATCGGTTTACACCTGAACCAATCGGTTGGGGCGCCTGAGCCGATTAGTTCATTTCTAAAATGATAGGTTCACTGCCCTGGTCAATTCCCGATTGACTTTTCCTCTTTTGTTTCGAATTGATCCAAATACCAATCCTTGTTGCAATCAAATTGGACAAGTGAAACGAAGAGAAATTTCTTGCCAACCTGACTTTCCCAACTCGCTCAGTTGGACCAGTTGAGCCAATCAGTTCAACCCTTGAACCGGTCAGTTCAGCCTGTCCTGAGCCAATCGGTTCATCACATGAGCCGACCGATTGGGAGTGCAGACTGTGAAAAATCAGTCAATTGCAGTTTCAATCAATCTGATACTCTAATCAATCAGTCCAACACCTTGAACACTATGATATTGAGCTATCAATTGATTGAGTGTTTAATTGAACTACTAAACTCCTTTAGTAATCAATCTAAAAATCATTTGTTGATAAACTCCTCTTCCAGGTTAAATCCTTTGTGTGTGACCCTGCATGTCCATTTCACATTGGTAGTGAAAGTCCATAACACTTATGACTTCACAAGCAAAGACTGGTGCCTAGTCACACATCAATGCTACCTAAGTGAAATAGAAAGTTGGAGAACAACTTTCAATCCTACAATCCATGAATGGTGTTACAGTGAATGTATAATTCCTTTGTCACTAATGTCCTGAATGAACTCAAGGCATGGTACAGTCATCCTTTCAACGTTCATCCATTTCCTTGATCTCAGAGCAGACTGGGTGAGATGTGTGTTTCATCAATATCACATATTGATTCACACATGCATGCACGTGCCTTTCTCAATCCTACTCATAAAGTGGCCATGGACATCAAACTCCCTTAGGAGGGAAAAATCCCATATCTATCACTCACCCCTAAAAAGCCCCATGTGTCAAAGTCACCCAATCATCACCTTTATAACAACCCATGTTTCAGGATTGCGTTTGATGATGTCAAAGTGTACCCAATGACATGTGTTGAGTGTAGTGATTTCAGGTCGAAGAATCACACTTACCACCATCATTGTGAGAGCTGACTGTGACTACCAAATCATGGTTCCATGTGTCACTCTCACGGTGGGTCTGTCCGGTACACTTGTTCTCTAACAAGTATCTATGTTCTTGGTTTGATATCACTATATCATGACTAATGAGATTCTGTCATCAACCAACACACAATCTAGTATTTAGTGTTATTGATGCCTATGGTTATTTCTACAATAACAACTAACTAGGGACTAAACAAGAATGTATACTCTTAGCATCCGTATGATCTCATCGTTTAGGTCCTTAACCTAAAAGCATACGTCATTGAGTAAAACAATTCTTTAGACATCTATCATGTTACACTATCATCTCAGAAACAGTTAAAACATATAGATTGGAAATTTCCTTTATTATTATTCAAATCATTTATAAAGTATCCCATTACAATCATCACATGACTTGCTCTATGGGCATACATACCAAAAAAACCCATGTCCCAGCAAGAGATATAACCTCCTTTTAGTTCTACTTTGTAATATTTGCAGTAATTAAATAGTTAAGGAGTTTAATCAGATATAACAAATAAGATCAACAATATTTATGATGACAAAATACATAAAGGAGTAGATAATAACTATCATCATTAGGCAGACTATCATCCTTTATCTTGTTGACAATATAAGCAATTCAGTAGCATATGCATATCTAGCATCATGAGCAAGTCTAGTAACATAGCATGGCTAACAACATGAGCATGTCTAATTGGTTGAACATATCAACATCATAAGAAGAGCTAACAACATAAGCACAACTATTTGATTAAGCATGATTAGTAGTATATGCTTCTATAGTTACAAAGGCATGGCTAGCATGCTAAACATAACTTACAACATGAGATAGCTAGCATCATGATTATAATTAGTAGTAGTAGTATAGTTATCAACACAAGCATATCCACTGTATGTACGCATCTACAATCTTAAGCATATCCACAACCTAAGTATATCTACTATCTCTTAATAGCACTAAGCATCATCTTTATGTAAAGATAACAAACAAGGGTTATCATCCAATGTGAAACATCGTGTGTAACCCTAAACAAATATGCTACATGGCTATATTACATCTTTTATTAAGCCCTGAGGAATTTGAGGATACCACTCAAGTTCCAATTGACCACTGCTTGGTCGCAATCTGTGCCATACAAGATCTAAGAAGAGTAGGACTCCTAAGATCTTCTCTGCCCCCAGTCAGTATGGGTCCACCACAGCGACACATAAGGTCAAGCTGCTAACAACCTAGTCCGTCCTTAGTACAGGTCACGACACTAGTGAAAGGTGGTGGGTATGCATACCCTACCATCTGAGGTACAATTGTAGTTGTTCTCCAATCTTGTCACATATATAATCACCGAGACATGACCACAACTGTTCTCAATCACATCAGATGTATGAGGCATGACCATAGCCGTCCTTCACAACCTGCATTGTGGACGATAAGGATATATCCTCAACTTGCCACCCCCACATATCCCTTAGGAATACTCATTTCACCATCGATCAAGTTCTAACACTCAGATCGATCTATGGCACATGGCACTACATGATTAGAGTTTCACTTGATTAGTTATGCCAATTGGGTGAATTAAGGCTGCATCAAACAAGTGGGCATACAAACCCTAATTCACTTCTAGCAAGCATATAAATATCAAAACTTGAAAATATATAAAACATATGAAACATAATTTCTCATCTCATCATCACAGGGTACTATTTACTTGTCATTCATGAGACTACACTAGTCATCATACTATCACAAGATATAAATCCTTTTCACAATATCACAAGGTATCAACCCTTATAAACACAAGAGGATTACACCTCATTTAGGGCTCAACCATACCCAAAGGTCATTAATACCATCATACTATTCCCTACAAGATTGTCATTATCTTTCCATGCCTTATAGGAAGGCTTCACAACATCACTTACATATAATAGACCATATCAGCACAATATTGCATTAACAAGCTGGGAGATATTCATAAACAATCATAACAGGGTTATGTTAACATTAAGAACATTCCTTTATCACATCAACATGCAAGGAATTTAGATATGATTAACCCTCATCATATTCATAATGAATAGGTTTAGTATAAGAAAGTATCAACCATGTGGCTATGATAACCACCAATTAACACATTAAGGTTATGCTTATATTATGAAGGTTATTTCACCATCATACCATCATATAAGAAGGTTAAACATGAATACTCATCTTTATCTCTTTTCACTAGAATTAGGTTCAAAAAGATAAAGTATATTAATGTTGCTAATTAACACTTATACCCAAACCCTAACTCACATCATCCCCATTGGAGCATGGATGCATAGGGTGAAGCATCACCATCACATTGCATACTATTCTCAAGTATGGATCCACACATAAATCAAGGTGTAAACATCAAGTTATAACATACTAGGGTTTCAAAAACAGTAAGAGAGTACTCCATGATTATATTAGTCATTCAAGGACTATTCATACCCAATTACCATCATTTAGTTATATTAAAGTGAGGTATAAAAATCTATACCTCATTAGGGTTACATATCAACACAATATGATTATCATACATTCTATTCATATGAGTGAATAGGTAAGACTACCTTATTAAGGGTAATTATCCATTTGTTCCATCATCTTTCAACCCATATCACCATACCACTATGTCACCCAGAACCATTGGATGTTTAAAAGGTAATACCATTGGTTGTTTACATAAGTAAACACCTTGGATAAAACACCTATAAATTCCTTGATTTGGTCTCTATAAAGTCACCATTTAACCATAGACATCCCTTGATTAACAACACAAAAAGTTGCATTGAAAGTAGGGTAAAACCCACAATTGACTGTTCATTTAAAGCAAGCCATCCATTGTCAACAAGTAAGCTCCTTAATTTGATCATATAAAGGAAACCATCTAAATCACATTATTAAGACCAACATATTACTTTATCCATCATTCCACTTTATTGGAGGAATAAACATTAGATCTTGACCATTGGGTCAAGTTCATATGTTAAAACCATCAATTAGAGTATAGGTCCGACCATTGCATCAAGTGACCCAAGCAACCATTGATCTAAGGATTAATTGATGCTATAACTACAATGCTTAACTCACCATAGGTTGTAGATACCTGATACACAATTATTAGTGACCATTACGTCCCCATAGATTATTAAATCAACACTATATTCATTAATTAGCATGAAACTTTAAGCTATGTCATCATTGATTGATAACATCAGTAGGGTACTTAATGGTTGATCATTAAACTTCTAATTGATCCAAAACCTGAACTAAGGGGGTGACCATAGGTTTTCACCATCATCTGACACCTTTGATCCCGACCATCAGTTGTCATGAAGACAACACCATAGGGTTGTTACAATGGTACCATCATCGGGTCATGGGTTTATAGAAGAAATCAACTTAAAACCCTAAAATTAACCATTGGTTGATAGGTGCTTAGCACCATAGGTTGTCAAACCAACCAGATCCAAGTCAAATTATACCTTAGGAATAATGTACACATGATCACAGGTTCACCGAGAACTGAAATGAGAATAGGAAATATTATAAAAATCGAAATCTAAGTCCAGCATAGCTATTTAGTGCATGGATCATCATTTTCAAGCAAGAACATGATCTAGAAAGCTTATGATAAGAAATAAACGTGGAGCAAGTTATAAAACTTGCATATAATGAGAAGATGAAACCCCAAACAGAAGAAAACTCGAGAAGGTAGGGTAGAAAATCCAAGAATAAGCTATGAACTCGTCCATCTAGCACCTTTCTTCATCAAATGAGCAAACCCTAAGCATAAGGAGCAAGAAAGGTATGGGTTTTAGAGCTTTAGAGCAATTTATACCATGTAACAGCAAGATTCCGACCTGGAGAAAGGTAGGAGGAATGATAAAAAAGAAATAAATGGAAGAAAGAAGAGGATTTTTACCCTTTTAGGTCAAGATCACCAGTAGGAAGCTTTTTAAACCCTAAAAGGAAGTCAATTGCAACCCTAGATTCTTTTTTCAAGAAGACCCCCTCTTTCTTCTTCCTTGGATAGGAAATTCTTAGAAGCACAGAGGTAGGATAAGGTTTGTAGAAGGAGGGAAGTGGTGGAGAGCAAATGGCTCGTTTTGGTGCTTAGGGATAAGTATATGAAACTTTAAGATAAAGAAAAAGAAAAAGTTGAAGTTCTAGTATCTTTCCAAGTGTCCATGGCCTTAAACCATTAAGAATATAACAACACACACACAAGAAGCTCCCCCACCATCCATAGAGACATTATTATCCATCATTTCTTGAATTTCAAAGCAAAACAAATAATTCATTAGTTGATAGCTACTAAAGGTAGCTCATCCATGAAGGGGTAAACCCTAAAATACCCTTGGAGAAAACACCTTCAAACCAAGGATTAAATAGGTTCCCCATATCTCAACAAGAACAATAATGATGAGATAATATCCAAGTAACATAATGAAAATGATAAATTGCAAAGAAAATCTCCCAATTGGGTAAATTGTAGAAAAGTCCAAAATGTGCATGAAATTGCATAACTTGCTCAAACGGTGTCCAAATTAGACCAAATTTGAAACTTAATCTTATATTATGATTTAAAAGCATATCAAAAGGTTAGATTAGGATTATAAGAATTCAATTATGATAATTAAGCTTATTCAAATCATTAAGCAAGTTTAAGGGCCTTACAATCCACTCCTCCCTTTTCTTTAAGTTCAAAAGAGTTGGGTTTCTGATTGGCTTTAGAACTCTTCTTGGCCTTGAATTTGACCTTGGACTTTACTTTTCCTCTACTATTCATCATCACATATTTAGGATTATTTGTCTTCATTGGCACCTCAATAGTTATCAACATGCTAAGCAATTTTGACAACAACTTATCAAAATTGTTCATATTGTAGTTGATGACAAATTGGTGATATGATTATGGAAATGACTACATAATCACATATGTGTCCACCTTTTGGCCTAAGGGAAATTTGAGTATCCTTATATTCTACACATACTCAATCAACTTGAGCACATGGGGCCCCACTGGATCTCTCTCTACCATATTGCACTTGAACAATGCCTTTGAGATATCATATCTCTCTTCTCTTACCTAATCCTGGAACATGTTGTTGAGATGTGTTACCGTCTCAATCACTTCCATGATTTCATGTTGTCTTTGCAACTCATAATTCATTGATCATAGCATCATACACTTGACATCCACAAAATCTTTAGTATACTTCTTGTAAGCATACCTTTCAGCCTTATATGCAGGGGAGCTAGTTCATCTAGTTATGGTGTCTGCATGGGATAGATCTTGTGCTCTTGCGTGAGAGTGATTCTCAGCGTCCATATATACTAGTGAAGGTTATTCCCATTTAGTTTGTCCTTCTCAAGGACCAATCACAAAAAAAACAAGTTTGTGTATGACATTTGTTTCTACAATAAAGTTTCCATTTGTCAAAACACTTTTGATTTGATTTGAAAATATTGATGATATTAATTAGGCCATTAATTAATTACTTCTCCCACTATTTTGTTCAAATTGATAGGCCTTGGTTATCACTTTGGTATATTTTAACAAACAATATTCTAGTGAGACAAGATCCAAAATTATTATTTCATTACCCAACCAACATTGGCGGTCACAATCATTTATTAAGATATGCAACATTTTCCAACTGCATCTCGTGCAATTCTTGAATAGATGGTATGTAAAACTCCTTTCCATAGTTCATTTGTGTGCTTCTAGGCACATGATCTCATTAAGGCCACCTAGTTAAGACTTACCCAAAAGCCCACATGATAGAATATGCACCCTACTCTAGTAGACTCACATGTCTACCACCACACTTCCATGAGATAGACGTCACACCAAGCTTTGGCGTAACTATGCTTGGCCGATCAAGTTTTTCATGTGTGTCACTTACGGAAAGCATCTTAGACTTAATATTTATTGAGTGATTTTTTGTATTAATACATATACATATCCAATCACCACACACTAAAAATATGTATCATATACATATTATATCCACAAAAGAAATTATGTAATAAAAAACATACAAGTGATAGTTATGACCACACTAATGCAATTCTTCAGAGCCACAAAGAGTTGCTCACCAACTAAGGTCATACATCATATGCATGCAACCTGTAAAAAAATTATGTTGCAAACAAGCCGTTTGGTCGATTGGATTCTTCCAGTCGATTGATCCATCCTCCTATCAGTCGATTGGCTTACATTGGTCGGTCGACTGGCTCCTGGATCAAGAAGATGTCTGGACTCCTTCAGTCGGTGAATTGAGCCTCCAGCTGATGAATTTACTCCTATGGTCTATTGCCTCTTTGGTTCTCTAGTCAATAAACTTGACTTTCCAATTTGTCAACTCGTCTGGTGCACGACATCTTCTCTTTTCCTTTACAAAAAATTAAAGCTAATGCTATTTATTTATTATATTGTAAAAGGTGAATCCTAAGTTACATTCAAGGGGAGGTATAGGAAGAAAAGCATTAATTTACATTGTGGATAGAAAGAGATAGGATCAGTATGCAAATCAAATTAAAAGACATGAAATAAACCATTCAACCATGCACACACATTCAACGGGTATTGGCCATGACCACACATACATCCATCATCAAAAAAATTTAGGACAACTCCTATAGATTGCATATAAATATCAAATCATATATACAAGATCTAACAGTCATTCTGCAACATATGTATTACTTAATCAAATAAACACAATAATCATTTTAATTATTTGCATCAATGTAATAAATCATATGATAAAAACAAAAACTGATGATATCGGTTGAATCCCAAAACATAGTAACTTGATGTGGCTCTAATACCACTGTAGGGAAATATGATGCTAGAGATGGAAACAGAGACAAAAAATTATATCCGTATTCTACATAACCATTGGATCACATCAATAAGTATGAATTGAGAAGGAGGGTTGTGAGGCATATACCTGGTCTTGGAGAAACTCCAATGACAATCCTTATAGAGTCATGCTTCTTCTTCAAGAAGTAAATGAACGATCGCCATCGGTGGCCTCTTGGTGTAGCACCACAGATGATGGTTGACGACGTTCTCCTAGCATGGTGGCAATGACCTCCACATCTCTATGTAGTCCACATGGACCATGGGGAACTCCTGTCGTGCTACTAGAACTGACAAAAAGGAGCTTTCCCGCATGTTTTCCATGTGCTAGTATCACTTTTGTCCCCTTTGGATCTCTCTCTCTTTTATGGGTAAGTTGCCTTTGCTCTCACATTATCACAATGTTGTATGGGAGTGGATGGCTTAGGGTTTCAACAAAATCAGGGACATGAGGAGACACATTTCATGCATTTTTGACTGCTGAGAATCACCACTCGGTCGATTTGGCTCCTAGTTAGTCGACTGGACACTTTAGTCGTCTGATTGGCTATATTTCAAATTTGTAAACATATTGGCTTTCAATGCGATGATTAATGCATAACATGACGCCATCATAAATCCTTGATCTAATATTATTGATCGTCTAGTTGGTCGAGTGGACTTCTCAGTCGAATGGCTAGACACTCTAGCTGGTCGACTCGCATTCCCAGTCAGCGACTGGACTCTCCAGTCAGCCAACTATCAACCAATATTGTTTAAGTTGAGTACCTACACACTTTAGTAACCAAGTCAAACATTATGCATGAGTAAACTCCTATTCCAGGTGCATCCTATGCGTGTGAGCCTACAAGTTCCAAATTATGTTGGCAGTGAATGTCCATAACTAGATTATGACATCACAAATAATGAGTGATATCTAGCAACACATCTTTTATATCCAAGTAATTGGAAAGTTAGAGAACTACTTCAACCTACAATCCGTGATCAGTGTTATAGTGATCGTGTAGGTCCTTTGTCTCTGATATCCAGATTGAACTTGAGGCATGGAATCATCATCCTCTTAATATTCCATACATATTCCTTGAACTAGAGCAAATTATATGAGATATATGCAAGCTCACATATCACATATTGAGTCACACAAGTATGGCCATATGTTTTTTGATCTCTCTTATCAAGTAGATAGGATACCAACTCATGTAGGAGGGATAAATCCCATTTGCATCACTCACAATCAATCCCCATGAGTCACAATGTACCCGAACACCACCATTATGGTAACCTTTATTCAAGCTCACCTTGGATGGTGTAAAAGTTCCTCAAACAACATGTGATCAATGTAGCAACTTCATGTCTAAGAAACGCTATCACCACTATCACTTTGAGAGCTGATTGTGACTACCATTCCATGCTTTCCATGAATTACTCTCAAGGTGGGTCTATCTAGTACACTTCTTCTCTAACAAGTACCTATGTGTTTGACTTGATATCCTATATCATGACTAATGAGACTCTATCATCAGTCAATACACATTCCAGTATTATGTATTACTATCATATATTTTGCTTCCATAATAATATACGACTAGGGACATATCAAGAATGTATGTACTCTTATCATACATATGATCTCATTGTTTAGATCCTTAACCTAAATACATATTTCATTGAGTAACATCATTCTGTAGACATCTACAATTCTTGTGTCATCATCTTATGACCAATATAAACATAATAGACATAATTTCGTTTATTATTATCAAATCAAGTATATGATGCCCCATTGCAATCATTCGTATGATTGACTCTCTGGGAATAAATAGCAACACTATGTTCTCTCCTGATAGAGGTCAAGATGATTATTTTGGTTGAGGTGAAGGTGTGTTATTGAATGTGTCTAAGCCAAATGTAGATTCTTCCTTTGAGGGAACATTTATTAAAAGGTGTTTGTCAATTGATAGTATTGCATGGTGATCCCTAGCAGTGTTTTAGCCCCTAACCCATAAACTTGATATCATGGTAATGATATAAGGGGTGATTAAGAAGTTTTTCTACCTACTTGTTTCCATAATAGGGTAAGAGTGTTAATTAATAGGTTACATCTACATGTTATATTCGAATCTTATGTTAAGCGTTGGTAAAATGTTTGACATAACTCAAGTGTATACCTCTATTCCTGGGTATCAAGAAATATGAGGTTATTCCTTAAATTGTCCCACCCAACACCACTAAGGTTGGTCACAAAATTTAGCTTCACAGGACATTACAAAGCATGCTAATCAGACCTCCCCATTCTAATTTTCCTATCAAGAAGCGTATCCCTCCAAGCCTCTTGAGTAAATTGTGCATCTACACATCTACCTATATCATATTGGCCACCAATGCAGAAACTAGAGCTTCATCAGCCTCCCTAGACCATATAAAGTATAGCCTCATGTCTTAATAAGCCATATTAGCAATGGTATTGCAATACATTACAATGGTGAGGGTGTAATAATGAAATATGATGTAGTTGTTTATGGTTTATAAATTAAAACAAGTGTTTTAAAAAGGATAAAGGCACCTTGGATGTACTAAAAATTCTCTTCCTGGCCCATATTATTTAATAATTCATGGTCATTGAAGGCATATGAAAAGAGGAATCAGACCCATGCATAAAGTAGGCTTGCATGATCAACATGTGTATTAAAAGGGGTTTGTTTGTATGCATTAACCATCCAACACAATTGCTATTTGATTCTGACATGGGGCCCAAAATGAAATCATCTATAGGGAACAAAATAATCATGTTGATAAAATGGTCATATAAGTGGGTAACATATAAGAAACACACATTTGGAATCACTTTACAAAGCATGTATAGGTTTAATTTCTCATTGTATCACTTTAAATTAGTTTAGCATGCTCTATAATGTCCTACTTAAGTGGGTGAATCCTTGTACAACTACCTACTTGGGCCATTTACCCATGTTCTATACCCTATACTTATACCACCTGACTAATGACCTGGGTGTAATAAACCTTGTCCTATTTGTAATGTACTTATCCAAAACATGCTACTGCTTTTGCTCTTAGACCTTGGTAGGGTTAGATGAATGAGTTGCCTATGACATGCAATATTTATGACCAAGGTCAAACAAGTGCATCCAATCAGTATTTCTCAAAATTGGTTGAACATAAAATACCAATGAGAATGACAACACTAGAAAATAGGACATAAAATGCCTATAAGAAATATATCATGAAGAAATTCATAATAATGATTGACCTATGAAGAAGAGTCATATATCAAGTCCTAAACTACCAAAGGCATGAAAATAAGATTAATCAAACTAGAAATCTCATATCAACAAGAGTTATTTCAACAAGGGGTCGATGATGTCCTTGTTGATCTAAATATAGTTAACATTTTAGATAATCCCTATAACTTTAATTGAGAATGCATTATATGTGCAGTTTCCATATAAGCTATGGTTGATGATCCATTTAACATAATACTGAAAAAAAATTCATGGAGTGTATGTAAACTTGAAAGAAATTCAATAGAGTAGGTCTAAGATTTGAGAAATGGCTAGAATTCAGTAGACATTTAGTAAAGGTTCAGTAGACTCAGTAGAACATAAATAAAAACTAATTAAAAATTAGTTAAAATTTCGCAGATATTCAACAAAGAAATTTTGTAGGATTTAATAAAAATTCAGCTAAAATTCAATACAAATTCAGTAAAGATTCAGTTGACTCCTTACAAATTCAATAAAAAATCAGCTGGAATTTTAATAAATAAATTATGTACAAATTCAACAAACATTCAACTGAAATTCAGTAACAATTAGCTGAAATTCAGTAGAAATCAAGTGAAGAATTCCAATAAAAATGGAGTTAAGATTTCATAAAGATTCAGTAGAAATTTTATCAGTATAAATTTAGTAACGAAATTTAGTATAGGTTAAATAAACTAGAATGAAGGGAAATAAATATGAAACATGAATTGCACATTAAAATGAATTTACAAAGTGAAATGAACCAATTTATTACGAATTTTTATTTATGATAGAATAGGAATAAGATCTGTTATAAATACACAATGGCATATTATCCATACCCCTATATCTTCATGGATTATTCTAAATAAGCCCTCATTTTCCATGCTAAACATTCTATTATTTGACATTCAGAATAATAGAAAATTCATTCTAGTTCATGACTATAAACATGCTCAACATGTATTAAGAGATCCCCTACATCACAAAAGACCTTTCTATAAAAAATTAAGTTATGCTTGACCTTTGCCTTTGACTATAACCGTGGGTTGATATCTAATTTTCACTTCCTTATCACAAAAATTATGGTTAAAAGACAAAGATACACACCATTGGTTCAACTACGTCCCAAGTCCAACCCAATTTAATTTAATTTTTCTTGTAGATGTTTGCTTCAAATGTATAATTAACTTGTTATTGTCCACTATGATCATGCATTTTCTTCTTTTCCAATATAATACTAAACAAATGTTATATATGTTAGCATGTTTTGATAATGATTTTTAAAATTTTCCCATATTTATATAGTTATCATTAAATTAATTTTTGAAATATTTTCCTTCTAATGATTGATATCTTCACCAAATGCCATCCCATGTTTAATTTCTTTCCCAATAATACACATAACAATAAATTTATGGCCACATTCCTACATCACTATCCCTCAAAGAATGTGCATTAAGTACAAGCACATGTTCCTCTTCATTTATTGTCTTCCTGTCAATGTTCCTCTTCATTTTTTGTCTTCCTGTCAATCGTCTAAATTTAGAAATTTGGCAAGATATTTCCTTTTCAAGACTAATGTCTCTTGTATAGATTGAATATCACATGAATAAACACTAACATTATACTAATATATTCCACTTTTACTTTTTCTCTTTCCACTGGAGGGTATTCTATGATTAAAATCTAATTGTCTAGTTTAGGGATAGTCTAAATATTTGAAACATATTTATTCTACCATGGTAAGTCACACATGTTATCTCTAGTGTTTAAAGTGAGAACTAGAAAATTCCTCAAGCATACCACATGTTAATTTTGGAATGGATTTAAGAACTAGACTAGTACAAGTCTCATAAGAAGTATATGACTCCATTTTTAAGTTTTGTTATAGGATGATAAGATAAAAATACATGAAGATATGCCATAAATTTTAGGAAATGGGGAATCAAGCGCAATGGTTCAAATACATGGGAACAATTATGACACTCCAATCCAAAACTTAAAAAACACATTTAAGGTTGAGCATATCAACATCATGTATTCAAAGTAACTAGAACAGTATAATTTAGACAATATATGTATGATGGACAATTAATCACTCACTGCAATCCATGTGGGATACTGAAGCATTGTTCAAAACCGAGAATGAGAAAACCAATAAAACCAAATGCATGGTCAATGTGAAGATTAGAGTTATGAAACCAAAAGCTAAAATCATTGTCAAATTAAGTTGAATCAATGTGCTAAATTCATAACAAACCTTCGAGTATGAAAAATTGTAGTAGATAATTTAATTTCAACCATTACAACTCCAACTTTTGGTAAATTTCAAACAAACATATAATACAAGATGAGAATGAAAAAAATCACAAGTTCAAAATAATTACATACCTAGAACTATAGTAGATGACATCCAAATACCGACCATTTAATTTCATCACAACTCTATTAGGAAAGGATAACTGAGAATGACAACACAGGAAAACCCAAATGCACGAGCAATGTTTTATAAAATACATTTGATAAAGAGTCCATAATAAATGCTAACACAGTCCTATTAATGATATCCAAAAGTCGACCATTGAATTTCATCATATCTCTATTAGGAAAGGATAATTGAAAATGACAAGATAAGAAAACCCAAATGTATGGCCAATGTTAACTGAAATATAGTTTATATGGAGCCATGATAAATGTTAACACAATCCTATTTATGTCAAACGAAATCCAATCTCAATATTAGATATTAGATCAATGCATGTATGATGGACAATAGAATAATCATCACATTCCAAATGTATAACATAAACAAAGATCAAACACAACTCCAATTAACAAAAATTGAGCTAAAAACACATCTATAAATGAAATCTAATTAGGGCAATGCATGTGTGATGGACATTAGATCAATATTCATAGTATAACTAGGAAACCTTAAGCAAGTCTAAAATTAGAGAATGACAACACTTGGAAATCCAAAGCATGTCAATGTGAACTGATATCCAGGTAACATGGAGTCCATGAGCAATGTCAACTGAATCTCTTAATGTGAATTGAAATTTGATGTGTTCTCCTAAATGTGTACACCCAAACAACTAGATTTAATGGATGTAGCTTATGGCACACAACTAGGTCTTTCAAACTTATAAGACCTGACAAACACTCTTACATAGTTCTACAAGCAAATAGGCTCGGGATTAGTATAGCAGTGGTAAGTTAGGATCAAATGTAAGATAGAGAGGGGGCACTAGAGCTATGTTTGTTTGAGGCTAGGTTCCTACAGAGTAGTCTAGGGTTTTAGAGTTTAACTTGGATTTGTTTTGATTACCTTAAGTGTGGTCAAACAAGCAATTAAAAGAAGGAAAGAAGTAAAACCTACTTTAACCCTAGATGAGCAATTTTAGTTAACAAGAAAGAAGTAAGCTAAGAAATGAAAGAGCAATTTATACTAAGACAAGAAAGGCAAAAAATAACTCTAACACTATACCAACAACGAAATCCTAATTAGAAACCTAGAGATGACAACTAGTTAAACTGAGCCAGAAACTACACTAGACTAGAAACTAGAAACCAGAAACTAGAAACTAGAAACTAGAAACTAGAAACAAGAAACTAGAAACTAGAAACTAGAAACTAGGGAAAGAAAAGGGCTAAACAAGCAACTAACTAGATACAACAAGCAAAGTTCTAGGTTAGAAACTAACTAGATAAATCAAGTACAAGTAAGAATAAAGTTAAAATATCTACACTAACAAGACATAACTATCAAGAACAAGACAATTAATTAGGCAATAAAGTAAAACAATTAACTAAGCCAACATTAACTAGAAATAGTGTGATTAGGGTTTTAAAAAGATTATGGAAGTGTGGGACATTTGGGGTAATGTGACTAGAACCTAGGTTGGGGGTCATGACATGCAAGAAAAGTTCACTCATTTAGGCATCAAACCAAACAACACTTTAGATGCTAGAGAGTTTCCAAAAACTATAATTGGCCTTGGATGGAATAAAGGGTTCAATGGGGAACTACTCCCTATCACTTCCTATCCACCCTTAGAGGCTCATTTGGTTTAGGGTTTAGGTGGTATTCAACTAGGATCTAATAAGTCTAGGTTTCTAGGGTAGAAGCTCTTAGGGAAATTAGGGTCAAGGGTAGTAATGGATGGAGGAAATGAGGGTAACACCTCACATCACCTACCATCTAGCCTTAGGCAACTCCAAACCAATTTCACAAAATGCTTCCACACTAGCTACTTAGATTGCTTACCTAGGTGTAGAATAATGGATTAACATTTTGGAAGATGGGTATCTAGCTAGGGATCTACTAGTTGGACCTAGGAGTAACTACTAAAATAGATAAATATAAGCCATTTCCCTAATATCATAGGTGATTTCAATAAAAAGTACAAATTTTACACATAACGTTCCTAAACATGGTATCAAAGTCACATTTGAACCCCAAGCAGCCCACCTAGGAGGGCTTAGCTACTCATAATAATGGAAAACACAAAAAATGGAGGATAATGGGATATAAGAATCCATAAAACTCAGTGTAGAAGATGAAATCCTATTCTCTAGAAGCTACAAGCTTGATCACTTCCCCCTCCAAGGTGAAATGGCATGGAAATGCAATGGAATCTGACCAAAATCCTAAAAGGAAGAGTTTTGGTGTAGAAGGTGATACAATGGGAGTGGAGTGAGGTAGGAAGGAGATAGGGAGGTGAAATGAGTGCTCAAGGAGGCCAACCTTTGACCTCTAGCCACCCCCAAGGCTTATGTAGGGGCTAGGGTTAAGTGGGGGCAATTATGTAAAATGATACTAGGGAAGTTGTAGGGTTCGGTAGGTAGAACGACCGTTATAGGAAAAAAGAATGTAGTCTAAGTGGGTGTGAAAGGTCGTAGTGGATGGCAATGGTGGAAGAATGGAATGCGCAGTGGAATTCTAGGTTTTTGGGGCTGGTAAAAGAGTTGTGGTGGGTAGCTAGTTGCATAGTTGTGGTTAGCACCACGGCCATGGTGGGTTGGTGGTATCACGACTGTTCCTGGAAGCCATGATGGGTAGGTGGTACCAGGGCCATGGTGTCCAACACGCCGTGTTGCTGAGCTTTTCTTCACCTTGAAATTGGAGTTTTAACTGTGAACTTAACATTGGAAGTACGTTCATTTCATGGTACCACTACTGTTTTGGGCTCTTTCACTTGCACTTTAATATTGGCTTTGGAAATTATTTGAGTTGTTTCCTCTAACTTGACCCTTGGCTACTAGGGGTAGGTTAGGAAAGCTCTTAGACCCTCCTCAGGCTCCTCTGAGCATGGACGAACCCTAAGATCATCCTCCTCTCATGTCCATCCAAAGTGTGCTCCAAGTACCTAAAAACATGAAAAGAACATACATAAGTGAATTTGACAATAATAATCTTTTTGAGGGAAGTAGATTGCATTCAAACATGTTTAGATGTGATTAAAGGATAAAATAACATAAGATGAAGCCCTAAATGATGGTTGCATCATCACCCCAAACATAGAACATACTTATCTTCATGTATGATCCAACTTAATTCATCCAATAAAAGCATGGGAGAATACAATAATCACGATTTTCATTATCTAAAGTAAGCTCACATATGGAATTAAGCATGCATCCAGTCCTCTCCATTTATTTTTCTATTTTCTAATGTGATTCAAGCATAGAGCACAAGAACTTTAAATATGGGATACCATTCACCCATGTACGTGATGTATTTTTCATAATGCTCTGGGTAGACCATCTCATGCATGGCATACATATAAATGGTTAGAGTCATTGTTTCACTTACTAGAACTCTAACATACACTTCACTTCATCTCTTATGACCCACTTGGCTTGTGTAGGGGTGTGAGGGCTAGAGTTGACTTACCCTAGCCCTAATATACATAAAAAGAGAATAAATGGTTATGTAAGGGAGTGGGTGATATTAGATAGGATCACCCATCTTTTCTTTATTTAGATGCTATTATATAGGAGAATCTTTTATTTTCTTTTTTCCCTTGTACTTAATGTATCTATGGCATATGGTGGTAAGAGTGAATATGGGGAATATAGATATGGCCACCCCAAACTGGGAGGGTGACAAAGGCTAATATGTGCTCTTTGGTATCTTTTCATGAGGTGGAGCTATATGAAGATGTAGAAGATATGTCAAATCAGAGAGGGTCATGAGTTATGAGGAACCATGTATGATTTCATTCAAGCTAGCTAATATATGCAACATTCACCAAAATGACAAACCATGCTAAAATGATCAACAACATAGATTCCGGTCTTTACACATAATAATGAATAATTCCAAGTGTTCAAGGCTTGCAAGAATCACACTTTTATTAAAATAGTCAATTATTGGTGAGAGGCTTGAAAACATATAATGTTTCATCATGGAATTCAATTAGACAAAAATATCATCAAAGGGATGCATTAACCCAGTTCTAATTTCATCACAATACGTAGAGATTTAGTTGAAACACACTATTAGGCAAGTAGGGTCAAGCTTGGCCAAAATTGGACAAAATGGTGACAAATTGCCTTAAATCACATCTAAACTTACACTAATAAGTATTAAAAAACAAACAAGGAAATTATGTTTTAAAAAATAAACTATACAAACCTACATGAAATGCAATGCATGGCATGGAATGTCAAAAAGAGCTAAAATTATAAGAACTTACACAAGAATGCAAGAAAATAAATAAAATGAAGGAAAATAACTTCATGATATACATTTAAGCAAAACAAGTATGGTTTGACAAGTATTAATATTAGTTAGACTATTTGATCATCTTCGATAAAGATTTAGAACAAGTAACATAGAAGGATGTAGGGGGTAAAACAAGGGCTTACTTCCCTACCATGCCAAACTTTTAGACCATATTGTCCTCAATATGATATTAAAGTCTAGACTAATAAGGTAATATGCAGGGAGCTGTAGTAGACAATCGTAAAGAGGGGGAAGTATCAACATGGCATTCTATAGGTAGGATATAGCTGAAACCACCATTCTAGGTAGAAAAGTCATGGTGTTTTGTTGGAACCACAATCATGCCACATGGAATGGCCATGGTCGCTACTTTTCTAAAGATTTTTCACTTAATTTTCTCATATTTTGACCTTCTCCTTGACTACCTCATCCATGAATCATTTCCCATCAATCTACCTACTCTAACATGATTCACAAATTGAAAAACCATCAAGTATAGTGTGTGTGTGTTTTTCATGGACATGAAAAAAAAGTATAACAAAAAATGAGTTTTGAGAACAAGAATCTCAAACTGAGGTGGGTTTCTTCCCACTAGCTCTAAGTTTATTGCCTTCAGTCAGGCTTCCTATAGTTCTTTCGATCCAACAAACATTAGGAAGCATTATGTTACAAAACCATTTGTTACCCAAATCCTAACTCCAAATGACTATAAAGTCAATGGCGATAGGACCTAGGCGTCCGTCCCTAGCATGGTATTATCAAAGTTTAAATGTGGAAGCGTAGTGCTTAGCATACATGAACAAATAATAGGATAAATGCACCAACAATAGTCTCAACATTCAACAAAATATATTAAACAACATTGTCTTATTACAAGCTTTCAATTACATATTCCAGAGTACAGTTTTACAAGTATGTCCATGGAACTAGGGATCTACAATAAGTACACCTGACATAGCTCACTAGGCCCATCAACTTATAGCCATCTCTGAACCTATAAAATACGTGAAATAAGGCAGGTTAAGCACATGAGGTGCCAAGTACAGGGTTTAAAGATACATATACATAAGCTTTGCATAATTTGAAAAGAGTGTAGAAGTAAACGAGCAAGAGTAAACAAGATAAGTTCTTAGCATAATGCAAGCCCATGTTCTATGTCATTTCACTCCAATTATACCATCATATCATGTATTCATAAGGCCTTTGATCAACTTCCCATTGGTAGGATTCGTAAGGGCACTCCAAATTAACTAACCATTATATATGTGAGGGACCTCAAGGCCATTACCAAGAGATAACCCTATTTCAATATTGTATAATGGAGTTTCTATATTATGTTTGCAAGTTATAAAACCATAATACGAGAAAAATGCCGAGTACATACTAGAATACTACATGGCAATATTTGAGAAAGTAAACAAGCATACATATGTATCACATTTCAAGAAAGAAACCCATAGTCATATAATTATTTAAAGCCCGCACCTGATTCAGAGATTTACAACTTAACCTTGATAATCTAGATCACAAGCAACCACCTGGTTAAGAACAAGATTACATACATGTATTAGATTCTCATCATTTACCCTAACTAGTTTCATTTTAGGGTTTTTTTGGCCAAGTTAGGATTCAAGTTGTTTACTAATGCATTTGATGATCTTTTACCAATGTATACGTCATCATTAAGGTGTAGTTCAAATATCATAGCATGTCGAGGTTCCATGCATTTTATAATAATATTACAAGATTCATGTCCCTTATGTACATTTCAAGATTAAAGGACTCATAATAGGGAAGGCAAGGTCAGGATCACAAAGATATGAGGACCAAGTATCAAAGATGGTTTATAACATCAACCTTATGTCATAAGAAACACATTTCAATATAGGTGGATGTCCCCTAGGGTATATGTATCATTGTCCAAACTTGGTATCATCATATCAACATTCATTCTCTCATCATAATAGTTTACTTATGCCATCAAGATTCAATATGTGCCTTAAGTATGGCATACACATCCAATCATCATAAGGGATAGACTATTCCCATATTTATGAGAGGAAGACAAGAGAGAAGGATACACATAAGCATTAAGGTAAAAGAACCACAATTCAAGGCACCAAGGTCACATTAGGCAAAAAGGATAATATCATAATAGAGAGAGAGGGTGGACCATATTCATTAAATTCATAACACACCATAATGTTACTAATTTCAAGGATATAAATGAGTTACATGCACAAGATAGGTCAAACATAACACTTGAAGAAAGATTATAACATGCATTCCCATAAAAGGCATAACCATGACTTTAGAGCCATATGACTAAACATAGGAAAAATGGCACTTAGGGATGATATTATAGTCAATAAGGAACAATGATAACTGATCTTTGAGGATGATTAAGCATTAGTCCATATTAAGGAGCATGATTAGAAATCTAGGGCAAAGTTCATCATTTATATTCAAAACATGTCACATGAGTGCATTGGAGTTCATCATTGACAAGAAGGGTGATTGCAATTCTCAATTAGTTCAAAAGTACATAGAAGTTATAGATATGATTATTAGATAGGTATAGGAGCATCATGGATCCCATCTTTAGCACAATCAAACATTAAATTGAGTCATCATGATAAAAAATACCATATTTAGAAAAAGTGAAATAGGAAGAGGATTTGGGGTCTATAAACAAGTCCACGTTAAAGGTCTCGTCGAGCTGATCAATTTTCATAAATTATATGCTAGATTTGGCCCAAGGAAGTGGAATTTATTCATTTTATAAGTTTTGCATTAAAAACTATAGAGCAAGGAGGATAGGGCGTTACATTTCATTGATGCACCAATCGCAGCCGTCTGATGTTGATCCAACGAATGCACCCACCCACTTCACAACTGCTAACTTTGGCCGCTATGCTTTGGGTTTCACCACAGATGGGAGTTTGCAGGACTCTGGTTGCCGCTGGCCACCGCTCCTTGCGCTTCGAGGCTTGTATCCCTGCCCACGTGGCCTCACGCCACTGGTCGGCTGTGGTCAAGCATCCCTTGACTGGCCCCATGAGAGAGAGGGGAGAGCGACAGGGAAGGTTGAGCATTGTCGTGTTTCAATCTCAGACGTCTCTCGCCGATCCTACGGTGGGACACTCATCTCCCTCGCCCCAGAAGCAGGCGCGTGATAGTGGCTGGCTGCAACCACCCGTCTCGTCGGCATGAGTGGTGGTGGGTGGTTTGGGTCTCTTTGAGTCCAGAGAAGTTTCCACCTATGCTCCTTAGTGCCCGCTAGAGTTGGTGGTTGCGTCAACTCCACCTTTGAGTGGTTGGGGCCCCAAGCCCCAAAGGGGGAAGATGCGACGGTGCCGTCCCAACTAGGTGAAGTGGGAACCGCGAGAAAGGCGACTTACTGGGCAAGAGATTAAGGGAAAAAGGGTGGAAAGAGTGAGGGGGAAGAACCAAAGTGATTGGCGTCTTTAATTTGGCCAGAGGGGCGACCAAGCGTGTGATTGGCAAAGCTTGCTATAGTGTCAGTGGTCATGTACGGACCAAGGTAGATGATGGACTCCAATCCGTTGGATCAGAATCGAAAGGTCAGAGAAAGAGGAAGCACTAAGGTTTTCCACAAGTGAGGGCGACATCTGGGCCGCGCCCCACCCCAATTCGACCCATTAAGGCCTAAATCGAGCTAGATCAAAGATAATTCAAGTGAAATTCTGGCTGATTTTAAAAAGCCATAAGTTGAGCTCCGAATGTCTGATTGAAGTGATTCTTCCACCATTGGAAAGCTAATTGAGAGATATACATCATGATATACATAATGGAGAATTATATTCATACTGGATATGTTCAAAAATATCTTTCAAGATGGTAATCATTAAAATTATGAAACTTAGATAAAAGTGCACATTAATGTCACTCATGGTGAAATTGATCATCGATGTGACCCAATTGGAGTATCATCACATTCAAAGTATGAAATATACATCATATTGAAAAAATGCTACTCTATGAGAGAGAAAGAGTGCAATGGTGGAGAGATAAAAGGTTAGGTTGTCACACATTATGCATCCATTCTTAAACTAGATGGATCTTTGATTTGCATTCAATAATTTTTCAACATCCCTTGAATCACCTATGTTATCAAGAGATGTTCCATCTAGGTCCCC
This sequence comes from Alisma plantago-aquatica, assembly GCA_963693085.1. Classification (NCBI taxonomy): domain Eukaryota; kingdom Viridiplantae; phylum Streptophyta; class Magnoliopsida; order Alismatales; family Alismataceae; genus Alisma; species Alisma plantago-aquatica. The sequence continues at coordinate 371,259,086 of OY856415.1, read as the reverse complement.
ATCTTTTGAGTAATCAATTCAGTTATTCAAGTGACACACTCAACATCCTTATCTCTTTCTTGTTAGGTGGGGTTCTCAAACATACTGATTCTTTCCAAGCCCATGAAAGATATCACCATTGTGCAACTATGCACATGTATTTTGGCATTTACCATAGGTAGAAATGGTCTTCCCAAGATGATGGGAATCTTCCTATCCCCCAAATTCATGTCATGAACAATAAAATCTATCAGGAATGTCGCTCCCCTTTCTTCATGTATCACTACCAAGACATAATCCATCATTCCTCTAGACACTTTGATTGAAATATCCACCATTTTGAGAGTGAAATTGGCTGATTTCAGCTTGCCTAAACCATGCTCCACATAGACACTATATGGCATCAAGTAAAAACTAGATCCCAAATCAAGGAGGGATTGGTTATGAGTTGTTCCCCTATGTATCTATGTATGAATGGGGCTCTTGGGTCTTTCCTATTCACTTGAAGTGCACGTTGAAGAATAGAGCTCACTTGTTCCTTCAACTTGAGTTTCTTAGGCATTCTTCCCATTGAATTCTTTTTGAAAGTGCACATATCCTTGAAAAGTTTGGAATAAGATGGGACTCTCTTTATATCATCCAACAAAGGGATATTTACCTTCACTTGTCAAAATATCTTTAGAATGTCAAAATTATATTTTTTTCATCCTTCTTGATGATAAGTATTCTTCGAAAGAATAACGGAATCGGGGTTCACTTTTACCTGATTCACATAGATCAACATGATTTCCTTGAGGCATGAGATGAGGAATTCTTGAAATCAGGGGTGGAATACTAGGGATTATAGAACATGCAAAAGGAGTATAAGGTGAAACACATAGTATCAAAAAATAACATGAGGTGTCATGGGATCAACTTCAGATATATCAATCACACTATCACCAATTGGATTCTTTAGCCTTGTTTAATTGGAATGACCATGGCTAACATGATCACTAGCATTTGACTTGCAGGATGCTCAATAATTCTTCCACTCCTTGCAATTGTGACATCATTAACTTTCTCATGGTGGAGAGGGGGATCTTTTTATTTCTTTCGAGGAAGTGGAGATGGCCCTTGGTGTTGAAAATGAGTTGGAGAAGAATATTAAGGGTGGTAAGTGTGTTCTCCAGATGGTTTTGGTGATGGAGGTGGCGGATGCGTATAAGGTGGTGGTTGTGGTGATGGTGTTGGAGGTGTAAAAGGTGTATGATGATGAGGGCCTTGAAATTGGTATATGTGTTGTACTTGCAATGGGGTGGAGTATAGGTGTTTTGAGGAACATTGATTGGTTCACTTGCATCAGTAAAGTTCACCATTGTTTGGGAAGGGGATTTCCTTCCACTTGAAGGGAAAGTATTGAGAAGTGTTGCTCCACCTTTTGCTCAAGCCTTGACACATTGTTTTGAACTTCATCAAAACTTTAAATCTGTAGTGATATTCATCCTCAAACCTTGAGCTTTACCTTTGACCTTGTCATTGGTTCTATTAGAGTGAATGACCTTTATTTCTTCACCAAAGGACTCAATAAAATTCACTGAGTGACTAGAAGCACTCCCTATTGCATAACAACATTTCAACAAGAATCTACATCATTTTTGGGATTGAATCATTAGGATATGAAGGTGTTATACCAATGGCACAATCACAATCATAAACAATGCTAGAAGCTTAGTGCCTTGAGTTTTCCGCCATGTTCTCAAATAAAGGCCTTGTCTCCTCGGGTGGTTTAGTCATAAATGCACCTCCACAAGAAGAATCTATTGAATCTTGACTAATTTGAGAGACTAGAGTAAAATGATTCAACAAGCTTCCACAAAGTGATTTCATGGTGGGGGAAATCTCTCAACATCTTAGAGAGCCTTTTCAAAGAATCATGGAACTTCTCATGATCTATTTGGCTGAAATTCACTACAACATGCCCATTTATGTCAACCTTGCAATATAGTATAAATTCTGCAAGAAGGAATTCTTCATATGAGCCTAGCTCATGATTTCCATTTTTGAATTTTACTAGTCTTTTGTCTTTCCTTTAAGGGAGAATTGAAACAAGGTAAGCCAGATGAAGTCATATGTAGTGGCATGAGTTCTGATCTACATGCTTGTATAGGTTCTCATTATCAAGTTCATAGAAGGTGGGAAAGAGCCCAAGAAGACCAAGAGGAATAAATTAGTGTTGCCTTGGCATTTTCTCAACTCTATTTACAATTGGTGAATTATAGTTCCCCGACATGAAGTAGTCATGAAGTGGCATGTAACGGGTAGGTGGTAGCTTCTCCTGTGTATCTTGATATCCCATCTTTCTATCCAAGGGTTGAGTATCACTTGCAAAGGGCACAACCAAACAAAAGAAGAAAGTTAACAAACCAGTATGTAGGAGTGATGCACTAGATTTATTTGCTTTCCATAGGCTATTTTCCTACACATTTCGTGCATAATTGTTCATTCATGATTTAGGAATTATTCGTCATCATTATCCTTTTAAACACTACTACATCAAATTATGAGTATTTTTTCTAAATTATGCTAATTCATCATATTTTTGTTTGGACTTATGTTAGTTTTCTCTTATTTCAGCAGTTATAACACAACTTAGTGCTACTAATAGTAAAGTCGGTGGTATCGACACTAGGTGAAATCCAACTCAGAAATCTCAAAAAGTAAATGCTACAGAGACCAAGCTTGGTGCTATCGAAAGGGTTTTTGATGATACCAAAAGGAGTCAGTGCTATCAACTCTCAACCCAAAAATCATCAGGAGCCAGCCATAATGGGTTCAGCGCCACCAAAAGCCTAGTCAGTGGTAATGACTTTTGCATACTAAAAAGTCAAAACTCACAAGATTTAACTCGGTGCTACTGAATACCAGTTGGTAGTACTGACACTTATTAGGGTTTCAAGTCAGCTGACAACTCGATGTCACTAAATTACCTATCTTTGGTACCAACTTTGCGTGATTAAAGAAGATTAAAGATTAAGACATATCCAATGGTTGGAACTTAATGATGGTCCAAGTCCCACTTATGACTTAAGGGTAGTTTGTCCAAAGGGAGAGAACATGTTCTACTATGTTGCAGTCCAACACAGAGTTGAGAGAGGAGGAGACAACTACATACCAGAAAATTTAGGCACCTACATGAAGCGAATTTGTAGCTGGAATCCTGCGGATTGAGGCACTCACTAGAGGGGATCATCCAAACTAATTTCTCCAGGGTTTTTCATTATCTTTCCTGATGTTTAGCTATTTGTTTGTGTATTCCTTGTTGTATTTGTTAATAGAAATATGCGGGGATAATTCCCTTATTTCTTAGGGCTCGAACCTAGTTTTGCATTATAATTGACCTCCATGATTATATATATATATATATATATATATATATATTCCTAAATTCTAGACATAAATCTAGGCTTACTTAATGAATTGAATGTGCTTGATCACCACACTCAATTGTTTAGATCATTAATTGCTTCATGAGAGGGATTAAGGGTTAGATAAGTCATAGATCGACACATCTAATACTATGCTTAGGGAGAGGGCATATGGTTGTGAAGGGAATGACCTAGATATATCTCTAATGCACCTATCTAAATCTTAAATCACTACAGAATTGGGGTTTGTTTTAGTATAGGTAGTGTATTATGCTGGGAAGCAAGTAATACTTTCTACAAGTCCCTTGGTCTAGGGTTTGGAGAAATGATTGTTTATGAAATGGGGTTAATTGCAATATGAACCATAGTGAAACTATAATCCTAAGAAATCCATTCACTTTGATCACATTCCACTTAATTTAGATTTCAATTCTTGCAATTAGTTACAACCAAACAACCAATCACCTTTTCCATAGGTCTAGACTATTAATACATAGTTAGTATTAGTATCTGGAGTACATTTCCCTGAGTTCAATATTCTAGCTTCATAGCACTATACTACTCGATGCGTACGTTTTGCGTGCACATTTTAGGCATGTCAAGTTTTTGGCACTGTTTATGGGGAAACGACAACCCCAACACTATGAGTGCTTTGATCTGCCATAGTAGGATATTTTATTTTTCTTGTTAAATTATTATCCAAATCCTTTCTTTTAAATTAAACTAAAAATCTTTTATTTTCATCAACATTTACTAGTACTCATTCTCACCCACTGCTATCTTATTTTCTGGTACTAGTGCATGGTTCACACCAAAACCACTAACTATAGGGAGTCCACTCTAATGGGTATAGGCCTAGAGGAACTTCATTATAGAGTAAGAGAGTTTGGAGCTTTAGTGGAAAAGTTTCTCCAAACCCCGCCACTATAGGCAAAACAAGCACATGCAACAAATATGGATCCTAATGAAGTGTGTGTTGGGGCCGACCTTGAGGAATAAACTTTCTGGGAAAAGATCAAGGCATATTTTGCCAGAACATAGTTAGGGATGATTAAACTGAAAATAGTCAATGTGGACAACTACAAAATAGACCCAAAATTGGTAGCACTTATTAAGTCACAATCATTGCATTTCCACACTATGGAGGACCTGATGACACACATCAATGGATTTGTGGAGAGTTGTGATATGTTGAAGAGTGACATGGTCCCATCCATAATAACTTATGTGAAGCTATTCTCCTACTCATTCCCAGACAAGGCAAAAGCATGATTTCTCAGTCTTCCTTCAAAATCTTAGAGTCATGAGATAAGATGATAGATGCTTTCTTTGATAGGTACTTCCTTCGATAGAAGATAGAGGACTTGGTCGGGTGAATCTACAACTTCAAAGAACATGTTAAGCAAACCCTTCCAAAAGCTTGAGAGAGATTTCAGAACATGATCAGAAAGGTCCCCTATCATGGGATTGATCTTTATGGCTAAGAAATGTCATTTTATTATGCACTACACAAGGGGGAGAGAACTACTCTTAATAGTACATGAGCATGTTTCTTTCTAAACAATAAAGCCACAAGGTGTCACGAGATACTGAAGAACATGGCAAAGAATCAATCTTGGGTAGAGGAGAGTGACTCACCAACAATCGTCAAAAGCATCAGGGAATCAAAGGAGATTTTTGTCTTAAAGGAAAAGATGGACAACATTATAAGAATAATTGAATAGAAAATTGGGGACCTCATCTGAAGGTGAAAAAGAAGACTTCTTTATGTGTGGCAGAAGAACAAATGAGGTAGAAATTATTATGCATGGAGGAAGGATCCCAAGTTATCATGGAAAGATCCTAACAATTTTGAGAAATACCCATCACAGGTACATCAACCTAAACAACAGTAGGGAAAAATGTCCCTAATATTAGCAGAACAAGGGTCCCAACAAGATAGACTAGATAGAAGACATGTTTGGTAGGTAGGTAACTCAGAACGAGGAACTTTTGGACCAGATGAAAAGAGAGAAGCAGAATCAAGGGGCACAAATCTATAGCATAAAAATTAGATTTCTCGACTAGCAGGGGAAGTGACATCCCTTAAGAAGTCCAGCCAACAAGGATTTTTGGGGAACACATATATTCCATCTGTCAATCAATATGTGAAAGTAGTGCTTCTTCATAGTGGTAAAGTATTTATGAAAGATCAAAATGTGGCTCTGAAGAAGAACACTGATGTAGCCCTATTTTAGGGATCCATCTTGTGCCTTTTTGTACTTTTATCACATCTAAACAAATTAGATTGCAAGTTAATTTCCCTCAATATGTGTTTCATTGTCAAATGCACTTATGGATGGTTTTTGCATGTTTTATAGGTACTTTGGCCACTACTTTATGGATTGGAAAGAAGATGGTTGAATCTAGGGTTTCCCTAGGATTGGAGGAGCCTAAAATGAGGCCAAAACTACTCCAAACCTACCCCAAGTGGTCAAAGGATGTATTGAAGCAATAACCTTCATGGATGGCCAAGTTCAACACTCAAATGCAGAGGAAGGACTCCAAAACAGCCGTGCTACCAGGGAATGGCCATTTTGGGTCATGCCCCAATCACTGACTCTTCACAGAATTTGCAGAAAATGATTTTTATGGCCAAAACGACTGTTTTGAGCAGAATGCCTGTGCTGGGGAGGTGGCCAGAACGACCGTTTGACCAGCACGGCCATTCTACCATTTAGCTTCACCAATTTTATCACTTGATGTCCCTATTTTGCCCCCCCACTTAACCCTAGACCCCCAGACCTCTATATAAGCCTTGGAGGCAGCTGGAGGTCGAAGGTTGTCTTCTTTGAGCATTCATTTCACACCCTTTCTCCCACCTACTCCACTCCACCTCCATTTCACTCCATTTCTCCAATTCCACCATAAAACCACTCATTTTTAAGCCTTCCATCCACTGCCCACCACCATTCTACACTATTCCATCCGAGAAGGAGGAGGAGACAACCTTGCAGCTACTGGAGAGAAGGATTTCAGCCACTACATCGAGCTCCATGGCGTTTCTTCCCCTTCTTCCCCTTTCTTTTGCCATTTCTTTGACTATGTGTAGCTAAGCCCCTAGTAGTGGGCTGTTTGGGGTTGAAATGTGACTTTGATACCATGTTGGGGGAAAATAGCTTGTAATGAACTCATTTTTATCTATGATGATTTCTCCATGCTTGTGTCTCTTATCCCATTGCCATGCTTGTGATATATACTTTTTGCTATTAATTGCTTGTTTGGTGGTTCTTGATGATACCATGTTTCTAGGAGAATTGGGATGCATGTGGCAATCTTTGATGTGATTCCTAGGTCCCAATAGGGGATCCCTAGCTAGTCCCCTTTGTTCCTACATGCCTAACCCCTCTCCTACTACTTGGTATGAGACCTAAGTTACTACTATAAGTGGGATTGATGTGATTTCCTAGGGTCTTCTAAAGGCAAGAATGGCTAGTGGCATGAGGTCAAATATCCTCATCTCTACTCCTGTCTTTACCCTCAACCCTCAATTGCTCAATATCACTTATCCTAGAAACCCATATTTGGCTAATCCTATTAGACGTACACCTAACCCTAATCTTCTACTAGTAGTATAGGGTACATTCTAATAGCATTAGTCTTATTGTTTGGTTTGGTAATCTAGATGTAAAATGAGAGACATGCTTGTCTAATAACCTCCCCCAACTAATATCAAAGTTACATCCCCAAACGGCCCACCTACCCTAATCATCTTGCTTAAAACCCATCTTGCCCTGCTTGCTTGTTCATGCTAGTCTAGTTTAGTCACTTTTACTTAGTCTACTTAATTGCTTAGTTTTGCTCTTTAGTGTTAACTTAGGTTCTTGCTCTTGCTAGTGGTTAGTTTAGTTCTTAATTGATTCTTGCCTTGCTAGAGTAGTGTAGATCCTCTTGCTCTTGCTTAGTTAGTTTGTTAACCTAGTTTGCTAGATTTGCTTGTTCACGATAACTTAGGTTTAATTTCACTTTTCTTGCTTATTTGCTTAGTGTAATCATAACCAAACCCCTTTTAAAACCCTTAAACCCTAATCTCCACACTAGGAACATAGCAAACACTACCCTATCTCTAGTGCCCCCTCTATCCCTGAGGACCGACCCCTTTTCTTGCCAATCACCTACACTTCAACAGTACCTCGTGCGCTTGCGGGCGACCTATTTAGTTTTGTGATCGACTTGGTTAGGGCCAATATAAATTTTGAAAGTTCCCACCCGTGTGTTCTGATCTCGTGGGGTGCATATAGTTGAGTCAAATCAGCTAGTGTCTAGCACCTCTAGCAGGCACACCAAGCTTTCTGGCACCGTTGTCGGGGATAGAGGCACTTGACCTAGCTAGTTAGTGTAGCTTAGCTTTTCCTACTGCCCTCACCATTGCTATTATTTATTCTTTGTGTTACTTTTGCATCTTGGTTTGCTAACTTGTCCTCTTTTATTTTTGTTGTTCCTTGTACATGTGATAAGAAACCCTTTGAAGTCAAGATGGTAGACTGAGATGAACAAGCCTCTTCAATCCCTCAACCGCCCTATATGATGAAGATGTTGGAAGACATGGTATATCTCATGTAGATTCATGTGGGAGGTTCTTCTCATCACTCTGCCGACTCCATGGAGGATCTTTATGAAGATGTGCAACTTCTACAATCCTATCACATTCAGAACAACCAAAGCCCCATGTCAAGCTCTTACACTTCAGAATGTAGAAATGGTCTAAACTTCTCATGGGAACCACAAGGAGACCGTGAGCCAAGAGACAAATCCATGTTTCAAGAAGAAGTTCTTGCAAGGTTGAGAATCCTTGATGAAGTGAAGAGAGAGGTGTCCTTTCAAGGACAAACCATTGATTGTCTAGAGCAAAGGATGGATGAGATTTCCCTTTCACTTGCCCTTTGTGAGGAGGGAAGATCCCTTTCCCAAACCATAGCCAACCCAAACAATGCAAATAGTTATATGGGCTCCCCTCAAGTTATCTATGATCCACCACCTCCTCAACCTTCATACAACTTCCAACACACCTCACAACCACCACCACAACATTAACCACAAGAACCACCCCCATACCACCCACCTCCACAACAACCATCCTACATCCTTCACAAACCTAATTTACCACTACCACCAACACCACCACAACCATCACTTGATCTCCCTCCTCCCCATGAGAAAGTGGATAAAATTTCAATCTTGAGGTGTGATAAGGTTATAGAGGAGCTCAACAAGGAAGGGAAGCAATTAGACGAAGATCATGATGAAGAACTGTTGCCGCAAAGTCCTTGTGAGAGTGCTAAGTGCACTATAAATTCTACAGTCCTGCTAGATTTTGAGAAGATAATACCTTGTGCCCCATCTTCCTTTGAGATGACACCACTAAGTTCTCCCATTGCTGATCCAAGACATCCCAATGTGATATTTTTAGGATTGAAAGTGTCCAACAGGATGGAAACCCCTCTCATTGATGCCTATGAAGACCCATTCCTCAAGGGAAGGCAAAACTATGGCATGCAAAGTTCGAAGGTCTTAAGATTGACTAAGACAAACACCTCATTGCTTGCCATCATCAAGAAAAGTCCAACTTATGTAAGATTCCATAAGGGTGTTTTCACCTTCAAGAAGAACATGAGAGGAAAGATGCCTAAGGAGTTCATCTTAAATGAGCAAAAAAGTTTTGTTGATGAGGATTCTTACTTTGGGACCTATGATGATGACCCCGGAGGAGAGACAAATGAAGAAAGACACTTGAGAAACTCACATAACCCTTGGGAGACAATGAAGGAATTTGAGAGGATTGTGTATGATGAGGATGAGAACATTTTGATTTTGGACAATGGTTGATTGACGGAGGTACAACAAGCCTGGCTGAAGGCTCTAAATTTAGCGCTAGTGGGAGGCAACCCACATGGTTTGAGATTCTTGAACCTTGTCTTTTTGATATTTTTTCTTTCTTTTCCACAAAAACACACACACACACACACACTCTACTTGATAGTTTATCTATTTTTGAATCATGTTAGTACATGTCCAAGGAAGAAAAGATGATGCAAAAAGGGTCTAGCCAAGGAGAAGATCAAAGTTGGAGAGAAGATTGCAAATCAATAGAGGAGCTGCAGGAAGGAGTCCAGAACGGCCGTGCCACCCAACACGGCCGTGTGACAGGCAAGACAGAACAGACGTGTTGCTCAAAACGGCCATGGTGGTATTACCCTTCCCACCTAGTGCTACTTTGATCACTTCATCTCTTGGTGGTTGTTTTTCACAACTCCATGCCCATTACCCTACTATTCTAAACTTCTAATTCATGCTGAGGACAACATGATTTAAAAGTTTAGGGTGGTAGGGTGGTAAGCCCTTTGTTCACCGCATTTTTATCTATGTACCTTGTACTAATGTTTTGCAAGATGATCAAACAATTTGACTCACCTTCATACTTGTCTATCTTGACCTTATGTGTCTACTTGCATTCATGCATACATGTAGTTTAATTTCATGAATTTTCTTGTAATTTTTCAATTTTTTTTCTCTTTTTGCTATGCCATACCATGCATTGCATTCTCATGTAGTTTTTAATAATTTCTTGTGCATTATTTTCTACTTTATGTTTTAAATTTCCCTAAAGTAGGTTTAGATGTGATTTAATGCAAATTGGCACCATTTTGGCCAATTTTGCCCAAACTGGAATGCTCTTGCCCAAAAAGCATGTTTTGACTTAATCTCCATTGTTTGAAATGAAATGTTTTAATCCTTTGAAAAATGCATGCTACTTTCTTGAATCTTATTTCTATATGGTCTTGTTTGTTGACTTTTTACATGTGCACCACCTCTCTTAAGTTTGTGAATGTTTTGGTTGAATCATGAATTGAGCAAGCTACAAGCGCTTAAAGCCTATGGAATCACTTGGTAGAAATGTGAATGTCATGTTGTTCTATCATGTGGTATGATATTATTTGGTGAAGTGTTGGACTAGCTTTCATGCAGGAAATCTTATGTTGGAAACTACACTAATGACCCCTCTTTGATCTGACTATTCTTTCACCACCTTCATACCTCTCTGCCTCATGAAAAGATGCCAAAGTGCACATAGCAGCCGTAGCCACCCCCAAAAGTTTGGGGTGGCCACATATCAACCACCCCGCTTCATTCTATCCACCATATGCCTTATATACACCAAGGGAAAAGAAAAAGAAAAGAAAAAAAGCAAAAATAAAAGAAAAGGATGCTCCTGTTTAAGAGCATTCAAATAAAGAAAAGATGAGTGTGTAAAAGCACTCCAAAATCTTACCACAATCCTTTCTTCCTTTTTCATACTCATTGAGCTAGGAAGCATCAAATCTAGCTCACTTTACCCTTTTCTACAACCAAGTGGGTCATCTAGTGTGGTTTAAGGCATAAGAGTGAATGCATGAAAGCAAAACAATACTCCTAGTCATCTTTAATTAACACCAACATGAAACAATTTACCCGGAATGACATGAAGGACATATGGACAACTTGTGTTTCTATGCTTTATATTTGAAGTTTGTATGCTCAGTGATCAGTTCATGAATGGTTTGCGAAAGAGGAGAGGAGAGAGGTGAAGCACATGCACTTAGTCACTCCCAAGACCATGTACTCAATAATTTTCTGTTGCTATGCATTTGTCATTCCTTTTTATTTAAAGAAACCTGAAAAGAGAGATTGAGTTGGAGCATACTTGAGGACAAGTATGCTCAAGTTTGGGGTGGTGATGTAGCCCTATTTTAGGGCTCCATCTTGTGCCTTCTTTTTACTTTTATCACATCTAAATAAGTTAGATTGCAAGTTAATTTCCCTCAATATGTGTTTTATTGCCAAATGCACTTTTGGATGGTTTTTGCATGTTTTATAGGTACTTTGGCCACTACTTGATGGATTGGAAAGAAGATGGTTGAATCTAGGGTTTCCCTAGGCTTGGAGGAGCCCAAAATGAGGCTAAAACCACTCCAAACCTACCTCAAGTGGTCAAAGGATGTATTGAAGAAATAACCTTCATGGATGGCCAAGTTCAACACTCAAATTTAGGGGAAGGACCCCATAACGGCCGTGCTACCATGGAATGGCCGTTCTGGGACATGCCCCAATCACAGACTCTTCACAGAATTTGTAGAAATTGATTTTTATGGCCAAAACGACCATTTTGAGCAGAATGCCCATGCAGAGTGGTGGCCAGAACTTCCGTGCTGACCAGTACTACCATTATACTATTGAGCCCCACCAATTTTATCACTTGATGTCCCTATTCCCCCCCCCCCCACTTAACTCTAGACCCCCTATACCTCTATATAAGCCTTGGAGGCGGCTGGAGGTCGAAGGTTGGCTTCTTTGAGCATTTATTTCACACCTTTCTCCCACCTACTCCACTCCACCTCCATTTCACTCCATTCCTCCATTTCCACCATAAAACCACTCCTTTCTAAGCCTTCCATCCACTGCCCACCACCATTCTACACCATTCCATCTAAGAAGGAGGAGGACGACGACCTTGCAGCTGCTGGAGAGAAGGATTTCAACCACTACTTCGAGCTCCATGGCATTTCTTCCCCTTTCTTTTGCCATTCCTTTGATTATGTGTAGCTAAGCCCCTAGTAGTGGGCTGTTTGGGGTTAAAATGTGACTTTGATACCATGTTGGGGGAAAATGGCTTGTAATGAACTCATTTTTATCTATGATGATTTTTCCATGCTTGTGTCTCTTATCCCATAGCCAAGCTTGTGATTTATACCTTTTGCTATTAATTGCTTATTTGGTGGTGCTTGATGATACCGTGTTTCTAGGAGAATTGGGATGCATGTGGCAATCTTAGGTGTGATTCCTAGGTCCCAATAGGGGATCCCTAGCTAGTCCCCTTTGTTCCTACATGCCTAACCCCTCTCCTACTACTTGGTATGAGACCTAAGTTACTAGTATAAGTGGGATTGATGTGACTGCCTAGGGTCTTCTAAAGGATAGAATGGCTAGTCGCATGAGGTCAAATATTCTCATCTCTACTCCCATATCTACCCTCAACCCTCAATTGCTCAATATCACTTATCCTAGAAACCTAGATTTGGCTAATCCTATTAGAAGTACACCTAACCCTAGTCTTCTACAAGTAGTATAGGGTACATTCTAATATCATTAGTCTTATTGTTTGGTTTGGTAATCTAGATGTAAAATGAGAACCATGCTTGTCTAATAACCTCCCCCAACTAATATCAAAGTTACATCCCCAAACGACCCACCTACCCTAATCATCTTGCTTAAATCCCATCTTGCTCTGCTTGCTTGTTCATGCTAGTCTAGTTTAGTCACTTTTGCTTAATCTAGTTAATTGCTTAGTTTTGCTCTTTAGTGTTAAGTTAGGTTCTTGCTCTTGCTAGTGGTTAGTTTAGTTCTTAATTGCTTCTTGCCTTGCTAGAGTAGTGTAGATCCTCTTGCTCTTGCTTAGTTAGTTTGTTAACCTAGTTTTCTAGATTTTCTTATTCAAGATAACTTAGGTTTAATTTCACTTTTCTTGCTTATTTGCTTAGTGTAATAACAACCAAACCCCTTTTAAAACCCTTTAACCCTAATCTCTGCACTAGGAACATAGCAAACACTACCCTAGCTCTAGTGCCCCCTCTATCCCTGAGGACTGACCCCTTTTCTTGCCAATCACCTATACTACAATAGTACCCCGTGTGCTTGTGGGCTACCTGTTTAGTTTTGTGATCGACTTGGTTAGGGCCAATATAAATTTTGAAAGTTTCCACCCGTGTGTTCCGATCTCGTGGGGTGCATCTGGTCGAGTCAAATTGACTAGTGTGTAGCACCTCTAGTGGACACACCAAACACCACCCCAATTAAAATAGGGGAGGTGACAAAGACTAATCCTCTACAGAAACCACAAGACACCACACAATAGGAGGAGAGTTCAAAAGAGGAGTCAATTCAGTAGAAGTATAACATGAAGGAGTCATATGTTCCACCCCATTAATGAAAAACTGTGACTCCAATACCCTTTCCTGACAAGTTAAAGGCCAAGAAGGTTGATCAATAGTTCACAAAAGTTATAAATACATTCAAGAAGTTCCAGATAAATTTACTACTGGTTGATGCTCTTGAGAAAATTCCTTTCAATGGTAAGTTCTTAAAGGATATTATCAACAAGAAAAGGAGGATAACTGATTTTGATGTCGTCATGTTGAAGGAAGAAGTCAGTTCACTGATACAAAGAAACTACTACAGAAGAGACAAAATCCATGGTGTTTCAACATACCATGTTACATTGACAAGGTCAATTTTGGATATGCATTTTGTGATTTAGGGGCAAGCATCAATCTAATGTTGTTGACTACATTCACGAAATTGGGACTCAAAGAATCTAGGAAGAGCAACATGACTATTCCTCTAGAAGACAACTTTGCGGTGAGATTGAATGGTATCTTTGAAGATGTACTGGTAGTTAGTAAATTCATATTTCTTGTAAATTTTGTTGTCATGGGGATACAAGATGATTATGGAAATGAACTACTTTTAGACAGGCCGTTTCAAGCCACAATAGATGTCATTTTAGAAATGGGAAGAGGAAGACTGACAATGGGAACCCAAGATGACTGGTTTTAGATTAAGCTACCTAATTATCAACCATCGGACAAGGACAGTGCACATTAGCACATAATGTAGCAATTAGAAAATCCGGAGTCACTAATCTTTGGAAAACCATTTCTAGACATGATCCATGTAATGACAAAGGTGGACAGGGGTACTCTTTTTGTTGACATAATGGAGCATTCAAAGTAGCTTTCTTTGACTAAAGTTGTGAAGTATCATGATGATCCAAAGGAAGACGAGTACCCAATGACAATTGTAGATGTAATGACCTCTATAGTGATGTAGGAACTTCCAAAGTCACTGCTAGAGGCTTGTCTCATGAATCTTACAGATGATCATTCTCTCTATCATTTATAGGAGGAGTGAATACTATTACTAAAGACCATGCCATTCTTCTACAAAAGACACTATGAAGACCAGGGACCACCACTATCACTGTTAGTCCCATCTTTATAATGCCCTCCTGAGTTGGAATTGAATCCACAAACTTCACATCTGAAGTACACATACCTTACAATGGACAATAAAACCCCAATGATAATTTCAACGTCACTGAGTGTGAAGTACGAGGAGCTATTCAGAGTCCTAAATAATCATTGGCTCACATTATGGTGGTCCATTGTAGACATAAAGGGAGTCTCCCCTAGTTTATGTCAGCACAAGATCCAGATCGAGGAAGGAGCAAAACCTACAGCACAACCTCAATGGAATCTAAATTTGATCATGACATAGGTGATGAGGAAAGATGTATTCAAACATATCTTGGTGTGTATAATTTATACTATATCTGATTCTAAATGGGTTAGTCCTAAACATATTGTTCGTAAGAAAGGAGAAATCAATGCCGCTATGAGTGTTGTGAGTGAGTTAGTTTCAACTAGGCTAGTGGTCGCGTGGCATGTATGTATTGATTACCTATGTTTGAACATTGCTACCTTGAAAGATCATTTCCCGCTTCCATTTATAGATCAAATTCTTGAGAGGTTCGCTGGACGCTCACATTTTTGTTTTCTTGACAGCTACTTCGGTTACAATCAGATCTCTACCAAACCATATGATTAAGAGAAGTCTACCTTCACTTGCCCCTATTGCACTTTTGCATACCGGTGGATGCCCTTTGGTCTTTGTAATACACCAAAAACATTTCAAAGATGCATGCTTACAATCTTTTATGACACGGTGAAGCATTGTCTTGAGCTTTTTATGGATGACTTTTTGGTATATGGAGAATCTTGTGAGGATAGAGTTTTATAAAGATGTGAGGACATTAATCTCATTTTGAACTGGGGGAAATGTCATATGATGGTGACTGAAGGAATTTTGTTGGGGCATAAGGTGTCCAACAAAGGGATGGAAGTCAACCCAATATAAATAGAGGTGATCTCTAAACTACCTCCACCATCATTGGTGAAGGAAGTTATGAGCTTCCTATGACATGCCAGATTTTATCAATTCTTTATAATGTTTTTCAAAAGTGGCTAAGACACTTTCTGACCTGTCAGAGAAAGATGTGGATTTCAAATTTGATGATTGATGCCTAAAAGATTTTTTAAGTTTTGAAGGACAAACTACTTTCCTCACCTATGGTGGTGGCTCCAGATTAGATCCAAGCATTTGAGTTAATGTGTAATGCATTAGATTTTACAGTAGGGGCCATTATAAGCCAATGTTAGGATCATGATCTTTCGGTCATTTAGTATGTGTATATAACCCTTAATAATGCACAACTAAATTATACCCCCAAAGAATAAGAAATCTTAGTTGTAGTCTTTGTCTTTGATAAATTTAGACTACATTTGATAGGGGCAAAAGTAATAGTATGGACTGTGATGCAGCTATTAAGTATCTTTTGTAGAAGAAGGATGCTAAACCAAAGCTACTAAGATGATCTACTAGAAGAGTTTGATATAGAAATCAAGGATAAGGCTGGCATGGAAAATGTAGTAGCATATTATTTGTCTAGGTTGGAGAGAGTGGATAAATCTGGACTAGAGGTACCGATTGTTGAGGACTTCTCTAATGAGCAACTTTTCACCATTAAAGATGATGATCTTTGGTTTGCACACATAGTAAACTATCTGGAATGTGGATAGATACCAGAGGATTGAGGATATCAAGAGAAGAAATGATTATTTCATTTTTTGACTTTCTATGTATGGGGCGGCCCTATCCTGCTCATACAGTGCAATGATGGCATTTTGAGGAAGTGTATTCTAGAGTGTGAGTTTGATATCATACTTGTGAGTATACTTGCTCATTGTCATTCTCTTCCCACTGGGGGACACCATGCAAGCTCAAGAAATGCGGTTAAGGTATTAGAAAGTGGATTTTACTAGATGACACTATTTAAGGATGCATATGATTATGTGTGGAGGTGTGATGCATGCCAACCTTCTAGAAAAATCTCTAGGCGACATGAAATTTCACTCAATACTTTTCAGGAGGTAGAAGTTTTTTATCTTTTGGGTATTGACTTTATGGGTCCCTTTGTGTCTTCTAGTTAAAATTTATTTGTTTGGTTATTTTTTTCTAAATGCACTATTTTTATTTGTAATATCTTTATTTAAATTGTAAGTATCTTCTCGTCATTGTTTAGAGATGGATAACAATGAGCAACCCCAACACCAAATTGTGGTAAGTAGCCATAATCCACAAGTTTCTCAAAAACAAGTACAAGTTCCATGTCAAGATGGAGGGTGAACAAAGAAGAAACCCAAGTGAATCTGGACACTTGTGGAAGAGGGAAACCTTATTGAGGCACTAGAAGACATGGTTGTTTTTGGGAAATATAAAGTTGATAGTGGATTCAAGCCAGGTTTCCTATAGGTAATATAAAAAGACCTTGAGAAAATGCTACCCGATTGTAGTTTAAAAGGAAAACCACATATTGAATCAAAGATTAAGGTTTTGAAAAGAGAATTCAATGTTATTTATGATATGTTGAATGGAAGCACAAGTGGGTTTGGATTTAATGATAATAAAAATTGTGTGGAGGTTGAGAAGAGTGTTTGGGATAGCTACATTGTGGTAAACATATTTGACTTATTTTTTAATATCATATTTTTTGACTATCTAATTTTAGTATTTCTATATTCCAGAGTCATCCTGAAGCAGATAGTTGGAGAACAAAAAGTTCCCACACTATAATAAGCTTTGCCTATTTTTGGAAAAGATCAAGCAATCAGTAGTAATGCATAGGATGCGAAGACATGGGGACAGAAATGGAGAATCAACAAGAAACTAAAAGCTAATGTTCATGTTGAAGATTTAGATGAGAGTGACGATGGTCAAGCTTTTTTTCAAATGGGTAGAGATGGTAGAAGTAAGGAGATTCACAAAATTTGGGCCAAAACAGGAGGTGAAGCGAGAATGACTTAGAAGTTGTGCTATCAGATGTAGTGAGCCTCTTGTAGAAGACATTAAATCATCAACATAGAGACTGGGTGAGTCGATGGTCACAAAATTTGAAAAGCAAAAAGAAACAATTGGTGAAGAGGTAAGGAAACTAGGAAATATTATAGGTATAGACAAAATCTTAGCCACTATCCTATTGATTGTAAATGAATCTCTATGCCAGGAATTTTTCAGTTGACTGATGAAGAAAGAGAAATATTTTGAAAGAGCTAATTTAATAAGAACTAGAATATTGATTTTGGTTAGATTTTTTTAGTATTTTCTATGTGGGTTTTATTCATGAATTTTGTTTTTGGGTCTGCTTCACTTGTACGAAACTTGGATTTTCATTAGATGTTTATGTCTTTCAATTATTGTCTTATGATGCTATATTTTGAAGATACAGTTGCTTGGTTGATCATATCTTGAATGATTTTTTTTCTAGCTATCTAGGTTATAACATACATGTTAGATTAAAATAAGAATTGTAGTATAATTCATGATGGGTTTTCACATAATGCATAATAAATTGTGATATGTTCTATGACATTTCCAATAAATTCGATTTGGAAAGTAAATCGGTTTTATTATATAAACAAATATATGTTAACTCATTTGTGGTACTAATTTTCTACATCAATCAACTTGTACATATCTTCACATTTTTTAATTTGAGGGTAGAATTGTAATTTTCCATTTCATAAACTAAAAAATAT
Source organism: Alisma plantago-aquatica (assembly GCA_963693085.1). Classification (NCBI taxonomy): domain Eukaryota; kingdom Viridiplantae; phylum Streptophyta; class Magnoliopsida; order Alismatales; family Alismataceae; genus Alisma; species Alisma plantago-aquatica. The sequence goes on along the minus strand of OY856415.1, from coordinate 371,240,974 downwards.
TTTCATAACAATGTGTCATAATATTCAAATATTTTTTATTCACTACTAAAAAAATAATGCACACTAAAACCATTGTTAGAAATGACTAGCAATCCATTTACCTAATCCTTTCCTAAGTCGCACCCAAACATAAGATAGGATACCTTGTATCCCATCCCCCACCAATACATGCCCATGCAATCCTTCTCCTAATCCCATCTAAATCCCCTCCCACAAACCAAACATGCCTAGCAGGTGGTCAAACAAGTAATTAAAAGAAGGCAAGAAGCAAAACCTACTTCAACCCTAGACGAGTAATTCTAGTTAACAAGGAAAATGTAAGCTAAGAAATGAAAGAGAAATTTATACTAAGGCAAGAAAGGAAAGAACTAACACTAACACTAGACTACCAAAGTAATCTTAATTAGCAAATTAGAGATGATAAGTAGTTAATCTAAGCAAGTAACTACACTAGACCAACAATTTAGCAACTAGGGGAAGCAAAGGGTTAAGCTAGCAACCTACTAGCTAGAGAAAGTAAAGGTCTAGGTTAGAAACTAACTAGCTAAAGGAAGAACAAGTACGTACAAAGGAACACTAACTACACTTGCACGACCTAATAATGAAGAACAATATAATTAGCTAAGGAAACAAGTAAAGAAACTAACTAAGCAAGCGTTAACTAGCAAGGGAGAAATTAGGGTTTTAAGAAAACTATGGAAATGTGGTCTATTTGGGGTAGTGTGACTAGAACCTAGGTTGGGGGTCAGAAAATACAAGCAATGTTCATTCACCTAGATCATCAAACCAAACAACAAGTTAGATACTATAAACTAACCTAAACTACTAATTAGCCATGGATGAAATAAGTGGTGTATAAAGGAACTACTCCCCTATCACTCCACATCCACCCTTATGAGGATCATTTGTATTAGGGATTAGGAGGAATTCAAATAGGATCTAACCTAGCATAGGTTTCAAGGGTAGAGGTCTTAGGTAAATTTGGGGCCAAGGTAGTAATGGATGGTGAAAATGAGGGTTTTACACCTCCATAACCTACCATCTACCCTTTGGATAGCTTCAAAAGAATTGCACTAAATGTTTGTACACTAGCTACTTAGGTCTCTCACCTAGATTTAGAAGAATGTATTAGAATGTTGAAACATGGGTAGCTATCTAGGGATCCACTTATTGGACCTAGAAGCAAATCCTAAAATATCTACATATAAACCATTTATCCAGTATCCTTGGTGATTTCAAGAATAAACCACAATGTAATCCATGGGAAATTAGAAGAAAGTAGAACATATTCATTAATAAATGAAATAACAAAGTTTACACATTACTTTCCCCCGACATTGTATCAAAGTCACATTGTAACCCCAAACAACCCACCTAGGGGGACTTAGCTACTCATAACAATGGAAAACAAAAAAATGGAGAAGAAGAAAATAGAAGAAGCTATGGAGAACAATATAGAGGATTAAAGCTTCTTCTCCAACAGCTACAAGCTTGAGCACATCCCTCATCCAAGGTAGAATGACATGGAAATGGAACATAAAGTGACTGTAACCCTAAAAGGAAGGATTTTGGAGTGGAAGGTGATGTAATGGGAGTGGAGTGAGGTCGGAAGGAGATAGGGAGGTGAATTGAATGCTCAAGGAGGATAAACTTTGACCTCCATCCACCCCAAGGCTTATATAGGGGTCTAGGGTTAAGTCATGGCAATTAAGTAAAATAATACTAGGGAAGAAAAAGGGTTTTATGGGTAGCACGCCCATTCTTGGTAGAATGGCCATGGTGGGAATGAGTGGGAATGGTTGTGGTGGATGGGGACGACTGTGGTGGAAGAATTGAAAGAACATGGAATTCAAGATTTTTAGGGCTACTAGAACAACCATGGAGTTAGGTGGTAGCACAACTATTGTGGGCACCACAGTTGTGGTGGGTAGGTGGTAGAACAACCATGGTTGGAACCACAGATGTGGAGTAGTCATAGAAAAATACCCTACTCCACCCTGCATGACCCAATCCGACTCGACCCACAAATTTAGTTTTTTTGGGGGTTGACAGGTTTCATGGACTAACACTCTAAGTGTGTACTGCTACTCAAATTTTATTCGTGCAAATCATGTAACACATGTGAGCATTCTTGACCCGCCATGATAACTCTCATGCAACATATCATGCCCATGTGTATAAGGTTGTTGTAGGCCACATGAACCCTCAACAACACTACGACTGTGACTAACATAAAGCGACCATCACTATTTAAAGATTACGCCACAAGGTTGTTGATTTGAAGAGAGTGACGAAGATAGAACCTTTCATACAATTTTAACCTATAACAATGTAATGCCTAAGGTTCCGGTTGTTGAGGAGCGTAAGGTCCCATGATGACTCGAGAACATTGATGTTCATAGGGAAGCAGTGTGCATTGTTGTAGAGAAGATATCTTCTATCAAAGGGCATGACTTGTTCTTAAAGGGTGTAAACTACGGTAAGGATCCAATCCCCCTCCAGTGACTCTAACCCCTCTTCTGGTGCTCTTGATTAAACTCCGTGTAAACTACCACGTCTGGACATCTAGTGGAGTCGGTGTTGGCAGTGTCAGTGTTGGGAGAAGAAGGATTATTAGAAATGTACTAGTGGCAGATATGACTAAGTTAAAGGAGTTACATGACATGCACATAGAGATGATAGAGTTACAGGAGTTATATGCCATACAAATGCACAACCATACTTGCATCAAAAAATTTGACCCCTCATTTTTATTTAATCAATGATTTTAGAGAGTAGTGTCAGTTAACATGAATTTTGTTATTTGTCATACAGACAATTGTAGCTTGGAAGAAGGTATTTGTGAAAATCCTAATTGTGGAAGGAATCTTGATGAATGACTTTGTCATTCTTGTACAATACATATCGTCCCTATTTTCTTTGTCCTAAAACTCTATTTCCACATCATTGTTTAGAATTCTGTAGAAAAGGAAAAAGTAGCAAAAGGCATGAACTACATGTTATTCTAATTCATTATTGTTGTTCATGACTATATTTAACGTACTTTATTTTATAAAGTACTTGTATTCTAGAAATGAGAGGACTTGTATTCTGGAAATGAGTGTGATGTACTTGTATCCGTGTTAGTACTTGTATTATGAAAATGAAATAAGTACTTTAAATCTGGAAATTAGTGTGACATATTTGTATTTCATTAAGCACTTGTATTCTAGAAACGACAGTAGTAATTCTATTTTAAACATGAGTGTAATGCACATATGTAAGTAGTAGATTGTATTTTTAGGTAGGGTCAACTATATACATCTCAGGTTGAGTTTTTTTGGTTTTTTGAAGTTAATTTTTTTTGGGTTCAAGTTTTTTCGGGGTGGGCACGAACATGCCAATTTTGGTGCAGGATGGGTTTTCAAAAACCTGGTCTGTTGCTATGCTCATGGTGTAGGGTAGGTAATACCACAGTCGTGGTGGCAAGCACTTTTCTTTAGCTGCTTCAAGTTGGATTTTTAACTATGAATTTGACCTTGACAGCACAACCGTTCTATGGTACCATGACCGTGCTAGGCTCTTTCACTTACACTTCGATCTTCCTTTTAACAATCTTTGGATTTCTTTTTTAAATCGACCTTTGGTCATTAGGGGTAGGTTGGGAAAGCTTTTGGACTCTCCTTAGGCTCCTCCTAGGGTGAAGGTGTCTTAGGATTATCCTCCAAAGTGTGGTCCAAATATCTAAAAAATATGCAAAGAACATCCATAAGTGCATTTGACAATAATACTCTTGTTGAGGCCATTAGTATACATGTTAACATCTTTATATGTGATTCAAGGATAAAATAACACTAGACGAAGCTCTAAACGAGGGTTGCATGAAAATACAATCCCAACAATAAATATTAGAGGAGTTCATGGATGATGGACTTATAAACAATAATCACAGTCCAAGTGTGGAATAAGAGGAAAGGTTAATACATTTCTCTAGTTAACTAAAATTGAGATCCAAGGTCAAAAAATGAGAATGACAACATCAAAGAACCCAAATGCATAGCCAGTGTGAACTAAAATATAATAAAAATGGAGGGGGAAATGGCATAAGAACTCCTATTCATGTCAAATGAACTCCTCTAGAAAGTAGAGATTAGGGGGAGTCATGTATGATGGACGTTACAAAAATTATCACAGTCTAAATAGGAAAGATAAATCAAGGTTAAAATAGAGAGTCAACAAATAAAAATCAAGTTTCAACTGTGGTAGATGAAATTTAATTAGCAAAATGTATGTGACACTGACATTGTAAGGAGGCGGGATCACCACTCCCTACTAAAAATAATTTGAAGAATTAACATCCATTCCAAGCACACTCAAAGGTATGTTGGAATAGGTATAAAATTTTCCAAATTTATTATAATGGTATGCAAAAGACCAAAGTGTAGCAGCGGAATTAAACAAATGACTATATTCAATTTTCACAAAAGATTATAAAAGTACATCATAATATCCCATAAGGGTTTACGTATATGACACGACATAAGGATCTAAGTAGAGGGAAATCTAAACTACTTCAAGTATGTCTCCAAGCAACATCTCCAAGAGCTAGGTCCATGTTGGAAGCTATGTTCTCCTTGGTCATGTTCAACACCTTGATCTAAACCTGGGTGGTTGGGAAAACACCCAGCAAAAGGGAAAGGAAAAGAAAGTATCTGTCAAAAAATATGAATAACATATCAAGGAAAAGAAAACATGTAAATAAATGCTAGTTTTCATCATAAGATGAAGATTTCAAGAGTATGAGGCTATAAATAGATGCTTTCCATAAACAAAATATAATAAAAGGTTTGCATGTATGATAATTATGACTGTGGCATCCAACTTACAAAACACAGATTAACTAAGCGGAAGCGAATCATTTACAACGGATTACTAAAAATCACTAAAAATTAAAACTTTTTGCAAAGAAATCCAATCATAGGAAATATTTTCAACAAGAACCATAGAATAACATTTACATCATGTTTCAAAGTACATGTCTTGTACTATCTCTTCTCGAGGAATTACAACATCAGCTGTCCTATCAACATTATGTACAGACAACATAAAACCTCGAGGCATCAAGCCAAAATCTCAAGTCGATGATAAAAGCACTATCTATAAATCCCGAGGACCTGAGAGTACAGAGACGACACAGGACTACTATCTATATGACTTGACAGTCAGTGCCTCCACCTGAGATCTCACTACTGTCCAAGCTGTTGCTTTCCTTTTCCTGCAAAAGAGTATCTGCCTCTTTGTTCACGTCCACCTAAAAATGTTGGATCCCACAGGGGTGAGACAATTGTAAATTGCCCCAGCGAGAGATATAACTCTCCGCCAAAACATTATTATTGTAATTAAGGATATAAAACTGGGCAGATGATAAGCAGTTTAAAGCATTCTCTTAATAAGGAATAGTAAGAACATGTATATCATTTATCCTCCATATTATACCATCATATCAAACTTCTCTTGTGACACTCATTATCTTGATATGTCACCCATGAGACATTCTTGTTTCAACTTTTTGGCCTTAGCCAATCTACTAAACAGATTTCGGTTATAATGGACATGAGAGTGTTCATCATCATGTCTTATTCAGGCATTGGTCTATACCAATCCTATATAAGTATTCCAGGCATTGGATTACACCAATCCTGTGCAACTAGTACAAGCATTAGATTTATATTATTCCTGTGTATCCATTCCAGGTATTGATCTACGTCAATCCTGTGCAACAATTCCAGGTATTGATCTATGTCAATCCTGTGCAACTATTCCATGTATTGATCTATGTCAATCCTGTGCAACTATTCCAGGTATTAGGTTATTACCAATCCTGTGTTATTATTCCAGGTATTGATCTATGCCAATCCTTTGCATTACAGGTATTGGGAGTTAGCCAATCCTGTGTTATTATTCCAGGTATTGATCTATGTCAATCCTGTGCATTCCAGGTATTGGGAGTTAGCCAATCCTGTGTTATTATTATTCTAGGTATTGATCTATGTCAATCCTGTGCATTCTAGGTATTGGGAGTTAGCCAATCCTGTGTTATTATTCTAGGTATTGGGATTTAACCAATCCTATGTTATTATTCTAGGTATTGGGAGTTAGCCAATCCTGTGTCATCATTACAGGCATTAAGCCTCTGCTAGGTATTGGACTCTTCCAAACCTGATTACACATCCAGGCATTGGACTTTAACCAACCCTGATTACAAGCATTACACCTCTACCAGGTATTGGATTTCTCCAAACCTGATTACACAGCCAGGCATTGGACTCTAACCAATCCTGATTACACAGCCAGGCATTGGACTTTAACCAATCCTGATTACATGGATCATGGAATATAAATTTCCTTCGACCCATCATTATTCATCTTGGTGCCTCTTACTATACTACAATTATTCTCATGGCTCATAAAGCCCATAAAGCATCTTGTCACCTCTCATTAGGCAACATCTAATCATATGGCTCACAAGGCCATTCAACATCTTGTCACCTATCACTAGGCAACATCTAATCATATGTCTCACAAGGCCATTCAACATCTTGTCACCTATCACTAGGAAACATCTAATCATTTTATCTCTTGTAATATAATAGTAACACCACTATTCCCTTAATAGGGTTAGGGCTTACTATTCACATCACTTTGGGGTTTCTCATATCCCATTACCCAATATTAGGGTTTCTCATGGAATCACCCTCAATTAGGGATTCACATGGAGTCAACCTCATTTAGGGTTCACATTGAATCAACTTCAATTAGGGGTTCACATTTTATTATCTTGGTTTAGAGTCACGACATTACCCTGGGTTTGGGTTACATCTGATATTGCTCTAAATTTAGGTTAGGGCTCAACAAACCTTCTTGATTAGGGTTTCATGACCCCTTTATTAAGGATCATACCCTATCCATCACATGATCAATACTCATGTATGAATTCCTTTTCATCATTCTCTCAATTTTATTAGGTTACATCAACCCTTCAATCAAGTACATACAACTATGGTTAACATAGTGTATCAAGTCATTGGTCCTATAAGCAATTAGGGATTCATCCTTTAATTGACACTTAAGAACTTAGGTACTATTAGGGTTTAAACCATTGTACCTTCATGGATTATCATTACTAATCATTATTGGATCAATAGAATATTAATAATCTTAATTCCCAAAGATTCAATCACATTGGACCTCCATTACCAAAGGTATCCAATTGAATTACGATTTTCAATGTTGATTCCTTCAATCATTGAATTCATGGAACCTATCATCAATTGGACCTATACTCATACTTCAATTGAGTTAAATAGGTCATCCTTCAACTGATTTGACCCTCAATTAACCCTCCATTGGTCATCAATTAGGGTTTGATTCAATTGAATTAGGGTTTGGAATCGATGTTCCTTCAATACTAATCAATGTAAGACTAGTTACTTTGAAACCATTAAACCATCATCCAAATTGGGTATGACCTGACCCCAAACGGTCTTGAGGTCATTTGGATGACCTCCAAACGGTCTTGAGACCGTTTTCCCATGTCCACATAATAATCCAAGTCAACCAATTAAAGTTTGGATCATTGGATTGATCACCAAATCAGCATTTGATTGCAAATCAACTTGGTACCTTTAGACCTTCAAACACCTAACCATACTCAACCCTAGACCTACAAACGGTCTTGGGTGACCACCAAACGGTTTTGAAACCGTTTGGGTGAGCTCCAAACGGTTTTGAAACCGTTTGGCTCAACCAACCTTTGGATTCTAGTGAAATTTCATCAAGGTTTGGTCTATCGAGTTGATCAACAAATCAGCACTTAATTGCAATATGATTTGGTACCTTTGGACCTTCAATTGATCAACTATACTTAAACCCAGACCTCCAAACGGTCTTGGGTGATCCCCAAACGGTCTTGAAACCGTTTGGATGATCCCCAAACGGTTTTGAAACCGTTTGGGCTAATCAACCCAAAATCTCAAATTAACTCATTGGAATTTCAGCACTAATTTCAATTAGGGTTTGCCTAATTGATTAGCCTTCAACTCATGATTCCTTGGGAATTAATCCCTCAAATTTGGTGAGTCATTAACCAACATAATTAGTATCAGTAATCGCAAACGGGAAACCCTTGGTCAACCATCTCAAATGGTTTTGAAACCGTTTGCCCAAAAAGTCAAGTTAAATCAGGTTGAAAAACAGCACTTAATTCAATTAGGTTTACCTAATTGATTATCCTTCAACTCACGATTCTTTTGGAGTTAATCCATCAAATTTGGCGAGTCATCAACCAACATGATTATGAACAGTAATATCAAACGTTCAACCCTTGGTCAACCATCTCAAACGGTTTTGAAACCGTTTTCCCAAAAAGGTCAAGTTAATCAGATTAAAAATCAGCACTTAATCCAATTAGGTTTCCCTAATTGATTAGCCTTCAACTCACGATTCCTTTGGAGTTAATCCATAAAATTTGGTGAGTCATCAACCAACATGATTATGAACAGTAATATCAAACTGTCAACCCTTGGTCATCCATCTCAAACGGTTTTGAAACCGTTTTCCCAAAAAGGTCAAGTTAATCAGATTAAAAATCAGCACTTAATCCAATTAGGTTTCCCTAATTGATTAGCCTTCAACTCACGATTCCTTTACAGTTAATCCCTAAAATTTGGAGGGTTATAAAAAAACATAATTATGAACAGGAATATAAAACGGTCAACCATCTCAAATGGTTTTGAAACCATTTTCCCCCAAACGGTTTCAAACCGTTTGCTCTCAAACGGTTTTGGTGAAACCGCATGAGCAACTAATTGAAACCATTTGGCTTTGATATTTGGTGAGGTGCTTTCTTATGTTGATGTCATCATCATAAAGCTCTAAACCCACGAAACCTTCTGTGATTTCCATGTAAATTGCATCAATCAACCAAACTTAATTCCGGAAATGTAGAATTGATCACCAATTGATAAGGAATTGATTGCAATAATAAAATCAAGGGTTCAAGTTATAAAACCCGCCTCCAATTGAGATCCAAAGCTCAAAGATCACGACAAAAATGGTGGTTGAAGCTCTAGCATCCTCCCTAGGTCGTTTCTCAACCTTTTGGAGTGAAAGGATCGACTAGGGTTGAAGATGGAGTGAAGAAATGAAGGAATTACACATTGTTTTATGATTTTCACCATGAAATCATGAAGAACGAAGATCAAAGGCTTACCAACAGGTTGGGGACGTGATCCCTGCTGTCCTTAGACTTCTTGGTCGGTTTTGCAAGCAAGGGGAAGAAAGGAAATCTGAAAAAGTCCTTAGGTGGGTTAGAAAAGGCTCTTTTATAAGGAAATTGATGAAAGAGAAAATGTTTTATTTAAAATCAATTATTTCCAAAAATGGTACCACCTCTTCCTCCTTGGTTTGCTTGCATACAAAGGCAACTCAAAGACACCGAACTCCCTTCCATTATCCATGGATTAAGGGAAAAGAAAATAAGCACCTTAATCCATTATAATATTAATATATCTTTTTGAGTGGAAATTCTTTTCCTTATAATAAGGTGAGTGGAATTTCACCTCCTTAAGATATTTTCGTCCCTTGCAAACCTCAAGGACGTCCAAACACACATATTAATCCAACCATTTTAATTTTGGTTGAAGGCCCTTTAATTAATACATTCATTTTTGCCCTAAATCGAGTTAGGGTTTCAATTAGGATTAAATCTTGATTATTTTAATCTCAAGATTCTCTCTCCTCCAACTTAATTCAAATGAGGCACCCCTTTCATTTTCTTTGCTCTAAATGATACCAAGAATCATTAGGGACCTTATTGAAGTGGTAAATTACATATTTCACCCTAGGATTTGGGTAAATTGCACATTACAGCAAAATAGGGTTTTAATGCGCAACCATTGTTTTATCAGCTCTATCTTGGTGTCCAAACTTGTGGAAACCATACCACTACATCATATTCATTCTTATGATGTCTCAACATCAAAGGAACATATTATCATGTAACGTTTGCAAGTTAACCCCTTAACTTGGGTAATTTGCATTTTAGTCCAAAATAAGCAAACATTGCTTCAACATTGTTCAAATAGGACCAAAATAGAAACATAAGTTCCTCATAAGCCCTAATTACTTTTCACAAGATAAGATTAAACATATAATCATCTTTCTTAATCAAAACACCTAGGTTTAAAGCATAACCCAGGTCAGGGATGTTACAATGACTACCTTAACTAAGTAGGGTTGAGGCACCTACCGGACCTCAACCTATTGGTGAGGATAGAATTAATACATTCCCTGTCACCTACACATATTTTTATGGGGGAGAATAAGACATTCTCCAGGGTGAATTAATACATGCCCTATCTATGGGTGGTTGTACATAAGTACCACTACTATAGCTAAATAGTCCATAAAATCAACATGCTTAAAAAGAATTCATGGCAAGTAAAAGCATCACATCAATTAAAACATGGTAGTGGGGTACAAGACCCAAGAAAAAGAATATCATTACTGATTTTGAGGCAATTTAACAAAAGAATCATGAATAGAGGGAATAGGGTTCATATAGTGCCTCATTAGGGAATATAGGGTTGGGTTTGGAAATATCCTAACTTAGGGGTGTAAGAATGGACATACCTCTCTTACTGATATCAATTACTAACTTTCACCACTCTAATTGAGTGCAAGTTCCACTTTGCCTATTTTCAATGTATTAACATGTATTAGATTACATAATGCACATTAATGCATAGAAACCCTAATTTTATAACTTTTTAGCAAAACTCAGATTTAGATTATGAAAATATCACCAATGAACTTATTAGGTTCTCCTAATCAAGAAAACATATTTTAATGTTAATTTTGGAGTTATGATGATTAAGATGTACTTTTTATTGTTTTTATGCATTAAATTCATTTTAGAAAAATCAACCTTCATCAAACCATGAAATAAGACCTTGAAAATATTTTTATTATATAGAGATAATTTTCCAATTCCAAAATATATTTATTTGTCAAATTTGGATAAGCAAATTAGAAGGTATGACTTTTTCAATACTGACCAATAGGAAATAGTCACATCATCAAACCGATTGAGATAATTAAAGAGAGAGTGAGAGGGAGAAAACACCATTAGACCCAATATCAGGTTTGAAGTTGCATAGGTAACAAAACTAGAGCTTCTAGAGACGGTAAAATAGCAAGAAACTAAAACCCTAGAAGAACATGGTAAATAGAGATGGAGATCATCGATTTGAAACATAGAAGCATGAGGTTTAAGCATGTAGTAAGCAATATATGAGAAGGAGATTACAAAACTCACCTCTAGGAAGGTAAGAAGGTCCAAACAACAAGGATCCTGAGATTAGAAGGTCTGGTTGTTCCAAGCCAAGCTCCTTTCTTGAGCAAAGATCACATTCTCCACTTTAGAGGGGCAAACCCTAGCAAAAGAGCATGGAGATGAGATGCTCTAAGTGGGGTTTCACCATGGAAGACCAGAGTTTTGACCTAGAGAAAGGTGTAAGGAAGACTAACAATATGAAAATAGGAAAGGAAAGGGGGATACTTAATAGTTTTGGTCGAAATCACCAAGGAGGAGCTTAAGAAATCCTAAAAAGAGAAATTTGAAACCCTAGGAGCCTTCTTCACCAAGGTAAGCACTCTCTTTTACCTTGTGACAACACCTTCATAGCCAAACAGAGTAGGAACGATGATCTAAGCTGGGGGAAAGAGAAGGAGAGGATTGCTTCTTAGATTGGGAGGTGGGAAGGGGTAGGCACAACTTTATAAAGAAAGGGGCAAGCATGAGGTGTCTATGGGACTTTCCATGTGTCCTTAGGCTAGGGCTTCATGGCCATGCAAGAGGAAAGCTCATAGAGACTTCTTGTATATCCAAGGTCATTCCTAAAAGCCCATGGAGACTTCTAGGCCATCCCCATTGTCCTCCAATCAAAGAAATAACCCCATTGGTTGATAGCTTTTAAAGATAAGCTCATTTATAAAAAGGGTAATCCCTATAATGCCCTTGGAAAGTAACACCTTCAAACCAAGGTGCAACTAGGTGCCCCATGGTTCAAAAACACAAGAATGGTAAGATAATATCTAAATATTATAATGCATGTGACACTTTACAAAGAAAACCTCCGAATTGGGTAAGTTTCATAAAAGTTCAAAATGTACATATAATTGCATAACTTGCACAAACAATATCCAAATTGGACCAAACTTGAAACTTAATCTTGTCTCATGATTTAAAAACACCTCACAAGGTTAGATTAAGGTTTAGAGTACTTAATTATGGTAGATAAGCTTGTTCAATACATTAAGTAAGGTTTAGGGCCTTACACTTCTAACAAGGATTTATTTACCATTGTTCCACTTAAGTAGTGATTTTACATTTTAGATCCTTAAGATTTCACCGAGGTATTTGGGCATAAAGCCTTTCATTGGTATAATTATTGAGCAAATGTTCACCAAACCACTATAAATTCCACAATTAAGCACCAAGGTCAAAAAAGATAGAAATGATCGGAAAATATTGGGAAAGAGCCAAAAAGAGTATATGTCAAAGTTTCGGTATGTTACCTAGATAAATAAATTGGTACCAACAAGAAACACATATCACAATAGGCAACTGGTGAAAAGTTCATAAAACCATGATATGATATCTATTACTTCCATGACAACATCCCAGATCCACATAGATGATTAGATAAGCATACAATTTGTGTGTCAACTGCAGATCAAATTATTCTTCACATAATGTTCACAATAAAGTACAAATGAGATAATCTACTATTTTACTCATCTAAGCATGAGAACTGTTTCCATCCTCTCTGTGTCATGCAGACTTTTGATTCTTTATTTTTATCTCGTATGATTTTTATTCTCTAACTTATTTTCCTTTGTCCTTCCTTACGTGGTTTTCTCATGTCTACCTATGTCCAATGGCAATGGGTAAAACCCTTCGCTAGGGAACACCCAAAGAAACCATGGTGTCACTTGGACAACCCGCACCTGAAATAGTTGATGTCTTCATCACCTATAGACTCGCTGACGCGCCTTTCCATGAAACGTGATGATTGCAGGACCTATTCTTTTTTTTGAAGGTAAACACAACCATTGTATTAATAAAGCCATACGGAATCTACAAAGACAAGGGAAGCAAGCAATTTTGGTAACAAAGTAGTCAGAGGTATTAAATCGAGAAACAAGTTTGATCGGATATGAGTAATGCACTTCAGCATGGACTCCTCCCCAGTAAGCTGGACAAAGCAGCTTTCAAACGGAATCCTTCCACAATCATGGGTAACACTTGTAAGATTAAGACCCCAAACAACATAGCCAAAGCTGCCGAGACACGAGCCCTGAAGAATACCATCTTCTTTCCACAGATGGCGAAGCAGAACGGGAGCAGACACCGACCACAAGAAAACCAACCTAACTGGATGGGGGTAAGCCAAAACCAGAACCAAGACAACAGGATGCATACCAAAAAACATCGACCTAAACGGACACCAACAACACCACAGAGGAAAAACCACAAACAGGTTGCAGGCAGAAACAAAGGCAAAAGAAAAACCGGCCATATAGCAGCCGCCTCCGTTAAACAGCAAGGGTAAGAATAGGTTGGTGATAGGAGAACATGAGAGGTACACAACGGAGAAACCCCACCACCACTGCCACCCTACAGCTACCACCCTTCTTGGGCCTAGCCACAAGAAGTAAGATGGACAGACCGGATTGGTGAAAGCGTCCCACACCCCACCGGGAGTCCCCGAAAGATCCCCTGCCCCTACAGACCAACGCCTCAGGCAAGCCGACCCAACGCCATGCCACCACTGCCAGAACCAGACACAAAGGGAAGACAAAGACAACCAAAGAAACAAACAGGAAAAGGAAAAGAGCAGGCCACCACGAGCAGGAAGGGGGGAAGGGAAACATCCGCTCCAACACCAGAAATAGCCACAGAGCAGAACATCCGCGTGCTCCACAGCCTCTTCGCTGAAAACCACCGGTCGCACCGCCAAGCCAGGACCCCCAGGAACCGTTGACGCCACCATCAGACGAAGAAGCTGGATTGGTGGAGAAGTTCGTCCGTTGCTTTGTCCGGTGCTAGGAGGCGACCAAGGATGTGGCCCGGGGGGAGAAGGGTGACAATCACAGATCCCCAAACCCCCTCCCCCAAGCTGGAAGCTACAACCTGGAGCCCTAAATCGCCAGAGCGACAAAACGGAACCTAGAGCCCTATTCTAATATCTTAATTATCTTATATTGCAGGACCTATTCATCCTTTCATTACTACAGAACATTGCTTGGATGACCATCATTGAGCCCAGTTGGTATCTTAATCATCTCAAGACTCACTGACACTGACTCCCCTTCTAATGAAACGTGATGATGATAGACACCTCTTCATCTGTGCCTTACTATAGAACAGATGGAAACATATTCTCCACGAAGATTCTCCATCCCTTCATAGTGACCACCATCCTATCCTTTTTATTTCTCATCAGACATGTTTCATTTTCGTTCAAAATTATCCAACAAGATATATTTATTCTTCTTGGAACCCACATGTATCTTTGAAAAACCATTATTTCACTAAGGCACATTGCGCTCCTGTACAATACATGAGTTTTAAAATCCATCCCTCGTTTAGTCTGAGTATGATCACGAGATTCATGACAATTAAGAACTGCTACACTCAAGCTTCAAATCAAAAGTAAGCTAGTTCTTTTAGTTGTTAATAATGCAACTAATTCTATTCTTGCTGCAGATGAAGATAGTACCCATGTACTCTTCTTTGGAATCCATGAAGCCAATTTGCACATCCACCATCTAATACATGAATGTTGGAACATGTGTAGAAGGTTGGTGGAGTCATGTAGCTAATTTTGAATGAAGATGGTGCCCAAACAGTAGGGTTCTTGTAAATCTCCTTCTCTTCTTCTTATAACAAAGGAAGGTGTACATGTACATGTCCATCTCCTATCAGAGCTATGTGCATAAGCACAGCTCATTTGCATGCTAGGGCCAAACCATGCTGGGTTACTTATAGGTATCTCTATTTGCTGTTGTCATATTTTGTTAATAGATGTGAAATTTATATGCCCAACTATAGCGCACCTTGTTTATTTATGGAGGTGCATTCTTTTATCATATTCTATTGACTAAAATTAATTTTTTTGTCTAATTTAGTTATCCAATCCAGACATGGTCACTGAAAATACAATGGATCATGTGATACACATGAATTGCAACTTAAACAGATTCTAATACATGAACACAATCCTAACTAGGCATTTCGTTCCCTTCCAGTGTGTGCGCCACGTCAAAGGACCATCGTCACTGATGCACAAATATTTAGTCATTTTACAGGCTTGTTTTTCCTTAGTTTTGTGCATGCATTGGTTATTTTCATGAGATTTTATGCACAAACTCTTATGAATAACCTACTTTATTTAAATGCATCAATTTATGTATTTTCTGTCAAGTTTTAATCAAATTTCACAAATCCGAGGACTAAGACACATTTTTTGTTGTATTTCAGGTAAAGCGTGTAGACTCGGTAGTACCGAGTCCATACTCGATAGTACCGACTTTGCATCAGTAGAACAACCGAGTGAAATGTACAGACTCAGTACTACCGACACCCAACTTGGTAGTACCGAATCATCATCAGTAGACTCCTTGAAGAATCACAGAAACTCAGTACACTGGCACAAAATTCGGTAGTACCGAGATTACATCAGAAGCACAACCACTCTTGACGCATCAGTACTATCGACTCAACTCAATAGTACCGAACGACTGTGGATTTAAAGAACCCTAAAGACTCGGTACTACTGAGTAACAACTCGATACTACCAAGACTGTCCGCCTAGGCAAGATCAACAACAATGATCTGATCTGACGACTGGTGTTATTTCGCAGAAAATAACCATACTATAACTACGTGGGAGGATGGCCAGACCTAGGTATCGGGCGGTAGTCCATTGCTCAAGAACAGAGAGACGGAGGAGAAGAGACCGAGACCGAAAGCTACATCCAGGAGCAAATCTAGCACTTTCGATGGACCATTTTGCAGTCGAGAGACAACAGAACACTCGTGCACCGAAGGGGATTCTCCAGAGTTGCCTTTCTCCAGGGGTTAACATAGTTCATTCGATGTTTTCCACATTTTTCCTCTTCTCTATCATGTTTTTGACTACATAAACCATGCAGGGTTAAACCCCTTATTCCTTAGGACCCGGGAGAGTCTGGGGATGCACTGTATCTAAATTCTATTATTGATATAGATGTTCTCTTACTATTTGATTATGAATCTACGAAAATTTCCTGACCTTATTGTGCCTGATCGCCACAACTAGCGTATTAGATCCTTAATTACTGCTGAAAAGGGGATTAAGGGTTAGAAACACATAGATTCACCGGTTTATCAGCGTCCCTTGTGAAAGGTGGGGCATAAATAGGAGGAGATTACCTAGAGTTAAACCAAAAGAACCCAACTAATGAATCAATTACTATGAGAATGGAGTTGGCTTTAGATTAGGTAGGGGAATTACATAGAAAAAGTGAGTAGTTTCTAACTACAGACCACTTTTAGGTGATAGTTTATGGTGCGGAGGCGTAGTACAGACTATAGAGACTCCACTCAGAGTAGTGCAACAGTCGTAGTATTAAGAGATAAGGCTCAAGCGTACAACAATTCGACAAAGGGATTAACCCCTAGCATGCCAGACACGCCAGACACTCCTCCAGTAGATACAACCAATGCAGTTGAACAATCAGAGATGGCTGAGGAGAAGGCTATCTGGGAGAAGATTAAAGCATCATCATCAACTGCACAACTGGGCCCCATAAAAAGGTAGGCAGTTGATGTGGGCAGTTTTAAGATTGACCCAAGACTGGTAGCCCTGGTCAAGTCACAAGCATTCCATGGACACATCTTTGAAGACCCCATGGCTCACATCAGTAGCTTTGTGGAGAGCTGCGACATGTTAAAAATTGATAGGGTCCCGATGACAATTATCTATTTAAAACTATTTTCTTCATCTCTGGCGGACAAAGCAAAAGCCTGGTTCTACAATCTAAAGCCAAAATACATTGGGACATGGGACAATATGATAGACACCTTTTTTGAGCGTTACATTCCACCACAGAAGACCAACGAGCTGGTTAGGAAAATCTATAACTTCAAGCAACAGGATGAAGAGTCTTACTCAGAGGCCTAAGAGAGATTTCAACATATGATGTGGAAGATCCCACATCATGGGATTGAGCTAGAAAATCAGGCTAAAATCTTTTATTATGGCCTACATCAAGGTGAGAAGACTACATTGGACAGTGCAGAAAAGGGTTTCTTTCTCAACAATAAACCATCCAAGTATCATGAGATACTGCAAAATATGTCCAAGAATCAATCCTGGGGAGAAGAAAGAGAACACCCAGAGACAATCAAGAGTGTGGGAGAGTCTAAGGTGATCAACACTCTTAATGAGAAGTTAGACCTAATCACCAAGAAGCTAAGTCAGAAGGATGGGAACTGCTCAGAAGAGGAGGAAGGACATGTCAAATATATGCATCAATAGGGGTACAGGAACAATGAGTACTCCTAGAGAAAGGATTTAAAGTTCTCCTGGAAGGGTCCGAACAACTTTCAACAGGATCCCAGCCAAGCAAGGCAACAAGGAATTGCACAACAACAAAACAAGGGGTCTGAAGATGAAAATATGCAAGATCTACTAATGAAGTTGGTGAAACAAAATGACATGGTGATCAACCAACAACAGAGAGAGATACAAAACCACACAACTCAATTCCGTAGTTTAGAGACTCATATTTCACATATTACAGCAGAGATGGCAGTAATGAAGAACAATGGCAAATAGGGTTTCCCAGGTAACACAGATGCTCCATCTAGAAACCAACAGGTGAAGGCCATATTGTTTAGAAGCGGTACAAAATTGATTATTGGAGACAAGTAAGGTCAACCCAAGACAGCAGAGATCAAAGATTCAAGCAACAATGGGGATTCGGTTGTGGCGGATGCCACATCAGATCCAAAACAAGGTGAAGAAGATAGAACAACTGAGACAGAGCAGCCAAAAGTGATAGGGGCAAGGCCAGGGCTTTATGTCCCACCTCATCAAAGGTCACAGGTGATACTAGTTCCCTTCCCCAATAGTGTGAAGTCCAAAAAGGTAGATTAGCAATTCAGGGAATTTTTGGACAGCTTCAAAAAATTGTCAGTCAATATACCATTAATTGATGACATTGAGAAAATACCTTCTTATGGTAAATTTATAAAGGGCATCCTCAACAAAAAGAGGTGGATAGCTGATACTGACGTGGTGGTGCTAAAGGAGCAGGTGAGTGTGCTCATTCTGGGAACGTTACCACTAAAACGACAAGACCCGAGCTTTTTTAATATCTCATGTTTCATAGGAAAGACCAAGTTCGGTGAGGCATTGTGTGACTTAGGGACTAGCATTAATCTCATGCCATTGATAACATTCAAGAAGTTAGGCCTCAGAGAATCTAGAAAAAGTAGCATGACAATATAGATGGCAGATAATTTGGTGATTAGACAATATGGGATATGCAAAGATGTTCTGGTTAAAGTAGACATGTTTGTGTTTCCAGCTGACTTTGTAGTCATGGAGATGCAAGATGATCATGGCAATGAACTACTACTGGGGAGGCCTTTCCAAGCTATGGCAGACATGATCATGGAGATGGGAAGAGGAAGATTGACATTGGGTATCCAAGATGACCGATTTAAAATCCAGATGCCTGATATATCTAAGTCAAAGGAGAAGGAAGCTCAATGAAATAGTTTGAAGCATATTGAGGGACCGGTGTCCCTATTTCTAGGAAGACCATTTTTAGATATGGCACATGTCATGACAAAAGTGGATAAGGGTACACTGGAAATGGACATTATAGACAATACTAAGGTGGTATCCTTAGTAGAAGGTATGTGATATCCAGAGAATGAAGAGGAGGCAAACTACCCACCAATAGTTGAAGAAATCAAAGCTAACTCAATCCTACATGTTCATCCACAGTTTCCACAGACTACCCCCATTGCAACTCCTGGGAGTAATGCTCTTCAATGTTAAAAGCACTCCCATGCCACTATACCAGACACTTTGAGGATTTAGGACCACTGCCTACACCTTTGGTCTCTTCATTGGTGAATCCTCCTAATTTGGAGCTGAAGCCGCTGCCCTTGCATCTGAAGTACATGTTCTTGGCGGTGGAAGAGAAGCTCCTGGTCATCATTTCATCAACATTGAGAGAGGATGAGGAGGCTCAGCTTCTAGGCACACTGAAGAACCACCGAGCAACATTCGGGTGGTCCATTGCTGACATTAGAGGCATCTCTCCCAACCTATACCAACACAAAATATGATTAGAAGAAGGAGCTAAAGCAGTAGTTCAACCACAGTGGCGCTTAAATCCAATTATGATGGAAGTGGTGAAGAAGAAGGTTGTGAAGCTCTTGTAAGCATGTATAAGTTATGCAATATCCGATTCCACATGGGTAAGTCCGACACAGGTTGTACCTAAAAAAGGGGGGATAACTGTGACAACTAACTCTGCTAATAAATTAATACAAACTAGGTTAGTCACGGGGTGGCATGTGTGTATAGATTATCGTCGTTTGAATGTTGCTACATTGAAGGATCACTTTCCTTTACCCTTTATCGATCAAATTTTGGAATGACTGGTTGGTCGTTCCCATTTTTTCTTTCTGGAAAAATATTCGGGATATAATCAGATTTCTATCGAGCCTATGGATCACGAGAAGTCCACCTTCACATGTCCATATGACACATTTTCTTATAGACGGATGTCGTTTGGATTATTTAATGCACCCGCTACCTTCCAACGTTGTATGCTCACCATTTTTTCTGACATGGTTGAACGGTGCTTGGAAGTGTTCATGGATGATTTTTCGATTTATGGAGAATCTTTTGAAGACTGTCTATATAACCTTGATAAAGTGTTACAACGGTGTGAAGACACTCATCTAATCCTTAATTGGGATAAATGTCATATGATGGTGAGTGAGGGGATTGTTTTGGGACACAAGGTGTCCAACAGGGGAATGGAGGTTGATCCGGTAAAAATAGTGGTTATTTCTAAGCTACATCCACCGACATCAGTGAAGGGAGTGAGGAGTTTTCTAGGTCACACCGGATTTTATCGGCGATTTATAAAAGATTTTTGAAAAATTACAAAGCCCCTATTTGAATTATTAGAAAATGACGTTGAGTTTTGTTTTGATGATAAATGCATAAAAGCTTTTGAGGCCCTTAAGGAAAAATTGATTTTAGCTCATGTTGTTCAAGCTCCATATTGGAATAAGCCGTTTGAGCTGATGTATGATGCATCAAATTATGTGGTGGGTGCAGTCTTAGGCCAGCGCCAAGACAAGGTCCCTACTATGATATACTATGCATCGAAGACTTTGAATGAGGTTCAATTAAACTATACCACCACTAAAAAAGAACTATTGGCTGTTGTTTTTGCTTTTGAAAATTTTTGGCAATATTTAGTGGGGCGAAGGTGATTGTGTGGACTGATCACACTGCCATTAAATACCTTTTACAAAAGAAAGACGCCAAGCCTAGATTAATTAGGTGGATCTTGCTTTTACAATAATTTGACATTGAAGTAAAGGACAAGGTAGGTATTGAGAATGTAGTAGCAGATCATCTCTCTAGATTAGAGAGAGTGGATGAGAGGGATGTGGACATCCCTATTGTGGAAGAATTTCTAGATGAACAACTTTTTGCTCTCAAGGCAGCAGACCCTTGGTATGCTAAAATTGTGAATTTCCTGGCATGTGGGATACTGCCAGAGGATTGGGGATACCAGGAGAAGAAGAAATGCTTCTATTCATTGAGATATTACGTGTGGGACGACCCGATATTGCTGAGGAAATGCGAGGATGGCATTTTGAGGAAATGTGTGCCAGAGAGCGAGTGTGAGAGTATCTTATCACATTGTCACTCACTCCCCATAGGAGGGCATCACACTAGTTCTAGGAATGTAGCTAAAGTCATAGAGAGTGGGTTCTATTGGCCGACTTTGTTTAAAGATGCTTATAACTATGTTCGTTGTTGTGACCCATGTCAACGTGCAAGTAACATTTCTAAAAGACACGAAATTCCCTTAAATGTGTTTTAAGAAGTTGAAAATTTTGATTTATGGGGCATAGACTTCATGGGACCATTTGTGTCTTCAAACTAAAACATGTACATATTATTCGCCGTTGATTATGTGTCAAAATGGGTGGAAGCAATTCCAACCCGGACTAATGATGCACATGTTGTATGAAAATTTGTCAAAGACAATATTTTCTGCAGGTTTGGTGTCCCTCGAATGATCATAAGTGATGGGGGACTCATTTTACAAATAGGAAGTTTGGAGCTTTATTGAGTATGGGGTAAAACACCAAGTGGGTACTCCATATCACCTACAAACACAGGGCCAGGTTGAGGTGTCCAATAGGGAAATTAAGCAGATTTTAGAAAGGGCAGTCTCAACAAATAGGACAAATTGGATTATGCTCCTCAATGATGCGCTATGGGCATATAGGACAACCTATAAATCACCTATAGGAACTACACCTTTTAGATTGGTTTATGGGCGCGCTTGTCACTTACCTGTAGAATTGGAGCATAAGGCTAGATGGGCGTTGAGAAGATTGAACTTTAATATAGATGAAGCTAGGAAACATAGAATGTTGGAGTTGAATGAGTTGGATGAGTTGAGGATGAATGTCTGTGAAAATGCCAAGATCTATAAAGAGATGACAAAGAAGATTCATGAAAGGCACATCCTACATAGGGTGTTTACTCTGGGGCAAAAGGTGTTACTTTTTAATTCTAGACTTAAATTGCATCCAGGAAAATTAAGGTCTAGATGGAGTGGACCCATGAAATTGTGGAGGTTTTTCCCCATGGTGCTGTGAGAATCAGATATGGAGCTATATCATTCCTTGTTAATGGTCAGTGGTTGAAGCATTTGTTGGGTTTTAGGGGAGACAGAGAAGGCAGCGGAAACAAAAAATTTCTCCCCCAACCCATACCGAGGAAATGCGTCAACGTCTATATAATAGGAAAGGATGGTTGTGGAATCATACCTTGTCCCGAGGCTTGCTCGGCGACAATACCTCGCGCAATGAGCGGTCTTCAACTCCGGTCTTGGACGGTGTCTGTGCAGCTCCTGGTCGCACCGGGACTGACTCCTCCTCCTCCTACCAGACCGTCGGATGACAGTTGTCCTCCTAAGCGGCAGTGTCCTCCCGCCTCTGTAGTAGTCCACACGGACCACCTGGAACTCCACTCTCCTTGTCCCACAAGGAAGTGGAAGGAGTCGCACCCTTCTGTTGACGTACTAGTCGCCAACACACTCTCCTGCTACCAGTTGCAACTGCAGTTGTCCTTCCCTTGCTGCACCTCCCTTTTGCGGGAAGCACTTGCTCGGGATCTCTCACGGTTACCAAAACCAGAGAGAACGACAACTTCGCAAAGCAACCGGCTTGCATTGAGTTGTACTTTGAGAAGCCCCCAATACCCCTATATATAGGCGGGTCATGGGACAGGGTTCTCTATGCCCGGCAATACGGGACTAAAGCAGGAGTAGAAGGGTTCGAGAATTTTCCACAAAAGCAACCGGTTCACAACTTGAAATGATCGGTTCACAACTGAACCGATCGGTTCGGCCATTGAGCCGATCGGTTGGACCTGAGCCGATCGTTTGGGGCACTCCAACCGATCGGTTGGTGCCCTGAACCGATCGGTTCATAGTCCTAATCCGGCTCAAAAAGACTTTCCTTGTTTCGTTCCCAATTAGTATCGAATACCAATGTTATTCCCAATCGAATTGGGCAATTTGAAACCAAAGGAAAATTCTTGCCGACATGACTTTCCCAACTGGTCGGTTGCACCAGTTGAGCCGATCGGTTCAACCCTTGAACCGGTCGTTTCAACCTGGGCATGAGCCGATCGGCCTGGACACTCCAGCCGACCGGTTCAGCACCTTAGCCGACCGGTTCATCACATGAGCCGATCGGTTGGGAGCACAGGTTGGGCAAAATCAGTCAATTGCGATTTCAATCAATCTGATACTCCAATCAATGCGTCCAACACCTTGAACCATACGATATTGAGCCATCGACTAATTGAGTGTTTAATTGAACTACTAAACTCCTTTAGTAATCAATCTAAACATTGCTTTGTGGACAAAACTCCTCTTCCAGGTTAAATCCTATGTGTGTGACCCTGCAGGTCCATTTCACGTTGGCAGTGAAAGTCCATAACACTTATGACTTCACAAGCAAAGAGCGGTGCCTAGTCACACATCAGTGCTACCCAAGTGAAAGTAGAAAGTTGGAGAACAACTTTCATCCTACAATCCGTGAATGGTGTTACAGTGAATGTATAATTCCTTTGTCACTGATATCCCGAATGAACTCAAGGCATGGAACAGTCATCCTGTCAACGTTCATTCACTTTCTTGATCTCAGAGTAGATTGAAGGAGATATGTATGACATCAATAGCACATACTGATTCATACATGCGTGCGCACGCCTATCTCAATCCTACTCATCAAGTGGCCTTGGATATCATACTCCCTCAGGAGGGACAAATCCCATATCTATCACTCACCCCTCAAAAGCCCCATGTGTCAAAGCCACCCAATCATCACCTTTATAACAACCCATGTTTCAGGACTGCGTTTGATGATGTCAAAGTGTGCCCAACGACATGTGTTGAGTGCAGTGATTTCAGGTCTAAGAATCACACTCACCACCATCACTGTGAGTACTGACTGTGACTACCATCTCATGGTTCCATGTGTCAAACTCACGGTGGGTCTGTCCGGTACCTTGTTCTCTAACAAGTACCTATGTGTTTGGTTTGATATCTCTATATCATGACTAATGAGATTCTGTCATCAACCAACACCACAATCTAGTCTTGTGTGTCATTTGTTGTCTATATACCTTCCACAATGACATCCGACTAGGGACATAACAAGAATGTACAAACTCTTAGCATCCGTATGATCTCATCGTTCAGGTCCTCAACCTGAAAGCATATGTCATTGAGTACTGTCATTCTCTAGACATTCAATCTGTTCTATCACTATCTCATATGACTGAACCAGAAAGAATTGGAAGCTTGCCTTTGATGTTTATCAAATCAATCTTAATGTATCCCATCAATCATCCCATGATTGGCTCTCAGGGCATACATACCAACAAACTCCCACTTGCACTGCGAGCCAATCACTCTTGAATCATATTCATAGTGATCTTCAAACATGTCCCACATGTTATTGTGCTCTTGGTGCGAACATAGTGAGTAATGACAACACCTTGCCAAAGTCAATATAAACTGCATGTCTCTCATCTCTTCGCTGTACGTCGCACGTATGAGATGGAGTTGCCGTAATATGCGATCTAGTATTCCTTTGCTAACCTTTAGCCACATTGCATGATCAAGGATTCCAGACTTGTCATCAATGAGTGGAATATAAGTTCATCTCATGAACCTTCAGATCCATATAGTATCCACTGCTGTTCTCTAACACACAGATACTCAACATTTCCCTTTTAAATGGTTTTATTGGAACACTTCCAATTATCAACAAACTTTCACTTTTATACATCCCATGTATATTTTGCAATTAATTTTCTATCCTTTTATAAGTTCGCATCAATGTAACTCTTTACATCAAACTCTTCCTTATCTCCATAGAACTAGTACTTCTCAAGTACTTAACAAGTTCTTATGGTATTCCAGTAACCCTTACTGGAAGTAGACAGACATCCACTCGTCATGTCCTACATACGAGTTATCAGGATGAGCACATCATATTGCCATGTCCTACATACAAGATGATGAATGCATTTTATTCTTGCCATGTCTTACATGCAAGACAATGGGATGATTACATACATGATAGATCCATATCTATTCTTAGTGTTCCCATTCTTCATAAGAATTGGACACTTGGCCTTGGGATGCTAACTCCATGTAGCATGGACAAGTTTTCTCCCACTGAATCTGTGCATACTGAACCCTTCAGTATAGATTGCCAATGTATGCTTTCTCTTTCCAGGTCAAGAGATTTTTCGAAAACTATCTCTATAGATCTCTATTCCTATCACATAGGAAACATCCCTATCTTCCTTAAAGATAATTTCCACTTTTGGATTTCCATTCTAGAACAATTCCATTTCACATCAATATGTGGAATGTGAATACGCTCCCACTAAATCACAGATCCCTTCTTTATCTTTGACATATCAGTCAAACCCTTTGACTATATCATCAAAGTAAAGATCCAATTTTGAGTTGCTTATACTCAATCAATCACATTGATTAGTCCATTGTAACTTATAGACTTCATTTGCATTAGTGGATTCATAAACCTTATAGGTTGTGTCACATACACATCCTTGTTTTATTCCTCATAGGAATGCGGTTTTAGTATCCATATACCAAATGTGTCAGTCATTAAGTTGCAACCAACAAGCATCATCCTTCTCAAAATGTTATCCATGTGTCTTAACACTTAAGACTCATTTGCACTTATGGATTTCATCCAATGAGTGCTACCATCAAGGTCATACCTTATGGTTCACATGGAAATCATTTAGGATGTAATGATCATAAATCATAACTCAAAATTTAGTTCCTCATATTCATCTAGATAGTTGACTCATCACATGAACAACTCATCACATAGATAATTGAGGTGTATCTGTCAAGAATATAAGAATTCACAACCCTTGTGATTCTTAATGTCCTTTATTAGTGTGGGGTATTCTTTTATTAAGAAGAATTCAGTTATTTGATAATCATTCTCTAACTCCTTAGAGTATGATTCCTTCTTGATTTAGACATCACCATGCCTTAATCATGAGTTCACTATGATACACTATCATAATCACTCATAAGGATCTCAAACATTTGGTCCAAGTATTTCATTCATTGATCTCATCAAGAATTAATACTTTACCAAATTTGTACTTCATCTATGACAATATTGAACACTTCAAGATGTTCATATTGGTATTTCTCTAAACACCATTTGAAGTATTAGCATTTGTTCCAATTGGTATGTAAATACATCACATGTATTATACCTAATAGGATAATCACTCTCCCACTACCTTTAGTGAAGATTGATTAATCATGTCCAAGATATTCATGTCTCTTAATGGTTCTCTAACCAAAAGAGTCTAGGTTTATCCATCATATGGAAACTAGAAATGAATTTCTCATGATTGATGCTAATTTGATTGTTTGAGTTATCAATAACTTTAGGTATCATTTTATCTTATGCATACCATGTATCACAAGATAAACAAGGCATTGCCACAAAGATCATATCTTTAAGATTGAAACATCAACTTTATTAATTGCCATCATTGTCATACAATATGCAATAATAAAGTGTTTCTATCTATTGGCAATATATGAAATAGCAGTTCTCAACTCTATTTCGTGCCCTTTAGGCTGAAATAAACTGAAAGATACTCCTATCTATGGCCGCAACACTTGCTCCAATGATGGGTACTTCTTTCTTGGTCCTTTCACAAAGGCCATCACTTCTTTGCGGATATTGCATATCATATATGACATATCCATATCTTGGTATCATATACCTCGGATAAAGAAGTGGTTCATTTCAGGATACCTTAGGTGGAGATCTCCATCCCCTCCTTCATCTTCTTTTATTCTTCCAGATATAGAGGGCAGTTCCCTCATACACCCTTTCCCCATGTGCCTTGAGGCTGAAGACGGCTTGGATTGCTGGCTAGCATCAGAACACTTCTTAGCTTTGCCCTTGCCCTTGCCCTTAAGACTTACCTTTTCTTTGATCACATCAAAGACTATGGTTTGTCTTTCTTCATCTTTGCCTCTACTATCCTCAACATGTCCAACAACTCTGTCAACACTTGTCAAAGTTGTTCATGTTGTAGCTTATCATGAATTGTATGATTCTCACAACATTTGCAGTATCATACCAATAGCCAACTCTTGGCTCAGAGGGAATCCTTCTTAATCAGGTTTTCCACATACCCAATCACATTGAGTGTGTGAATACCTTACTGGATCTCCTTCTGTCATGACATACTAGGACAGTATCTTGGAGACATCATATGTCTCATGTTGTCTCTGCAACTCATAGTTCAGAGAACACAACATCAAGCACTCCTCATCAATGTCATCCTCAGTATGCTTCCATAAGCATACTTTCAGCCATTGATGTGGTGGGATCGAGTTCATCTGGTTCTGGTATAACTAGGACTTAGAGCTTTTGCTCTTTGATTGAGAACACTTCTCATCATCATCCTAACCATTCGTGGAATTATTCCCATTTAATTTGTTGGTCTCAAAGACCGATCGCAAATAAAGTGATTTGTTGATTAACCATTTATTTTAACAAAAGGAAATATATGCAATTTTAGTCCAAAACTCTTTTGACTTGTTTGATTGATTTGAAAAGTTGACAATAAAATTAGGCCTTTAATTAATTATCGCTCCCACTATTTTACTTCAAATTGATAGCCCTCACCATCAATTTGGAAGATTGCAGCGTACAATCTTCTAGTGGGCAAGATCCTGAAATCCTCTAAATCATGAGTCAGCTTTGGCTGATCGCCCACAACTTAGATCTCTCAGGTAGGCAACTCTTGCCAATTGCATCATATGCAACTCTTGTTGAATGAACATGCACAACACCTTGCCATGAACATTCCTTGCCTCTGGGCTTAGATGCTCTAAGAATCACCAGTTAAGTCTAACCCAAAAGCCGACACAATAGAACATGCACCCTGCTTTGGCAGAACCTACATGTCTACCCTTCACACTTCCACAAGATAGACGGCGCACCACGCTTTGGCGTAACCTACGCTTGGTCGATCAAGCTTTTCATGTGTGCCGCTAATGGAAGGCATATAAGACTTAATATTTTAATGAGGGATTTGGTTTTTATATACATATACATATCCAATCACCACAATACATAGTATGTATCATATACATGCTATATCCCACATAAAACATGCACAAACGATAAAAAGTGATGATTATGGCCATCCTAATGTGATTCCTCGAGCCAAGAGGAATCACAGTCATCTAGGTCTACATCACATGCAACCTGTACAAGATGAACTCTGTGCCTTGCCATCCGAGTTGATCAACTCATCACATGAATGATCTGTACTCTCCAGCCGGTCGTCTGGGTGCCACTAGCCGATCGGTTGGCTCCTCCAACCAATCGGTTCGCCTGGTCGTCGTGCATCTCGTCATGTCCGCCACCCGCTCGTCTCGCTCCTCGAACCGGTCATCAACCGATCGGTTCACTCCTTGAACCGACCGTCTGGAACGTCAACCGACTGGTTCACGCCTTGAACTGATCGTTTCAGCTGTCGTCTTGATGTCCACCGGTCTTCGACATAACAGGAAATAAAAATCTATCCTATTTATTACATTGCTTTAAAAGAAGAAACCCCGAGTTACATTCGGGGGGAGCAAAGGTAGGAAAGAATCTCGAATTATTTCGAGTTACATCAGGAATAAGAGAGGGAAGATCGGTGCGCAGATCGAGATGCAAGCAACCACAAACAACCACACACATATAGGGGTTTATAGGCCATAATCATGCTACACACATCCACCACAAAACTCGTTTAAGGGCGATGCGTATCGAGTGCATTAATAATACATATCATATATGTAATTTGGGATTTGTGGATTTAGGATTGGACATGCATAAAGACAATATTATTCGCATCGCATGCAATAAATAAAGGCGATAAACCAAAATCGATCATATCGATATTCCTAAAATATAGAGCAGTTGACGTGGCTCTGATACCACTGTTGGGTTTTAGGGGAGACAGAGAAAGCAGCGGAAACAAAAAATTTCTCCCCCAACCCATACCGAGGAAACGCGTCAACGTCTATATAATAGGAAAGGATGGTTTGTGGAATCATACCTTGTCCCGAGGCTTGCTCGGCGACAATACCTCGCGCAATGCGCGGTCTTCAACTCCGGTCTTGGACGGTGTCTGTGCAGCTCCTGGTCGCACCGGGACTGACGACTCCTCCTCCTACCAGACTGTCAGATGACAGTTGTCCTCCTAAGCGGCAGTGTCCTCCCGCCTCTGTAGTAGTCCACACGGACCACCTGGAACAACACTCTCCTTGTCCCACAAGGAAGTGGAAGGAGTCGCACCCTCCTGTTGACGTACTAGTCGCCAACACACTCTCCTACTACCAGTTGCAACTGCAGTTGTCCTTCCCTTGCTGCACCTCCCTTTTGCGGGAAGCACTTGCTCGGGATCTCTCACGGTTACCAAAACCAGAGAGAACGACAACTTCGCAAAGCAACCGGCTTGCATTGAGTTGTACTTTGAGAAGCCCCCAATACCCCTATATATATAGGTGGGTCATGGGACAAGGTTCTCTATGCCCGACAATACGGGACTAAAGCAGGAGTAGAAGGGTTCGAGAATTTTCCACAAAAGCAACCGGTTCGCAACTTGAAATGATCGGTTCACAACTGAACCGATCGGTTCGGCCATTGAGCCGATCCGTTGGACCTGAGCCGATCGTTTGGGGCACTCCAACCGATCGGTTGGTGCCCTAAACCGATCGGTTCATAGTCCTAATCCGGCTCAAAAAGACTTTCCTTGTTTCGTTCCCAATTGGTATCGAATACCAATGTTATTCCCAATCGAATTGGGCAATTTGAAACCAAAGGAAAATTCTTGCCGACATGACTTTCCCAACTGGTCGGTTGCACCAGTTGAGCCGATCGGTTCAACCCTTGAACCGGTCGTTTCAACCTGGGCATGAGCCGATCGGCCTGGACACTCCAGCCGACCGGTTCAGCACCTCAGCCGACCGGTTCATCACATGAGCCGATCGGTTGGGAGCACAGGTTGGGCAAAATCAGTCAATTGCGATTTCAATCAATCCGATACTCCAATCAATGCGTCCAACACCTTGAACCATACAATATTGAGCCATCGACTGATTGAGTGTTTAATTGAACTACTAAACTCCTTTAGTAATCAATCTAAACATTGCTTTGTGGACAAAACTCCTCTTCCAGGTTAAATCCTATGTGTGTGACCCTACAGGTCCATTTCACATTGGCAGTGAAAGTCCATAACACTGATGACTTCACAAGCAAAGAGCGGTGCCTAGTCACACATCAGTGCTACCCAAGTGAAAGTAGAAAGTTGGAGAACAACTTTCATCCTATAATCTGTGAATGGTGTTATAGTGAATGTATAATTCCTTTGTCACTGATATCCCAAATGAACTCAAGGCATGGAACAGTCATCCTGTCAACGTTCATTCACTTTCTTGATCTCAGAGTAGATTGAAGGAGATATGTATGACATCAATATCACATACTGATTCATACATGCATGCACACGCCTATCTCAATCCTACTCATCAAGTGGCCTTGGATATCATACTCCCTCAGGAGGGACAAATCCCATATCTATCACTCACCCCTTAAAAGCCCCATGTGTCAAAGCCACCCAATCATCACCTTTATAACAACCCATGTTTCAGGACTGCGTTTGATGATGTCAAAGTGTGCCCAACGACATGTGTTGAGTGCAGTGATTTCAGGTCTAAGAATCACACTCACCACCATCACTGTGAGTACTGACTGTGACTACCATCTCATGGTTCCATGTGTCAAACTCACGGTGGGTCTGTCTGGTACCTTGTTCTCTAACAAGTACCTATGTGTTTGGTTTGATATCTCTATATCATGACTAATGAGATTCTGTCATCAACCAACACCACAATCTAGTCTTGTGTGTCATTTGTTGTCTATCTACCTTCCACAATGACATCCGACTAGGGACATAACAAGAATGTACAAACTCTTAGCATCCGTATGATCTCATCGTTCAGGTCCTCAACCTGAAAGCATACGTCATTGAGTACTGTCATTCTCTAGACATTCAATTTGTTCTATCACTATCTCATATGACTAAACCAGAAAGAATTGGAAGCTTGCCTTTGATGTTTATCAAATCAATCTTAATGTATCCCATCAATCATCCCATGATTGGCTCTCAGGGCATACATACCAACAACATTACTTTAGAGGAGAAGTTGAGAAAGGAGTTGAGGAACTCAAGCTCTTGAGGCTTGAGGAGGATTAGAGGTTTTCTTTGAGTCTAGTCTAGGACATTAAACAAGGGCACTTGTTGGGAGGCAACCCAACTTTCATTTTGCTTTCATTAGGTTGCATTTTCGTTTCATAATGTTTAGTTTCAATTTTTATGTTAAAAAGGTACCTTGATCCATTTTGTGTAAGCGTGCAGGTCAGGTCGAGTCAGTACTACCAAGTTACAACTCGGCACTACTGAATTTAGTTCAGATGGATTGGATACAAAATAGAGAAAATATCGGTACAACGGAGTTCCCACTCGGTACTGCCAAATTTAGGTCAGGGTCTAAGGGGTGAAAGAATCAACTAACTCGGTATTATCGAGACTGCACTCAGTAACACTGAGTTTCTGAAGATTTCTGAGCACATTACTGATGAGGACTCAGTATTACCGACCTACTTGTCGGTACTACTAACTTCTGGAAGGCCCAGGTTTGGTGCGCCGAGACGCTTTCTCAAAATGACCGAGAAATATCTGCAACTCGGTACTACCGACATTCAAAATTTTTGAGAAAATTAAGAAAAGAAAAGTGAGGATCTAGAGGAGCCACGTCAAGCGGTCGGTACTACCGATCCACGCCATACCAACTCCAGGGTGATCCGCACCTCAGTCATCATGCAACATCAGCCGTCGATACCATCAAGTTCCAGATCCTCCTCAGGATCTCGGTACTACCGACTCTAAGTCGGTAGTACTGACTTTGGACGACTGGGCTATCTGAAGCATATATAAGGAGAAGAGATTTTCAATTCTATTCACAACTTCAATCTCCTCTCCAGAGCAACTACGAGCACTACTATACTGAGCGCTGTCAGTCTTCTTTGAGCTTTCATTTCTCCTTTCCTCATTCTCTCAAGGTTCACATGGCTCCACGGAGAAGTGCTTCTACATCGACTGAGCAAGGCGAGATGGTCCCTCGACCAAACCATCTTCATCACTCGACTCTGGAGGTTTGGAAGATTTATGAGGAGTTGTTGACTAGGAAGATGGTGCCCACACAGTATGGCGACCACAATCTCATCGAGAGCTTGGGCTTCACCGAGTACATGCATTGGGTGCGCGATGGTAAAGAGATGGAGGTGGACGACCCCTTCTTTAGTGGGTGGCCCGCATACCAGGAGCTCGTATGCAAGTTCATGGCGTATCTCGATGTTCTCCTTGCACCATAGAAGCATATGGGTGAAGAATGGCGGGAAGGAAAGGTCGACTTCTGCCTCTTTAACAACAACTATTCTTTCACCCTCCATGAATTCAACCGTATCTTCAACTGGCCACCTCGGACTGGAATTACAAGACGGCCTGGGAACATTTCATAGAGGTGCCAGAAGGCTTCCGTATCAGCAGACATATCAACTCTATCACTGACATCGAGCATCCCTTTGTTTGCATCCTTCACTGCATCCTTACCAATACTATTTTGGCCACTCCAGGAAGGGCCAAGGGAAGGTGTACAAGACTGTCCTATTCTTTCTCCACCAACTTCTCAAGGGGGAGCCAGTAAATTTTGGTTCTTTCTTTCCCCTCCATGTATTATCAGTATGGCATTTGGAGTCCAGAAAGGCACCAATTGTTTTTGGGGGTCTCATTACCCCCATTTCTCTTCATCTGCGGCTAGGACTCTCTACCTTATAGCCAGGGGGACCATGATATCTGGATCTCACACATTTTCGAAAGGTAGGTCTTCTCACTGTTCATTTTAACACTATGTATGCTTGTTGCACAGTGGATGGTCGATACAGGGAGCGGTCACTCCCTGACCTAGTCTTTAGTCAGCTAGGAGTCAAGCATTTGTGGTGGCCATTAGATGATGACAACATTGATGCAACCACATAGGAAGCCACAGAGGAGCCCGAACAGTAAGATGACGATGACGACGAGGTGGTGGAGGTGGATACCATACCTATTACTCACCGACCTACACCACGCAATCAACCGTGGAGATACGCTACCTCGAGTTCCTCAGCCCCGCCACCGTCTCAGGATGAGCATGACACTTTTGACATGACGGGCATGTATGAGATGATTTAGGACATCCATACAGGTCAGCAGTAGTAGCAGGTAACTTTGGCAGGTATACAAGACATCCAAGGAAGGCTCTATGCGAACCAGCAGGCGATCTATGTGAATGAGTGTCTTCTCTTAGCCAACCAAGAGAATGGTTACACTCACCTGCAACACATTGAGCAGTACCAACAACCTTTCTACGACCACTACTGGAGACAAGGGTACGTTGGAGGGTACCAGCAACCTCCACCGATGCCTTCATATGATCCCAATTTTTAGGGAACATTTCCTCCACATGATCCTACCATGCCACACTATCAGTAACCTCCACCAAAGGATTAATCAGGGTACTCTTGTTCCACCTCTTAAGTTGGAATTTTGACTATGTGGACATAGTCATATTCAAGCTTGGGGGGATGCTGGAACAACCATCTATCTTATTTTTATTTTAGTTTGCATTTTATCTTTCATGTTGGTTTCTACTTTTTAGATTTATGTCATTGTAGAATCCACATCTATCTAGTGTAAAAGTAGATTAGTATATGCATGGGTCTCTATAGAAATTTACCTCTAGGTCTTTTTGAAGAAAAATGATGTGTTTTAAAAAAAATGGAGAAGTTAAGCTTTATTGCAAATCTTTTGAGTCACACCTTGAGGAAGTGTATGGGTTAGTCATCTTTAGGACTTGGGATATGAATAATCTCTCATCATCCATGAAAAGTGAATGATGAAGGTGTTTGAGCCTGAACCGATCAAACCGATAACGTGACCTTAAATGGAAATTTAAGAAGGAACTCCTACTGTTACCCTGTACATAGGTCTTTAGAGAGGGATACATATTAATCTTTGAAGGCTTAATCTCTTAGTTATGTGATTTCATCCACTTCATATTCATAATTGCCACCACCTTAAGATGATCAAGTACACTGAATCATTTCTTTTTTATTGCATTACATGACATTGTAGGGAACATTATAGTTAAGTTGTTTTCTCTTGCATCAATCAGAAAAAAATATATGCATAAACAATCTGTGTGCATATCATATTAGTTGCATAATAACAATCTGTACTTGTAGATTGTATGCATTTCCATTTGTTCATCAATGCATCATGAGATGTTATAATAATGCAGGGATACACATCTATACCCTCAGAGATATATGATAAATTTCATGAATATATTTAGTGAAGTAAAGCCTAAAACATTTAGTGGGCCAAAGAAAAAAAAGCAAAAAAAAGAGTTTGTCTCATTGTTAAAGGGGGAGAAAGGATGTTTGTATCCGTGGTAACAATTTTAGAACATCTATATGATGTCAGTAACTCTATCTTTGATTCAATCTCATTGTCTTGATGAAACTTTGAATACATGCATCATTCCACCCACAATGTTACGGATTAGGATGCATTGCTCACTCATCATCATCATTATCATCATATAGGTCATCACATTTTATGTTTGCATAATGATTCAGATGTCCTTGTGAATCTTCATATTCACCTATTCTGTACCACCTGTTGCTCTTATCGGTAGGCCACTTATATGATTTTCCTCCTCACTTCATGTTTATCAGGAGGACAACTTCCATGTAGATGGTAGTTTGGAAAAAGAGCAATGTAGATAGGAAATCACATAATGCACCAAGTGTAGGCTTGATTAGTTTAATATGTTAAATGCTTTCCAAACAATGTTTCATTGATTAAGGGGCAAATGTCTTTTATAGAAATTTTGTGGTCGCTTCAGAGCAGTTACCAGTTCAGTGATCAGTAGGGCCGGTTTGGGACCGTTATGTGGGGGTGGTTGAGATGAGAATTCATGTAATATATCCTTTTACTGACTTGTCTCAGACATATCCAAGAGTATGTTGCTCGAGGATGAGCAAGATTTAATCTTAGGGGAGTTTGATGCACACATATTTAGTCATTTTACAGTCTTGTTTTCCCTTAGTTTTGTGCATGCATTGGTTATTTTCATGAGATTTTATGAACACACTCTTATGAATAGCTTGTTTTATTTATATGCATAAATTTATGTATTTTCTATCAAGTTTTAATCAAATTTCAAAAATCTGAGGACTAAGACACGTTTTTTTTGTTGTATTTCAAGTACATATCAAGCGTGTAGACTCGATAGTACCGAGTCCATACTCAATAGTACCGACTTCACATCTATAGAAAAGCTGATTGAAATGAACAAACTCAATACTACTGACACCCAACTCTGTAGTACTGAATCATCATCAATAGACTCCTTAAAGAATCGTAGAAACTCGGTACACCTACACAAAAGTCATTAGTACCGAGATTACATCAGACACACAACTACTCTTGATGCGTCGATACTATCGACTCAACTTGATAGTACTGAACGAGCGCACATATGAAGAGCCCTAAAGACTCAGTACTACCGAGTAACAACTTGGTACTACCGATACTATCCACCTAGGCAAGATCAACAACAACAATCTGATCTGATGGCTGGTGTTATTTTCTGGAAAATAGACATGCTATAACTACATGGGAGGACGACTAGACCTAGGTATCGGGCGGTAGCCTGTTGTTTAAGGTCAGAGAGATGGAGGAGAAGAGACCGGGACCAAAGGATACATCCAGGAGCAATTCTAGCACTTCCGGTGGACCATTTTGTAGCCGAGAGATAGCAGAATACTCGTGCATTGAAGGGGATTCTCCAGAGTTGCCTTTCTGCAGGGGTTAACATAGTTCATTTAATGTTTTCTACATTTTCCCTCTTCGATATCATGTTTTTGACTATAGAAACCATACGGGGCTAAACCCCTTATTCTTTAGGACCCGGGAGTAGCCCGGGGATGCACTATATCTAAATTGTATTATTGATATAGATGTTCTCTTACTATTTATGTAACATCCCTGACCTGGGTTATGAGTCAACCCTAGGTGTTTTGCCTAAATATGTAATTAAATCTTTGTGATTAACTCTGAGCATGTAATTAAGTTTCTCAGAAACGTATATTTCAGTATTTGCTCCTTTTTATTTAAAGTTGTAGCATGGTTTTGATATACAGGGACCTATGTGCAATTTACCCAGTTGAAAGGGTTAGCTTGCAATTTGCACATGATGAGATGTTCCTCTGATGTTGAGACATCATGAGAAATCTTTTTAGCAAAGTTTGAGGGATTTCCCAAGCTAAGGCACCAAGGTGCAGCTGTGGATGCAATCCCGGTGCTTGAAACCCTAGTTTGGGGTAAAATGCAATTTACCCAAATTAAGGGATACAAATTGTGAAATATTTCATCTAATGTATCTTTTTAGACTCTTGCCATCATTTAGAGAAGAAATGATGAGGAAGTCACCTCAATTGAGTTATCAAGTTATGAAATATGCCTTGTGATTGAATAATCAGGGTATATGTGCAATATCTCTTTATATATGTACCTTATTCTTAGCTTGCTCTCCTTTACCTTCTTTTCCTAATACCATAAGAGAAGGTTGTCCTTAGAATAAAGAGGAAGGGACGATCAAGTAAAGAAGGAAGGACCTAGTTGGAATTATGGACAACTTATGAACTAATGTTGAAAATCCTACCCCATGTATATAAGCCCTCCTTCCCTTAGTTGCAAGGGAACTTACCCTTCGTTCCCTTACTGTTTCATTTCACCAAAGACGACCAAGGACTGCCTTGGAGCTAAGGAGGACGACCAAGGGGTGCAAGGTAGGTTTAAACCCCTCTTCTTGCCTAATTCCATGGTTAAAACTCGAATTCAAGGTCATCTTCATGGCTAACTCTTGAAACCCTACCTTTCTAGCCGTCTCTTTTCATCCTTCCTTGGAGTTTTCACCTTGGCCAACCTGTAAGAACTCAAGGACGCCATTAGAGCTTGGATCTTGAAAGCTTGGAGCTCAAGAAGCAAGCTTTAGGCGGGTTTTATAACTCTAAAACCATGCTTTACTATGTGCATCTTTATATGCGTTTTAATGATAGCTCTTAGTATTTCCCTACTTTTCCCTACTATTTTGCAAGCAAACCCGTGGGATATATGTACTGTTCTTGAGCGAGAAGATGAAGGCGTGATTTCCAAGAAAAACCCACCGCTTTTCACTTTCTTAAACGGTCTCAAAAGGTTGCTCTCTCGGGCTCAAGACCGCGAGGTGAGCAAACGGTCTCGAGACCGCGACAGGGCAAACGGTCTCCAAGACCGTTTGCACCCGTTGACCGAGCATGGACCGTATAAGAAATTTGTTCCTAATTATATAGGATAATTACCCTCAACATTTTGGAGGCTAACTCCAAAGGAATCGGGAGATATGACCTTTTAAGTAACAACTTTATTTGAATTTATTCCTGATTTTCAAACGGTCTGAAATTGCCTTTTTGGGAAAACGGTCTCAAGACCGTGTAAGGTCATTGACTAAGCGTTGACCATATGAGATTACTGTTAACAATTATGTTAATTAACAACTCACCAAGTTTGATGGTCTAATTCCAAACGGGCTAAGAGTTAAAGGGTGAATACTAGGGCTAACCCTAGGTAAAATCAGTACTGAAATTATGGTGACCTAATTAGGGTTCTTAGGGTTGATTGACCTAAACGGTCTCAAGACCGTTTGGGGGTCACCAAACGGTCTCAAGACCGCGAGGGCAATCAACCAAGACCGTTTGGAGGTCTGGGGTCAATGATAGTTGACCAATTGAAGGTACAATTACACCGAATTACGTTGCAATTAAATATTGATATGATCACCAACTCAATGGGTCAAACCTTGATGAATCTGCACTAGAATCCAAAATTGGATGGGCAAACGGTCTCAAGACCATTTGGAACTCATCCAAACGGTCTCAAGACCGAGAGGACAATCACCCAAGACCGTTTGAAGGTCTAGGGTTGAGTAATTTGACCAATTGAGGACCCAATTGCAAATAAGTTATCAATTTAATCAAAATTCTGTTTTGTGGTTCAATCATGGTTCAACCCCTATCAAATCACCTTAGACTTTGATGAAATCTTGGGCAAACGGTCTTAAGACCATGTGGGGTCCACCCACATGACCTGAAGACCGTTTGAGCCAAGTTTGGGCCCAATTGGAGCTCAATTGAAGAGTTCAACCTTGTGTTGATGCACATTGTTGAGTGTTGATGGGTGAACATTGATAGACCCTAATTGAATCGATTTCAATCCTACTTGGTCAACAATTGAGGGTCAATTGGTTGACCAATTGGTCAAGCATAATTTGATTAACCCAATCCATAGGTGTTCAACATAGATTGGACCTTTTGAAGGCTTCAATATCGTTTGACATTATTGGTTGCACCTTTGAGCCTTGTTGAAGGACCAAGCGGCTGAGACCATGAGAGCCTCGCGGTCTCAAGACCGTGAGAGGGCTCGCGGTCTCAAGACCGTGAGGGGGCTCACGGTCTCAAGACCGAGAGGAGGCTCGCGGTCTCAAGACCGCGAAGGGCCTCGCGGTCCTGAGGTCAAACTAGCCAAACGGTCAACACCTCTTCGCGGACTCAACATCAAATTGATCTTCGCGGTCTCAACATTAACTTGAACCAATGAAAGGCTTCGCGGTCTTGAACCCTTGAAGAGGCTCGTGGTCTTGAAGCCTAAGGGGGCTCGCGGTCTTGGAGTTAGAAGGAGGCTCGCGGTCTTGGAAAGTCAAAGTGGGCAAACGGTCAACACTTTCAACCGGTCTCAATTCAATTGATGATTAATGATTGAAATCAATCAATGTGATTCAAGGTTGACTTCATTAAATCAAATGATGATATAAATGGTTCAATGTTGCCCTAATCAAACCCTAATGACAACCTAGGATATTGACATCACCTAACATTATGATGAGAGAGAAAGTACTTCTAGAGAGAGAAAGTACTTCTAGAGAGAGAAAGTACTCTAGAGAGAGAAAGTACTTCTAGAGAGAGAAAGTACTTCTAGAGAGAGAAAGTACTTCTAGAGAGAGAAAGTACCCTTTTTAAGTAGAAACTCAACTAAAGCATCTCTAATGCACAAGAATGAACATAATTAGGGTATGATCCACCTGTGTGAGATCATAAAAACCCTAATTATGATAAATGATGAACCTTTAACTAATCCAAGAGCATCAATGAAGATGTTACTCATACATGATGATGTTATGAGTTTAATTCACCTTGATGTGAATAGTAAACCCTAATTCAAGGGTAATGGCATGTTTCTGAGTAATAAACTCTATTTGATTTAAATTAAAGATTTAACTCTTATGACAAGAGTAGGAAGTACATTCCTTATTGTTGCATTACCTTTATCAGATGTATTAACCATGCAGGTTCTGATATGAAGGTAATCATATCCAGGTATGTATGTTGATGTTATATTCATTAAAGGCATGCTGTTAGCCTTATGAATAAGTAAAGTAATCTGATGCCTTGCCAGTGGCATCCTATGCTGATAATGGGATATGAGAGCCATGAATACCATCAAGGTCATGCCTTAGAGATGACTTGTGATGAGGATAATGAGAAATGATGATTGATATGAGTTAGGCCTGTTACATTTAGTATTCTTCTTTTATAGTTGCTATGCTACTGTTATTGTTTGAAGAACAATGTATGCTATTAAAGAATACTGAATGTACCTAACTAATCAAGTATAATGTAGAGCCCTGATCATAGATCCATCATTGTCAGAAATTAAGTGATGGTGAAACAGGTTTTCCTCAGGGAACTCCTGGAGCACATACTTTTGAGTATGTGGGGTACATGGATGTGTAGAACCTTACATCCTAGTGTAGGAAAGTGATGTAGATGTGGAATCCATCCATCCTTCACTATAGTTCCATACCGTATCAGTGGTAGGTAAACATGAAACCTCCTGATGACGAAGAAAGCACAGATATCCGTATCAGTGGTAGGTAAATATGAAACCTCCTGATGACGAAGAGAGTACAGAATGCCACTGTGACTCTAAAATAGTGAAGGACCAGTTTACCCTGGTGAGCTATAGTAGTAGAGACACGGGATGTCCTACAAGTGATCCTCTTACTGACTGAGGAAGGTGAAGGTCATGAGAATCCGGCTCTCTTAATGACCTATGTATGATACTGATGTGACTTCTCAGCGATCAGTTGGAGTATGAGTGGTAAGCCTCATCTCCATAGGGCATAATGTTGTTTGTAAAACATAATCAACCATGTAGTATAACTTGTTAGAGATGACTCCAAGTTAGTTGATTGATGTTACATTGCAATAATGTTGATATTCTCCATATCTCCTAAATGGTTGAGATCTTGTTATACCTGCAACTGTTATAGAATACTTTGAAGGCTTTACTGTTTAAAATATTCTTTGATGTTATAATAAAGCTTCTGGCGAAGAGTTATAACTCTCGCTGGGACAATTATGTATAATTGTCTCACCCCGTAGGCTTCAACTTTTTAGGTGGACGTCGGAGACGAAGGAACCAGCCTACAGGTGATCAGTCTCAGCAGCAGCATCAGGGGCAGCAGTAATCTCAGGTGGAGATTGTCCTGCCATATGGTGTAGTTAGAGTCAGTCCTATGTGTCCTCTGTACTCTCAGGTCTTGGAGTCTTTTGTATAGTGATCTTGAGATTCTGTATCTTGATGTATATAATTACTCGAGAAGTAATTATCCTGAGATGTAAATGGTTTATCTCTCTTTATGAAAGAAGCTTTTATGGATTCAAGCTCTCGTCACGAAAAGTTTTAATTTCCCGTGATTTTTGTCTTCCGCTGATTACCGATTTGCTTCCGCTAAGTTTTAATCGTGTTTATGCTATGGTTTGGAGATCAGAGCCCACAACTAGTGGTATCAGAGCTCCAGGTTCAGTTGAGTCTACAGAGGCATAGGACTTAGGATGTCGAGTCTACCTTTAGTACTCCTTCCTTATCTAATAGAATCTTCTGCTCCTCAGGAGAAGAAGATACATAAGAATGTCGGAACATCGTGATGAGCACATGGCAGAGAGTAGTGCTAGTGCACCTCGAGGCGGTGCAAGAGTTCCGAGAATAGAACAACCTACACCTGAGTCGCCAAGAGAGCCACCCCAGTTCGACCCAGCTGACATGAGTGATCCAGCTGTATAGACGATGTTCGGGCAGTTCATGACTATCATGACACATATAACCGATAGGATGCCCATTCCTACACCTAGGACACCTGTCCAGCCTGAAGCAAAAGGTATCGGTAAGACATTCGAACGACTTCGTCGTGTCGGAGCTACCGAGTACTTCGGAACTGCCGACCCTGCAGATGCTGACTTATGGTTGACAAAGTTGGAGAAGGATTTTAGGATTCTTATGATTCCGGAAGCTGAGAAGGTTAGACATGCTGTCTATCTTCTCAAGGGCAGTGCTGGTCACTGGTGGAACATGGAAGAGCAGAAGAGACCTGGAGTAGAGTTCTCATGGGAAGAGTTTCGTCGGGAATTTATCAATAGATATTTTCCAAAGACCTTCCTAGATGAGAAGATCTCTCAGTTTGAAAAACTAAGGCAGGGTATGATGAACATTAGTGAGTATGAAGCTAAGTTCATGGAGTTGTTGCGGTTCTGTCCGCACATGGCTGCTACGGATGAGGAAAGAATCAGAAGATTCGAAAAGGGTTTGAATTCTGATATGTCAACCCCTGTGTCTGCCTTAGAAAACAGAGAGAGATTCTCTACCTTCGTTGAGTCAGTCCGAAGGATAGAGAGATCTGTGGTTGAGAAAAGACAAACCCATAAAAGATATCCACAATTCCAGGGTTCTTCATCTAGGGATTCCAAGAGACCTAGATTCTCTGCACCTAACCCTCCACCACCCAGATTGAGTTTTCAAACTCAATGGACACCAAGCAGAGGTAGAGGACGGAGTCAACCGCTTCAAGGGACGCACAGTTCTGCATCAGTGTCAGTTACTGGACCACCCAGACCACAACAACAGGAGAGGAGTTGTTACAACTGTGGTAAGGTGGGACACTTGATGAAGGATTGCCGTTCTAGGCCTGTCAGTGTGACACAACAACCCCCGAGACAGAATCAACAAGGATCTCAGAATAGACAACATCAAGGAGCAGCTCGAGGACGTGGACAAGCGTCACAAGATGGATCATCAGCACCACCTCAACACCAGGCGACTGCGAGGTTCTATGCTATAAACCCACCTGAGGCAGTGGTCAATCCACGGGTAGTGGCAGGTCAGATGAAACTTTTATATTCTGATATGTCTACATCCTGTGTTGTATCTGTTCTGATTGATCCGGGTGCTACGCACTCTTTCATCACTCATGAAATGATTCGTAATTGCAATATGACTGTTAGTCATAGGGTAGATAGTTTTTTGTTAGAGACTCCGTTGAGTGGGTCTGTCGTTTTGCAGGAGGTATGTTCTCCCTGCATCCTCTTCTTTTCTGACCATCGCATTCAAGTGGATCTTATACCACTTGATATGCATGGATTTGATATAATCCTCGGGATGGATACCTTAGAAAGGTATAGAGTTGTCTTGGACTGTGAGTCCAAGTTGGCTGTGTTTGTTGATGAAAGCAGCAGATGGATCTTTCAAGGAGAAAGAAAGATTCTGCCCACCTGTCTTGTATCAGCTATGGTTGCTGATAAGCTGTTGAGGCAAGGATGTTATGCATTCTTAGCCCATGTGGTAGATGTTACCAAGGAAAGGACCAATCCTGCTGAAGTTCCCATAGTCAGGGAATTCGAGGATGAGTTTCCTGAAGAACTTCCTGGTATACCACCACCTCGGGAGATTGATTTTGAAATTAATCTGATCCCAGATACGAAACCCATAGCTCAAACTCCGTATAGGATGGCGCCTGCCGAGATGGCAGAACTCAAGAAACAGCTTCAAGAGTTACTTGAGAGAGGTTTTATCCGACCGAGTACTTCACCTTGGGGTGCTTCGGTCTTGTTTGTTAAAAAGAAAGATGGGTCAATGCGATTGTGCATCGACTATAGACAACTCAATAAAGTAACAATAAAGAATAAGTATCCTCTGCCGAGGATTGATGATCTCTTTGACCAGTTGCGTGGTGCAACAATCTTTTCAAAGATAGACTTGAGGTCTGGATATCATCAACTCCGTATTAAGGATAGTGACATATCCAAGTCTGCCTTTAGGACAAGATATGGTCACTATGAGTTCACGGTTATGTCGTTTGGACTAACCAATGCACCAGCTGCATTTATGGAACTCATGAATAGAGTTTTTCGACCTTTCCTTGATCAGTGTGTTGTCGTCTTCATAGACGACATACTGATTTATAGTAAGGATGCCCAGCAGCATGAGCAGCATCTTCGCCAAGCTTTGACCTTGCTAAGAGAACATAAGCTGTACGCTAAGTTTAGCAAGTGTGAGTTCTGGCTGCCAGAGGTATCTTTTCTTGGACATGTAATATCCGCCTCGGGAATTCGTGTTGACCCTACAAAGGTAGAATCTGTTCTACAATGGGAACAACCAAAGACACCGAAGGAGATTCGAAGTTTCTTGGGGTTAGCTGGCTATTATCGAAGGTTCATTAAGAACTTTAGTTCTATAGCTTTACCTTTGACCAAGTTAACCCGGAAAGATGTTCCTTTTTCTTGGAGTGATAAGTGTCAACAATATTTCCAGTTGCTGAAGGAGAGGTTGACAAGTGCACCTGTGCTAGTGCTACCTGAACAAGGAAATGGATATATAGTTTTCTGTGATGCTTCCAAGAACGGACTAGGATGTGTGTTGATGCAGGATAAACAAGTG
The DNA here is from genome assembly GCA_963693085.1 of Alisma plantago-aquatica. Taxonomy (NCBI): domain Eukaryota; kingdom Viridiplantae; phylum Streptophyta; class Magnoliopsida; order Alismatales; family Alismataceae; genus Alisma; species Alisma plantago-aquatica. The sequence continues at coordinate 371,196,980 of OY856415.1, read as the reverse complement.
ATTTCTTTTGCTTCCCGACAGCTTAAGAAACACGAGGAGAATTATCCAACACACGATCTAGAGTTAGCTGCTGTGGTTCATGCTTTGAAGATCTGGAGGCACTATCTCTACGGAGAAACATTCCAGATTTTCACAGACCACAAAAACCTTAAGTATATCTTCTCTCAGCATGAGCTCAACATGAGGCAACGTCGCTGGATGGAGTTAATCAAGGACTATGACTGTACAATTGATTACCATCCAGGCAAGGCCAATGTTGTTGCAGATGCCTTAAGTAGGAAATCAACAACATCAACCATGAATAGAGCACAACTAAACTCTTTAGTATGCTCTAGAAGAGATATGCTTATCTCTTTAAGGCAAGACAATGTACAGTTGAAAGTGTCATTGTTAGCCGGTTTGTTAGCTGAGATGCATATTAAACCTACCCTAAGGGAGCAGATTAAAGAAGCACAGCTAGGTGATGCTGCAGTTCAGCATATAAGATCTGAGTATGGAAATGAGAAGCAAGATGGTTTTCAAGACTCAGAAGATCAAGTAGCTTGTTATAATGGAAGAATGGTAGTACCAGATGTGGACAACTTGAGAAAGTTAGTCCTGGAAGAAGCCCATTCTTCCATGTATGCTATGCATCCAGGGAGCACCAAGATGTATCGGAATTTGAAAGACCTGTATTGGTGGCCTGGGATGAAGAAGGACGTTGCAGAGTTTGTTCTGAGGTGCCCTGTGTGTCAGCAAGTTAAAGCTGAACACCAGAAGCCTGTAGGAACAATGCAACCTTTACCCATATCACAGTGGAAGTGGGACCATGTGACCATGGACTTTGTTGTTGGCCTACCCAGGACAAGCAAAGGACATGATTCCATTTGGGTAGTTGTTGATAGGTTGACTAAGACAGCACATTTCTTACCTGTCAAAACAACCTATTCTGTTGATAGGTTATCAGAATTATATGTTCAAGAGATAGTGCGTTTGCACGGAGTTCCTGTCACAATAGTTTTTGACAGAGGGCCTCAGTTTACAAGTCGATTTTGGGAACAGTTGCACAGAGCCTTAGGCACTAAGCTGAGGTTTAGTACGGCCTTTCATCCACAAACTGATGGACAGTCGGAAAGGACCATACAAACCTTACAAGACCTGTTGCGAGCATGTGTTCTCTAGTTCACCGGAAGTTGGGATCTACACCTAAGCTTGATAGAGTTTGCCTATAACAATAGCTATCAGCATAGTATTGATATGGCACCTTATGAAGCCTTATATGGTAGACGTTGTAGATCACCCTTGTGTTGGTTTGAGACTGGTGAGCACCAGTTGTTAGGTCCTGACCTGGTGCAACAAACCACAGAAAAGATTAAAGTTATACAACATAAGATTAAGACTGCTCCGGATAGGCAGAAATCTTATGCTGACAAACGTCGTAGACCCTTAGAGTTCCAGGTTGGAGACAGAGTGTATCTTAAGGTCTCACCTTGGAAAGGGGTCCTTCGTTTTGGAAGGAAAGGGAAGTTAGCTCCTAGATATATGGGGACTTATCCAATCATTGAACGAATTGGAAAGGTAGCATATAAACTAGAGCTTCCCCCAGAATTACAGAGGTTACATCCTGTGTTTCACATTTCTATGTTGAAGAAATGTCACCCAGACACCGAGTCAGTTCTACAACCTATGGAGGTAGAATTGAATGATGACATATCCTATGAGGAGGGACCAATGTCAATCCTTGATAAATGAATTAAAAAGCTAAATAAGAAAGGTATAAGTCTTGTGAAAGTCCTATGGAACCATCGTGGTATTGAAGAAGCCACTTGGGAGTTAGAGGATGAGATGAGAAGGAAGTATCCTGCCCTTTTCTCATAGTATGTTTTATCGATTTCAGGGACGAAATCCTTGTAAGGGGTGGATAATTTGTAACATCCCTGACCTGGGTTATGAGTCAACCCTAGGTGTTTTGCCTAAATATGTAATTAAATCTTTGTGATTAACTCTGAGCATGTAATTAAGTTTCTCACAAAAGTATATTTCAGTATTTGCTCCTTTTTATTTAAAATTGTAGCATGGTTTTGATATACAGGGACCTATGTGCAATTTACCCAGTTGAAAGGATTAGCTTGCAATTTGCACATGATGAGATGTTCCTCTGATGTTGAGACATCATGAGAAATCTTTTTAGCAAAGTTTGAGGGATTTCCCAAGCTAAGGCACCAAGGTGCAGCTGTGGAAGCAATCCCGGTGCTTGAAACCCTAGTTTGGGGTAAAATGCAATTTACCCAAATTAAGGGATACAAATTGTGAAATATGTCATCTAATGTATCTTTTTAGACTCTTGCCATCATTTAGATAAGAAATGATGAGGAAGTCACCTCAATTGAGTTATCAAGTTATGAAATATGCCTTGTGATTGAATAATCAGGGTATATGTGCAATATCTCTTTATGTATGTACCTTATTCTAAGCTTGCTCTCCTTTACCTTCTTTTCCTAATACCATAAGAGAAGGTTGTCCTTAGAATAAAGAGGAAGGGACGATCAAGTAAAGAAGGAAGGACCTAGTTGGAATTATGGACAACTTATGAACTAATGTTGAAAATCCTACCCCATGTATATAAGCCCTCCTTCCCTTAGTTGCAAGGGAACTTACCCTTCGTTCCCTTACTGTTTCATTTCACCAAAGACGACCAAGGACTGCCTTGGAGCTAAGGAGGACGACCAAGGGGTGCAAGGTAGGTTTAAACCCCTCTTCTTGCCTAATTCCATGGTTAAAACTCGAATTCAAGGTCATCTTCATGGCTAACTCTTGAAACCCTACCTTTCTAGCCGTCTCTTTTCATCCTTCCTTGGAGTTTTCACCTTGGACAACCTGTAAGAACTCAAGGACGCCATTAGAGATTGGAGCTTGAAAGCTTGGAGCTCAATAAGCAAGCTTTAGGCGGGTTTTATAACTCTAAAACCATGCTTTACTATGTGCATCTTTATATGCGTTTTAATGATAGCTCTTAGTATTTCCCTACTTTTCCCTGCTATTTTGCAAGCAAACCCGTGGGATATCTGTACTGTTCTTGAGCTAGAAGATGAAGGCGTGATTTCCAAGAAAAACCCACCGCTTTTCACTTTCTTAAACGGTCTAAAAGTTTGCTCTCTCGGGCTCAAGACCGCGAGGTGAGCAAACGGTCTCGAGACCGTGACAGGGAAAACGGTCTCCAAGACCGTTTGGACCCGTTGACCGAGCATGGACCGTATAAGAAATTTGTTCCTAATTATATAGGCTAATTACCCTCAAAAGTTTGGAGGCTAACTCTAAACGAATCGGGAGATATGACCTTTTTAAGTAACAACTTTATTTGAATTTATTCCTGATTTTCAAACGGTCTGAAATTGCCTTTTTGGGCAAACGGTCTCAAGACCGTGTAAGGTCGTTGAATAAGCGTTGACCATATGAGATTACTGTTAAAAATTATGTTAATTAACAACTCACCAAGTTTGATGGTCTAATTCCAAACGGGCTAAGAGTTAAAGGGTGAATACTAGGGCTAACCCTAGGTAAAATCAGTACTGAAATTATGGTGACCTAATTAGGGTTTTTAGGGTTGATTGACCTAAACGGTCTCAAGACCGTTTGGGGGTCACCAAAAGGTCTCAAGACCGCGAGGGAAATCAACCAAGACCGTTTGGAGGTCTGGGGTCAAGGATAGTTGACCAATTGAAGGTACAATTACACCGAATTACGTTGCAATTAAATATTAATATGATCACCAACTCAATGGGTCAAACCTTGATGAATCTGCACTAGAATCCAAAATTGGATGGGCAAACGGTCTCAAGACCGTTTGGAACTCATCCAAACGGTCTCAAGACTGAGAGGACAATCACCCAAGACCGTTTGAAGGTCTAGGGTTGAGTAATTTGACCAATTGAGGACCCAATTGCAAATAAGTTATCAATTTAATCAAAATTCTGTTTTGTGGTTCAATCATGGTTCAACCCCTATCAAATCACCTTAGACTTTGATGAAATCTTGGGAAAACGGTCTTAAGACCATGTGGGGTCCACCCACATGACCTCAAGACCGTTTGGGCCAAGTTTGGGCCCAAGTGGAGCTCAATTGAAGAGTTCAACCTTGTGTTGATGCACATTGTTGAGTGTTGATGGGTGAACATTGATAGACCCTAATTGAATCGATTTCAATCCTACTTGGTCAACAATTGAGGGTCAATTGGTTGACCAATTGGTCAAGCATAATCTTGATTAACCCAATACATAGGTGGTCAACATAGATTGGACCTTTTGAAGGATTCAATATCGTTTGACATTATTGGTTGCACCTTTGAGCCTTGTTGAAGGACCAAGCGGCTGAGACCATGAGAGCCTCGCGGTCTCAAGACCGTGAGAGGGCTCGCGGTCTCAAGACCGTGAGGGGGCTCACGGTCTCAAGACCGAGAGGAGGCTCGCGGTCTCAAGACCGCGAAGGTCCTCGCAGTCCTGAGGTCAAACTAGCCAAACGGTCAACACCTCTTCGCGGACTCAACATCAAATTGATCTTCGCGGTCTCAACATTAACTTGAACCAATGAAAGGCTTCGCGGTCTTGAACCCTTGAAGAGGCTCGCGGTCTTGAAGCCTAAGGGGGCTCGCGGTCTTGGAGTTAGAAGGAGGCTCGCGGTCTTGGAAAGTCAAAGTGGGCAAACGGTCAACACTTTCAACCGGTCTCAATTCAATTGATGATTAATGATTGAAATCAATCAATGTGATTCAAGGTTGACTTCATTAAATCAAATGATGATATAAATGGTTCAATGTTGCCCTAATCAAACCCTAATGACAACCTAGGATATTAAGGGGTTATTTGACTAAGGTTTTGACCATAATGATGATCAATGGGGTGAATTACCAATATACCCCTGAAGGGTCAATTAAGTTATACCTTGCTCAATTCAAACCCTAATTACATGAGAATGATGTTTTTAGTCATAATGACTCTATCCAACTTGATCTAGTCTAATGTTACCATCAACCATTAGTATGATGAAAGAGAGAGTACTCTAGAGAGAGAAAGTACCCTAGAGAGAGAAAGTAACTCTAATCACATAATGATGATGTTTTTGGCTATGTTAGCCTATGATGCCTCAATCCAACCTGTTTTAGAGTAATGTTGACATCACCTAACATTATGATGAGAGAGAAAGTACTTCTAGAGAGAGAAAGTACTTCTAGAGAGAGAAAGTACCCTTTTTAAGTAGAAACTCAACTAAAGCATCTCCAATGCACAAGAATGAGCATAATTAGGGTATGATCCACCTGTGTGAGATCATAGAAACCCTAATTATGATAAATGATGAACCTTTAACTAATCCAAGAGCATCAATGAAGATGTTACTCATACATGATGATGTTATGAGTTTAATTCACCTTGATGTGAATAGTAAACCCTAATTCAAGGGTAATGACATGTTTCTGAGTAATAAACTCTATTTGATTTAAATTAAAGATTTAACTCTTATGACAAGAGTAGGAAGTACATTCCTTATTGTTGCATTACCTTTATCAGATGTATTAACCATGCAGGTTCTGATATGAAGGTAATCATATCCAGGTATGGATGTTGATGTTATATTCATTAAAGGCATGCTGTTAGCCTTATGAATAAGTAAAGTAATCTGATGCCTTGCCAGTGGCATCCTATGCTGATAATGGGCTATGAGAGCCATGAATACCATCAAGGTCATGCCTTAGAGATGACTTGTGATGAGGATAATGAGAAATGATGATTGATATGAGTTAGGCCTGTTACATTTAGTATTCTTCTTTTATAGCTGCTTTGCTACTGTTATTGTTTGAAGAACAATGTATGCTGTTAAAGAATACTGAATGTACCTAACTAATCAAGTATAATGTAGAGCCCTGATCATAGATCCATCATTGTCAGAAATTAAGTGATGGTGAAACAGGTTTTCCTCAGGGAACTCCTGGAGCACATACTTTTGAGTATGTGGGGTACATGGATGTGTAGAACCTTACATCTTAGTGTAGGAAAGTGATGTAGATGTGGAATCCATCCATCCTTCACTATAGTTCCATACCGTATCAGTGGTAGGTAAACATGAAACCTCCTGATGACGAAGAAAGCACAGATATCCGTATCAGTGGTAGGTAAATATTAAACCTCCTGATGACGAAGAGAGTACAGAACGCCACTGTGACTCTAAAATAGCGAAGGACTAGTTTACCCTGGTGAGCTATAGTAGTAGAGACACGGGATGTCCTACAAGTGATCCTCTTACTGACTGAGGAAGGTGAAGGTCATGAGAATCCGGCTCTCTTAATGACCTATGTATGATACTGATGTGACTTCTCAGCGATCAGTTGGAGTATGAGTGGTAAGCCTCATCTCCACAGGGCATAATGTTGTTTGTAAAACATAATCAACCATGTAGTATAACTTGTTAGAGATGACTCCAAGTTAGTTGATTGATGTTACATTGCAATAATGTTGATATTCTCCATATCTCCTAAATGGTTGAGATCTTGTTATACCTGCAACTGTTATAGAATACTTTGAAGGCTTTACTGTTTAAAATATTCTTTGATGTTATAATAAAGCTTCTGGCGAAGAGTTATAACTCTCGCTGGGACAATTATGTATAATTGTCTCACCCCGTAGGCTTCAACTTTTTAGGTGGACGTCGGAGACGAAGGAACCAGCCTACAGGTGATCAGTCTCAGCAGCAGCATCAGGGGCAGCAGTAATCTCAGGTGGAGATTGTCCTGCCATATGGTGTAGTTAGAGTCAGTCCTATGTGTCCTCTGTACTCTCAGGTCTTGGAGTCTTTTGTATAGTGATCTTGAGATTCTGTATCTTGATGTATATAATTACTCGAGAAGTAATTATCCTGAGATGTAAACGGTTTATCTCTCTTTATGAAAGAAGCTTTTATGGATTCAAGCTCTCGTCACGAAAAGTTTTAATTTCCCGTGATTTTTGTCTTCCGCTGATTACCGATTCGCTTCCGCTAAGTTTTAATCGTGTTTATGTTATGGTTTGGAGATCAGAGCCCACAATTTGAATATGAATCTATGGAAATTGCATGACCTTATTGTGCCTGATCACCACAGTTAGCATATCAGATCCTTAATTAGTACTGAAAAGGAGATTAAGGGTTAGAAACACATAGATTCACCCATTTATTGGCGGCCCTTGTGAAAGGTGGGGCATAAACGGGAGGAGATTACCCAGAGTTAAAGAAAAAACACCTAACTAATGAATCAATTACTATGAGAATGGAATTGGCTTTAGATTAGGTAGGGGAATTACACTGCAAAAGTAGGTAGTTTCTAACTACAAGCTCATTATTCAAATTTAAGAGGAAATTTGTACTAGTAATAAATAAAGATAGACACAGTGTCACCCGTGGTGAAACTGTGTTGTAAGGAATTTGTTATCATAAAACCAAATCAATTTTATTTTCCATTTTCTAATTTCTTACCTTTATTCAAAACAACCAATCCAATCAATTTTGATTGGCCTAGCTGATCACACTACAGTTAGTATTAGTCTCTGGACAACCGTTCCCTTAGTTCAACTAGGTCCTCACAGTTCCTATATTACAAGACATGTACACTTGTGTTTCACACGCGTAGTAAAGTTGTGTCACCTCCACCATTGACAAACTACGACAACAATCATCCCTTGTTCTTTCTTTAATATTTATCTGAAAATTATTATGTCTTTTTGCCCTCTAAAGGCAAACAAAAACTCAAAGATTATGTTATTTCTTCAAGCATATATAGCCAAGCTCTATATTGCATCACAAAAGTGACGAGTTGATAACTCTTACCCTAAAAAATGAAGACATTAAAAGGCAATGGATTTGGTTTCAAAACCAAAAGAATCTGTACACTAGATGCCTTGCAGTTAATTAGGAAATCTAGGTCTATGATCGACCAGTGTTTCTAGATCCGAGATCAATAATAGGAGCTCATGGTTTCAATAATAATTTCTTAGATTTGTGCCAACCTCCGTAGATCTCTATTTGGAGTCATCACATCCCATGAGTTTGTGGTATCCCTGGTGAGTTTGACCTAGCCCACTCCATATCCTATATTTCTTTGTTGGTGGTACACCCCCAAATAAACGTATCTTTGATTTACCAAATTTCTTCGAGTGTGACCATACATACTTTTTATAATTTCACATTGAAAATTAAATTTAAAAAATGTAACAATTATGTAAAGGATATTTTAAAATATCTTGATATGTATTATTAAAAATTAAATAAAAAATCTTATATTCTATACCAAAATTTTCAACTTTATTAATTATATTCATTTCTTATTTAAATAAAAGTTTAAAATGCTTCTAAGGAATACCAAACTCATAAATAGTATATGTTTGATAAGATTTTGATCCTCCAAATTTTCCTCTTTTGCTAAATAGTTTTATATAGTCCAAATGTATGGTTTTCATATCATTTGTTGTTGCATAAAGTCAATACAACTGATACTAACTAAAATTGCACATCCTAATGTCAATATTGAACAAATATTATGACAAATTCATTTCATGAAAAATATGGATACTATTCTTGTTAATTGAATCATCTTCACCAACCTGCAAATTTCAACTCTTTAATACATCTAAAAACCAGTTCCTAGATAGTGTATGAATAAACCAATTTGTACATTTGGTTAAAATCAAAAGGAAGCATATATACAACATAAATAAATTCATCCACCATTCCAATACTAAATAGTTTTAATGTAAGGAAATTCAAATTATTTCCATAACAATGATTCTAACAATCCATACATGAATTTCTTTACTCCCTACACTTTATTATCATTCATCCCACATGTTCATTGGAAATTTGTTCTTTATAAAAATATTTTATCTTTATGTACAAAGTGTGAAGAACTGAGGTTGGCTTAATATGATCATAGGTAAAACAATTTATACATATAAGTAATTTTATTCACACATTTCAATTTCTAAATTGTATTTCATAGCTATAAATGTGTAACATTACAAGGGATTTTGATAATCTATGTCCATAACTTTACCTCACAAATATTGGAGTTATGTAATGTCTAGAGTCAAAATAGTTCTTCTAACATATAATTATAAAAGGTACCCTCATATGATTTGAAAATTAAATAATCATGAATTTTACATATTTGGAAGATATCAAAGCAACATAATATACAACTATACCCATCTATTTGTTGAAGAAGTGACTGAAATTGTAATTGCATTACAGTAAGAACATCAATTTTTGTATAAAATATGACTTATTCACCAATTCGAAGTCACGTGACATCTTCCAAAGATTTAGAAGTCAATTGAGTATATTAAAAAAAATAATCTTTTCCCAATAAAATTAATAGGAAAAATAAATCTTATAATAACATGCCTTGTAATATAACATTGTCTCGTTGTCTAATATTTTGCATGAAGATATATTTCACAAGGTTTTTGGATGTCACAATATGAGCACCCTACAAGGGAACTGAATGGATCAACCATTTAGAGCATGTAGGTCATCAACTTCTTATTATGAGACAACATAGACCCAACAAAACAGTCAAAGATGCCATCATTAGAGACATATTGTTGTCTAGAAAAATGAGTGTAAGTCATTTTGGTAAACTAGGCTAATATGCTTTGATGTTATTGATAATTAGAATTAATCATTTCAAGAAATATTGATAACTACATTTTATATTAACAATAATGACGTCAATAGAAAAATATTTTTTCACTAGAGCCTTTGCAATCTGGTAATTCCATGATAATGAATACTATATACATAAATTAAAACAATGCGTACATAAAGGTTTTTAAAAATAAAAAACTTAAAAGATGCAGTATGCTTACCTAAACACGTGCAAAGCACGCACACGTGCCATTTGTTTAAGAAACAAGATTGGTACATCTTAACGAGAACCAGAAACAACAAAGTAGAGCAAATGTTAATCAGAGGTCAATCCAAGGGGAGGATGCTTTCACAATGAACAATCCAAGGGGAGGATGCTTTCACAATGAGCATATATACCTGAACACAAGTGATGATCTGGTGAGGAGTAAACAACCACCATCAAATCCACAGTGATCATCCACCATGAACCAATCAAGACAGATAAAGAATCTAAGAAACAAAATGCAAGTGTGGTTAGTAAAAATAAGGGATGACATGCATCTTAACACGAGAAAAATGTAAAAAATGGAGGAACACCTACCTTTTTAAGAAATTGCACAGCTTAGAACACACTGGATCAGTCTCCTCTGCTTATGAGCACTGAGAATATACGGAGGAGGATAGACAACTAAAGTTCATTTAGCTCGATGAACAAACCCACCAATTTAAAGATCCTCACACACCCCTAGCGCAAGCTAGGATTTCGCACGCTTGTATGCCTTGACAAGATCAGGTCAAAATACAAGGAGAGATTCAAGAAGATAAGAAAACATTTTTTTTAAGATAATGGTCATAGCATATATTAAAGCAAAAGCAAGAAAATACCTACTTTGTCGGGTAATACAAAGCGAATGTAAGTAAGTTTAAGATGGAAAGGAAATGAGATATAAATGTTCTTGGGGGAGGCACCCCTTAACAAGCCTCTTTAACACTAATTGTTGGTAACCCAAAATCACTGGTGTTGAAGCAGCAAACTAACTCCCGTTTCATCGTCCACCATTGCCTTGAGGTCACAGAGAAAGCGGGTTTCAGATTCACCTTCATCAGAGTCCTCCTTCCCTTCCTGTTCCTGATTACCTATACATGGTGATCATATGAAGGTCTGTGCTGATTTGTGAGATAATAATATGCCTCAGTTTCAGATTATTGTTGAAGAATCTGTTGTTTCTCTCAAGCCAGAGATTCCAGCTAATGATGATGAAGATACCGTTTCCTGTGTAGGAGTTGTAACATCTGTTTGGTGAAACCTTTATTGGAAAGGTTGCTGATGGGAGATCAAGCTGGTAATGTCGCGTAAAGTGTGAGAAGATACTTAGTGAAAATTTACATTTCCAGAAGATGTGGTCCACCGAGTCTATGTCATTGTGGCAGAGAGAGCATCTAGAAGGGCCTATGAAACCTCTCTTTGTGAGGTTTTGTTCGGTAAGCAACTTGTTGTGAAGGAGCAACCAAAGAAAAAATTTATGTTTTTGTTGCCATTTTTGTTTCCATATTTTTGTGGTAGGGGGGATAGTTCTCTGTAGGATAGGTAAGTGTATGCTTTTTTCACTGAGTAAGTGTTTTCACATCTCCAGGTGATATTGTTTGAGGCATTGTTTTCAAGTATCTAATTCATAGCTGAGAGGTCATCTGGTTTGAGATGCATGAGAATGCATCTTTTGAGAGCATTTGTTCTGTTGCTGGTTAAAAGGCCTAGGGCCTTGACTATGTTGATCTTGATGAGGTTGTTTGGATTGGACCAATTTGTGTGCAGGTTTAGAACAGTGTTATGTTCGTGCCATAGGTCGTTCTAGAAGGATATTTTTAGATGAGAGTGTGGTGGAGTGTTGATAAGTTGGGTTATTTTTTTATGTTCTTATTTATGTATTTCCAAAGGGGTGAGGCAGATTTATTGGGTACTTTGTGCCAGAGAGGGGATTTTTGATAGTATTTGTAGTTTATGAGACTAGTCCAAATTTTTGTCTTATTTTTGACCAGACTGTTGATAATTTTGGTTATAAGATAAAAAGCATGGGTGTCAATGTTTAGTATACCCCAACCACCTTGGTCTATTGGAGCAGCAATAGTATCCCAATTTACTAGATGGTAGTGGTTTCCAGATTTTGTGGAGGGATGATTGTTGTTCCAGAGGAACTTCCTATGAGTTTTAACAATGAGTTTTCTTGTTTTGGTTGGAAGGGGGATACAGCTAAGGTAGTGAGTGGTAATTGGGGTGATGACACTGTTTAGAAGAGTAAGCCGACCCAAGAGATTTAGAAAGTTGTTTGTCCAAGTTGAGAGTTTTTTATTTATTTTGTCGAGGATGGGTGTCCAGGTTGTATTTGTGATGTTGTGGGGGGTAATGGGAAGTCCTAGGTATTGAATGAGTAAGTCTTCGATCTTGCATCTAAGAAGATCCCTAATTCTTGTCAAAATAGAGTGATCGATGTGGACCCCAAAAATGGATGACTTTTGAAGGTTAATTTTAAGTCTAGAAGTGTAGGAGAATAAGCCTATAATTCTGATGGTGTTGAGGATAGAGACGTCCTCTGGGAAGGAAAGGATGATGGTATCATCAGCAAATTGTATTATGTTCTCTTTGCATTCCTCTGGTGTTTGAATAAGTCCGCGAAATTTTCCTAGTTGTAACATGGGGGCCTAACCCAACTTTTCGCCATCTATGAGCCGCTATTAGGCATGTGGTGGCATGCCAAATAGATTCCATGCTACAGACACCTGTGTTGGAGTCAGACTGACGAGGAAACCCTAACCTGAATGTTGCATCATCGCCACAAAGTCCATCAATCGTGATGTTGGCCGGCAGAGAAGCATCGCTTGGAATGTGCCAATCATCGCCGTGAAGTCAGGGGTTGATGGAGAGTGAACGAGGCAACATTACCACGTGCCTCGCTTGCCTCAAAATGGTACATTTGTGAATACAAAAACAACTAAACAGGACTAGGATTCTGAATCCTACCCGAACTAGGACTGAGTTGGTCTAGATTTATGGATTACAAAATCTCAAAACAGGTCCGTATCTAAATGCCCGACTTGAACAATCCGGACCAGATTAAGCTATTTTGACAAAAAAGGACAAGCTTCGATCTGGATCTCATTTTGAACCAAGCATGGGCTTGGTGGTTGCCGCAGCAAGAGCTAGTCAGATCCATATCATGCTGGGATTTTGTTTTCTGAATCTGTCGAGAGGACTGAGGCACTACTCTAATGCTCTTTTTTGGGGGTCCCAAAGCGACCTCTATATTGGGCAATGACCGATCCCAAGCTGCTTTTGGGTGGTGGCATCGACCCTGCCTAAGGTTATTGGTGTTGGAACATGTGCCCTTTGAAGACATGTGGCCCTAGTTTCCCCCGTTCTGCTGTGTACCACAGAGAGCCTCCTGTTGTGGACGCATCAAGCAGAAGGATGGGGGTATATACTTGCTCCTATTACTGTGCGGATAAGAAGACACGTAAGCAGATCGATGGTTGGAGTAGAGTCACACAGATAGAAGGGTTGGAAAAGATCAAAAGATGAGGTAATGGGAGGTTAGTGAGAGAAATCTCCTACTTCTCTCTAGCAACATCCCAAGGGTTTCTCCGTCCCCGATCCCACTTCTCTCGTCCAGTGAGATCCTGTCAAAGACCTTGTCCAACCCGGTGAGATCTACACTGGAAGAGTCCATAGCCGAAGAGCACATGACAAGGAGAAGAAGCCAACAAACTCCCAAAGATAATGCTTCCCTGTCCTGAAGGGGCAAATAAGAAACATATCATCAACCGACAGGAATCAGGTACATCCACAAAATTTTCTTTTAGCACATCATGCACAAAATCCTATATTCTAGATGATTCTTCTTCTCCTTTAGTCAACTCTTTCGATCGAGATCTCGATAACATAGAAGATCTAGCATCTTGGTCTAACATTTCTAGTTTCACAAAATTTGCTAGCAATATTGGAATAAAATTTGATGATGAGGAAAAGGCAAATAAAGTTTTAGATGACATAGAACTTTTCATGGGATGGACCAACCGAAGGAAATGGGAAACCACCAAAGTCAACTTCGACCTACTTAAAATCCAATAGTTTTTCTATGGACTCCCCTTTTCAGTAATCTTTTTATCAGATATGAGAATATCAACATGGAACGTCTGTGGGGCTGCAAACCTCAATAGACCTAAGGAAATATGTTCTCATATTTATAAGAACAAAATAGACCTCATCACTATCCAGGAGAAAAAAACTTGTCTCTCCCCTTTTGCCCTTAAAACCATTAGTGGAAATAGAATAACCAACTGGATTTAAATGTACCCCTCTGGATTTAAAGGAAGTCTAGTACTGGGTTTCAACAACCAATCTTTCATCCCTACTAACTCCTACATACATGACTTCTCCATAACCATATCTATCAAAAACACAACTGATGGTTTTAGTTGGAATTTCACAGGGGTTTATGGAGAACCTGGACATAATAAATATGCTTTCCTAACTGAATTAGAAACTATCATGTCTTCTTTCTCCAAGTCCCCCTGGGTCCTAGGTGGAGACTTCAATCTAATAACCCAAAACTCAGACCGATACAACCCAACTAGCTCTACAAAACCCATGTCTGCTTCCGACAAACTTTTTAGCAACCTTCTCACTAGACATGAATTAATTGAACTCAAACCATCAAACACTTCCTTTACTTGGTCAAGAAATCAAACCTTCGCCAGATTAGACCACTTCATCTGCTCCCCCACTTGGGAAGACCAGCACCCCCTCTCCTCTGTTAATACATCTCACTGAGCCATCTCAGACCATTTCCCCCTTATCCTTGATACCACCCCGGAACCTTGGGGAAAAAGACCATTTCGTTTTGATAACTACTGGCTCTCTTTAGATAACTTCTCTCTCAATTGTGCCGAGCATTGGAAGCAGGACGACCCCCAGACAACAAACCTTGGACTCCATATCCTCAAAAATACAAAAAAAATCAAAGCCCACATAAAAAATGGAAACTTCTTAACCCAAATAAACTATCTAAAACTCTCAAAGACCTTGAGCAACAATTCCCATTTACATAATAAATCAAATAGCTATTTATTCTAACACGTACAAAACTTAGTTAATGTGGTATATCCCAGTGATGAATGATATTTAGAATATGATCAATTTGATTTTATGATATCGCAGAGACTCAAGGTGAACATTTTTACTCATAGTCTACCCTAAATATGCTTAAAATGGTAAAAAGAAATGTTCTAAATAATATAGTGAATGCTTCTAAAATGACCATATAGGTTTTCAAGTTGAGTATGAAATAATGTATGGGATTTATCAAAATGATTTGCATGATAGAGATCCCCAAAAAATGTACATGACTGAGTGCTACGTTTTAAATATGTTAATTCACATTATGGAGAGGAATATAACAAATGAAGTGGTTTTAGGATCACACACAATGTTGCAAGAATCTATCCTATGCTTTTGTTTTTATTTAATTGTATGGTATTAGGGATTTTGTTTGTAGTGATAGAGTATATTTTTGTAATCAATATTAGTAATAGAATATGTAAAAAAACCTATTTTTTTCTTCTAAAAATTGATAAAAAATTAGAAAAACCCAAGTATCTCGTACAAATATATATACATATCTCAAACCCTAATTTTCCTTTATATAGCCTTTAATGCATTAATTTAGCTAGAATTGAACCTATTCAACATAGTTGGACCAAAAAATTGTAATGGACCCATTGATTTTGACACACATTTATCATGTTAAAATCATTTTTTCTTGAACCATAATCAAATTATCTTTTAATAATATACCTTACACCTAACCCTAACTAAGTCGATGATAACATATAAGGGATTAGAAGATTAATTGGCCATAAATTTTCTATAAGGAGATGCTAATATGGTTCATGTTGATACTATACATTAATAACTAGATTCACACCAAAATGGAAACTCAAACTCTATTTGGTTAATTACAAATAGCTAAATTACTAAAGGACTGAAAAACCCAAGTTTGATCATTTTTCTAGTCAAAACTTGGGTCTAATGGGATAATTGTGTTCCAATAAACCTTATCCCATAATTTAAAGAATAAAATATACAGCTAAATAGTTGGTGAAGAATATCTAAGGTGGTATAGGTTAGTAACCCCAACGAAAGGTATCAGGTTTGACATGGAGTGAGAGCTATTCACACAATTATGTACCCATCATAGAATATGTCCAATTGTATGTTTTAAACTTTTATTTGGGGATTCTAGGGCTTGAGGATTTATAGTATTGGGTTGGATTACTAACTAGACCTTCATAGGAGAAGTCCACTCAATAAAAAAATTATCTCAAATAAATATATAAGGTAAAACTAATTAAATTTAGAAAAGGCATAACTATTAGTTAATCTCAATCAGTGGCACACATTTCTCCCTCTCTTTATCTGCATTGGTAATCCTCATCTAGTGTGTGTCCTTTATGAGGGAGATGTAATATGGATCAAACTCTAATTCTGAATGTTTTAGTATGATCCCCATCTCACTCACCCACTTTTTCTTTTTACTTTTCATTGTACATGAAACCTTTTTCCTTTTCAATATTTTTTTTCTCAAATAGTTGTGTCATGTGATTTCTATTGGATTTTAGGAGTAAACATTGCTAAAAACTTAAACTTTTGTTAAAGAATCCTACAATAGGACAACATTTAGACTAGGATTAGGGTTCTAGGTTTATACCTTACTATGGTAAAAAAATTTATAATTTAATTTTGATACTTGGTGTAGACATATGGGCTACCCAATCTACTTCTCATTCTGATATCTATGGTTCATAATTATGAAATGGCTTCAACATGTCAAGATTGCCTCATTTTTACCTGAAGATGCATTTTGCTTGGGTCAAAATGCATCTAAAGAATGTTCAGCTATGCATATTTCTCCTATCACATAACATGTTGTTCCTCAAGCTTGATGCAGTCGATGTGTGGCTAAGATTTTGTGTGTTTTCCTTGATGTTGTATGATAATACTATCATTCTTATGTGTTGTTATGTTTGTAGTGAAAGTGATGTCCCTCATATCATATATATAGGGAATTGGAGAGTGTAGGGTTTCTTATATCCAATTTGTATCAAAATCACAATTTTCTTTGTAGAAAAAAATAGTTTTTCCACCCATGGGTCATGCATAATGCTCTATTTAATTAGTAAGCACCAGTCCTTGGTTCCATAGGTTGCAGATCTTATATGTGAAGAAGTTGGATTTTAAGTGTTAGGTCTAATAACTAATATATACTTAGAATATCATGATTTTCACCCCTTATTGTAAAACTTAATAAAGTTAATATTATTTTTTCACTAAGTTGTCCTTACATGTGTGACCCTACATGCCTTATGATACATTGTCAATGGATGTAACACCTATTATTCTAAACCATAAGTAATATGTGGTATCTGATACACATCATTGGTAATGGATATAACAACTTGACCAAAAAACACTATGATGAATGTCCTTGTGTTGTATAATCACATTATCATAAAAATTAATATCAAATCAGATGTACATGTCATACTCATGACATTCAATCCAAACTTGATCTTTTAGACTAGAAAGATACATATAGTACTAGTAACACAATTAACTCACATGAACATTTATATGCATTTCTTTACTCCCAGCTATCAAGATGCATTATACATCATGTTATATAGGAGGCAAGAATCCCACATACATCACTCACAATGCATCACATGACTCTCATTGCATCAAAAATCTACTTTAGAGGTAATCTTCTTAAAGATGATGTTAGTGTTAGAGTATTATGATTAACATGCATCCGTTTGATTATTTTAAGCCTAAGGTGAAGATATTCTCTACATTGTTGGTAGATAGATTCTTTCAACAATTTTTCCAAACTCAGCAAAAAAGATGTTAGTAGCAGTGGTTGCATAACAAAACTTACAAATTGAAGGAGGTAAAATAAGGAGAAGACAAGTGCAAAGTTATTTATTGCATTTAGAAACCATAAAGGATTCTTAATATCATATTACTTGTATTCTCAAGCACTAATAAGCCATCTCTAGTGAGTTGAAAGGGAATACAATATGAAACTATATATCATACAACAAAAATGAAGATAAAACAAGGCACTTTATCTTATCGATCTAAAGAACACGATTGTTTCCTTTTCAAGGTAGTCGAGTAACCATCTCTTTACCTTTGATATGTGTCCTAAGGAAGGTCACCACATGTTATCCTCTTTTCCATGCTAAAGGAGGACCACCAAGTTTTTTTTAGATTCAGTTGCCATTTCAATCACCTTTTAGCACCTCTAGAAGACTCCTTCAGTAAAGAACAAGATTTAATGAAGGAAATTATAATACAAGCATGAGATTTTTGGATTGCTCTTCTAGTGATAATAGGAAACCATTAGCTATATGAGAATCTCTATGAGGTCATAGATAGCTAACCAATGAACATTCTAACTAAATATTTTATCGATGTTTTAATAGTTGAAGTATGTATACAAGTGACTAAGTATGATTTTTATATATATTAATAGGTTGGGTTTATCCTAGGGGACCATCTAAGAGCATCCTTATTCAAGAGATACACTGGGTTAAGTTAAAAAGAAAATATGATGTTGATTATACATTTGATTTATTGCCTTAGGTGAACTTGTACTTTGGTTGAGTATGTACCTTTTGATCTTTCTGACCTAAGTGAACATGAATATATGAAATTCTGCATGGATAAGAAATCAATAAATAGGTCATTTTGATTGACCATTAATCAAACTAGATCTTTCATGAGATGGAATTAGGTTAGATTGAAGATAGAGAGACAAATATCTAGAATTACAATAGCTCCTTAGACCATCTCCTGACTAAAGTAAGAGTTTTTTTTAACACCATCTCAGTTCTTAAGTTTTACCAAAAAAGATTCAACCGAACCAAATACCACATTAAAATGAATTTCATTTCTAGACATTTAATAAAAGTTATCTATTTTCTTGGTTCCCTAGTGTCCTAATTAAGGCCTAAATGACTAGTGGGATCATTGATGGGGATACAAATGTTGCACCAGGAAACCCATAAAAGAATAATCTCCTAGGTTTATCAAAATCAGGCATTAATTCCCCACTAAGCACGAGCGGAAGTCTTATCGCAGTATACTTAAGGATCAAACTCAAAGGAAAACCTTTTTAAGTAATTAAATAGATTCAGAAGTATTAAGAGTAATATTTATCAACGAGTAGTTGAAAGATTAATTTAACGAAATTGTTTCTAAAGCAACAAATATTAAACAAGTAAATAAAAAGTAATAAAGAGCACCATGACATGGGTCTCTCTACACAATCCTTCCTAATTATCCTAACTAGATCTAACTCTCTAATAGTTGTTACTAAATCGATGCTTAGCTCCTACACCCTCATAGAATATTTACTAACTCTCTAATAGTTGTTACTAAATCGAGGCTTAGCTCCTACACCCTCATAGAATACAAATAATCACCTAGTATGAAATCCCTTAGAACCGAGCATCCTCGACACCTAAGTTCCTTGTCTATACTAATGAACTCCTTTAATTACGATAGACCATCCTCGACATATAGCAGATCAAAGTAAAAACACCTCATTATACCTTGATGACATCTTAGGGGGATAATAAGATCATTCTGTTGTTCTAATCATGCTCACAACAACCTGCATATCCATTATTATAAAATATATGCAAAAAAGTCATCAATTTGCAAGGAAAGGCATCGAGAAGAATGATAATTTATTTGGCAACTATATTTTCGAGTTTAGATACAAGGCAAGATAAATACAATCAATCAGAGCTAGTCCCCATGCCCCAACACAAGGTGTCTACTCACTCATGAAGAGGGACAAGAACAAAGAGATAATAGGAACGATGGAGAAGGCCATGATGCCTGGTGTAGGAAGACCGATCTCTCTGTTGTGGTCCCCACCTCCTCAATAGGTTTGTGCTACAGAAAGTGGCTTCTAATCACTGATCAGAGACCCCTTGAATGGATGATGAGGGTTTCCTATTATCGATGCATTCCTCACCTCCAAAAATGTAAAGCTGAATGTTTGTGGTCAAAGGCATCTGATTGCATGGCCCGTACTTGGTTAAACTGGTGAATCACGTGGGTTGCTAAATTTAAACCTCACGTCTAGTCCTCTGGCGAGTCAGCTTGGATGAACCAAAATGGGCTGGGTGCTGAGAATGCGCGTCAGGACACATGAATCTAGAAGACTCCAGGCGAAGAGCAGCTCAAGTTGGGTGAATGGCAACACCGCTCACTTGTTTTGTGCCTTCCTTCCCTTTAGGTGTAGCATCATGAGGGCTTAATCATCCATCTAGGCATTGTTACATGACCTTGGCTAGTTCTTTACAAAATAAATGAAAAAATGCATTAAAAATATGAAAAAGGGTACATAATAACATTTAAGTGAATATAAATTTAAAACTAGGAAATAGAGACACAACAGTCCCTAAAAAGAGAATAAAACAACATGTAAAATGGGTAAAAATATACTCATCAAAGTACCTTAGATTTAATCCTTTGCTCGTCCCAAGTAAAGCAAAATAAAAACAATATCAACAATTGATACTAGGTTCCAGGCCTTCCTCTCCCAATCAAGAAAACCTCATAGTCCCCTTTCCACCAATCTCGATCAAGCAACCCTAATCCTTTGGGGTCACATAGTCACACTTGGGTATCCCCCAACTGGGGCTTGCTCCTCTAATCCCTAGACCCCAAAATCTGCTGTTACAACCCCGATTTTGGGTTCCTTTGGTGAGAAATGTAATTTCTCATATTAAAGATATTTGAAAAAATAATGATATAATTTGTTTTGAATACATGGATTTTGTTTACAATAGCCTTGATGTTTCTGTTGTGGGCTTTATTGGCTATTGGGCCCAAATAACAAGGAAAATCAATTAGTGAATGAATAATTGAATATTTGAGAAAAGAAAAATGTGGAAACCTCTAGAAGGCAAATCCAAAGAGGGATTTCGTGCCTCTTGGGTTCCTTGGGTTCCAAGGAGTCCAAAGTTGCATAAAGAGTGTAATAAGAAAAGAAAAGATCAATTAAGTATTTCTTTATTGAGAAAGAAATTGAAAACGATGATAAAATGTGGGAAATAAGTGGAAAGAGGCATAAATGAGTTATTCTTGGTGGAATTCGTATCCCAAGGATTCCTAATGATAAAAGGAATACCAATGAGGAAAATAAAAGAGAAATAAAGAGAAATCCTCAAAAGAGTAAAAGTCCAAAAGATAAAAGATAATGGATATTAAGTAATGTATTCATAAGAAATACATAGAAATCTCTAGGAAGTGGCATTAATGGCCACAATTGAGTGAAATTCATTTACATTTGATTTTTAATAAAAGAAATATGAAAAGAGGAAAAAGGGAAGGAAAAGAATAATCTATGATTAATGACAGAATTAGCCAATAAAGTGCAATGTATGGATATGTTTTCCTTTATAGAACTTTGAGTGTTGATCAAGTAAAATTGATAATTTAAGTAAAGAATACTTACAAGACGTATATGGATAGTGTGTCACCATTTTGAGAATCTATTTAATGTGAATACTTTTCCATAAGAGCTTGCGATAACCGTGAGAGAGGACAAACCTATGGCAAGAAAATAAAGTAAAAACATTATATTTGTGGCAAGTCATGTATACACGTACAACTAGCCAAGGGATAAAAGAAACGGCAAGTTGCCTTCGTCTAGAAAAGGAAGCTAGCCTCGAAGAGGCAAATCCCAGTAAAAGGGTTATGTAAGGTTAGTATATATATGTGTGTGTTCATGGGTTTCTCATCCTTCAAGTAGGACTCCCTCTCCATCGTATTCCTCCTTCAAGCTTCTAGGGTCTCGCCTGGAACCTGTATAAGGAGTAGGGCTCTTTGATCCCCTCTTTCCCAAAATGCCAAGACAAAGCGCCAATAGGTTGAATCCGATCACATGGTGGCCAGCGAAAACATGAGTAACGAACTTGCTTGGTTAGATTCGAAGGGCATAGAGCGGCGAGACTCGTCGGGCTTGGCCATTGTAGGCAGGGCGATGATCGCAGCAGGCCGTAGTGAGGCCCACGACCATGGTTGAGCGCGGCAAGGTCCTCTTCATCCTTCTCTGTACCGTCCCCTCCTAGAGGGACCTGCAAGGGCGGCCTGACCTCGTGCCAGGCATGCAGAGACGGGAACCGTGCCGGTGACCAAGGGATGGAGCTCAGGAAGCCAGCGTCACCTGTCATGCCATTGAAGGCTTTGGGGTGCAGGGTCTGATGGAAGAGACCTGCGCAGCACGGCGCTGAGACGGCGGTGTCTCGACCTGTTCGTGTGGAGGAGAGCGATGCGTGGTCGAGCGGCAGTTTTGGGCAGGCGACGTCCTGTATCCTGGCCAGCGGAGCGCCACCGTAGTGCCTCCCGTCGCACCGCGTGTGGAGTCCGACGCGGCAGACGTACTGCGGAAGACCTACCCGTCGCAGGATGGAAGAAGAAAAAACACAGTCAAACCACCCCCAACATGCAAATAACCAGACCTGCCACGGTAAGGGCTTTTAAGTAATTCAGTTTTTTTTAAGTATCCGTCCGCGTGGTAGAAAACGCTAACGTGGCAGCATGTTATTGGTCTGAATCTGACTGACTAGCAAAATATGTAATTAATTATCGGTAACTCGGATTGCAACGTGTAATATATGAAAAATGATCAGGAAAACGAGAGGAACATAAAGAAAATATAATTGAGGCTTAATAATGCTTCCTTTTTCTGAAGTAGGGTATCTTATGATAAAGTGGTGATTAACATGTTATAAACCCTAGTTTGAGTTTTAAACATGTGAAAGAAAGGTTAAAGGCCCTTCTTTTATGCTATAACATGACCTTGTTGAATAATCTGATTAGTATGATCATAAAGATGATAATTATGACTAACAAAGTGGTTAGCTATACATGTGTATAAATAGGATTATGAAATTAAGACCATATCTTGATTAATGAAATTAATCTGATATAAGTGTTCATAATAAAAGAATATGGTAGATTTGATAGTCATGACAACCCTTAGATGAATTAGGGTTCTTAAATTATTAAAGTGAGAATCATGGGAATTAGGGTTTTGAGACATAACCCTAATGGTAACTCGATGAAAAGAAAACATAAATCCTAGTTTGGGACCGAGTAGGATTTAATGAGATTAATATGTTTGGTGACACTTTAGAATTTACGTAATGCAGATTATATGATGATTGCTTGGTTTTCTTTCTTGATTGGACTATGCTTGAAGTATAATTGAATAATCTGCATGGCAAAGGTATGTGGTTACGCTTATGAATAATCGTTTTAGTTTTACGGCGATTTTTGAATGTTTTTATCAGTTGCTTGAAAATAACTGTTGGATGTCTTTTATTTCATGCAACTATAAAGTGACTTCAATTATCACTATGAATATATATATATATATAACTGGCTTAGATCCGAATCCACCTCTGTGGCTTGTAAAGGCTAAAAAGGGGATAACCTAGAGTAAGGTCTAGGTTATCGTGGGTTAGAAACTGGGCTACCAAGTGTAGTGCCATGAGACCCTTTAGCATGCCATGAGTTAAGGAGTGGGCTACTTACGGGTAGTGCCATGTGACTCAACCGTAGAAACTGGTTCACCTATGGGTGGGACCATGAGGGGTTTAATGGGGATCTACTATGAGGAAAGTAGCATCGAGGTCCACTACAGGGACAACGCAGAGGATAGGGGATGCATGGATTGCGCAACTATATTTAAAATGTAAAATTGTTTGTTAAATGGTAATTGGCTGCAATACATTTTTTTTATGACCGAGAGAACCCACTCCGGGCGAAGCCGACATGGTAAACTCTCGAGGCATGAGAGGGTGTGGTCCGGTCACCCCCTCCCGCACCTAATCATCATGGATTGCCATTCACAAAGTGCCTTCGGTGAGGTTTGAACCCGGGTCCTTCATTGGGACTTACCGAGCTCTTACCACCCGGGCTACTATCAGCTGCAATACATTGTTATCATAGTTGTAGATTGTTGTTTCCCTCACATACCAGCTTCGGCTGACCGACGTTTTGTTTGTCGGTGTTTTAGGTACAAGCCAAAAGGACAAACAGTAAATCATCATATTGTGAAATACATGAAGTAAAATATAAGGAGGATTAGTTAGAGTAGAATCCATAAGTGGATAGAAGTTTAGAGATCCAAGTTTTCAAAAAGGTATGCAAAAGTTTATTTTTTTTTCTTACAGCTTTCCAGTTTAGTCTGTTAAAATTTAATAATTGTTCTTGGTTAAATGCCGAACCTTTGATCCGGAAGTTATGGATTCGGCTTCGACCTCTCGGTCTCCCTTAATTGGGGGTTATCGGGAGGTGGGGTCGTAACATTTGCAAACTATTATCATATTAAGAATACTCCTGATCTATCCACGCAAGTAGAAGTAAGCACAAGTTAGGGCTATTTAGCTATTTAAAGGAGAATTTTGATAAGTCCCCTGGGTATGAAAACTGGATGGAAGGGGGAAAAAGACATGGCATGAACCCGATTTCCTAGTCTATCCTCTATTCGACTCGAGACCTTATTTGGGATTCAATTGTTTTATTTCGTCCCTCCTCTATTCGACTCCAGAATTTTTATTTGTTTGTTGTTACGTTGACCACAACTTTTCATTTGGGCTCATTGGCCTCTTTTATTCATGCATGCATGTGGATGAAAATTAGAAAGAAAGAGTATTTGTGGAGGGGATGCCACCGCGACTTAGGGTTTGGCATATGATCAGAAATTCATATTTTTTTTTGTATAGATGGAAAAGAGGTAAGAGGTGATGGAAGAAAAGTGGGATCAAGAGACTAACTTGTGCTTCTCCATTTTATTACTGCATTGGAATCAAATCATCATATTATGTCAATTAATTCAGTTAATATATAAGGTAATGAAGTGTTGATGAGTATTATTGTAAGTTATGTTGAAGGCACATGTTGCTTGACCTTTCGGATTTTATCTACTTATCATCACTTCCAAGGGGGAGGGATGCTTGATTATTTTCATGGGGGCCCAGAACAGTTCAAAACATGTTTATTCCTTAAAACTTCCTTTTGCATGAGTTAGCTTAAGAACAATAGAAAATTAGACAGTTCATTCATATACTTTTCATTTTTAACATACATCAAAGTGACCGAATAGGTAATGGTCATAACTCACACAAAAAAATAGAAAACAAGACATACAAATAGAAGATGGAAAAGGAGAAGAAGTGTTTGAAGATAAAAATGAAAGGGAAAGGTTAGAGTTGAGGTGGTAGGAAAGGATGACGTACCACCCACCCCCACCCACAACTTCAAAATTATTCCCATCCTCGGGGAGAAAGAAGTTAGAGATAGAGGGGAATTGATAGAGAATGGGGGAGGAGGATATGAAGGGTGTTTCTCATCTAAGAGAACACAATAGAACCTAGGTGAGGGTTCATCTTCCATTGGCGGCGCCCTCATCCCAGCATGGTCGTGGCCACCAGTTGCCATGATCTTGATTTGGTGGAGGCGATGGTGCCCTAGCCCACGCACCCCATTCTTCACAACCTACTCTTAGCCAATGCTCCTCTTCTAGGCCGATGACCATCTGATCATACAACCAATTGATCAGCGGGTTTGGGTCTGGTGGTGGCATCCCCTGACGATGTGTTGGGTGCACGAATCTGAGATCCCAAGGGATGTATGTATCTTGGGAATAGTAACGCAATAGATGTTCGTCGAAGGGGATCTCTTCGGCCGACGGAGGGCCTCTACCTCCTTGTTGGAGTCTATCATTCATGTTGATGTTTGTTGCCACCATGGGTGATGTCGATGCGGGAGAGAGAAGGAAACATGAGCTTTGCTTCATCATTGGAAAGTCCTGGTGGTGCCAAGCCCTACGCTTCACCCAATATATATCTTCCTGAAATGTCGTTACGAGTGATAGGGCCTATAAATAAGCCAAGAGGTGGTGCAAGGAGGGGGATTTAGGGTTGGGATAGGTTTTCTCCATTGGTGCAAGGAAAAAGGAGTGTAAGAAGTCCTCATACATCCCACACATGGGTCTGTCGTGCCGTATTGGTCCTCAAAGCAGACTTGGTAGCTTGAAAGCAGCCCAAGGACACCCCGAGAGGGAACAGATCGTGGGGCAAAGTTTCTCAACAACTACTCCTGCATCCATGGCCGGTGGGCAAGGGGGAGGCCTTGTTGCCGTCAGATCGAGTCTGATCTGTGGCTCACGCAAATCAGACAATGTGTGGGGTCCGGGTAGGTGGATCACGCGTGGGGGGGACCAAAGGAAGGGGAAAAGAGGGGAGGTCAGGTGGACTGGCACCAAAACCTAGCCCAAAATGTACGGTCCAACAACAAAAAGGGGTAGAAAGGCTCAACGAAAGAGTTAGAAACCATGGGCATTCAGATGGTCACAAAATTCTTGTGCGAGCTCCGATTTGAGCAAGAAAAGATGCATTGGAAATGTGAGAACAATCTATACACATTGATAAAGATAACAAGGTATATATGTATTCAAAAATACAATCAAAATATAAGGAAATGATGGTGATGATAGTCATGTTTAATCACTAAATTAGAGTAAAAAATAGGGTCATCCAAGTATCAATTGCACCCATGAGTTATCAATCATGAATCAAATCGTATGCAAACATGTAACTGAAGGTGATGACAAGATATAATTTCAATACAGAAGTCATAATCAAAATTTGAATTTCTAGGTCATTATAGGTTTATCCTAGGGGGGCATCTAAGAGCATCCTTATTCAAAAAATACACTGGGTTAAGTTAAAAAGAAAATATGAGGTTGATTATACATTTGATTTATTTCTTTAGGTGAACTTGTACTTTGGTTGAGTATGTATCTTTTGATCTTTGAATTTGACCTCAGTGAACTTGAATATATGAAATTATGCATGGATAAGAAATCAATAAATAAGTCATTTTGATTGACCATGAATCAAACTAGATCTTTCATGAGATGGAATTAGGTTAGATTGAAGATACATAGAGAGATATCTAGAATCACAATAGCTCCTTAGAGCATCTCCTGACTAAAGTAAGAGTTTTTTGAACACCATCTCAATTCTTGAGTTTTACCAAAAAGATTCAACTGAACCAAATGCCACATTAAAATGAATTTTGTTTCTAGACATTTAATAAAACTTATCTATTTTCTTGGTTCCCTAGTGTCCTAATTAAGACCTAAATGACTAGTGGAATCATTGATGGGGCTACAAATATTGTACCAGGAAAACCCCTAAAAGAATAATCTCTTAGGTTTACCAAAAGCAGGCACTAGTTCCCCACTCAACATGAGTAGAAGCCTTATTGTGTATACTTAAGGATCGAACCCAAAGGGAAACTTTTTAAAGTAATAAAATAGATTCAAAAGTATTAAGAGTAATATTTATAACCGAGTAGTTGAAAATTTAATTTAACTAAATTGTTTCTCAAGAAACAAAGATTAAACAAGTAAATAAAAAGTAATAAAGAGCACCATGGCATGAGTCTCGCTATCTGGGCCTGCCTAATTAATGTAATGAGATCTAACTCTCCAATAGTTGTTTCTAATTCATGGCTTAGCTCCTACACCCTTAAAGAATATAGATCGTCACCTAGTATAAACTCTCTTAGAACCGACCATCCTTGGCACCCAATTTCCTTGTCTAAACTATTGTACTCCTTTAATTACGACCAACCATCATCGACAAGTAGCAGATCAAAGTACAAACACCTCATTATACCTTGTTGACATCTCAGGGGGATAATAAGATCATTTTGTTTTTCTAATCATGTTCACAACAACCTACATATCCATGATTCTAACATATATGTAAAACAAGTCATCAATTTGCAAAACAAGGCATCGAGCAGAATGATAATTTATTTAAAAACTATATTGTCGAGTTTAGATACAAGGTAAGATACAATACAAGCAATCAGATCTAGTCCCCATGCCCGAATACAAGGTGTCTACTCGCTCATGGAGAGGGATAACAACAAAGAGATAATAGGAACATTGGAGAAGGCCATGATGCCTGGTGTAGGAAGACCAATCTCTCTACTGTGGTCCCCGCCTCCTTGCTAGGGTTTGTTCTATAGAATGTGGCTTCTAATCACCTATCAGAGACCCCTTGAATGGATGACGAGGGTTCCCTTCTATATATGCATTCCTCGCCTCCAAAACCCTAAAGATGAATGCTTGTGGCCGAAGGCATTTGATTGCATGGCCCATACTTGGTCCAACAGGGGAATCACATGGGTTGCTCAATTTGAACCTTGCGTCCAATATTCTGGCGAGCTAGCTTAGATGAACCAAAATGAGAAGGATGTTGAGAGAGTGTGTCAAGACACAAGAATCTGGAAGAATCTGGGCAAAGAGCAGCTTGAGTCGGGCAAATGGCAGAATCCCTCACTTGACTAGGTGGTTGGAAGGTAATCAAAAGGAAAGCCTCCATGCCTTCCTTGCCTTGAGGTGTAGCATCGTGAGGGCTTAATCATCCATCTAGGCATTGTTACATGACCTTGGATGATTCTTTACAAAATAGATACAAAAATACATTAAAATATGAAAAAGGAAAATAATTGCATTTAAGAGAATATAAATTTAAAACAAGGAAATATAGACACAACAATCCCTAAAAAGAGAATAAAACAACATGTTAAAATGGGTAAAAATATACTCATCAATACATCATATTTAATCCTTTACTTGTCTCGAGTAAAGCAAAATAAAATGGCTATCAACAATTGATACTAGGTTCTCGACATTCCTCTCCCAATTGATAAAACTCATAGTCCCCTTTCCACCAATCACGATCAAGTGACCCTAATTCTTTGGGGTCACATAGTCACACTTGGATATCCCCCAACTGGATCTTGTTCCTCTAATTGCTAGACCCCAAAATCTGCAACGAACTGTTGTCATATCAAGAATACTCCTGATCTATCCGCACAAGTAGAAGTAAGCACAAGTTAGGGCTACTTAGATATTTAGGGGAGAATTTTGATAAGTCTGCTGGATATGAAAACTGTACGAAAGGGGTAGAAAGACATGGCATGAACCTTATTTCCTAGTCTCTCCTCTATTCGACTCGAGACCTTATTTCAGATTTAGTTGTTTTATTTTGTCCCTCCTCTATTCGACTCTGGAATTTTTATTTGTTTGTGATTAGATTGACCACATGTTTTCATTTGGGCTCATTGGCCTCTTTTATTCATGCATGCCTGTGGATGAAAATAAGAAAGAGAGAGTATTTGTGAAGGGGATGCCACCCCGACTTTGGGTTTGGCATATGATTGGAATTTTTTTTGTATGGATGTCAAAGAGGTAAGAGGTGATGGAAGAAAAGTGGGGTCAAGAGGCTGACTTGTGCTTCTCCATTTGATTGATGCAGTGGAATCAGATCATCATATTGTATCAATTAATATATAAGGTAATGAAGTGTTCACAAGTATTTTTGTAAGTCATGTTGAAGGCATATGTGGCTTGACCTTTTGGATTTCATCTACTTATCATCACTTCCAAGGGGGAGGGATG
The DNA here is from genome assembly GCA_963693085.1 of Alisma plantago-aquatica. NCBI lineage: Eukaryota > Viridiplantae > Streptophyta > Magnoliopsida > Alismatales > Alismataceae > Alisma > Alisma plantago-aquatica. The sequence goes on along the minus strand of OY856415.1, from coordinate 371,167,734 downwards.
CTCGATTATTGTCTTCAGGACCTAGAACTATTCAAAACATGCATGTTTATTCATTAAAATTTCCTTTTGAATGGGTTAGCTTAAGAACAACAAAAAAGGGACAGTTCATTTATATATTTTCCATTTTTAACATATATCAAAGTGACTGACTAGGCAATGGTCATAACTCACAAAAAATATATAAAACAAGATAGTTACAAATAAAAGATGGAAAAAGAGAAGAAGTGTTTGAGGATAAGAAAGAAAGGGAAAGGTTAAAGTTGAGGTGGTAGGGAAGGATGATGTATCACCCACCCCACCCCAACTTCAAAATTCTACCCATCCTCAGGGAGAAAGAAGTTAGAGATATAGGGGAATTTATAGATAATGGGGGAGGAGGAGATGAGGGGTGTTGCTCATCGAAGAGAACATAATAGAACCCTAGGTGAGGGTTCATCTTCCATTGGAAGCACCCTCATCCTAGCGTGGTCGTGGCCACCAGTTGCCATGATCTTCATTTGGTGGAGGTGATGGTGCCCTGGCCCACGCAACCCATTCTCCATAGCCTACTCTTGGCCAATGCTCCTCTTTGAGGCTGGTGGCCATCTGATCATACAACCAATTGATCAGTGGGTTTGGGTCCAGTGGTAACATCCCCTAATGATGTGTTGGGTGAAAGAATCTGAGATCCCAAGGGATGTATGTATCTTGGGAATAGTAACATAGTAGATGTTCGTCGGAGGGGATCTCGTCAACTGGGGAAGGGCCTCTGCCTCCTTGTAGGAGTCTATCGTTCATGTTGATGTTTGCTGCTTCCATGGGTGATGTTGATGCTAGAGAGAGAAGGAAGCACGGGCTTTGCTTCATCATTGGAAAGTTCTGGTGTTGCCAAGCCCTACGCTTCACCCATTATATATCTTCCTAAAACATCATTACGAGTTCCTAAAAAGGGATCGCCAGTTATACATGCACATGAAATCCCTAATGCACATGGTCTTTATGTCAATCTTTTCTTGGTAAGTCCTGATAAAAATATGGCATTGAATATTTATAATTGGAGTGAGATAAAAAATGGCGACCATTTCCAAATAATAATAACTCTCGTGAGAAGTAGGACAATTTAGCTGTCGGAGAAAAAGAGTTTATAATATGGAAAACATATAGAGAGCAACTGCATTGACATATTGCTTCACAAGATTGTGTAAACTCTTACCATAAGTCTAGCGACTAGGCAACCTAGAGTTTATGTAAGGGAAAGAGAATATCATCATGAATTTTTCCCATCACTTTGGCATACCCATTTATGTATGTCAAAGGTGTGGTATTCTTCGTTCTCTTTCTCTCCTCACCCTCTTATTTTTGGAATGAATTCATCAAGACAAAAAATGGATGAAAATAATGGAAATAAATAGAAAGTAAAATGAAAAAGACAACAAAAGAAAATTGGTTGGATTGTCTCCCAGCAAGTGTTCTTGTTTAGCATTGCAGATTCGATGATAGTAGTGTTTTCAAGTTGAGCAAGAAGACATGGTATCCAAACCCTTATCCTTCAAACTTTTGATCCCTGCATCATGGTTAGATGATGTGTATGGATTGTCCCTGGGCATGACTCTGTCGTCCTGATCAACATCTTGGGGACATGCTTGTCGTGGTTCTGGGTTTCCTTCCACCTTAAAAGATTCGATCGAATTTCCCTCTTCAAGTCTTTGAGGACTCAATATTCAATAGTCTTCTTCCTTGGTCATAGAACAAGTTTGCCAGCTTCGACGTCTATTAGAGCTCGTGCGGTGGCTAGGAATGGTCGCCCCAGAATGAGAGGGAACCGATTGTCTTCTTTGATATGCATGATCGCAAAATCGCAAGGGACGTAGGTGTCATGACCTTGATTCATTGGGAGATATTCTATAATCCCCATGGGCTTAATGATGGATGCATCTGCCAACTACATGGTCATTATCGTGGGTAGAAGATCTATGAACCCTAGGTGTTGATATAAAGTGTAGGGCATAATGGATATACTAGTGCCTAAGTTAGGGAGTCCCTTACAACATGTGTCATCCCCAAAGAAACAATCTATCAACAAGGATCATGGATCACTTCTCCTTTGGATTGATGATAAATTTTCTATCTTAGTTTCTTGAGTTAAACATAAACCTGACAAAATTGCCTTAAAGTACTTGCACTAAGATGGTGTTTCAGTTAACAGATTTACGAATGGTATATTACCACAGACTTTCTTCATGGTGTCCTTGAATTTATTGAGTTGGTCGCTGAGCTTGATCTACATGGAGCACCGTGCATGCGGGACACATGGAGTATACGCTGGTATTGTGGGAGCTTCGGAGTTGCCTGGTGGAGTTGCTTCTGCTGCATTCTCACTAGAGTTAGACTGTGTTGGAATCATGGGAGATTATGTCACCTGATTCTCTACATGGCTGGTAGAGTATTATGGAGTTTTGATTGAGGTACTCTCAATTTCGTCGACAGGGGTGGGAATAGGGGGTTTGATATACACATTTCTTGACATGGTCATTACAAAAATTAGCTGATGCGACTACTCCAGATGCTTGGGGTTGTTTTCTATCTGACAAGTGATTGTGCCCATTGGAGGTTGTTGGCTAGCATCCAGTCGAGTGATCTGGGATTCTAGTTCCTTTTGATTTTATGTGTCATTGGCTAGTTGAGTCTGATATGATACCATCATCTCCTGAAATGTCTTCATTGGGTCTTGTACTGGTGCAACTTCAATTTGTAGTGGTGGAGCTTTATTTGGATTATGGAATTGTTGCTGTTGCTGATAGTTCCGGTTGAAAAAGTTGAACATGAAGTTTCCCTAGTAGTGTGGCCCATTGTAATTCATTTTCACCCTCGCCTGAGCATTTTGTGTCGAGGATTGATTTGGTCCCTTGGCTCCCGTAGGGTTCCCATATTAGAACTTGGATGAGTGCGGGGTTGGTTTGGGTTATAATATTCTTGCCCTAGAAAGTTATTGATTGACTTCACATCTTTATCTTGAGTAAGTATATACTGTTGGATTGTCTAGTGTTTGTGGAATGCAATGTATAGGTGTTCACAGTGGATGGTATTGTGGTCTACTACATGGTAGAATTCACACGAGGGCGTGATACTTTGTAGTTGGGGAGTATGGCTCTTTCTTTCATATGCACTGAAGGATTTCTTGAGATTATCCTGCTAGAGGGAAAGGGATTTCAATGCTTTAGAGATAAATTTGAGTTGTGATTGGTCTTCTACCATGTCCACCTTAAGAATGCCCTTTCCCGAAGGCCTGGTCCATTGAGTCTGGTTCTCTTCCACAAGATTGATTATTTTTAGTGTGCTGTCAAAATTCTATTGCATGAAATCCCCCTTGGAGGAGGAATCAAGGAATTTCTTATTCTCATCATTGAATCCATAATACAAGAACTCAATGATTTGATTCTCAGGGATGTTGTGATGTGGACACGTATGTTGGAGTTCATTGAATCTCTTCCATGCTTCGTATAGAGATTCCTCAGGCACTTGACTGAACCTTGTAATTTGTCCCTGGATCAAGTACATCATTGAGGGAAGATAAAAGTTTTCCATGAATTTGTTCTACAAGGCTTCACATGTATTGATCAGATCCCCTCAAAGAGCATTGTACCATGACTTGGCTTTGTCCGTCAGGGAATACTTAAAGGGTTGGAGTCGCATGGCATCATTCGTTGTGCCTATTGGATTCATAATCAACTAAAGCTCGATGAATTTAAGGAGATGCTCCCTAAATTCATCTTTGATCATTCTTGTAAAGGTGCAATTTTGCAACAAGCTGACACATTGGGCTCTAATCTTGATCGGGTCGCCTAGGGGTTGGACTAGATGGCTCATATCTAAGCCTTTGGGGATGGAGAAATCCCGAAGTTCTTTCACATGCTTTGCAGCTTAGGTGGCTTCTAGGTTGGTCTTGAACTCACCTTAGCTTGTTCTCTAGCTTCTGCGGTGAGTAATTCTCACTGGGTCACGATTGTTGTGTTGATTCATGCCCGGGTTACTACTTCCACAACCGCTGCATCTGCCATGGCTCTCTATTTGCAAAGTTTTCTAAAGGTTCTCTCAATTTCAAGATCGAAAGGAAATATTGACTCAAGACTCCTGGATCTTCGAATTGGCTAGAAGTTCTTGAAAAGAGAGAGAACAATTGTGAGTGTTGTGTTTGGTTCTAGAATCAAGATAAATAAATAAACAAAAATAAAACCCGTAATTACACTTATACTTATGAAAATATTTAATTACCATTGTCCCTGGAAAATGTAGCCGGTCCCAATCCCGATTAAAGGAGAAGGTTGATGGTAGGTTGATAGTCATCCATAAAAACTTTGTCACTCTTTCTATGACATGGATCCTTACAAAAATTTCATTGGAGCGTCCCTACCTAGCGATGCGCTGCATCGACACTTGGGTGCAGTGATAAATATGCAAGGGGTTTCCACACAAGGACACCTGACTGTGTTGAAGGGCAGACAAGTGTTTCCACATCTTGGACATGTGTGGGTAAAGAAGCTAGTCCCACTGCATCATCACCCGAATATAGATATAAATGTGCAAGGGTTACCACATCTTGGACGGGTGTGGGTAAAGAAGGTAGTCCTGCCGTATCATTGCCCGGATGTAATGAAAAAATGTCAAGGGAAACATTTTCAAAGAAGTTAGGTAAAGAGGAAAGTTCAACAACAAAGGATTAGAGTTAATTTTTAGAATATTGGCTCTCTGATAGGGAAATCTTTGGAGATAGTGGATACTATGATGAGAAGAAAAGTCAATATAGATTGCTTGCAGGAAACCAAGTGGAGAAGGGAACGTTGTAGAGAGATTGAAGACACATAATACAAAATTTAGTATACATTTATTGATAAACATAGAAATGGCATAGATATCATTGTTGATAAGATGTTGAAAGATGTTGTTGTTGTTGGTATGTATGCCCTGAGAGCCAATCATATGATGATTGGATTGGCATACGTCATGATTGATTTGATAAATATCAAAGGAAAGCTTCCAATTTATTCTATCTCAATCGATTATGAGATAAATGATGGAGTAGAATGAATGTCTAAAGAATGAGAATACTCAATGACGTATGTCTTTAGGTTGAGGACCTGAACAATGAGATCATACGGATGCTAAGAGTACGTGCATTCTTGTTATGTCCCTAGTCGGATGCCACTGTGGAAGGTTGATAGACAACAATGACACATTAAGACTAGAGTGTGTGTTGGTTGATGACAGTGTCTCAATAGTCATGATATATGATATCAAACCAAACACATATATACATGTTGGAGAACAGTGTATCAGACAGACCTACCATGAGAGTGATAGATTAAACCATGACATGGTAGTCAGAATCATTTCTCATAGTGATGGTGGTGATTGTGATTCTTAGACCTGAAATCACTGCACTCATCGAATCTGATTGGGTACACTTTGACATCATCAAATGCATTCCTGAAACATGGGTTGTTATAATGGTGATGATTGGGTGGCTTTGACGCATGACATGGACTATGAGTGATAGATATGGGATTTGTCACTCCTAAGGGAGTATGATGTCCAAGCCACTTGATAAGCGAGAATGAGAAAGGCATGCACATGCACATGTGAATCAATATATGATAATGATGTCACACATATCTCAGACAGTCTGTTCTAGTTCAAGAAACATGAATGAACATTGAAAGGATGACAACTCCATGCCTTGAGTTCATTCAAGATATCAGAGACAAAGGAATTATACATTCTTTAGAGAACAACTTTCAATCCTATAGTCTGTGATTATAGTCAAACACAGTCCAGGTCAAGACCAGGAGCTGCACAGACGCTGTGAAAGATAGGTAGTTGAAGACCACACTAGAAGTGAGGTATTGTCACTGAGCAAGCCTGAGGACCAGGTATATCTTGCTAAAACCATCCTTCCCATTACATGGATATTGATACGATCTACTGGTTATGGGTTTATGGTCAAGTAAAATTTTTGTTTCTGCAGCCTACTCTGACCATGTAAAACCCAACAGTAGTATCAGAGCCACATCAATACTCTATGTTTTGGGATAATCGATATGATCGGATTTTGTTTTTATCATCTTTTATTTATTGCATACGATGTGAATATTTAAATGACTAATGTGAATATCTAATTAATACCACATGATCCCAAACTAATATATACATATATGATATGGTATATATACAATCGATACACATCGCCCTAAAATAGTTTTGATGGTGTATGTGTAGCATGGTTATGGCCTATAAACCCTATGTGCATGTGTGTGGTTGGTTACAGTTGTTTGCATCTCAGTCTGTACACCAATCCCTCTTCTTCTATTCTGAATGTAACTCGAGATAACTCTACATTCTCTTCTACCTTTTCTCCCCTCGAATGTAACTTGAGGTTTCACAAAGATTATGTAAAATAGGATTAGCTTTATTTCTAGTTATGACGAAGGCTGAAGATGACTGCTTAATGGACTAAGATGACCAAATGAGGAGTAGCTGGTGGACTGATGAGGAGCCAGATAACCCACGAACTGACCATCTAGAGGATCCAGATAATCAGTTGGTGACAACCAACCGACCGGCCAAGAGGCGAGCCAATCAGTCATAGGATGAGTTGATCAACCTGTAACAGCTTAAGCACAGATCTTCATCAATAACAGGTTTCATGTGATGTATACCTTATATGACCGTAGTTCCTTGTGGCTCCAAGGAACTATAATAGGATGGCCATAATCATCGCTTTATCGTTATTGCATGTTTTCATTTGTGGGATATAGCATGTATATGATATGTAATATATATGTGGTGATTGGATACATATATGCATATATAAGCATATTCAAACCCCTCAAACATAAATATTAAGTTTAAGATGCCTTCCAAAAGTAGCACACATGAAAAGCTTGATCGACTAAGTGTGGGAATGCCTTCGCGTGGTGCACCGTCTATCTCATGGAAGTGTGATGGTGAATATGTGGGTATGCCTTCATAGGGTGCATATTCATCGTGTTGGCTTTTGGGTCAGACTTAACAAGGTGATCTTAATAGGATTAAGCACCTTGAGACATGCAGATGTTCATGACAAAGAGTTGTGCATAACATCTATCAAGAGTTGCTTATGATGCAATTGGAAAAGGTTGCCTACCTGAAAGGTTCTAGTTGTCGGTGACAACCCTCGCTGGTCCATAACTTAGAGGAAGTCAGTATCTTGCTCACTAGAAGGTTGTACGCTACAATCTTTTAAATTGATACATGAGGGTTATCAATTTGATCAAAATAGTGGGAGTGATAATTATTTAAAGACCTAATTAATATCGTCAATTTCAAATCAAATCAAATCAAATGTGTTTTGGACTAAAATTGCAAATTTCCTTTTTGAAGAATAAATGCCTACCAACAACAATCAATTTTCATTGTGATCAGTCCTTGAGAAGGACAATCTAAATGGGAACAACTTCCACGATTGGTTGAGGACGTTGAGAAGTTTTCTCACTCAAGAGCAAAAGCTCTATGTCCTAGATACACCAGAGCTAGATGAACCCACTCCCACTACACCAAAGGCTGAAAGTGATACTTACAAGAAGCATACTGAGGATGCCATTGATGTGAAGTGCTAGATGTTGTCCTCAATGAACTCTGAGTTGCAGAGACAACATGAGAACATGGACGTCATTGAGATGGTTCAACATCTCAAGAACATGTATCAAGACCAAGAATGACAAGAGAGATATGATGTCTCCAAGGCATTGTTCAAGTGTATCATGATAGAAGGAGATCCAGTAGGCCCTCACACACTCAAGATGATTGGGTATGTGGAGAACCTAACTCGATTGGGATTCCCTCTGAGCTAAGAGTTGGCTACTGATGTGATACTACAATCATTGCCAAAATCCTACAGTCAGTTTGTGATGAACTACAACATGGACAACTTTGACAGGTCACTGACAGAGTTGATGGGCATGTTGAGGATAGTCGAGGCACAGATGAAGAAAGACAAACCCAAATCTATGATGATCATTAGCAGAATGAAGGGAAAGTCTAAAGGCAAGGGCAAGGGCAAAGCAAAGAAATGTTCTGATGCTAGCAAGCAGCCCAAGTCATCTTCAAATCTTAAAGCCAAGGGAGGGGTGAACAAGGGAGGAAAATGTCACCAATGTCATGAGCCAGGACATTGGAAGAGAAATTGCCCTCTCTACATAGATGAACTAAAGAAGAAGGAGGGGATGGAAGTCTCCACCCCATGTATTATGAAATAAACTTTAAATGCTTCTTTATCTTAGGTATATGATACCAAGATATAGATATGACATATATGATGTACATGATCTGAAAAGAAGTGACAGCCTTTATGAAAGGACCAAGAAGGAACACTAATGTATTGCTGCCATAGATAGTAGTACCCTATAGTTTATTTCAGCCCAAAGGGCATGTAATAGAGTTATGAACTGCTATTTCATTTTTCTAATAAATAGAAATATTTTATTTCTGCATCTTGTAATGACAAGGATGTCTATCAATAAAGTTTATGTTTCAATTTTAAATATATGATATTTTATGGCAATGCCTTATCTTGTGGTACTTGGTATGCATGAGATAAAATAAATAATACCTAAATGTTATTGATGATTCAAACAATAAATTAGCATTATCATATAAACAAATGAATGAGAAATTCATCTCTAGGTTCCATGTGATGGATAAATCTAGACTCTCTTGGTTAATGAACCATTAAGAGATATGAATGTCTTATTTATTGGTCATGATGACAAGTCTATTTTCACTAGATGTAGTGGGAGAATGACTATTTTATTCGGTATAATACATATTGATGTATATACATACCTATTGGAATAAATGCTAATACTTCAGATATGGTGTTTAATGAAATACCAATATGAATATCTTGAAGTGTTCAATAATATCATAAATGAAGAACAAACTTGGTAAAAGTATTAATTCTTTGATATGATCAGTGAACGAGATACTTAAACCAAATGTTTAAGGACCATGTGAGTAAGTATGATAGTGTATCATAGAGAACTTATGATTAAGACATAATGATGTCTAAATCAAAGAATGAATCATGCTCTATATAGTAAGAGTATGATCACCAAACAAATAACTAATCTTCTAGAATTCTTCTAAAGAACATTCTTTACACTAAATAAACGTACAAAAGGAGATTAAGAATCACAAGTGTTGTGGAATCTCAAATTCCTTATGTAATAGATACACCTCATATATCTAGTAGAAAACGCCTTCAGTTTTGTGGATAATGATATCCTACAAACTCAAAGATGATTAATTGATCATATGATGATGAGTCAATAATATCTCTAGATGATGTTGAGGAACCAGATTTTGAGTTATGGCTTGAAGCCGTAAGATCCAAAATGACGTCCATGTGAACCAAATAAGGTATGACCTTAATGGTAGCACTTATAGGGATAAAACCCATAAGTACAATTGGGTCTTAAGAGTTAAGACTAACATGGATGACATTTGAAGAGCTGATTGGTTGAGATGAATTCAAGTGAGTTCAAGGTGTTGAACATGATGAATTTATTTAACCAATTGTAGTGGCTATAGGCCATAAAGGATCATGCTTGCTGTTGGAACTTGAAGACTTTGAGATTTGGCATATGGATATTAAAACCACATTCCTAGTTGAAATAGCATGAGGTTGTGTACGTGACACAACCTGAAAGGTTTTATAATTCTGTTAATGCAAATGCAATCTATAAGTTACAAGATATTAATCAATATGATTGATTAAATACAAGCATCTCAGAACTGGAGTCTTTACTTTGATTAAATAGTCAAAAGGTTTGACTGATATATCAAAATAAAGAAGGGATCTATGATTACATAGATTTAGTGGGAGCATATTCTCATTCCACATGATGATGAGGAATGAAATGTTCTAAAAAAATAGAAACTGGTGTGGAAATACCTTCTTTAAAGGAATAAAGAGAAATGTCCTATGTGATAGGAATAGAGACCTATAGAGATAGTTCAAAAAATTCTCTTGACTTGATAAAGAGAGAGCATACATTGAAAGTTTGTACTGAAGGGTTCAGTATGCAAAGATTCACTGGGAGAAAACTTGTCCATATTACATGGAGTTAGTCTCTCAGATGCCTAGTGTCCCAAATTCTTATGAAGAATAGAAACACATAGATAGATGCCTTATGCATTCAAAATTGGATCTATCATGCATGTAATTATACCATTATCTTGTATGTATCAGACATGACAAGAAAATATATATATGCATTCATCATCTTGTATTAACTAGACATGACAATATGATATGCTCATCCAGTTATCTCGTATGTATTGGACATGACGAGTGGATGTCTGTCTACTTTCAGTGAGAGTCTCTTGAATACCATAAAGAACTTACTTAAGTACTTGTGAAGTATTAAAGGATTAGTTCTATGGTAATAAAAGGAAAAGTTGAGTGTAAATGAGTTACACTGATGCAAGCTTCCAAAATGACAGAAGTGATCACAAAATACAAAATATAAAAGTGAATATGTGTTGTTAAATGGAAATGTTCTGAGTAAAATTTAAAGCCATTTAATTTTAAAAGGGAATGTCAAGTATCCTTGTGTTATGAACAACAGAGGATACTTTGTGGATCTAGAAGTTTACACATATAAACTTATGGATATTCCAACCATTGATGACAGAGTGGAAATACTAAGTCAAACAATGGAGCTAATTGTTAGGCAAGGAATATCATATAGCATATTACAGAAACTCCATCTCATACGAAATGTTGTACAATGAGGAGATGTGAAACATCTAATATACCGACTAAAGCAAAGTGTTGCTATAGCACTAGCACAGTAGAAACATGTGGGACGTGTTTAGAGATCACTAAGTATATGATTCAAAGGTGATTGGCTGTAAGTGCAAGTGGGAGTTTGTTGGTATGTATGCCCTGAGAGACAATCATATGATGATTGGATTGGCATACATCATGATTTATTTGATAAATATCAAAGGCAATCTTCGAATTTATTCTAGCTCAATCGATTATGAGATAGATGATGGAGCAGAATGAATGTCTAAAGAATTACAATACTCAATGACGTATGTCTTTAGGTTGAGGACCTAAACAATGAGATCATATGGATGCTAAGAGTATGTACATTCTTGTTATGTCCCTAGTCAGATTTCATTATGGAAGGTTGATAGACAACAATGACACATTAAGACTAGAGTGTGTGTTGGTTAATTACAATGTCTCATTAGTCATGATATATGCTATCAAACCAAGCAAATAGATACATGTTGGAGAACAGTGTATCAGACAAACCTACCATGAGAGTGATACATGGAACCATGACATGGTAGTCATAATCATCTCTCATAGTGATGGTGGTGATTGTGATTCTTAGATCTGAAACTACTACACTCATCGAATGTGATTGGGTACACTTTGACATCATCAAATGCAATCTTGAAACATGGGTTGTTATAACAGTGATGATTGGGTGGCTTTGACGCATGACATAGACTGTGAGTGATAGATATGGGATTTGTCCCTCCTAAGGGAGTATGATGTCCAGGTCACTTGATAAGCAAGACTGAGAAAGACATGAACATGCACATGTGAATAAATATATGATATTAATGTCACACATATCTCAGACAGTATGCTCTAGTTCAAGAAACATGAATGAATGTTGAAAGGATGACAACTCCATGCCTTGAGTTCATTCAAGATATCAGATACAAAGGAATTATACATTCACTAGAACACCAATCACAGACTGTAGGACCTTTTCACTTGGGTAGAACTGATGTGTGACTAGGCACCACTCGTTGCTTGTGATGTCATAAGCTAGTTATGGACATTCACTGCCAAGGTGAACTGGGACCCATAGGGTTACACATAAAGGATTAACATGGAAGAGGAGTTTATCCATGAATGATGTTTGGATTGATTACTAAAGTGTTTAGGTACTCAATAAAACATTCAATCAATAGACTTGACTCAGAATCATCAAGTTCAAGTATTGAACCAACTGATTTGAGTGTCAGATTGATTGAGAACCGAATTGAGTGTGTTATGCACAATCATGACCACCAACCGACCGGTTCACTGGGTGAACCAATCGGATCATGGCCACTGAGATGACCGGTTCACTCTGGTGAACCGATTGATTCATTTGTCCAAACGAATAGTGTTGGATTTTCCCAGATTGTGAGAAAAGGTTTTTCATTTCACTTGTTCAATTCGATTGGGACAAGAATTAATATATGCATTAACTAGAAAGGAATAAGGAAAGTCAATTGTGGGCAAGTCTGGGAAGTGGAACAATCGATTCACTAAGAGAAATGACTGATTCACACTCCCAACCAACCCGTTCACAAGTGAACCCATCGTCTCACCTTGCCAAATGACTGTTTCATTTATGAAACGACCGGTTCGTCTGCCGCAGTACAAATTATTCATGGAAATTCCGGACCCTTTTACTTCCACACAGACTGGGAACCGTGACCCTACCCTCTACTATAAATATAGGGGTACATGGGGCTTCTCCAGAGCCACAACTCAGAACATTAGTTACTCTGCAAAGTTGTTGTCCTATCTGGTTGTGGTAACTGAGTGAGACCAAGCAAGTTCTACCTGTCCAGGGATGGACAACTAGGGAAAGATAACTGCAAAAAAGCAACTGGTTCTGGGAGTGTGTGTGGGTGACTAGTACATTGACAGAAGGGGACAACTCCTTCTAGTCAGTTCTTCACAATGACTAGAGTTCTTGGTAGTCCATGTGGACTATCTATAGAGGCGGGAGACTTCTTCCGCTCAGGAGGATGACAATCAACTGTGTTCTGGGTCAAGACCAGGAGCTGCACAGACACCATCGAAGACAGGTGGTTGATGACCGCACTAGCTGTGAGGTATTGTCATTGAGAAAGCCTCAAGACTAGGTATAGCTCACAAAAACCATCCTTCCCATTACATAGATATTGATGTGATCTATTGGTTATGAGTTTATGGCCAAGTAAAATTTTTGTTTCCACTGCCTACTCTGACCATGTAAAACCCAACAGTTGTAAATATCACAAGGATGAGCGATAGAATCATAGCTATCAAGGTTGTTCTTGGGGGAAATATTTTTAACATTATTAGTGCTTATGCCTCCCAAGTTGTGCCTTAGATAGGAGGCTAAGAAGGATTTTTGAGATGACGTGGATGAATTGATGAAGGGAATACCAACAAATGAGAAGATTATTATTGGGAGCGACTTAAATGGCCAGGTGGGGAGTAGCAATGCTGGATACCAGAGAGTTCATGGTAGTTTTGGAAATGGCAGAAGAAATGGAGAAAGAGAGAGGATTTTATATTTTACAGTTGCATAATATTATTTTGGAAAACACCCATTTAAAAAAAAGAGAATACCATAATATTGCTTTCAAGAGAGGGTACAATTGTAGCCAAATTGATTATCTCCTTACAAGGCAGGTGTGACATCCCCGAATTTTGGCTTCTCCAAGCCCTATTGGGAATGAGAGGTCAAAATCTGAAAACATCATCCAATCATATCAGAGAGAGATGCGGAAGTGACATACGCATACATGAACATATACCATAACATACACCATAACACATCTCAACATTCAACATGTACATTATTACAACATGATTTACAATTGTATATTGAAAGAGAATTTGTACACAAGTCTAAACATGTATGCTAACTAGGATCTTAGACAATAGGTACAACCTATACAACTTTCTCACATCCTATTCTTTTATCCCATGCTAGCTCTGACCCTAGAAAATATGAGAAATAAAAACATCAACATAAAGTTGGTATGTGGTAGTAAAAATGCTATATTATGCTGGCATATTGAAAATAGTTGAAAAGAGAATAAATAGAGGAAAACATTATTTAAAGGTGGAAAATCAGGTAAACCCAAGTTATTAATCATATTTCAAATGAACATGCATTACTATGGTGGACTTAGCACAAACATAAATTATTTGGGCTCTATCCCCGCATACCTTGTACCATTAGGGATCTCCCTGCCTACCTTGTACCATTAGGGAGGTGCTAGTCAACATTAAATATTTCCCTCTCTAATAGGGAGATTAATGAACACCATCAGTAACTACATTTCATTATTCATTCCCTTAATGTTCTTTAGCGTTCAGGCAGAATTGGCAATACACATAGATATACGTTCCATCAATGTATTCAAATACATGCAAATAGATACTTTTAATTAACATCCATAAAAACTAGTCATATACTTATATCCACATACCTTGATTTCAGATATGAATTTCCACAAGTCTTAGATTAAGAGAGAGAGAGTAGATCACCCTAAAATATAAACAAGGACCTAATGTCATCATGGGTTCTCATCCTTCCATATTAGGGTTTCTTATTAGGGTTTAGGTCATTAAGGGTTTCTCTTTAGGGTTAAAGGTTTAGAGTGATATCTAAGGTTCCTTAAGTATTTCATTTCTTAAATGGAGGTAAGGTAATAGGGAGCATAAATCTAGGTTTAGGGTCAGGGTGTGGATGTAGATACTTAAGGGAGTTGATCTTTGCTTAATCACCATTAGTGAAGGTGAGAGAAAAGAGAGTCATTTGTGTGATAGGAGTGTGGACCTCATTACTATAGAGCATAATTTTAGGACTTCAAATCAATGGAAATAGGGTCAGATTAATGCTTCAAGGTTTTACAACAGGTATGGTTATTTGTTTACTTTTCACAAAAATTAATTAAAAAGGAACATATCACAAGGTTAAAGAAACACGTCGATCTAGAGTTTAGTTCAAGTACAGGTGATAATTTTTATAGATTCTCCTCATTTTTCTGTGAACATTGATATTTTATGGGGATTTATTAGCCATCAAAGCTATTTTTAATCAATTATACAAGATCTGGCCAATCAAATAATTTCTAATGAAATAAACAAAAAAAAGAATGTGAGCTCTGCTTTGCGGACCAGGTGAGGGATCTGACTAATCAGATCCTCCCAGTGACCTGCGAGTAGATGCTCGTCTGAAGAGAAGGTCAGGCGGGTGAACGGTCAGGATTGCCCAGGGGCTTTCAATTGGATCCATTTGTAAGGTATGGGCAAGGTGGAGAAAACACCCCCTTCGATTGTTCTCCGCTCGTGCCATGGTTGCAACGAGGGAACATGGGAAGGTGGATCAAGGTGAGGGTGGAGTTCCATGGGGTGTTGGGCATTGCCAATGGGTTGGTTGAGTTCATGGGATCACGGCGGTTGTGAGGAGGTCGAGTTCATCGGCAATGGTGGTTTTGGCACTAATCTCTGACCAAAGTAGGTGGGGAAAAGAGAAAAGGCATTTCAGTGATATACTTGCCCTCGAGTTGGATTGAGGGGTTACAAAGCTTGGTGTGAGGTTCGTGATGCTCGACGATAGCTCCCTGCAGCTTGACGTGCTCCCGACCTTGCCCGCGATGAAGCTTTCAAGATTGGTTGCAGTGACTTGTCGACCCAAGGCTCTGGGCCTCCGCGGTACCAACCAAGGGTGTTGCTCAACTCGCCGAGACCCCAGGATGGTGTAGCCATGGTGGATTGGAAGGAGGAGGCTCCTGGAGTGAAGGAGGAGATCGGGGTCAGGCGAGGTGAGGTGCTCGAGGTCAGGGAGGTAGAAGTGACCTTCTTTGCAATTGAGGATGAGGGATGATCAAAAGAAGGTCGGTGGAGCTTGTGGGAGCCTTATATAGGTACAAAGAGGCGTAGAGGGTTAAGCCCTAAAATGGGCACCACCTCCAGTGAGAGGCACAGAGAAGAGGGGGGTCATTCTCCCTGATTTGAGGGTGATGGTCAATGTGGTAACATTCATTGAGTTCGTTTTGGCGAGACAAGGTCGTCCTCCAACGATCTCGCCTCAGAGATGTGGGAGTCGGGCACGTGGAGTCTCAGTTGATTCAAGTGTTTTAGTTGGGGTCAGGACCGAGGAAAGAGGGAGGTAGACAACAAAGTCCTAGCCGTCGATTCCATTTGATCCGTGGTCAGTCGGATCAGATGGCTGGGGTGTGAGGCCGCATAAGTGTCCGCTCCCAACCTTGTTATCAAGACACCGTGTCATTCAAATGTCACACATAATTAACAACTTAGGTCTAGGGTGATATTAGGTGTATTATTTTCAAATGTCCATAAATCCTAATTGGTTAATCCAATTGCAATAAAGTTTTAGGAGTAGCTTAATGATGTCATGATGTAGCTATGATGTAAAATTGGAGTTAAAATTTGAATGCTGGCCATGTCAATTGACTATATGTCATATCTCATGTAATTTGACTTTATAAGATACTAGGGATGGTATTAAAAGAAATTGATAAGCCATATTAATCAAGGTTGACATCAAACTCTAACATTGATTCATATGTACATAATTACTCAAAATAAATTAGTTCACTACTCAATGGATCACTAAATGAATGATTGGTATCATGAGAGCTTAATCAATTAGTAAGGGTATTAATTCACAATTGAATTCAATTAGGCATCATAGCCCTCTATCATATCTCAAAACACCTAATTTGGGTGAAGGAATCCATGATTGTATTACCAATTCCTCAATTTGGTATTTGTCCTCTACATAGAATGCTTGTCTCTCTCAAATATTGTATTAGTTATTAAAACTCAAAAATCTAGGTTATCACATTCACCCCACCTTAGATGGAATTTTGTCCTCAAAATTCAACTAATCGCATCCTTAATAGGCTATTTAGGAGTTCAACTTCATATACATTATCATTGCTTAGGTTCTAAGACTACCATCATTGCATGCACTCTAAGTTGTCAGCTTAGGGTCTAGAGATTCTTGGGTGTGTCCACCCCACCTTATATATATATATATATGGAAGCATCACTTAATGTCTTAGCCATAACATGACATATGATATTTTAGGATTACATCACCCCTAAGGGTACATGTTTTGTTCATACTTTTAAAGTTTAAGAGGAATTCTTTTATATGCCATGGTATTCAGATCATTCAAATCTATCATCATTAACATCTTACAATGATTTCAGCATTATAGGAGATTTATCTTCATCCTTAATATTATAATTTTTTGTACTTATGAAGGGCTTACATACCATGTTTGACCATTAGGGTTTCACCCTATGGTGTGATATTCATACTCAACTTAGAAGCATACATTGAGAAGGATCAAAGTTACGAACTATATTTTTGATCATATATCCTGTGATCCAAAAATATCTTTATATTAAGTTCATGAGTTCAAATTTTTATGTCTTGCATGTATTATGTGAAGGGAAAAAGAGAATATACTAAGTTTATCTCATGATCTCAGCATCATATCTTTCATGTTTCATATGAAGGGGAAAAGAATATTTTAAAGTCAAACTTATCATGATTTCATTCTTGGGTACTACATGTATGATATCGGGGGGAAGGAATATAGAATAGGTCAAGCTTATATGAGTGACTCCTCATATATAAATCATCTACATAGCTCAAGTGAGACTTCTATCATCGTATATTAAGAAGGAGAAGAAGAAGGGAGAACATGTATTTTGAGTATCTTTTACACAAAGCATCATACTCTCATAACTAGAGTTCATATATTACCTCACTTGCAACTAATGATGAGATTCACAAAATATGTCACTCCAGCTAGGACATAACTCAGCCAAAGGATTGACTTTATCATATGGGTCATCTACCCATCCTTTTCTTTTACCCAATTCTCACATATAGATTTGAATCATGCATAAGGACTCAACTCAACACTCAAGAGTAATCTAGTGTAGGACATTTTTTTAACACATATCTCATATATTGGAGGCTAGGTCCTATGACCTTCTCCCTATGGGTCTTACTCTCTCTAGAGTTCACCACATATTTCATCCTACCACTAGACATCCTCCTTGTATAAGAGCTTGAGGCTCATGCACACTCATCTCTATCTTAACTTAGCTTATCTTAAGTAGGAAAAGGGAATGTACTTTCATCATCACGACTTAGCATAGATCCTCTAAGAGTGGATTCGGCTCATATACAACTCAAATCTTAATAAGGAAACTTATACCATCATGGATTAAAGTTAGATAAGATTCTATATGCTTATTTCCTTCATCTTTCTTTTGTCTATCTATGTATAACATAACCTTATGAGGCTGTAGACGTCTAATCTAGATCTATTCTCTCTTCTAGACTAATGTCACACCCTTTCACTTAGATTGCATGATCACCCACTACTCTCCTGTGTGAGGGACACATTTTTATATTTACATATATCTAATAAAATATTATATAGTTTTTCTCTGAGAAAGAAGGCGTCAGAGAAAACTATCGAGGTGCGAGCCGATTTGGAAACAAAACCAAACCAGCAAACTTGAGTATCCAACACACAATAGATAGTCTGGTGCCATGTAACCTAGTGAAATGGTGAGAACATGGTGTATACTAGTGTAGCTACCCAATACATATGAGCTCTATATGCAAAGGGTTTAAGATACTTGTCTAAACCTAGTTCTCGAACATCTAGGTTCTAACCTAGAGGCTAAGCCAAACCTAGTTCCTGTAGAACAACTTGCTATGTTTTTAGGGTTTAAAGTGAAAGGTGAAATAGTTTTATGTTTCATGGTGAGCAATTGTAGGTGTAGCTATTGGTCATGCTATGATACCAATTGTGACGTCCTCAGATTTTGGCTTCTCCAAACCCTATTGTAAATGAGAGGTCAGAATCCGAAAAACATCATCCAATCATATTAGAGAGTGATGTGGAAGAGACATACGCATACATGAACATACAACATAACATACACCATAACACATCTCAACATTCAACATGTACATTATTACAACATGATTTACAATTGTATATTGAAAGAGAATTTTTACACAAGTCTAGACATGTATGCTAACTAGGATCTTAGGCAATAGGTACAACCTGTACAACTTGCTCACATCCTATTCTTTTATTCCATGCTAGCTCTGAACCTAGAAAATATGAGAAATAAAAACATTAACATAAAGTTGGTACATGGTAGTAAAAATGCTATACTATGTTGGCATATTGAAAATAGTTGAAAAAAGATTAAAGAGAGGAAAACATTATTTAAAGGCGGAAAATCAGGTAAACCCAAGTTACTAATCATATTTCAAATGAACATGCATTACTATGGTGGACTTAGCACAAACATAAATTATTTGGGCCCTATCCCCACATACCTTGTACCTTTAGGGATCTCCCTGCCTACCTTGTACCATTAGGGAGGTGCTAGTCAACATTAAATATTTCCCTCTCTAATAGGGATATTAATGAACACCATCAGTAACTACATTTCATTATTCATTCCCTTAATGTTCTTTAGTGTTCAGGCGGAATTGGCAATACACATTGATATACATCCATCAATGTATTCAAATACATGCAAACATATACTTATAATGAACATCCAGCAAAACTAGTCATATACTTATATCCACGTACCTTGATTTCAAATCTGAATTTACACAAATCTTAGATTAAGAGAGAGAGTAGATCACCCTGAAATATAAACAAGGACCTAATGTCATCATGGGTTCTCATCCTTCCATATTAGGGTTTCTTATTAGGGTTTAGGTCATTAAGGGTTTCTCTTTAGGGTTCAAGTTTTAGAGTGAGATCTAAGGTTTTCCTTAAGTATTTCATGTCTTAAATTGAGGTATGGTAATAGGGAGCATAAATCCAGGTTTGGGGTCAGGGTGCGGATGTAGATACATAAGGGAGTTGATCTTTGCTTAATCACCATTAGTGAAGGTGAGAGAAAAGAGAGTCATTTATATGATAGGAGTGTGGACCTCATTACTATAGATCATACATTTAGGACTTCGAATCAATGGAAACATGGTTAGATTAATGCTTTAAGGTTTTACAATAGGTATGGTTATTTGTTTACTTTTCACAAAAATTAATTAAAAATGAACATATCACAAGGTTAAACAAACATGTCAATCTAGAGTTTAGTTCAGGTACATGTGATAATTTTATAGATTCTCCTCATTTTTCTGAGAGAATGGATGTGTTATTGGGATTTATTGGCCATCAAAGCTATTTTTAATCTATTATATAAGATCTGGCCAATTAGATAATTTCTAATGAAATAAACAAAAAAAAGAAATGTGAGCTCTGCTTCGTGGATCAGGTGAGGGATCCGACTTATCAGATTCTCCCGCTGACCCGTGAGTAGATTCTTGTCTGAAGAGAAGGTCAGGTGGGTGAAAGGTCAAGATTGCCCAGGGGCTTTCAATTGGATCCATTTGTCAGGTATGGGCAAGGTGGAGAAAACACCCTCTTTGATTGTTCTCCGCTCGTGCCATGGTTGCAGCGAGGGAACATGGGAAGGTGGATCAAGGTGAGGGTGGAGTTCCAGGGGGTGTTGGGCATTGTCGATGGGTTGGTTGAGTTCGCGGGCTCACGACAATTGTGAGGAGGTCGAGTTCATCGGTAATGGTGGTTTGGGTGCTAATATCTGACCAAAGTAGGTGGGGAAAAGAGAAAAGGCATTTCGGGGATATACCTACCCTCGGGTTGGATTGAGGGGTCACGAAGCTTGGTGCGAGGTTCATGAGGCTTGGCGATAGCTCCCTATAGCTTGACGTGCTCCCGACCTTGCCCGTGATGAAGCTTTCGAGCTTGGTTGTGGAGGCTTGTCGACCCAAGGCTCTGGGCCTCCGTGGCACCAACCGAGGGTGTTGCTCAACTCGCTGAGACCCCAGGATGGTGTAGCCATGGTGGATTGGAAGGAGGAGGCTCCTGGAGTGAAGGAGGAGACCGGGGTCAGGCGGGGTGAGGTGCTCGAGGTAAGGGAGGTAGAAGTGACCTTTATTGCAATTGAGGATGAGGGATGATCAAAAGAAGGTCGGCAAAGCTTGTTGGAGCCTTATATAGGCACAAAGAGGCATAGAGGGTTAAGCCCTAAAATGGGTGCCGCCTCCAGTTAGAGGAAAAAAGAAGGGGGGAGGGTCGTTTTCCCTAATCCGAGGGCGATGGGCAATGTGGTAACATTCGTTGAGTTCATTTTGGCGAGACGAGGTTGTCCTACAACGATCTCGCCCAGGAGATGTGGGAGTCGGCGCGTGGAGTCTCGGTTGATTTGAGTGTTTTAGTTGGGGTCGGGACTGAGGAAAGCGGGAGGTAGATGACAAAGTCCTAGTCGTCGATTCCATTTGATCCATGATCAGTCGGATCAGATTTGAGGCATCATAAGTGTCTGCTCCCAGCCTTGTTATCAAGACAACATGTCATTCAAATGTCACACATAA
This sequence comes from Alisma plantago-aquatica, assembly GCA_963693085.1. Lineage (NCBI taxonomy): Eukaryota > Viridiplantae > Streptophyta > Magnoliopsida > Alismatales > Alismataceae > Alisma > Alisma plantago-aquatica. The sequence continues at coordinate 371,146,432 of OY856415.1, read as the reverse complement.
TTAGCAACTTAGGTCTAGGGTGATATTAGGTGTATTATTTTCAAATGTCCATAAATCCTAATTGGTTAATCCAATTGCAATAAAATTTTAGGAGTAGCTTAATGATTTCATGATGTAGCTATGATGTAAAATTGGAGTTAAAATTCGAATGTTGGCCTTGCCAATTGACTATATGTCGTATTTCATGTAATTTGACTTTATAAGATACTAGGGATGGTATTAAAAGAAGTTGATAAGCTAAATTAATCAAGGTTGACATCAAACTCTAACATTGATTCATATGTACATAATTACTCAAAAGAAATTAGTTCACTACTTACTGGATCACTAAATGAATGATTGGTCTCATAAGAGCTTAATAAATTAGTAAGGGTATTAATTCACAATTGAATTCAGTTAGGCATCATAGCCCTCTATCGTATCTCAAAACACCTAATTTGGGTGAAGGAATCCATGATTGTATTACTAATTCCTCAATTTGGTATTTGTCCTCTACATAGAATGCTTGTCTCTCTCAAATATTGTATTAGTTATTAAAACTCAAAAATCGAGGTTATCACAATAGGCGGATTGTAAAATATGCAATGATTGTAAAGTGATTCCTGGTGAAGAACTCACGACCCAACATAGGTTGGTAGATTTGGATATTAACATGAAGATCAATAAAGGCATGCATAACAGAAACCAAGATAGAAATATCAAGTGGTGGAATCTTAGAGGAGAAAATAAATTGACTTTTTAGGATAAACTCGACAAGGGGGGGAACTTGGAACTTGGAGTCTGATGTTAACAATATGTGGCATAACATGAGCTCTTACATATTTTTTTTTTCCAAAGAGGTTTTGGGGGAATCCAAAGCTTGTGGGCCTCCACAGAAAGAGACTTGGTGGTGGAATGATGAAGTACATATGGCAATTAAACTGAAAAAGGAGATCTATAGGAGCTTACCCAAATCTTGAGATGATGCAACATTTCAAAGATACAAGCAAGTAAAGAAAGAAGCTAAAAAGGTTTTTCAGGAGGCAAGGTCTAGATACTTTGATGATATTTATAAGAAGTTGGACACAAGAGAAGGGGAAAAAGATATACATAAAATGGCTCGTATAAGCGAAAGGAAAGGAAGAGACTTGAGTCAAGTAAAATGCATCAAGAATGAAGATGGCAGGGTGTTGATGAAGGACGATGATATCAAGAACCAGTGGAGAAAGTAATTACATAAGATTTTAAATGGAGATACTACAAATAATGTTAGAGACTCGTGTGACATGAATAAAAGAGATATCATTTACACACGACAAGTTTCATTATTTGAGTTCAATAATTCTTTGAAGAAGATGAAAATGAGAAAGGCATGCGGACCAGACGATATTCCAATTGATGTGTGAAAGAGTATGGGGGATGAAGGAGTTATGTGGTTAACAAAGCTCTTTAACAAGATCATGAAGACCAAGAGGATGTCATATGAGTGGAAAATAATACTATAGTCCCCATATACAAGAACAAAGGTGATGTTCAGAGATGCAAAACTATAGAGGTATCAAGTTGATGAGTCACACAATGAAGCTTTGGGAGAGGATTATTGAGCAAAGGCTAAGATCTATAATGCATATATCAAACAACCAATTTGGTTTCATGCCTAGAAGATCAATAATAGATTCTACTTTTTTGATAAGGAGGTTGATGGAGAAGTATAGAGAAAGTATCTTCATTTGTTGTTTATTGATTTGGAAAAGTCTTATGATTGAGTACCCTGAGAAGTGTTGTGGATGGTTTTGAAGAAAAAGGGTGTGCCAATCTAATACGTTGACTTGTTTAAAGACATGTATGATATCTCTACTGCAAGTGTGAAGACTCCTAGAGGAGATACACCAACTTTTCCTATCACATTAGGGGTACACCAAGGATCCACACTCAACCCATATCTATTCGTTCTTGTTATGGATGAGCTGATAAAGAAGGTACAATATGATATTCCTTGATGTATGTTATTTGTTGATGATATTGTTTTAATTGATGAAACTAAAGATGGATTAAATGATAAAGTTGAACGATGGAGAGAAACATTGGAATCAAATGGATTGATGATTAACATGAACTAAACTGAGTATATACATTGCAATTTCATCCAATCCTCCAGTGTGAATGATGGCGCTAAGTTGGATGGAGTAAATATACCAAAATGTGATAAATTTTGTTATGTGAGTTCTATTATTCAAATAGAAGGGGATGTCCAAAATGACGTTTGTCATAGGATCACTGTAGGATGTTTGAAATGGAGGACCGCATATGGAGTATTATGTGATTAGAAGATCCCTCTCAGGTTAAAAAGTAAGTTTTATAGAATACCTATACGGCCATCCATTCTGTATGTGAGTGAATGTTGGGTGGTGAAGAAACAAGGTCTCAACAAGATGAACATTACTAAAATGCATATATTGAGATGGATGTGTGGGAAAACAAGAAAGATCACTTGAGAAATGATTTTATCAGGAATAAATTGGGGGTGGCGAGCATTGAGGACAAGTTGCACGAATGTCGACTCAGACGGTACAGACATGTGCAACGCAAACTGACTAATGTGCCTATATGAAGCAATGTTGTTGAGTCAAGAACAATAAATAGAAGAAGAGGAAGACCTAAATTAACATGGGATGAGCTTATAAAGAGAGATTTTTAATCTCTACATCTCAACCAAAATATGGCCCATGATAGAGCTGAATGGAAACGAAGGATCCATGTAGCTGACCCCAACATAGTTGGGATTGAGTCTTAGATGATGACGACGATGATGATGATGTCCCCGACATCGACACTAATTTTTGGTGGGGCTACAAATGTTGCACCAAGAAAAACCCTAAAATAATAGTCTCCTATGTTTACCAAAAGTAATGCACTAATTCCCCTCTCAACACGAGTGGAAGCCTTATTGCAGTATACTTAAGGATTGAGCCCAAATTACAACCTTTTCAATTTATCCTCCAGTAGTTGAAAGATTGATTAAACTAAATTGTTGCTAAAGCAACAGAGTTTAAATAAGTAAATAACAGGTAATAAAGAGCACCACGCCGTGGGGTTTCGCTACCCATACCTATTTGATTATCCTAACGAGATCTAACACTTCAATAGTCATTGCAAAATTGAGGCTTAGCTGTTGCACCCTCACAGGATACATGTCGTCACCTAGTATGAACTCCCTTTAGACTGACCATCCTCGACACCCAAGTTTCCACTCGATAGAACTAAACTCCTTTACTTATGACCGACCATCCTCGACACGTAGCAGATCAAAGTCCAAACACCTTAGTATCCCTTATTGACAGCTCAGGGGGATAATAAGATCATTCTGTTGTTCTAATCACGTACACAACAATCTGCATATCCATGGTTATAACATATATGCAAAATAAGTCATCAATTTGCAAAGCAAGGCATCGAGAAAAATGATACTTTATTTAGAATTATATTGTCGAGTTTAGATACAAGCTAAGATAAAATATAGGCGATCGGATCTAGTCCCTGCCCCATGACAATGCATCTACATGCTCATGGTGAGGGACAACAACACAGAGAAAATAGGAATGATGGAGAAGGCCATGACGCCTGGTGTAGGAAGACCAATCTCTCCGATGCGGCCACCACCTCCTCGCTCCTTTCTTGGGTTTGTGTTGTAGAATGTGGCTTCTAATAACTGATAAGAGACCCTTTCAATAGTGATGAGGGTTCTCTTTTATAGATGCATTCCTCACCTCTAAAACCCTAAAGTTGAATGCTTGTGGTAGAAGGCATCTGATTGCATGGCCCATACTTGGTCCAAAAAACGACTCACGTGGGTTCTTCAATTTGTACCTCGCATCTGGTCCTCTGGCGAGCTAGCTTGGATGAACCGAAATGGGTTGGATGGATGTTGGGAAAACGCATCAAGATGCATGAATCTGGAAGACTCTAGGCGAAGAGCGGCTCTAGTTGGACGAATGGAAAAATTGCTCGCTTGACTGGGTGGTTGGAAGGTAATCAAAAAGAAAAACTTTCATCTGGGTGTTGTTACGTGACCTTGACATATTTTGCACAAAATAGATGCAAAAATACATTAAAATACAAAAAAGGGAAAATGATTGTATTTAAGTGAATATAAAGCTAAAACTAGGAATTATAAACAACAAATCCTAAAAAGTGAATAAAACATCATGTAAAAATGGGTACAAATATACTCATCAATCATCAACATAAATCCTTTTACAAGATTAATCACAAATAGAAAACTACAATATGCATTGAAAAGTAGATGTCATCATGTAAAAATGGGTAAAAATATACTCATCAATCATCAACATAAATCCTTTTACAAGATTAATCACAAATAGAAAACTACAATATGCATTGAAAAGTAGATGTCATCTAATAATGATTTGTTTATATTCCATTTGACATTTCTCTTAGTATAAACATACACAACAATCATATAATATATGAAACTCATCACAATAGTTCTAGTATTGCCCTTATTCCAACAATATCCTCCTTTTTTATGATAGTTATTTCCTTGATAAGAGAAAATGTGATAAAAAATATTAATAATTAAATAGAAACCTTAATTAATACAATGTGAAAAATTATAGTTGATATACAAATATATTGCGAATAATCTTAACGATATGGTTAATAAACATAGTACCATCCTCAGGATAATGCAGTTCATATTTTGAGTCTTCATTATTTTCTCTATTAATAAAAATATGGAAGTGTTAGTTCTTGATTTCAAGAAGTAATCTGAAAATGACACAAATGAACATAAACCCAAGTAAAAGCATGTACCTATTAATATAATTGTCTCCTTACCTAGTCAAAATAAAAAATAAAATATGAATGGTGAAAAAAACCTTATTAGTCCCCCTATAATGTGATTGCCCCCAAAGTAAAATTACTCAGATGAGTTGGGTAAAGATCAAATGGAACTTTTTCCAATCCTAAGTGATAAAACATTTGTTGAGATAGAGACCTTCCCTACTTTCCTATCAACACATTCCCTATTTGAAATGATAGTTTCATTGAAAACCTTACCAATTTTATAGAAATAGGAATATCTGGATAAAAATCTTTGAAGAAAATTTATATCTACAGAAGAAATTATTTATACTATAAATGAAGTTTTGTAAAGAAAATCCCAGAATGATAAATATAGGACCATTTTATCATTATACTATAAAATTTGATATTTTCAACAATTTGATCATATAACACGTGGATTATGTCTATATTACAATAATTAGAATATAAATTATAGAGTTGGATGTCAGAATACATTTGGAATCATGAAAATGTCTATGGAAAATATACATAAATGGAAGTAAGTAGTCAATTTTCAAGTAAAATTAAAATTTCTAATACACAAGAATGATGGTAAAAAATCAGTTAGGAATCTGTCTCAATTAGAATTAAACTTTTCCATAGGTAATGGTATTGTTAATATATCCACCAATTGGTTTATATTATCCATATTTTCAAGGAAAATGTGACTTTTCTCACAGTGATCGCCAAAGAAAATTACACTTGACCTCTATGTGTTTTGCACAATTATCCAAGTGAAGAATTTTCTATATGATTAGTAACACTTGTTCTATCATTTTATATACATATATATATATATATATATATATATATATATATATATATATGTGTGTGTGTGTGTGTGTGTGTGTGTGTGTGTGTGTGTGTGTGCATGTGTATTTATATACATGTGTATATACATATATATGTCTATATGTGTGAGTGTGGTTGGGTTATATATATGAAAACTTCTCAAAGTTTTTCTCAATTTAAAGAATTTGAGCATGAAAACTTCCGACAACCATGAATATTTCTTCAGCTATTGATATTGCTACAATACTTTATTTCTTTATAATCCAAGATACTAGTGAATTTAAGCGTACAAAACATGCGCCACTAGTAATCCTATCAATTATACATCAATCATAATACAAAATTGTATAGGTTATGAACTCAACATCGTCATATTTTGGATACCAAAAAATTAAGCCAATGGTTAAAGTAAGGAAAATCATAATTATAATTGTTGCACCAAGTTGTAGTTTCTTCAAATTAGTTTGAAATATAGAACAAATCCTATGGAGAAAGACATGTCACTTCTAGAGCTTGTAGGATAAAGTTGGCAACCAATAATGCCTCTGTACAAGTGAGTAAATACTAAAATTCCATCACTGTATTCATTAGATTTAATAGATGTAGCCATAGGAGTCATACATGTTTTATAAATTTTCATTTAAAATCTCATTCAAACTCATTAGTGTATGTTTCTTGACAAATAAATTTTTTTTGATAAAAAACAAAGAATGTAAGTTCTCCCACTAAATTATTGATATTCATTGTTCATTGGGTTAATGAAATCGTCTCAAAATATATCATGTTGATATCAAAAAATCATATCACTAACATAAGTTTGTACAATTATAAATGATTGATTTTTAACTTAACAAATAATGTATCATTGTCTTGTCTAGTTAGAAAAATCAATATTTAATAAAAATATTTGAGAAGCTCATACCATGTCTTGGAAGCTTATTTCATCCATATAAGTCTTTCATGAGGTATACAATAAAATAATAATCTCTTATATCTTCAAAACCAGGACATTGGGACACATTAACTTCTTATACAATTATTCCATATAAAATTTTCTCTTCACATCCATTTAATAAATCTTTATCATAGGTACTATAATATCCCTGACCTGGGTTATGCCTTAACCCTGGGAGTTTTGGTTAAGAAAGTTAATTAGATCCTCGATTTTATTTTGTGAAAAGTAATTAAGGCTCAAGAGGAACTTATTTTTCAATTTTAGTCCTTTTTGAATAATGTTGAAGCATAATAAGAATGAGAATGATGTTTTGGTATGGCTTGTGGTAGTCTGAGTACCAAGACAGAGATTGTTAAGCAATGTTTGTGCATTAAAACCTAGTTTTGGTGTAATGTGCAATTTACCCAAAACCCAGGGTTCAATATGCAAAATACCACTGCGAGAGGGTCCCTCATGTTTCTTGGCATCATGTAGAGAAAAGAAAATTAGAGGGACACCTCATTTGAATCACTTTTGAAGAGAGAGAATATTGATATTAAAATAATCAATATTTAAGCATAATTGGAACCCTAATTCAATTTAATGCAAAAATAAAAATATTAATTGAAGTGCCTTCAACCAAAAATGAGATGGTTGAATTTTCTTAAGAGTGGAAGTCCTTGAGCATTGCAAAGGCACTCAAAAATATCTAAGCAAGTGGAGAGCCCACTCACATTAGTTAAAGGAAAAAGTAATATCCACTAACTTATGGATATTATTATTATATGATTAAGGTGCTTAATTTATTTTCCTTTAAATCATGGATAATTGATAGGAATGAAAGGCAAGGAAGGAGGATTCATATGTAAGGAAGAAGAGGGGGAAAGTGGCAAGGAAATGGAGGAATTATCCCCTATATTCTCTCTCTTAAAAGGAAATTCAATAATACACATATATACTCACATATCCATAACTTGAAAGGGTTATTTTGAAACCACTTTCACTCTTTGCTTGCAAAACGACCAAGGGAGCTTAGGAGTAGGAGGAGGATGATCCCCAACCTGTAGGTAAGCTCCGTGGTCCTCTTTCACCTTGATTTCATGGTGGAAATTACAAATCAATGCTTGATTTCTTCTTTTCTCCCTTCAAACTTCAACCCTAGCCATTATTTTCACTCAAAGACTTCAGGATGAGCTTTGGATAGTTGAAGGAGTTTCTTTCACCATTGAAGATGTGGAGTTTGAAGCTTCTTTGGAGGTGGGTTTTATAACTTAAACCCTTAATATTATTATTGCATTCAATTCTTCATCAATTGTTGATCAATATGTTCTTATTGAAATTCATTTGATCAAATCAATGGAACCACTATGAGAATTACAACAAATTATGAAGGATTGTAGATTGATGATGATGACATCATCCTAAGCACACATCTCAATAATATCTAAAGAAAACGGTTTCAAAGGACTTGAGACCAAATGGTCCCAGACCGTTTGGAGGACAAGTGATGATATAGTTGAAGGTTGATTCAATTGGTTACAATTGATTTGATCTTAATGGCTCCAATTGTGAATTATACATCTATTGCAAACCCTAATAGGGTTGAGTGTTGAATCCTCAAGTGAATTGAATCAATTTAAGGGTTGATTGACCCAAACGCTCTCAAGACCGTTTGGAGGTCTATGGTTGAGTATGATTGGATGGTTGAAGATCCAATGGTTTCCAACTGATGAATAATTAATAGTTCAATTGGTGAAGGATCCAATGAAGTAAATACCTAATTGATTTGAGTGAATGGAACCCTAGTTGATCCTCTTGGTTTCAAGATGTTTTGGACCAAACGGTCTTGAGACCGTTTGAGTCCAAACGGTCTTGAGATTGTTTGAGTCCAAACGGTCTTGAGACCGTTTGGGGTTCAATTGGATCAAGACCGTTTGGGGTCCATTCAATCAAAACTGTTTAAGAGGTTCAATACAATCAAAACTATTTAGGATTGTTGACCGTTTAAGATAGTTGACCATTTGAAAGGAAACGATTTCAAGACCGTTTAAGGGACTAAGGGCCAAGACCATTTGAAGGTCTAACCCCAAGACCGTTTGAGGGTGTGTCCCCAAGATCGTTTAAATGTCATAATCAAAACCGAATGGAGGTCCAAATTGGTCCTAAACCCAATGAAGAATTAGATGGTCTGAAACTAATTGAAGGTTTGATTGATCAAAACCAATTGAGGTCTATTTGATCAAGACCATTTAAAGGTTCAATTAGTTCAAATTATGAAAAGACCAATAACCCCATGAGTGGTTGAAAAGTATACTAATGTTGATTACAATGGAAGTACCTTTAGGGTACTTAAATAATTAATGTAATTAGAGTACTCATCCTTTGATTCTTATGAATGCAAATAAGTACACTATGACAATCATAGGTGTATGTACTCTAATGAAGGGTTGAACTAACCTAATTGATGGGAAAACCCTAATTGATGGGAAAACCCTAATTGATAGGGAAATCTTGATTGAGATAAATTGGGTTATGAGAAATTATAATTGATGGGAATAGTAAACCTTAACCCTAATCTAGGGTAATGGAGTAACCCTAATCTAGGGTAAGGACATGAGGAATCCTAATTCAAGGTAACATAATGAAAAAACCCTAATTCAAGGGGATGCTTCATGAAATCCTAATTTTGGGTAAAGGTACATGAGACCCTAATTTGGGGGAAAGATATAAGAACCCTAATATAGGGTGATGTTATAAGAAACCCTAATATAGGGTGTTGCCTAGGTGCATCACATCTGTGCTGGTCAGTACGACCGTGGGATGAAGGTATGTGAAATCCTAACTGCAGATTGTAATATATGAAACCCCAAATCTCGGTAATGAAATGAGAAGCCCTACCCTTAATTTTGGGTAAGGGAATGAGAATTCCTATGTGATATAGAATAAGAAGCTTTAACCCTAATTTCGGATAATAACATGATAAACCCTAACCCTAATGAAGGGTGATGGTATGTGAAACCTAATCCTAATAATGGAATAGTGGCTAATATCCGGCTGAGGGAAATACCTAAAGTAGTTGATTATAGGAAACCTTATAGCAAGCAATGCTTTAATCTGAGATGAGTCCATATCATTGAAGATAGTCGGACAATTCTTATGTGTGTTCTATGACCTATGCACTTTATGATAAAGGTGATATGTTAGTGGATAAAAGTATTAAGATGGGAAAATACCTTAATACAATATAAGTTGATAAAGTTAAGTAAAGTTAAAAGTGATGAGGGAAGTAATACTTCAAGACCTCATAGATATCACATCCAACTCTTTAAGAGTGATACCCCTTGATGCATCTCAAATCCAACATACTTGGATGAATAACATATGAAGAGTGTTATCCTAATTGTTACATTAAAGATGTTTTAATGGGCCTTGAGAGCCATATGAGTAAGTTGTTGCCTAGTAAGAGGTACCAAGATGATTATAAAGGTCACTTGTAAGGGATGATAATGTTCATAATAAACCAAGAAATGGAAACTAAGTAATATGATAATAATAACAAAAGGATACAATAATAATAATGAAATCATGATCATACATGTTTTGGAATATGCTGAAAGGGGAAGAGAGGAATACTTTTATTACATAAAGAATGTGATTAAGTATGATGGCATGGCCAAAGTTTAATGCTAGTAAAAGGATGGGGTACCTGGCTGTGTAATCAGGATTGGTTAAAGTCCAATACCTAGCAGATGCACAAAGCTTGTAATCAGAATTGGTTAGAGTCCAATGCCTGGCTGTGTAATCAATATTGGTTAAAGTCCAATACCTGGTAGAGGCACGAAGCCTGTAATCAGGATTAGTTAGAGTCCAATGCCTGGCTGTGTAATCAGGATTGGTTAAAGTCTAATACCTGGCAGAGGCACGAAGCTCGTAATCAGGATTGGTTAAAGTCCAATACCTGGCAGAGGCACAAAGCCAGTAATCAGGATTGGTTAGAGTCCAATGCCTGGTTGTTTAATCAGGATTGGTTAAAGTCCAATACCTAGCAGAGGCACAAAGCCTGTAATTAGGATTGGTTAGAGTCTAATGCCTGGTTGTGTAATCAGGATTGGTTAAAGTCCAATACCTGGCAGATGCACAAAGCCTGTAATCAGGATTGGTTAAAGTCCAATACCTGATAGAGGCACAAAGCCTGTAATCGGGATTGGTTAGAGTCCAATGCCTGGATGTGTAATCAAGATTGCTTACAGTCCAATACTTGGCAGAGGTACGAAGCCTGTAATCAGGATTGGTTAGAGTCCAATGCCTGGCTGTGTAATCAGGATTGGTTAAAGTCCAATACCTGGCAGAGGCATGAAGCCTATAATCAAGATTGGTTAAAGTCCAATATCTAGCAGAGGCACGAAGCCTGTAATCATGATTGGTTAGAGTCCAATGCCTGGTTGTGTAATCAGGATTGGTTAAAATCCAATACTTGGCATAGGCACAAAGCCTGTAATCATGATTGGTTAGAGTCCAATGCCTGGCTGTGTAATCATGATTGGTTAAAGTCCAATACCTGCTAGAGGCATGAAGCCTGTAATCCGGATTGGTTAGAGTCCAATGCCTGGCTGTGTAATCAAGATTGGTTAGAGTCTAATGCCTGGCTGTGTAACTAGGATTGGTTAGAGTCCAATGCCTGGCTGTGTAATCATGATTGGTAGAGTCCAATGTCTGGCTGTGAAATTAGGATTGGCATGATCCAATACCTGGCAAAGGTATGAAGTCTATAACCAAAGGATTGACATAGTCCAATGCCTAGATAGAATGTGATGATGTATATTCTTATGTCTAGTATAATTCAATATCTGTTTAGTAGATTGGCTAAGGCCAGCAGATGGAAACAAGAATGAATCATGGGTGACATATCAGGATAATAAGGAAAAGCTTGAGATGTTGAAATGATATGATAGATAAATGATATACATGTTCTTCCTATTCCTTATAAAAAGAATAGATGATTTATTATTCTATCATAGACAGTTACAATACTTTAAAAGATGAGAATGATCTAAACTGCTTATCCTCTGCTCAGTTTTATATTATTAAACTGCAATAATAATGTTTTCGGTGGAGAGTTATATCTCTCGCTGGGGCAATTTTCAATTGTCTCACCCCCATGGGATTCAACATTTTTTTTTGGTAGGCGAGCACGGAAGAGTTTGAGAACATCTTGCATAGGAAGAACATCAACAGCAGTAAGGACAACAATGATAGCTGAGGTTGAGTGTACTGTCTGTCGTGTCTTGTAGATAGAAGTCATGTGTGTCATCTCTGTACTCTCAGGTCCTCGAAGTTAGTAGTTTGAACTTTAATGAATCAATATGGGATTTTGGCTTAATGCCTCGAGGTGTTTATGCTGCCTGTGTATAGTTTTAACATAGCAGTTGATGTTTGTAACCCTCAAGAAGGGATGGTACATGATATGTACTTATGAACCATGATGTAAATAAAATACATTGGTTCTTGTTCAAAGAGTTTTCCCTGTGTTTGGATCTCTTTGTAAATGGTTTTAATTTTTAGTGATTTTTAGTAATCCGCTGCTAACGAACGCTTCTATTTAAGTAAATCATGTTTTCTTCGAATGGTTCGTATCAATTTAGTGGTATCAGAGCTCTAGGTTCGCTGAATCTACAGAGACACATGACTAAGGTGTCGAGTCTGTTCTAAGTGTACCCCAATGTATCTTATAGTGCCTTCTGCTTATGCAGAAGAAGATATATAACACAAAGATGTTTGGAGGACATGAGGGACACATTGTTGAGAGCAATGTTGCTGCACCAGTAAAAGGTGCCAAGGACCAGACAAGAGAAGAAAAAGTGCCTGAGAATCCCCACGGTGATGAAGTCATGATGAGAAACCCAGATTTTCATACTCTTTTTGGGCAAATCATGACTACAATAATGCATATAACAGACCAGATGCCAGCACCGGCACCTAGGGCACTAGTTTCCAATGAGGGATATGTGTCTGGTAAGACTTTTGAACGACTACATCATGTAGGAGCCATAGAATATGCTGGGACATCTGACCCAGCAGATGCTGATATCTGGCTCACTGAGTTATAAAAGGCTTTTAAGATCCTTAGTATTCTAGATTTCGACAAGGTCAAACATGCTGTGTACCTTTTGAAGGGTAGCGTTGGACACTGGTGGGCTATAGAAGAAATAAAAAGGAATGATGAAGAGGTTGATTGGGAGGAATTTCGTCGATAATTCATCAATAAGTATTTTCCAAAGACATACTTAGATGAAAAGATCTCACAGTTTGAGAAGATTCGACAGGGAGTCATGTCGATAAATGAATATGAGGTTAAGTTTATGGAAGTTTTGCGATTTTTTCCTCAAATGGCTGCTATTGAGGAGGAAAAGATCTGACGTTTTGAGAAGGGATTGAATGCTGAGATGTCCATCCCGACATCTGCATTAGAAAGTAGAGAAAGGCTCACTACATTTGTGGAATCAATTCGGAGAATAGAAAGGTCTACGACAAGGAAACATGAGACAGACCTTAAAAGGAAGTCTACACAGTCACATGAATAGTTGATTTGTGGTACTAAACAATCAAAGATTTCAGTAGTACCGACTCAACCACAATATAGTGCACCAATGCAACAGTCACCAAAAAGGCTCTGAGCTTGCTATATATGTGGACAGAAAGGACATCTGAGGTGGCAATGTCCAAGTAGAAAGTAATGTGGTGACCCAACAGATAAGACAATAGATAACCCGTAAAGGTAACATGTCGGATAAAATTTTCATTCTGAATAACCTTTCCTTTTTCTTCTCTTTGCCTACTGATTATGAGTAAGGTAGTTATTAATAAACTTTCTTCAGTCAGTCCTTTAAGGGCAAGGAGAAGAGATAAAAAGGATGGAAATGTGTATTCCGTTCAATATTCTTTTTAAAAATGTTAAAATTTCTCTCTCTTCATTAAGGAAGGGAAGAGAGATAAAAGGAACTCAGCGGAAATCTGAGATATTTAAAGAGATAAAAACATAAAATAAAATAAATACATACTACCTAATTTCAGTTCTTGAATACCTTGGCCAGGTTTTCATTTATTGAAGGTAAGGTAAGTATGACATACCTCGATTGTTATCTTTCTGATTACCCTGATCAAGTAATCATTCGAAAACAATCTAAAAAGAGCCTAATGAAGTAGGAGAGGCATCAATATTTCTACCACATTCTAATTGATATACGGAGGGATTTGATTTAATTATAAATCAACTTATAAACAAAAGAAGATGTTTAGTATAATGTATACCCTGGTCCTCTGACCTAGAGGTAACAGTTACTTGATGGGAGGTAACAATAATCAGTGATGAGCCAAAGGTTTGAATACCCAGATCTAGTAATCATAATGATGATAATACTAAGATGTGGTGACATGTAATTATCCTTATAATTTTTTATGCAGATGGCAAGTTACCAGGATGAGACAAGAATGATTGACTCATGAACAAGTTGAAGGTTCATGTAATTGATAATCTCTTCTCTTTAATAAACAACCCTGGGTGATGATGGGGTGATAAGAAGAATGTGTTTTCTTATGCTCTTTCCTGTCTGGGACATGGCAATCATGTGGGTCTTATGACACTTGATGTACATAAATTAAAGTGTTCTTTTGATGGATACTTAGAAAAGTATCAATTTGTCTTGAACTTGGGTTTCAAGATAAAGATAAATGTAAAAAGTAATGTCTCATGATGAAAGGAAGATGAGGATGTGATGTGTTTTCAACACATATGATAGATCCAAGGCAAGAGATTCTGATATCTGAGAAATATCATATTATTTTATGATGATTTCCTGGAATGATTAACTATGAAATAAGTTCAGATACCTAATGTAGCATGGACATCATATGTTAGGGGTTTATGCCTTGCATAAACATAACATTGATGAGGATGAACTATTTGAAGGAATAATTGTAAAAATTATTGCGAGAAAGCTTATCAAATTAATTTGACAAATAACCTCTATCTAAATCTATAAAAGCAACTTATACACAACATCTAAAGATACCTTTAAGATAAATTCTTAAAATTGACAAATAACCTTCCCTTATGATAAGAGAATGTACAACTAATGAGATAGTCAATACAAGTAGTAAGAAAGCCTAGTGTTGTGTCAGCTGGTTAGATGGCACAACATGTCATATCTTCTATAATAAGCTGTGTGGAAGAACTTTGTATCGATCAAAGTTTAATGGTATCTTCATGACATTGAGATGTTATGTGAAGACTTGATGAGATGATAAATGAATAATATCTGCTTCCCTTTATCTAGGATTTCAGGGATGAAATCATTGTTAGGGGTTTATAATTGTAATATCCCTGACCTGGGTTATGCCTTAACCCTAGGAGTTTTGCTTAAGCAAGTTAATTAGATCCTCAATTTTATTTTGTGAAAAGTAATTAAGGCTCAAGAGGAACTTATGTTTCAATTTTAGTCCTTTTTGAATAATGTTGAAGCATCATAAGAATTAGAATGATGTTGTGGTATGGCTTGTGGTAGCCTGAGTACCAAGACAGAGCTTGTTAAGCAATGTTTGTGCATTAAAACCTAGTTTTGGTGTAATGTGCAATTTACCCAAAACCCAGGGTTCAATATGCAAAATACCACTGCTAGAGGGTCCCTCATGTTTCTTGGCATCATGTAGAGAAAAGAAAATGAGAGGGACACCTCATTTGAATCACTTTTGAAGAGAGAGAATCTTGATATTAAAATAATCAAGATTTAAGCATAATTGGAACCCTAATTCAATTTAATGCAAAAATAAAAATATTAATTGAAGTGCCTTCCAGAAAAAATGAGATGGTTGAATTTGCTTAAGAGTGAATGTCCTTGAGCCTTTCAAAGGAACTCAAAAATATCTAAGTGAGTGGAGAGCCCACTCACATTAGTTAAAGGAAAAAGTAATATCCACTAACTTATGGATATTATTATTATATGATTAAGGTGCTTAATTTCTTTTCCTTTAAGTCATGGATAATTGATGGGAATAAAGGCAAGGAAGGAGGCTTCGTATGTAAGGAAGAAGATGGGGCAAGTGGCAAGGAAATGGAGTAATTATCCCCTATATTCTCTCTCTTAAAAAGAAATTCAATAATACACATATATACTCACATATCCATAACTTGAAGTGGTTATTTCGAAACCACTTTCACTCTTTGCTTGCAAAACGACCTAGGGAGCTTAGGAGCAGGAGGAGGAGGATCCCCAACCTGTAGGTAAGCTCCATGGTCCTCTTTCACCTTGATTTCATGGTGGAAATTACAAATAAATGCTTGATTTCTTCTTTTCTCCCTTCAAACTTCAACCCTAGCCATTCTTTTCACTCAAAGACTTAAGGACGAGCTTTGGATAGTTTAAGGAGTTGCTTTCACCATTGAAGACGTGGAGTTTGAATCTTTGAAGCTTATTTGGAGACGGGTTTTATAACTTAAACCCTTAATATTATTATTGCATTCAAATCTTCATCAAATGTTGATCATTTTGTTCTTATTGAAATTCATTTGATCAAATCAATGGAACCACTATGAGAATTCCAACAAATTATGAAGGATTGTAGCTTGATGATGATGACATCATCCTAAGAACACATCTCAATAATATCTAAAGCAAACGGTTTCAAAGGACTTGAGACCAAACAGTCTCAAGATCGTTTGAGACCAAACGGTCTCAAGATCGTTTGAGACCAAACGGTCTCAAGACCGTTTGGACTCAAATGGTCTCAAGACCATTTGGGATCAAATGGTCCCAGACCTTTTAGAGGACAAGTGATGATATAGTTGAAGGTTTATTCAATTGGTTACAATTGATTTGATCTTAATGGCTCCAATTATGAATGTTCCATCTATTACAAACCCTAATCGGGTTTAGTGTTGAATCCTTAAGTGAATTGAATCAATTTAAGGGTTGATTGACCCAAACGGTCTGAAAACCATTTGGAGGTCAACCAAATGGTCTCAAGACCATTTGGAGGTCTATGGTTGTGTATGATTGTATGGTTGAAGATCCAATGGTTTCCAACTGATGAATAATTAATAGTTCAATTGATGATGGATCCAATGAAGTAAATCCCTAATTGATTTGAGTGAATGGAACCCTAGTTGATCCTCTTGGTTTCAAGATGTTTTGGACCATATGGTCTTGAGACCGTTTGGGGTTCAATTGGATCAAGACCATTTGGGGTCCATTTGATCAAAACTGTTTAAGAGGTTCAATACAATCAAAATATTTAGGATCTTTGACCGTTTGAGATAATTGGTCGTTTGAAAGGAAACGGTTTCAAGACCATTTAAGGGACTAAGGGAAAGACCGTTTGAGGGTGTGACCCCAAGACTGTTTAAAGGTCATGATCAAAACTGAATGGAGGTTCAAATTGGTCCTAAACCCAATGAAGAATTAGATGGTCTAAAACTAATTGAAGGTTTGATTGATCAAAACCAATTGAGGTCTATTTGATTAAGACCATTTAAAGGTTCAATTAGTTCAAATTATGAAAAGACCAATAACCCCACGAGTGGTTGAAAAGTATACTAATGTTGATTACAATGGAAGTACCTTTAGGGTACTTAAATAATTAATGTAATTAGAGTACTCATCCTTTGATGCTTATGAATCCAAATAAGTACACTATGATAATCATAGGTGTATGCACTCTAATGAAGGGTTGAACTAACCTAATTGATGGGAAAACCTTACTTGATGGGAAAACCCTAATTGATGGGGAAATCATGATTGAGATGAATTGGGATATGAGAAATTCTAATTGATGTGAATAGTAAACCTTAACCCTAATCTAGGGTAATGGAGTAACCCTAATCTAGGGTAAGGACATGAGGAATCCTAATTCAAGGTAACATAATGAAAAACCCTAATTCAAGGGGATGCTTCATGAAACCCTAATTTCGGGTAAAGGTACATGATACCCTAATTTGGGGGAAAGATATAAGAACCCTAATATAGGGTGATGCTATAAGAAACCCTAATACAAGGTGTTTCCTAGGGGCAGTACGACCATGTTGGTCAGTACGGTCGTGGGATGAAGGTATGTGAAATCCTAACTGCAGATTGTAATATATGAAACCCCAAATCTCAGTAATGAAATGAGAAACCCTACCCTTAATTTTGGGTAAGGGAATGAGAATTCCTATGTGATATAGAATAAGAAGCTTTAACCCTAATTTTAGATAATGCCATGATAAACTCTAACCCTAATGAAGGGTGATGGTATGTGAAACCCTAATCCTAATAATGGAATAGTGGCTAATATCTGGATGAGGGAAATACCTAAAGTAGTTGATTATAGGCAACTTTATAGCAGGCAATGCTTTAATCTGAGATGAGTTCATATCATTGAAGATAGTCGGACAATTCTGATGTGTGTTCTATGACCTATGCACTTTATGATAAAGGTGATAGGTTAGTCGATAAAAGGTATTAAGATGGGAAAATACCTTAATACAATATAAGTTGATAAACTTAAGTAAAGTTAAAAGTGATGAGGGAAGTAATACTTCAAGACCTCATAGATATCAAATCTAGCTCTTTAAGAGTGATACCCTGTGATGCATCTCAAATCAAACATACTTGGATGAATAACATATGAAGAGTGTTATCCTAATTGTTACATTAAAGATGTTTTAATGGGCCTTGAGATCCATATGAGTAAGTTGTTTCCTAGTAAGAGGTACCAAGATGATTATAAAGGTCTCTTGTAAGAGATGATAATGTTCATAATAAACCAAGAAATGGAAACTCAGTAATATGATAATAATAACAAAAGGATACAATAATAATAATGAAATCATGATCATACATGTTTTTGATAATTCTGAAAGGGGAAGAGAGGAATACTTGTATTACATAAAGAATGTGATTAAGTATGATGGCATGGCCAAAGTTTAATGCTAGTAAAAGGATGTGGTACCTGGCTGTGTAATCAGGACTGGTTAAAGTCCAATACTTAGCAGAGGCACGAAGCCTATAATCAGGATTGGTTAGAGTCCAATGCCTGGCTGTGTAATCAGGATTGGTTAAAGCCAATACCTGGAAGAGGCACGAAGCCTATAATCAGGATTGGTTAGAGTCCAATGGCTGGCTATGTAATCAGGATTGGTTAAAGTCCAATACCTGGCAGAGGCACAAAGCCTGTAATCAAGATACGTTAGAGTCCAATGCCTGGCTGTGTAATCAGGATTGGTTAAAGTCCAATATCTGGCAGAGGCACGAAGCCTGTAATCAGGATTAGTTAGAATCCAATGCGTGGTTGTGTAATCAGGATTGGTTAAAGTCCAATACCTGGCAGAGGCAGGAAGCCTGTAATTAGGAATGGTTAAAGTCCAAT
The DNA here is from genome assembly GCA_963693085.1 of Alisma plantago-aquatica. Taxonomy (NCBI): domain Eukaryota; kingdom Viridiplantae; phylum Streptophyta; class Magnoliopsida; order Alismatales; family Alismataceae; genus Alisma; species Alisma plantago-aquatica. The sequence continues at coordinate 371,127,462 of OY856415.1, read as the reverse complement.
ACTTGGCAGAGGCACAAAGCCTGTAATCAGGATTGGTTAGAGTCTACTGCCTGGCTGTGTAATTGGGATTGGTTAAAGTCCAATACCTGGTAGAGGCACGAAGCCTGTAATCAGGATTGGTTAGAATCCAATATCTGGCTATGTAATTAGGATTGGTTAAAGTCCAATACCTAGCAGAGGCACGAAGCCTGTAATCAGGATTGGTTAAAGTCCAATACCTGGTAGAGGCATGAAGCCTATAATCAGGATTAGTTAGAGTCCAATGCCTGGATGTGTAATCAGGATTGATTAAAGTGCAATACCTGGCAGAGGCACGAAGCCTGTAATCAAGATTGGTTAGAGTCCAATGCCTAGCTGTGTAATCCGGATTGGTTAAAGTCCAATATTTGGCAGAGGCATGAAGCCTGTAATCAGGATTGGTTAGAGTCCAATGCCTGGCTGTGTAATCAGGATTGGTTAGAGTCCAATGCCTGGCTGTGTAATCAGGATTGGTAGAGTCCGATGCTTGGATGTGAAATCAGGATTGGCATGGTCCAATACCTGGCAAAGATATGAAGCCTATAACCAAAGGATTGGCATAGTCCAATGCCTAGATAGAATATGATGATGTATATTCTTATGTGTGGTATAATTCAATATCTGTTTAGTAGATTGGCTAAGGCCAACAGATGGAAACAAGAATGAATCATGGGTGACATATCATGATAATAAGGAAAAGCTTGAGATGTTGAAATGATATGATAGATAAATGATATACATGTTCTTCCTATTCCTTATAAAGAGAATAGATGATTTACTGTTTTATCATAGATAGTTGAAATACTTTAAAAGATGAGAATGATCTAGACTGCTTATCCTCTGCTCAATTTTATATTATTAATCTACAATAATAATGTTTTTGGTAGAGAGTTATATCTCTCGCTGGGGCAGTTTTCAATTGTCTCACCCCCGTGGGATTCAACATTTTTTAGGTAGGCGAGCATGGAAGAGTTTGAGAACATCTTACAGAGGAAGAACATCAGTAGTAGAAAGGACAACAGTGACAGCTCAGGTTGAGTGTACTGTCTGTCGTGTCTTGTAGATAGAAGTCCTATGTGTCATCTCTGTACTCTCAGGTCCTCGGAGTTAGTAGTTTGAACTTTAATGAATCAATATGAGATTTTGGCTTAATGCCTCGAGGTTTTTATGCTTCCTGTGTATAGTTTTAAAAGAGCAATTGATGTGTGTAACCCTCGAGAATGGATGGTACATGATATGTACTTATGAACCAGGATGTAAATAACATTGGTTCTTGTTCAAAGAGTTTTCCCTATGTTTGGATCTCTTTGTAAATGGTTTTAATTTTTAGTGATTTTCAGTAATCCACTGCTAACGAATGCTTCTGTTTAAGTAAATCATGTTTTCTTCGAACGGTTCGTATCAGGTAGCTTTCTAATGCTAAACCTACATATAAACACAAATTTACCTATTGTATGTAAGTTTTGTCAAAATCAATTCCTTCTTGTTGGTTATTGCCTCGATCCACAAGTTACACTTTATACAATTTAAATTACCAAATTCATCAAGATTGTTCCTAAGGACCCATTTTTGATAAGTGTTGTGTTGGGTAGTCTAAAATTAGACCAAAGATTTACTTTAAAAAATTAATTAATCTCTTCTGGCATTGATACGATCAACAATAATCACCAATGGCACCGTAATTGATACTTTGGATCTAATTTGGATGCAATTTCCATTTTGGTTTGTTATATAATCCAAGATATATAGATTCTAAATTTTATCTCTAGGTTCACCTATAATCAAATCACTAGGATTCTCTTCAACAAGACTAAGAGTGAATTGGTTAGGTGAAGGTTCTTCAACTTTATTTGTATTCTTAATTGTTTTACCTTCTTTATTTTCTCAACTGGTGGAGTAATTCAAGTGCGAGATCCTCAATTTGAGGAATCAAATCTTCAATATCACATTTTGGTGTATTTCTTGTAATATTTTAAGATTCTTCAACAAAAGTAAATTGAAAATTATATATGCTTTACTGGTTGTGAATATCAATCTAGCATTTGATAACAACCAGGAGGAAATACACTCTGAAACCACATTACAAATATGAAAATCTCTAGTAAATCTACTTATGCAATCCTGAGAATAATTAAATACATAAATTGCCTAGGGGAATAGAATACAATATGGAAAGTAAAGGTGGATAGAAAAGTACATATGCTTGTCAGGATTGTAGGGCATGGTGCTATACTAGCTAATGAGAGAAAGAAAGAAACGGACATTACTAAATTTAGTTTATGCGAGAGGTGTAAATAACACTATGAGTCAACTCTTCATGCCTTGTGAGACTAGAAGTTTGTATTACAAGCTTAAAAAGTAATTTTGCAAACTGAGGAGATGGATAGGTTCTTTGGGGCTTTAGACTCAAAAAATTAGTTTAAATAATGCTTAGTTGATAATAAAATCAAAGTAAAGATTTTACTTATTATCTGAAATTACATTGGGTTAAGTAGAAATCAACATGTTTTCAAAAAAAACTATAGAACCAATGAGCATCAAATATCTTATATCAAGAAAGCAGTCATTATCAATGATAAAGCATGGAGCAGCCCGAGCATGAGCGTGAAGGAACATAGGCAGGGTAATAAAAAACCACCATACCTTGACCACATTATACTAAATACAAATGCAACAATGAAATGAATGCCACATCACCTGCAGTAGTGACACACAATGAGTCAAGGACATAGTGAGGAAGTAGGGGGGAAATATAGAACCGATTGTGCATGGAAGCTGAATTAACAAGATTTTGCATGGCGCTGAATATTTGGATCAGTGGGGTTTCAATAAGGTTGTGGTTGTAACTGACTACCTTGCAACAACTAATAATATAGAAGAATATAACTGACAGAACCCAAAGTCTACTTATTGGTTGTTAAAGGTTTAGAAGTTTTTGAAGGAGCAAAGAAGAGCGTGATTCACATGTAGAGAGAAGAATAGGATTGTAGATATGTCCACTAAGACTCACCATAAAAGCATTAACTAGATTTAGGACTATGTGAATCCACCTCCAGATACTGTGGACCTCCTAAATCAAGAACTATGTAATGGTAGTAGTACTACCATGTTTTAGTTTGCTTCTCATACTAGAGAGTGTAATTTAAATTTGAATTTGCTTGCAAGAGAAAGGAAAGATGAATAAAAGAGCTATGTGTCTTACTCCAAAAAGAAAAGAATGAATTTCAAGATTTGGTGTCAAGGTTGTATCTATCATTATTAGTGTTTAGGATATTTCATGTAGATAGAAACGTATGAATATATTCAACTTTGGGATTCTTGACGTAAACAATCTTATATAAAGTTCTTTAGAGATTGGGATGGATGTAAAATTCTATTCAGATAACATGAAGTATTGACTACTTCTACAAAAGGTTTTTGAAGTGATCTATCTTATTCTCAAATAGGCCACATTATTGAGGAACTCTAGCTGAATAAATGTGTGTCCATAACCCTCTTGACCATCAAAACTTTCAATTTGTTATTTTCAAACTCCTAATCTTAGTCATTTCTAATGATGCTAATCTTAAGTTTACTTTCTCTCTAGGGAACCCGCTCTTCCTTCTCTCTAGAATCTGCCGGCGGCTGCCGTTGGGGGGAGGGAACGCTTCCTTGGTGCTTTCCTCCCCCTGGCTTCCACACAGCCACGACGGAGTCCGATTGAAGCTTGGTGTGGAATCCTAGAGTAAAGATGCAGCTGGGGTCTTCTCCTCGGGTGACCTGGAGGAAGGGGGTAAGACAAGGAGCATCGCGAGGAGCTGATGCGGATCTGCAGATCGCCTATGTCGACTGATCGACCTCCACTTAGTTCAAGAGTGATTGGTGGAGAAGAGCCTTCCTTCCCAGATCTGTGGCTCCACACTTGATAATCCATCTTTGCAGGTGAAGCTAAGGGATCCCTCGCCCTTTCTTCTCAGGTACCCCTTACTCCTCTCTCCGAGCGAGTCCTGGCTCATCCAGGGAAGTGAAGGCCATGTCATCCGTGACCTCAGTGTTTGCCTCGGTGACCTCAGCATGGTATTGTGCTCGGGTCCTGTCTCCTGTCCTGGGGTTCCGACCCCGACACAGAAGAAGCTCAGCGCTAGTTCTCTTGGGATGGCACACCAGGGATTCCCTTCGGGTTCCTTGTTAGGATGTTACCTCGACACTGAGTCCACTCGGTAGAATCGGGATGATTTTGGCCCCCACTCGCTCACTAGCCACGAGCTTGTCTTCTTTGGCTATTTGGGTTTAGGAGGGCAGACTGAAATGAAGATGTGCATCGTCACCTATTTCTTCTCATCTTTGGCTTTCTCTGCTGCTGTTATCGGGGACACTTAGGTGTTCGATGATAAGCTTTTGAGAACAGGATGTGTGGTGGCCACTCCACTGCTAATCCTATGTGATGGTCTTCCTTTACGGATGTGTTTGTTCCATCCTCAGGGACTCATCGGCGTCGGCTCCAATCGAAGAAAGGGATCCTCATGTGGTGCTGCTTTGACGCCGAGCCCACTCGGTAGCACCGAGATGGTATGCCATCTTGCATCCATAGGTTTCAAACAAAATCCTTCTTTGGTGTTCGATGAAATCGCGGTGGAACACAGGCCGATCTCTCCGTTGGTCTACTGAGTTCCACTTGATCGACAGTTGGTTCAGACCAATCAGTTGATGAGGCGCCATGGATGACGATGGACGGGGGTTACTTCCAGTCCACCCCTGCGACCGTGATTCTGCTTCTATCTGCTCGTTGAGTTCACCAAGACACTAATCAGTGTTGTTCAGTGCCTTGATTCAACCTTTATATTTCTTCCGACCACTAATTTCAGAGGATGATCATATTGCTATGTGCGAAGGAGTAATATGATGGTCGAATTGATCATTATTCCAGTCTGATCAGTCTACCGTTGGAGTCTTCTACGAGAAGATGGTATAACAGAATAGACACTGCGATCTGTAGCTGTTTGAGGCAGATAAACTCCAAAACAGAAGTGCGGCCTTGCTTGGTGCATAGATAGAAGCTGGATGTCCTTCGTCTACCTTTTGTGCTTGTACAATTTGTGGGTGGTCATTATTTTCAGTGTAGCTCCTCAGCTGTTTAGACTATGGATAATCAGTCTCTTGTTTGTGTATTTTCCTGGGACGCTTCTTTCTGGTTTGTAGTTTCTTCTGTTTAGGGATCTTATGTTTAAGATCGATTGTAATCTGGTCTTTTGCTTTCTTTCTGTAATCCTATAAAGGGTTAGGGGGTGCGTCTTCATGTACCTAAAGTTTGGTAATTTTAATAGCAACCGAGTTTTGTCACCGACCAAAAAAAAGTTTACTTTCATTTCCAATTTAGAGAAAAATATGTTGAATGAAAAAAAAAATATGTTGAAACATAAAAAGTAGAACCAATTAAATCTATAGTAATCATGAATAATAGCAGAGCAATAAAATTTGACACTTAGAGATTGTGTCCCAATTGGTCCAAAGGTGTACATATGGATAATCTCTATAGGTCTAGTGGTAGATAAAAGAAAGCTTGGGAAGTACTCTAACTTGTTTAGGTTTGAATAGATTATGGATAAGGTTCATGTTCAAACATATCCTAGCCTTGTATGGTACATGCGTTCATTAGCTAAAAGACATTTTCCTTTGACAAGACTAGTTAATTTTGGCATATAGGATATATTGATTTCATTTCCTCCTTCCCTAATGTAGAACATCATTATTTTCATATAGAAGTCTACATTCACTCGTCTTAAATAAGACAAAAAAAATAATTAACACATAGTTGACGAATACTAATAAGTTTATGATGCAAATCATCTACAAGGAAAACATTTTTTTATGGAAAGTTTAGTACCTATACTCCTGATTCTAGTTGTTATGCCTTTACCATTATCAGAAAAGATCACTATCCATCATTTCTTATTCTAGAACATTTTGAACTTCTTCATGTCATTATTCATGACATTATTAATCATGTAATCTTCAATTTCTGTGCTTTTCTATGGGTTAGGATTCTCTTGATTTGAATTATCAAATATGCTTATTTTTCAATTAAAATCATTCTTATTTAGAATACATGAACCATATATCATATCTAAGAAAATAACATCTTGATCAACATACTTGGTAGTTGGAAAAACTATATACCAGTAAAATAATAAGCTTGATTGACTATGAATTCAACTGACATAAGTATCGTCAAATTGTGAAAATTATACACTTTTATAATAGTCAATCATGATGTTATAGAATTATATTAAATAATCAAGTAAAGTACAATAGAAATCAATTTTGAAAATAATAAGAAACATATTTATCATTAGGATTAGATCACAACTTTCATGTCAAGGAGGAAGAGAGGAACAAAGTACGGGGAAAGGCTTTTGATATCCAAACTAGCTTCCTAGGATTTTCCTTCCTATAGTGGAATTGGTTAACATGATTTCTATAGTGGTGTAGAATGAGAAACAAAGTTGGCTTTTAGTTAAAATGTTGAACTCAGAAGGTTTGTTGAATCTCTTCTTAAATGGATAATTATTGGATTTTTATCAAACAACATTTGTATCAAATTTCTTATATAAGTAATTAATCCAATTTTATTACTCGTAATAGCCCATAGAAACTTGGATATTTTATATTGTGTGCTTTGTTTTCTCTCATATATCACAATTTTTTTTAAGAAGTACTACTTCAAAATATAGGTTGTTCATTTCATCACATATCTGATCATAATTTTCATGATTTCATAATATAGGTTGAGATTGATAATCATGTAATCTTTTAACAAGAGAAGAATCGACTCTATTTAAAATAAATGTCTATATCAATTTTATCAATCTTGGACTATAAAGTATATGAAACATCACTAGTATAGGGAGATGATTTGAGGTCGTTAAATTCACACATAATATCCACAATTTCCTTATGAAATTTCTCCTCTATCTTAAATAACTACTCATGAACACTCATGTAGCCTAGAACTTCATTTCTTTTAAGAAAAATCATATCAATAAGTTCTTCCTTGAAAATATCAAGTAATTATCTAATTTTATACCTCTTCACTTGTCTTTTTTATGCATCAAGTTATGTTGATATCTTCGTCTTTGGACTTTATTTGAAAAGAAAATTTCCCCTTTTCATAAGGCTTGACCCCTTTATTTTCCCTTTGGGTCCTCTTCTGTGATAAGGAATTTGACAGCCATATTGCAACCATTGGAGTCTTCATATTCATTTTTGGTACTCATGAATGTTGAATCCCAAGTTGTTGCTTTCACTATTGTCCTTCTTGTTTTCTTTTCACTTTAATATTTTCTTTCTTTTTCTCTTGACTATCATACATCTGCTCTAAATATTTCCTTTTCTTCCACATTCATAGAAATTAGAAAGAAGAGAGTAAGTAAAATTAGACATCTTTTAATATAACTTCTTACCCTTGAAACAATTTTTGGGTTGATCTTCTTTCTCTCTATCAACTTCATCCGTTAACTTATCTTTAACAATATCAAGGCTACCTATCAACTAATCGATCTTTAGATTGTTGAGGTCATTGGAATCTTTTATTGTTGTCGCCTTTCTATTACACTTAGGAATGATATATATGAGTATCTTTGTCATGTGTTCTTTCTTAAAAAATTCCTTACATTAGATGTTAGACAATTTAAAAGGATGGAAAATTTGGACACAATGTGATCATTGAATTCTTTCTTTTATAGCTAAACATTTCTAGTATATATCTAAGCATGTTAATCTCGAATTTCTTGAATTGGTTTGCTCCCAAATCTGAATCACATATGTAGAATCATAACAAGACATCCTATCAAATTAGTAAAAGGAATGCTTGAAGTAAAGAATACTTACATTGTTTGTGTTGAGTGTAGCATTCTTTATCGTGACTGCTTCCCATTCATGAAATGGTGTTTTCGGAGATGTGCACTCCTTAACCACCATCTTCACTAATTCATGACTTATACCTTGTAGCAAAAATTGCATCCTCCTCTTTCAATGTAAGTAGTTCATTCCACAAAAAGAGGAGGACGGATTTAACGAGTCTATACTCCTTCCAAGTTAAGCATTCTAGCAACATTGTCTTCCGTGCTTCTATATTTTTTTTGGGAGTTACATCAAAGACTTGCTTATATAACAATTGATAATAGAGTCTAGAGGGGGCGAACAATAATTTTTATTCCTTTTTACAAATAAAAAATAGATATTAGCAGCACTTGATGTATAAAAAACCTTGTGAATAGAATGAGGTCGAAGAATAGTACAAGTACATCGTCATTTAACATGGTTCAGGAACCATAAAGAATTCCTAATATGTGTCTACAAGGATATTTAACCAACAACTTTGGCAACAATCCCTATTTGACTTGTGAGGAAATAGAAGACATATATACCAAATAATAAAAAGATAAAACAATGCACTTTCTCCTTTAGATCTGGCCATTGGAGTATAATTTTTCCCTTTTCCATGCGGTCTAGAAATCACCTCAACACCTTATTGTGATGTGGCAAAAGGAAGCTCACTACCTGATGTCCATTTTATGTACATATACATACATATATACATACATACATACATATATACATACATATATATATATATGTATATGTATATGTATATATATAAATAAATAAATAAATATATATATATATATATATATAGACACACACACACACACAGATATATATATATAAATAAATAAATAAATATATATATATATATAAATAAATAAATAAATAGATAAATAAATAAATAAAATATATATATATAAATATATATATATAAATATATATATATATATATATAAATATATATATATATATATATATATATATATATATATAATATATATATATATATATATATATATATATATATATATATATATATATGGGTGTTCATTCAATACCGCGAGGGTAGCCTAGAATTCACTACCCGTCAGCCAAAAAAGTAACTATTTGACCAGTAAAGTAACTCTCTAAGCAAAAAAGTAACTATGTTGATAAAAACATAACTATACAACTAAAAGAGTAAATTAGTGAAAAATACACAGTAAATATATATACATTTGTATTTTTGAATCTGTTGTTGCAAATGTAACTATGTATGCATCAAAAGTAACAGTTTACAAGGTAAAGTAACCCTCTACATGTCAAATGTAAGAAACTTCAAAAAAAGTAACTGAAATAGGGTGCGGGTAGCTACCCCCATGGGTATTAAACGTGGGCCATATATATATATATATATATATATATATATGGCTGTTTATTTGTTACCCGGCGGGTAGAATTGGCCGAGTTACCCGGCAACAGCGCGTGGTGGCAGGCATTTGTAAATGAGTCGGAGTTACTGTAGCACGCATTTCAGAAAAGAAAAAAACCACGCAACGTCCTCCGCGTTCGTCTGTGCCGCCGCTTGGCTAATAGATCCGATCTACCCCCATCCGCCGCTGAACGGCCCACATGCATAAATCCACCTCTGATTCCAACTTCCCTGGCATATTTCGATCTTTATTTTACATTTCTTCCTCAGAAATCCCTATATTCATCTCCATTCCCGAATAACAAGGACGACTTCCCCTTTTATCAATTTTGTAGAGGAGGACGACTAAGGTGTCTCCCACCTTCATCTGTGTATCGCGTGACGATATCGATTTTCAACAAGTTGATTCCACCATTTAGACCTTCTGTTGTGAAGCTCACGCCGCTGAGGAGGAGGGAGTGGGGGTGGTTGGAGAATTCCCTATTCAGTCTGCATATTTAGGAGCAAATTGATGTTGTGTGAATTCCATGCCACTGAGGAGGAGGGAGTGGAGGTGGTGAGAGAATTCCCTGTTCTATCTGCATTTTTATGAGCAATAGTTTTTCCAAGCTACATTCATGTAGATTTTGTATTTCTCATTTGTCAATTCATTCAGTTATACTCATTTTTCTATTTTTTCTCATCATTTCAATGTGTATTCATCCCTCTATCTTGTGTGGGAAAGAAACCCAATTTTTGTGTCTGTATTTTCGTTGTTGAAGTAGTAACTGTCATACATGTTTTTATGTTTTGTGTATTTACTCTCTTGTTATACTTGGTTACTCTTTTGCCTTACCGAGTTACTCTTGTTGTGTTACAGGGTTACTCTTCTGGTCTTCTGAGTTACTACAACACACTATCATGGATCCCAGCCTTGATACGGATGTTGCTAATGCAAGTGTCGGCCGTGACGATGATAATCCTCAGTCTTCTCATTCTATTGGTGCTTCTTCTCCGTCCCCAGCTGCAGTCCCTAGAGTTGGCCTTCAGTTTGGAAGTTTAGATGAAGGTATCTCCTTATATTGCAGTTATGCTGGAATGATTGGGTTTAACATCAAAAAAGATGACAATAGATATGAACGGGGAAGTAAGATTCTGGTTGATAAAGATCTGGTTTGTGACAAGCAGGGTAAGATCTGCCGTTCTAAGAGGTCTAGAGGGCTTCTGAGCCCCGTTTGTGATGAAATGGGTAACTTGCAGGATAAGTTGTCCAAGAAGCACATGCGTTCGGTGAAGAGGTGTGGTTGCGGAGCCATGATACATTTCACACTGGATAAGTCATCATCCATGTGGGTTGTGACTGCATTTGTTGAGGAACACAACCACGATCTTATTGACGTTGCTCATCTCTGTTACCTCAAGTGTAACTCGTCTCTTGATGAAACTCAAAAAGAGATCCTTTCTTCCATGAGACAAGCTAACATACCTGTATCGAGAAAAATTGCATTGATAGCATCCGAGTCTGGCGGCTATGAAAATCTGACATTTACCAGCAAACAAGCTCATGGACACATCAGTAGAAAGAGGAAAGAGTTGGCCAAATACGACATCGAAATGGTTTTAGATCGCTTTGCCAGGTTCAAGGTCCTCGATCCAAAATTCTTCTATAGCTATCAAAATGACCCCGATTGTTGCCTTACTCATATGTTTTGGGCTGATCCTGTCTCCGTTGAAGACTGTGGGCTGTTCGGGGATGCGATTGTGTTTGACACCACCTACCACACCAACAAGTATTTTATGGTTTTTGGAATGTTTGGTGGAGTTGATCACCATCGCAAGACAATGCTGTTTGCATTTGCTCTGCTAGTCGATGAGAAGTATGACTCATTTGTCTGGGTTTTCAAGAGTACCTACTTTGTTTTGGCAAAGAGCCGGTTTCCATCATAACCGATCAGGACCCTACTATGAATGCTGCTATCATCACTGTTTTTCCCAATTGCAAGTATCGCTTATGCAGCTGGCACATCCTACAGAAGCTTCCCTTCAAGCTTGGTGGCATTCCTAACAAGGACCAGATCATAAGCTCCTTGAATGATTGCGTCTGGAATGTGGATGATGTCGACATTTTTGAAGAGAGGTGGGATTCCGTAATTTAGGAGAATGATTTGTTGTCCATCACCTGGCTTTCTGATATGTATGCGATCGTTGTGATTGGGTTCCATGCTATATGCAATCCTCCTTCTTTACGGGCATGAGGACGACTCAGAGAAGCGAGAGCCTGAATGCGTTCATTAGGAGCCATGTGAATAGTAGGAAGACTATCTTTGAACTTGTATGTTCGTTGGAGACTACCTACTCTCATGTGCGGGAGATTGAAAATTTCAAAGACTTTGATGACGAGTACAATAACCTCCCTTTGTCATCACTGTGGCCCCTATAGGAGCATATGAGAGGTATATACACCAAGTCCATCTTTAAGATATTCCAGTCCGAGGTTCACCAAAGCATGGTCTACAATGTAACAGAAGCTTTAGAAGGTGTCTTTGAGGTGTATCGCGTCGGTGGACTTGGAACTCCCCATATATTGAAGAAAGAGTTATCTAGTGACATTGTTTCCTGTAGTTACTTCATGTTGGAATTCAAAGGCATCCCTTGCAGACACATCCTCTCTTATTTGAAGAGCCATGACTATTGCACTCTTCCCGAGCCTTACATACTGAACAGGTGGACCAAAGGGTACAGAGAACACCCTTTGATTTTTGGCAAAGCATCAGTTAAGCATCCATCCACTGGGAGGACACTTCACCTTGTTTCTGCCTGCAATTTGATTGTCAACATAGCGTTTAGGAACAACGTTGTAGATCTTTGCCATGAAAAAACTGTTAGCTTTGCGAAAGGAGCTCTTAGACTTAGATCTCGCTGATCCTGGTGCAGGCGCTGGTGTAACCGCTTCTAATACAGCTTCCTCTTCTACTGTCAAGGTCCATATACCTAGTAGTTGCAAAACTAAGGGGAGACCTAGATCGAACGATGTGAGGTTTAAATCTGGAGTTGAGATTGCCCAGTCTAAAAGAGAGAGGCAGTGCAAGAATTGCTTAGAGTTTGGGGTCAACCATGACAGCAGGAACTGCCCTATGAAGAAGTAGTCCATTCTGTAGGGATTTTGTTTCTGGACTATGTGTTGTTGTTGTTTGCTGTTCAATGATTTTCTTTGTTGCTGATCGTGTGGTATGTTGATGGTGGATGTTTTTTAGTGGAGTTTGTAGTTGATTAGTGCGTGAGTGAGGGATATTCAAATATGTAATGGGTTGTTCTTTTTGTTTGCAGTTTTTGTGAAAGTGATTTTGTACCCCTCCATTGTCTTGTCGTCAAGGGTGTAGTTCATGGGCTAGATGAACAACTATATGTATACTTTGAATATGCTACAAAGAATCTGTTCTGATCAGATGTTACTCTTTTGTAGTATATTTTTTGTTTTATCTTCGTGTGCATTGGATACTCTTTTCTTTTGAAATACATATATTTTTTGATTAGTATAGTTTTTTTCATGTTTTTTTCAGTGTACTCACGAAATATCAGTTTTTGCTACTATGTGGTTCACATACACTGGTTTCATGTTTTTGACAAACCTTCAGCCTCAAGAGTTATTTTCTAGTCACTGGAGTTACTTTTTATATCGTCACAGATACTCTCAGTGTTCTCTCAGTTACTCTCTGTGCTATCATAGTTACTCTCATTGCTATCAGAGTTACTCTTAGTGTTCTCTCAGTTACTCCTTAGTGCTGTCACAGATACTCTCAGTGTTCTCTCAGTTACTCTCAGTGATATCATAGTTACTCTCATTGCTATCAGAGTTACTCTTAGTGTTCTCTCAGTTACTCCTGAGTGTTGTCACAGATACCTCATGGATTACCTCTCTTTTTTTAGAGTTACTCTTACAAAGTATGCGGGTTGCTCATTTGAATCATATGGTTACTTTTCTATACTATCACCGTTACTCTTAGTGTTCTTACAATTATACATAGTCTCTGGAACAAACAATATAAATTATACATAGTCTCTGGAACACATCATTCAAAGCATAAAGCGTTATATATTATACATACTCTTTGGAACAAACAATACAGAAAACTACAACCAAATCAGATATAAGGACGGTCCATCAACTGAACATAAAAACCAAAGAGCTCAGGGGGTCATATCCATCCATGATGAGATCTATCATACACATTATTTACTCCATTGCAAAGCAGAGACAACAAACCAAAATAGCAACTTTAGAATCATTAAAACTTCTGGCCACACAAATTCGTATATGAGCTTTTCGTACCTGTTGTAGATGAGTCAACCTATAAAGGATTTAACCATGAGTCAACCACAGTTTTTAGAACAGGATGGTTGGGGGCGGTATAGTTGGTGATGGGGAAGATTATCGACCAAAAGGAAAGGAGAAAAGGGCGGCGGTGCATACCTATTTATGATAGGAAGGTTGGACAGAAGAAGAAGCAGTGTCTTCTGCAGATGTTGAGGTGTCAACTATTGTAGATGAGTCAACCTGTAAAGGATTTACAACTGATCCCGGTGGTGCTTGGTATTTGTCCCTAACAAAAAGCTGATCTACAGAGTCGTCCGTTCCAGAGAATACTACTTCACTAGGCATTCTGAAGAGTGGAAGAAGGTCGATTGGTGTTTCTAAGAAATGACCTGTGATCCATGCTGTGATAGTCTGGTGATCAGTTGGCTTGAGGAAGATGATCCAATCTTTGCGAATCTTGAGCTGTGCGATCATCCTTTTCCAGCCCCTACCAGTTGAAAGTGATCCATTTTCATTCTGAATAAGGGTGATAAAAAATGTCTGGTTTCTGATATGGAAGGTGGTGTTGTCTGGTTTAATGTGAAAATGGAGATATTTCCATTCTATAGGAAGTTGAATGGATTCCATTGTCTTGTCGTCAAGGGTGTAGTTCATGGGCTGGATGAACGGCTCCATGGTAGGCTGTGTTGAGGGCTGTGAGAAAACTAGTAATGGTAGAAGAAGGTAGGCTATGAAGAAGGTAGGTTGTGAAGAAGGTAGGCTGCAAAGAAGGTAGGTTGTTGAAAGTGAGTGAAAGGGTGAGATGAGAGCACTTGGTGAAAGGGTGAAATGAGAGCTCTGGTTGAAAGGGCGAAATGAGGGTAGCAGTGATCTATGCTTTTGGTGTTGCAAAGATGCACAGTAGAGTTTGCAGATATTCTATTGTTTTTGATAAGTTACTTTTCTTGGTGTTGCAAAGATGCACAATAGAGTTTACAGACATTCTACTGTTTTTGATAAGTTACAGATTTTCAAAGGTTACTTTTTGCACCTCAGAGTTACTATTTCTATCTAAATCAAACGTTTTGTGTGCACCAATTACTTTTTATCTGTTCCTATTACTTTACAGTTCATATAATTACTTGAAGGTCGACAAAATTACTTTATACATAGAAATACACATATTTGTTATCTTCATCCTTGATAATACCACGGCCGCACTGAAGAACGGGAATGTCTGGGAGATATGATGCTTTCACCAAAAAAAAAACTTAACAAGTACTTTTGGTAGTTATGCTGTAATTTACATAGTTACTTTTTCATTTGTTGTGTTACTTTCCCGATTCAATAAGTTACGTTATACATCACACAAGTTACTTTTTTGCTGGACGAGTTACTTTCCCGATTCAATAAGTTATGTTATACATCACACAAGTTACTTTTTTGTTGGACATACCTGAGATAAGGGAAAAAGAGGATAGAAGGCCTCGTGGGGAGGGATGGGTTGGTGGTGGAGGGACTGGGGAGTATTTCCACAAGAGTCAATTTGTAAAGAACAAAAGTTACTTTTTGAATGCTAGAGTTACTTTTTATATTGTCACAGTTCCATAGTGTTGTCACAATTACTCGTTGTGCTCCTACTGTTACTCTTAGTTCTGATACAATTACCTTTTTATGAAATCGAACACTTTCTCTCATACTAGTACAATTACTTTACAAGATTTTCATGTTGTATTTTTGAAGGTTACTGAAAAAACCCTGCGTGTAACTGAAAAAACTACGTGAGTAACTGAAAAAACCCTGCGAGTAACTGAAAAAACTCTGTGAGTAACTAAAAAAACCCTGTGAGTAACTGAAGGTTACTCACGAAATGTCAGTTTTTTCTACTATGTGGTTCACATACACTGGTTTCGTGTTTTTGACAAACCTTCAGCCTCAAGAGTTACTTTTTGGTCGCTGGAGTTACTTTTTATATCGTAACAGATACTCTCAGTGTTCTCTCAGTTACTCTCAGTGCTATCATATTTACTCTCATTGCTATCAGAGTTACTCTTAGTGTTCTCTTAGTTACTCCTTAGTACTTTCACAGTTACCTCATGGATTACCTATCTTTTTTTAGAGTTACTCTTACAAAGTATGCGGGTTGCTCATTTAAATCATATGGTTACTTTTCTATACTATCACATTTACTCTTAGTGTTCTTATAATTATTCTAAGAGTTATGATATTATCATCACTCTTTGTCTTGTGTTGTTTTCTTGTTTGATAGTCTAACTCAAAGTATATATCTCCATACAAAACCATAGCAGTTTTACAATCAAGAACACAACATTCAAAGCACAAAACGCTATATATTAAACCCAGAAATACTCGTATTTGCAATATGATTTAGATCAAAATGTAATTTTCAGGCTTTTCGCAGCACACAAGTAAATGTATCTCATAGAGGTTGCACATCAAAATTCCAGAAGCAAACTGTTCAAGTTTTACATTTCAATTAATAATTTACTATTTCAACTAAAATTCAGCCATTTATCTAGGCTTGAAATAGCCTCTTCCTCTGTGTTCTTATCTTCATCTGGTTCTTCTATCTTCTCTTCTTCTTGCTGCTTCTGACATTCATCTCTTCCTCCCTTGTTCTCCTCAGATGGGCCTTTTTTGATGTCTTCATTGTTATCTTTTTGATGCGCTTGTATAGGTTGCAACTCCCCCCTCGCCATCATTCTCTGAAACATATCAGCCCTTATGGCCGGCATGTCCTTGCAGGTGAAGTCCATGTGTTTTCCATTTACCAGGCATTCTAGGTACTTCATGACGAAGATCCCACAGTCAAGTGAGTCTTCTTCCTGTTCTGGACACAACATGTACTTCCATCCCCAGTGTGATAGTTGGTCTCCTTTTTCTGCCCCCCCTAAAGAATTCATGCACAATACCCACCTGCATTAAAAATGCACAACTCTTATTAATCATCAATCAACAAACATTAACCCTGTCAATCCACTACAAATAGAGTTACTTTTTATAGATCACTTACCCATCTAAGGAATTCCTTTTTTGACTTGCTATTTCCACTCATTGAGTTATAAGACCGGTGTGCTCCATCCCTGAAACTTGCCTCGTACAAGTGCCAGTGGTTGTCATTGTTCAATATGGTGAACAGTGAGTCCATTGCTTGTGGTAGCTTTGAGAATATGTACAAAGCAGTCCATAACCTAAAAAAAAACCACAAGCTTTCTTTGTTTAGAAAAAAAACCACAAGCTTTCAAAGAGTTACACTACTATTTATTTGTTTCTTACTGGTGATTGCGTCATTTGATCTTTGTATAGTAGGGTGGCGAGGTCCTTCCCCGTGCACCAAGTGTCATCACTGAATCTCCATTCTTGTTTTGACCTGCCAATCGTTTTTATATATGTTATACATATTAGTTTTGGATATTGAATAAGCGATGTTTTATATATGTACACTTGACAAAATAACAAATTTTCTTACATTTCTTCTATATTATCAATGAAGTGGTGGACAATTTCCCTGGTTTGTTTTGTTTTGAAATGCTCAAAACCAATGAAGTTTGACAGCTTGTGCTGTCAACAACAAAAGAGCACTTCATGTTAGAATCAATCTTCATTTTCTACTAGTTACACTATGCTGATATGTCGTACGGTTACTATAGACCATTGTACAATTACTCTTTTATTCCTACAGTTAATCTTCTAATTCATAGAGTTACTCTAGACTATCATAGAGTTACTCTTTATATTACTATAGTTACTCTATAATATCACACAATTACTATACTGTATTTACACAGTTACTCAAGTATTGATATACTTTAAAGGAGATGCAACCTTACCTTTTCCTCCCTCCTCTTCTTCACGTTCTTCTCAATGCTGCCTATGATTTGTTGTTCTATCTTTGACAACTTTTTTCTGGGCTCCTCCTTCTGCCCTTCTTCTTCGATTATATTCTCCTGCTGTTCACCTGTTCCTTCATTGCTCTTTTCTTCTGCATCTCATGCAGACTTTCCGTGGTCCAAACCTTCAGCTGATTTTTCTTTCTTCTCCTCCTCATCACCATTTTTCTTCCCATCATTCTCATCTTTTGAGTCATTCTCTTCCACATATTTTCTTCTGAGGCTTAGCCTGCCTCGCTTCCTCGGCGTGTCGTCCTTATCCATACCTTCCTTCTCTACTTTGCTCGTCGTATTGACATCCTTCTCAGGTAGCACATCTGAACTGTCTTTGGGTTCTTGAACATTCCCCGATGTGAATCTCTCAGCAGATTATTCGAATCCACCGACAGGTGACTGTGATTTGTCACCTTCATCTCCGAATTTTCTCCTCAGATTTCTATTCTCCTCTTCCAGCTCGGCTATTCTATTTTCTAGCCGTTTCTTCTCTCTCTGCATTTCAGTGAATGCCTCAACAACTATTTTTGTGCAGATCTCCTTCTGCATCTGTAGCTCCTCCTCGAGTATGTGAATTCTTCTCTCCATGTTGGAGTCATCAGTAGGCACTCCTTTTTGGATGAACGGCTTTGCTGGCGCCTTGTCTGGCGTTTGCTTACTTTTCACCCTTTTCTCCGCAAGGTAGTAGGGCATGTCTTTCATTGTTCTTGAAGCTCGCCAATAATCCCCCTGGTCTATCTTCATACTTTCACAAACCTATCCATAAAAAAATAAAAAATAATATTTAACAATGCAAACTTGCAGGATTATGTTGTATATTAGCTTTTGTAACAAATAAGAAATATTCTTACATCCGTAGGGTCTACATCCCCTAAATCCATCAGCTTCTCGACCGGCGTAGCCCACTTCTTTATCCTTGGCTTTGTGTCGAGGAATGTTGGCTTTTCCATGTTTGTCATCTCATATGCCCAAACCTACATTTAAACAAAGAGAAAATTCAATGCATATGTAACTGCCCTCCATAGTCATCATTGTAACAATTTTGTTGATGAAGATAATTTCATTCACTTACACATAGGCACATCACACACCCTGCTTTGTAGAGGGTGGTTTTCCCTTTCTCCCCTATCCTCCTCAGTTGGACATTCTGCTTCAACATCTTCATATTCCTAAAGATACTCCCATGCACCATCTTTGCCCAATTCATCTGCGTCGTTTCAGTAACATCATCTAGGTAGTGCATTATGTAGATTGGTGTGCAATAGCTGGTTTTTGGGAGTAGGAATGTTGCCAGTAGGTGCAACATCCACGCACGACACATGTTCTGGTAGTCCGCTGGATCGTCGGTCCTTGCAACTTCTTGCCAAAGGTTTGCTAAGTTGTCCTTGTACAGGACATCCTTTTCCCTCAACCTCTTAGAGGTCTCCCCTTCATTTCCTTGTTTACCTGTTGCCCTAGCAAATTGTTGCCATATTGATCTCACAATCTCGGAATTTTTCCTAGGTATGATGTCCATACCTCTGCTTGGGATACCTAGAATTACCCCTACATCCTCAACCGTCATCCTTCTTTCCACCCCTCTGGCCAGTAAAAACTTGTCATCATCCACATATCTGTCTATCAAATCCTCCAAGAGGCATACGTCAACCATAAGATTCGACATCTTTATCATGTTTGCAAATGTCGTCGCCCTCATCATTCTCAGTTGATTACCTGTAAACACCACACTCTGGCTGGCGGTGATGTAGCTCTTTAGCTAACACCTGTGGTACAACCTCTTTATCCCCACTGCAAACATATGAAAAGTTACTCTTAGTTTTCTTTTTTTTAGCATTACTTGTTACTTAGTCAAGTTACCCTTCAATTTTTCACATTTCAATCCACGTGGTAGGTTGATAATATTTTTAATGCTAACTGTTTATTCTTGTAACAACAATTTTAATAAAGTTCAAGTAAGTGTCATATGATAGTAACATCAATTTAATAAATTTATAAATCCATTCAATATTACATTCAGCTGCCTTTCCTTTCTTCTTTTCTGTCCTCTTAATTCTCTCCTCTTTTTCTCCCTCATAGGTAGCCTTTTCCTTTCCCTTTTCTTTCTTCCTCCTTATTTCCTCTTCTACTATCTCATCAGCAACCTTATCTGTATCCTTAGTTTCTTCATCCTTCCCTTTCCCTTCCCTTTCTTTTCCTGCATAAGAATGAAGTTACTCTAAATTTTTAGTCTTTTTTAGCTTAACAATATGGTTTTCATATGTCAAACTGCTATGTAAAGTGAGTGAATTACTCTTTGTTCTATAATAGTTACTCCAGCATTTACTCCAGTTACTCTAGGCTGTCGTACAGTTACTCGAATGTTCTATATCAATTACTCTTGGTATCATGTAGATACTCTACTTCTTATAACAGTTACTCTTTTAACATGCATTGTTACTTTCTATACGAAATCTTTTTATTTCTCATTTGTAATGTACATGCTATCACAAATTACCTTGTCGTTCTTCGCTCTCCGCTTTGTCATGCCGAGGTTTGCCAGTCTCGGTAGCTCGTTTGCCTTATTTTCTCAGCCGTACCCAGCTTACTTTGTTTTGCTCTTTTCTCTGACAGTTTACTCATCAGGGGATCTGTAGCCCCTCTTTTCTTCCTTTTCATTTTTGACTGAGGAGTCACAAAAGCAACCTCCTTCTCCCCTTTTGCAGCCTCTTCTTGTCCTGTTTCACCTGTGTTTGCATCCCCTTTTTCCATCTTCTTTTCCGCAACTGCTTCTTTCTCTGCTACATCTGTTGCCTTGGGCATCATATCCCCTTCCGTATCCCCTTTTAAGGTAGTATGTGGTTCCGCGGCCACCGCTTCCTCTGGTTCTTTGGTTATCTTCTCCTCGGCCTGATGGGGCTACATTTTGAAGTCTTCTTCTTCTTCAATCACTGACCGTAGATTCCTTCTCCACGGCGGCATTGTCGAGGTCTTCCTTGATGCTTTCTTTGTTCTCGTCATCTCGGAAGAGGTAACTGCTTCGGAATTGAGATGCAGCGAGATGTGGAATCGAAGATGATGGAGATGGAGGAGCAAGTAGAGAAGGAGGAGTTGGGATTGGAGGTTGTTGCGGCGATTTGGTTTCCGATGATTTTTGCACGAGAGGCAGAGCGATGGCAGAGGGAGGGAAGAGTGACGGTCTGAGCGAGGGTAGTGCGAGGGTTTTGGGTTTTTCACGTTCGAATGCTTTCCGCCTGTTTTGTTTTTTTTGAAGTAATTACGAGGCAATGCCACCACACGCTGCTGTCGGGTAACTTGCCCAATGCTACCCGCCGGGCAACAAATTCTTACTCTCTCTCTCTCTCTATCTATCTATATATATATGTATATATATGGCCATTTTTTTAATACCCACGCGGGTAGCCTGGATTTCGCTGCCCGACAGCCAAAAAAGTAATTGTTCTGACCAGAAACGTAATTCTGCTATCAAAAAAAGTAACTATGGTGATCAAAAAGTAACTATACGACTAAAAAGGTAATCCCGTACAAAATACACATCAGATATATATGTAACCGTGTTTTGAAATCTTTTGTTACAAATGTCACTATCTATGCATGAAACTCAACAGTTTGCAAGGTAAAGTAACCCTCTACATGTAAAAAGTAATCAACTTGAAAAAAAGTAACCGAAATGGGGGGCGGGTAGTTACCCACACGGGCATTAAAGATGGGCCCTATATATGTATATATATGTATATATATGTATATATATGTATATATATGTATGTATATATCTATATATATGTATGTATGTATGTATGTATATATATATATATATATATATATATATATATATATATATATGGGCCCATATTCAATATTCGCACAGGTAGCTACATGCCCCCTATTTCAGTTACTTTTATTTGAGTTTCTTGCTTTTGACATGTAGAGGGTTGATGTACCTTACAAACTGTTACTTTTAATGCATAGATAGGTACATTTGCAACAACTATAACAAATATACAACTACATGTATATTTGTTGTGTATTCTGCATGGATTTAATTTTTTAGTCGTATAGTTACTTCTTTGTCCAACGAGTTACTTTTTTGACTATATAGTTACGTTTTGGGCCGACGAGTAGCAAAAATCCAGGCTACCCACCGGATATTGAATGAACACCCTATATATGTATATATATGTGTCTGTATATATATATATAAATATATATATATATATATTTATGTATGTATATGTATATATGAGAATACATACATATAGAAGGATATAGGAGAACCACCCATTTTCTTGTAGAATGGTTGTTACTTCACTCACATGAAGCACCTATAGAAACTTCTTTAACAAAGAACCCTTGGAAGAGAGAAGTTAAAAAGCAAGCATGGAAGTTCACTTATTTGTTTTGTCAAGATAATAAGAAATATATTTCTAAAGGAAAACATATAAATGAGCAGAATTGGTTCACTAAGGCTCAATGTTACAATAATCTTTTCTTAGTATTTTTTATGGTGCGTTTCAATTTCATAAAATATGGTGTCTATATATATTCTTGGGTTAGGGTTATACTAGATAACCATCTATGGTCATCCTTAGTCAATACATATGTTTGTTAATGTAAATAAACAAATTTATGAGTTGAGTTGTGCATTTTATTGTTTACCTTGGTCAAACTTGTAATATGACTGACTATTCTCTGATCAAACTCTAACTTTGCCCAAAGTTCATAGGAGTAAATAAATATTCTATGTAATGGATATAAAAAATTCAATAAGTATGTGATTTGACAGTACATCAGTTGAACTAGAGTTTTTCTCAATACGGTAGTTAGTTGAACTGATAACTTGATTGAGACATACCCAGATGCACAATATCTCCATAGACCAACTTGTGACTGAACTAAGTGTTTTTATGACACCATCTCTGTTAGACTAGAAGTAACCCCAAAAAGTATACTTACATAAATTTCTAGAAATAAATGTGGTAAATTAGGCAAACTCATTGTCTCATTTGTGTCCAAATTGAAATCTATGATAGTGGGATCATATACATTAATCCCTTTCATAAATAAAAACAAAGGGTCAATACAATTTTATAATGCATTGGAAACTTCATTTCATATAAATTATGAATCCTTTTATGATGAGATCTTCTTGATGTTATATCTTGTATATTCCTATAATCCTTAATAACATACTTAAGAGAAATTATAATATAAAAAATTTAATCCATAAAAATAGGTCAAAGTAATTCTCTTGGGCCAACAAAAGCATCACAATACCACTATCATATTAAACAAGTACCATGTGTATGACATACTATATTATACCTATGACCCATGAGACATGATCATTAGTCATGACACATACTACTCTCCCATGTATTATTATTAACAAATTGATGATAATACTTAATTAGAAATTTAATAAGAACTTTTCGCATGGCATACAATGTGATCTCATGTTGACATATTTGAAGTCTCATGTATTTTAACCAATCATTAAAAGGATATTTATATGTCCAACATAATGAAAACCTTAGATGAGCATTAATAAATTAGTGGCATACATTTTATTAATAAAATCAATATTGTAAATATAGTGTTACAACCATCATAAAATGATTTTCGATGTTTTAGTCAAGAGATTATCAATGTTACTTCCTATCACTACCCTATATAAATTTGCATATCCTTGTTGAATGACTTTTCTAATGGGAGAGAAATGCCAAAATCAATCATCGAAATGCTGATGTGATCTTGGTTCTTGTATTGCACACACCATTATCTTCACATTATACCTCTATCGCAATAGTTTGGTTAGAAACACTTTAACTTCATCAGTGTATTTTTTATCCATATATCTTCATTTGTGGAATCTATTGCAATATATTATTACTTTATTGTATTTCAACCTTTGTCTCTTTCTTGGAAGTCATCTACCTTATAGTGTCACCATTAAGGAGAAATACACAATGAAATTGTACTTCATAATCATCATTCTAGTTTGGAAGCTAGCATCATATAACCCATTACTTACAACTCTTTCCCAAGTCCAAATATCAAGAATGATATTCTGACCTTCTCAAGTAATTGAGATTTTTTAATATAGCTAGGTGACAATTACAAGCATCTTCATGATGTGTTCTCGTCATCATCAAGGAAAATGAGTTGTTTATATGTGTACATAACATTTCCAATTTATTATATACATAATAAGTTAATCATGTATTCACTCTCTACCAAAGATATTCTATAATTAGACTTAGAAAGATTTAGCCCATGAGACAAGAATAAGTTCTCTTTCTTAGACGCTTGCATAGTAAATTGCTTCATCACTTGTCAATGTATGTACATTTAATCATGATTTAAAGTTTCATGTCTCTATACATTATATGCAATTAAAGGGAAACATTGGGTTGCTATCTAAATTATATCACAAATATAAATAGATGGGTCGCATTAAAACAACTCTTATACAAATTTTATAACATATATTAAAATTTAAACATAACTAATTTCTTTGAAACTTCCACATACATGCCATAGTTTCACTGAGGCACCACTGCATCATTCTATAGCTAAGGAACTAGATACACTCCAATGTGCCATGCTAATATTGTCATCGTATCTTTGCTTGTAACTCAATACTTAAAATGGAAAAAGTAATATGTTTATAGAAAATATGTTTATATAAGGTATAAAAACAATTATGACCACAATTTATAAGCATCATTTTCCTATTTAATCCATTAGTTATGACTTGTTTATGATCTATATTTATTTGTTACCTAGAGGGACTAGTATCAAGAAATAAAATATATGTGATGGAACTAAGTCTAAAGTTACAATCCATATCTATGGGTGGCATTTCAATAAGTTCATGTATGAATCACATGGAAATTAGCAGATTAGTCAAGATCCCCACTCAAATCGGGTGGTAAATATGATAAAACCTATCGAGCAAATTGTAATAGATAAGACATTATTCTAATAAATAAACAAACACATATCAAGAAGAATAAGAAATAAGTGTTGTTTTACTCAGTATTTTCAAAATGTTACCTAGGACTAGTGGTCCTAGGAGTCATTTCTTGCCATATCCTATCAACCCTTGGGAAAACAACGATGCAAATTTTTAATATAGTTCAAATAATTACAAGGACTATATTAAATTCATTACCCATCTTAACTTTATTAAACCCTTGGTTATTATGCTTCAAATTGACTTAGGTTTCTCAGGTTCCTTAGAGTATATTTATATCCTAAGAATACCCTCATCTAGGTAGGATTCTTAGGTAACTTATTGGTTTCTAGCCGTAATAGGCATAACCCTATGCAAACATAGTAGTTATAGGGCTTCTAGTATTAGGAATACTTAGATAATATTCACCTTAACTACAAACATATACCCATTGCATATCTTACTTTGTACACACTTGATCTTACATGTATATGAAATTTCTATCTAGAGCTAGGTTTGATGAAAATTGTACTATAGATCCAGTGCAACTTATTCCATTAAATTATCCCTTATTCCAAAAGGGCATCACCCTATAAATGGCATGCTTTTTCTATTGGTCCTTTGTTGCGATTGGGGTATTCAAATAAGATGAGAAGATCTTTATCCCTAACAATACTTACACATAACTTTCTATTAATCCTAAACCTAACCCTAGCTAAGAGCCATGAACAAATATGGTCATCAAAGGGGCCCTAGCCTCAAGAGAGAATCACCCTTTTATTATAGGGTATATATTATCCCTACCTCAAGATAGGAACTAAGACTAGGTAAGCCTTACCGAGTGTCTACACGTACCATGCATAACATGTATTATAAGTACTTGATGCACCTTGTGACACACCATGATAACACAATTTATAATTGCCCAATTTAGATTCTCTTGATAATAGATCTTCAAGTGCAGAGCTTGGGATGTAGTATAGAGAATGTGGTAAGTTGGGGTTGACCAGTAGGGGATGGGAGCACTAGAGATAAGTCCATTTTACTATGTTCCTAATTTTGAGTTTTTTTGGGGGTTTGTGTTACACGAAGGTTTACATTCAAGAAGGAAAGACAAGGATTAAACCTAGTCTAACCCTACACAATTAAGAGTAAATAACTAAGAAAGGATGACAAGAACACTAAAGAAAGCAACTAAAGACAAGCAACAAACACTACACTAACAATGTCAGTCCTAATTTGAAACTAAGAAAGCAAGAGCAATTGATAACTAATACTAACAAGAAATAGTCCTTAACTATGAAAATTAGACTAAATTAGCAATAAAGGAAACTAATTACACAAATAATGGCTACAAATGAAGCAATTATTGTTTTAACAATTAGTTATGGAAGTGGTCCATTTGGGCGGTAGTGTGACTTTCAACCTAGTTACAGTCATACCATGAAAAAACATCCAACCAAATATGATATAAAACAAAACAACTAATGAAAATAAGATAGATAATCCAATTATACTAGTTGACCAATGGTGGCATAGGGTGTGTATAGAGGAACTAGTTCCTATCATTGACTAGAGAAAATGTAAAATCCAATCAGGATTATGAAAGTATAGGATTCTAGGAGTGATTCTCCTAATATGATTAGTGGCAAAGGGATATATGGGGTGTAGTAGAAGGTGTTTCACCTCCTGTTACCCCCATCCAACCACTTAACATGCTCCTTGCTAAGATCATATGGAAAAATATACCTAGATATTAGATCCCTCACCTAGGTCTAGTAGAGTAGATGGATATATGGGAAGAGTGGGAACTAGCTAAGGATCTACTAGTTGGACGTAGAATTTTTCTCTATCATAGTCTCTTATTTCTTCTATTTCATATACCTTAGGTGTTTTTCACACAAATCAAGTTAGCAGTGGAGAGGAAATGAGAACATACAACAATATAGTATTAAAAAAATGAAATAAAAGTGTTTTCACAAATATTTCCCCAACATGGAATCAAAGTCACATATTTTCCCCAAACATCTCACTAAAGGGTATTATATACTCACGACAAAAGCAAATGCCAAAATGGAGAAGAGAAGAGAGAAAGAAGGCATGCATCTAAATTTAGAAGACTCCATCTCCTTATCTAGCAACAACTAGATTGAGTACTTCACTCCTCCAAGGTGGAATGACATGTAAATGGGTAGAAATCGCTCAAAACCCAAAAGGTTAGGGTTTAGTGATGGAAGGTGGTGAAATGGTAATGGAGTGATGTAGTAGGTGTTAAGTGATAGAGAAATGCCCATGGGATCTAACCTTTGACCCCTAACCACCACTAAAGCTTATATAGGTGTATAGGGTGTCTAGATGGAGAAATAAGTTGAATAAAATGTAGGTTTCAAGGGTACCACAGCTGTGTTGGCAACCTGGTAAAATAGTCATGGTACTTTGAAATGATCATGGTAGTTTGGTGGTGGAAATTAGGGTTGTAATTGAAAGTTTTGGTTGGTAGTGTCGTCATGGTAAGCACTACTATCATCGTGTCTTATAGGGAGCATGGCCATTATGAATATCATGGTTGTGGTGGAGGAAGAGAGGGAAGTTTGGGGATCTTGGTAGCACAATTGTGACATGTTGAATGGTTGTAGTGGCCACCACTCACCACAATAGTTCTACATGAAATGATTGTGGTGGCCAACTTGGTTGTTTTTTGAATAACCTACGAATGATCTATGATTGGCATATGTGTAGCATGTATGTGGTGAAGTACCACAGATGTTTTCAGATCCTTCTCTTGCACTTGAGTATTGAACTTGGTCGTCCATGAAGCTTTTTTGCTTCAATGCATTCTTTGATCACTAGGGGTAGGTTGGGAGTGATCTTGGCCTAATTTTGGACTCCTCGAAGCATGGGGAAACCCTAGATTAGACATTATTCTCTACTTTGCATCAATAGTGGTCAAAGTACTTATAAAACATGTAAAAAAATCCATAATTGCATCTGATTAAAGTTGAGTTTTTTGGGAAAATATCATGCATTATGAAATGCATGAATGTAAATAATGGGTAAGAAGACACACAATGAAGACCCAATCTAGGCCTTCATTAGTGGTATATTGTTATAAACTCAATTTTGCTTGCATTGATTGAAAAGCAATTTTTCAAATAAAAGGGATTTGAATGGAAATTTGTATGATTTTTTCTAAAGAATGGATTATTTTGCCAAAATTTTCTTTGATGCATGATTTAATGTTTTATACCAGTTTGATAAATCCAATAAAGATTAAAAGGAAAATGGATGAAAGAAATCCTAGAATAAGAAAAAGGAAAAACAAATAAAAGATAATTGTGTGCATATATGGGAGTTGTGTAGAATTCTCTAGAAAGTGGAATGGATGACCACTATTGATTAGTTTTCGGTTCTACTTTGTTTCTAATAAGAAAAGGAATCCAAATAAAGAAAATAGAAGAGAAAGAAAGAGGAAAATGATTTTTTATTGCATAATATATTCCTTATGAGTGACTGACTTTCATATGAATAAAAGTCCCTTTTATTTTCGAGTTTTGCTTCCAAACATGGCATACAAGAAGTCTAACTCATTATAAACTTCCCCTTAAAATTTGGGATTAAAAGCATGGATGGTTTGAGAGATATGAATTTTATAAAAATCCCTAAAGTGTGGGTACTAGAGATGGAAAGTATTAAATGTCACAATTTTATCTTTATTGGAAATAGGGATAACTCAACACCTTTAGTGGTGCATGGATTCCTAGCCATTGGATATAAGATTCAATGGATCTCGATCATCGCCTAGCTTGGCATTTTTTGGAAAGATATGAACAGGACATGCAATCCTACCCGGGAACTATCCTCTATCTCTCTCTCGACCACCTCTCCTCTTTATTCCTTGACCTTTTAGTTTAGGAAGTAACTACAAGTGTAACCACCCCTATATGACCCTTCCTGGTGAAAAATCAAGAGTCCCCCCAAAATTGAATCAGAGACATGCTCCATTGACGTATGGTGCCCCTACTACATAAATAAAGCCATCAATGATTGGCTTCAAAACTAGGAAATCTATGGGCATGATTGCAAATCAAATCAAGGCTTTAGGCATCCCTCTCCTTCACCCCTATTCTCCCCTTTTAAGCTCCCCTATTTCTGATTCTTGTACAACAAAGGCAAGGGTCATCTTTAGGTTTTTTCGTCCTCCTTGGCCAGGACTGAGGCCTCCACTAAGTTCGGAGGAACCATGTAAAGGATCGTGCATCAGTGCCTAGCACTTCGACACCCCAGGTTGTAGAGTCAATACTTGTGTTGACTCATGCAGATGCATGTTCGGGCCGGTTGAAGACAGTTAGACGATGAAAGAAGTTTCTGTCCACGGCTCGGGCATTACAAGGAATGGGCACGAATGGGTTTTTATGGGTTTTGGTAACCCAAACACGCTGACGCGACTTGCTGAGATAGTGCATGCCCATTTGTCGGGGCCTAACTCGCCTGTGTCCAAATTTTTGGGTGAGTTTACTAACGTGGCACTCTATTATTGGTCGAAGGTACTTTATCTTGCAAAATTCATAATTAATTGTGGGTAACTTGGATCAAGACAAGTTATATATGAAAATTGATCAGAAGAATTCAAGAAATGCAAAAAATATTATCAGGACCTAAATTTGCTTCTAGTTCAAAAATTGTGTAAAGTTGTTATCTTTAATAGTTTTAATGAATTTGAAAACCTATGTTTTGAAGATTAATGGATCTAATGTGTTCCCTGACTATTATGAGAAAAGTTTAGCCTTTTGACATAAAATGGATGGATTAGATCTAATTGGTTAATATTTGTTCATAATTTGCTTAATTAGGGTTTCATGATTATGAAAGTGCATTAATGGACTTAGAAACCCTAATTTTGATAATTTTTAGCTTTAATGTATTTAAAAATGGAAATCAATCAAGGAGGCATGAAAATGATGTTCTTGAACTAATTTGTGGATAACCACCCTTAATTTGGATAATTTGAGTAATTAGGGTTTTTTGAACAGAAAAGTGCTTTTAGGGTTTGTTGACCTAAAAAGGGTAAAATTGAAAATGAAAACCAAGAAACCCTAAGGAAACCCTAATAAGGCTTAGAAACCTTAGAATGGAATCCCAAGTCAATAAAATATATTTGGATGCAATTATAACAATTAGGTGTTATCCATTCTTTACACAATCAAGTTGTTTGATTTATTGATTGGCTTCATTGATTTGACTTCTTGATTGGATTATCTATCTTCCTTGGTGTTGAGACTGCCAAACCAGGTATGTGTTTACGTTTACGGTTGATCACTCTAGTTTCATGGTGATTTCTGAGGTTTTACTGGTTGCTTGAAATTAACTGCTTGGATGAACTTTAATTCATGCAACTATAAAGTGACTATGGCTATCACCATAAATATGTGCATGACTAGCTCATATACTAATCCTCCTTTGTAGCTTTGTGTATATGTGAAAAAGTGATGATCTAGGTATTGGTCTATCTTGGGGTAGGATCAACAAATTATCATGAGTCAAGGTTTGGTCTACCTTTGGGTAGGATCATGCGACTATACAACTCTAAGTCTTGGTCTACCATTGGGGTAAGACCAAAAGGGGATATTGAGGATCTACCATATAGGGAACGGTAGTAACCATGTCCACTGTAGGGACATCATAGAGGCTTGGGTATGTCAGGATTTAGTAGTTATGATTAAGATGTAAATTTTGATTTGCTAAACAATAATCTGGTTGTAATATATTGTTAGAACTAGATACAAAGTTTTGGTTTCCCCCACATACCAGTATAATTCATTATATTGACCGACATTTTATTTTTCGACATTTTAGGGATATATGTAGTTATGTCTACAGAGAGTGAATGTACAATAAAAGGTGACATTGAAAAAGAACAAGGTTGAATAATGTTCGGGGGATTATAGTTAATTAGTTCTTTCCTTGAATAAAGTTCTAAAATCCTATTTTTGAAACACTACAACAAATATAACTTTTATCTGCAAATTTTTTTGACATATTTATAACAGACCGCCACAATCTTTTCCTCACGCATTCCGCTTCCATATTTCCCACGTGCGGGCCTTCCCTTCAGTTATCTTTTCTTTTTATTATCTGAAAACAAAATGAGCCCTTCCCTTTTCTCTCTACTCTCTCATGTCTACCATCTCCCATCCCGACTCCCATCTCCTATCTCCCGTCTGGCCATCTCCACGCCCTTTTACCGCTGCCTCTTCCCTAATTTCCCGCCTCTAATGTCCCCTAATCTCACATCTTCGCTCTTCATTCCTCTGCACATTTCCTCCCATCCCCTCTCCCTTCTCTCATCCCACACCCTTTTTCCTACTACTCTCTAGTTTCCACGCCCAAATATTTGTCATTGGTAACTCCACCCGGCTGACCTTAACAATGATCTTGTCATCGGACATAGGCTCTGACTTGCTCCCCTCTACTCGTACCTTTAGGAACCCATTCTCTGGCTAGCTGGACTGACTGATCTCCTTTACCCGAAGTGGCTGGTTGGCAGTGCTGATACATGTTGCTCCTTGCCTTGCGTGGTGAGTTTTTTAATTCCTTGTTTGACATGTTGCAACGGCGATTAACATCTTGTTCAAAAAAGTTGAAGTATGTCAAACATTGATCCCAATTGTTGGCATGACTATAGAAGATTCTGTTCCCTGGTATGTGTTCTTTTATACGTTTTTTTCCCAAAATTACAAACTGGCTTCAATTTGCAACGCATATGGAAAGATAGTGATTCTTTCCTCTTATTTTTTGTACATGTAATAATATTTTATTAGAAAAAGAAATCAGCCACCCATTTCAACTAACTTCTTGGTTCTTCCTTCCAAGGCAAACCTTTTTGACAGCCCATCTATAAATATATATATACCCCGTTCAAATTAGTATGGATTCTCTTTTAAGACTATTACCATATGTTGCTACTATTTTGCACAATCAGCCTAAACAACTTCTCAAATTGCAAGATTTGGAGTGTGATGGGAATCCATGATTGGTAATTGATTCAAGTAAATATATATGTGGATACCAAGACATGTATTTCTATGACATATTCAATCTTCAATTCTTCTATAGTTTTGAAACCAAGGTTATAAAGCTGTGAGGAAGATTGATGCATTTGTCTTTGAGTGAGGCGAGACAAAAGCCTCGAGGCTAGGCATAAGACTCAAAAATGAAAAATGTACAAGACGTTCACAGACACACATTAATGTTAGTTTTCATATACATACATATATTCTTATTGTATGTAAATGCATATATACGTACAGACAAGTATGTGCATTATATACACACATAGGCATACACATGCATACACACTTAAAAAAATGCACACAAGTTCATGCAACAGACACACACACACAACCATAGTTTTGAAACCCGACCCAACCCATCCGGTTGAACCAGTTGAACGTCCACCAAGCAAGTTTTGTGGGTCGGGTGGGGCTGAAACCCGATCTTGGCTAAGACCCAGAGTTGACCCGACCCTCGGGTCAAAGACCCGACTAGATTTTTTTGGTTTTATTTTGTCTTTCCTAAATGACCATTTGACTTGTTTTAATGTCCTTTCATGAGGCCCCAATTATTCCATGCACTGATATATTCACTTATTATGTATCTTATCACTTGTTTTAAGTATTGTAAGATGATTCATTTGCTTCTTTATGAATATATACTTGGTTTTGTATGTTTGATGTTTCATAATTCATAATCTCATGGTTTCATATAGTAGATTATGTAGATTATGTAAGTACATACACACACTTATATAATTATATATATGCACATAAATATTATTGTAACAGACATGTATGTATATGGTGTAATGCTAACATCACTAGGTCAACCGGGTCAAACTGATGGTTGAACCAGAGACCCGTGACCCATAAGCTTTGTCGGGTCGACATCTGGGTCGGGTATGAAAACCTTGCACATATCTCTCTTCTTGTGTGTGTGCATGTCAATGCTTGTGTGCATACACGTAGGTGTGTGTGTCTGTGTGAGAGATAAAGAATATGTATATATATACATACACACAATACATATACACATAGACATCCACAAGCACACACGTTGTAAAAAAGAATATACATATAAATGTGAGACATGTGAATATTGGCATAAACATACTTACATTATGCATAGGGCTGACATGTTGGGTGCAGGCATATTTGGGTGAAACACGAGTAGTATTAATCTTTCTCAGGCGCGCCCATCACCTATAAACAAAAACCCTTCAGAGAAGATGGGTGAAATACAAGTAGTATTAATATTTCTCGACATCGATCGAAAGTGAATCCTTGAGACTTTGATCGACCATCGCCTATGGTAGAAGCATCGCCGCTACTAGTCGTATTGGACCCTGTCAACCTCGGACCCCAGGACATCTTGGTCAATATATGTCGACTGGAGACATGTCGGTGAAGTCACATTTGACATATGTATACTGAAGCAGCTCGTTGCCATTAAACAACTCAAGGAGGTCAACCCAAGCACCGCCTCCACCTCCCAAAAATATGTTTTCCACTAATCTAAGGTTCTCTTCGTAGAGGACTTCCTCCGTATTCTGCATCAACACACGCTTGTTCAAGCGCATCTGGTCTGCCTCTTGGACGAGATTCGTGGGCTCTGGCGTATGCACGGTCATCGTCGGTGATGGGATGTGGAGTACACAGGCAAGCACATGCGAGTTGCATGTTGTTGATATTGGTGAAGATGTTGAGAGTATGGTTCCTAACCTTCTCGGGAGCGATCTGGGGGTGCCTATCGCAAGAGGGTGCTTGACGACGACTGCGGTAAATCTAGAATGGAAGTATGCATTGATCTCTGCCACCATGTTGTGTAGTCTTCTATATTCATCCAAGAAGAAGTAAGGACTTGATCTTGAGTCACTAGAAGATTAAGAATGATGGACAATCCCAACAACAATTGCCTAACATAGTAGCACCTATGCCCTTCCAGCTATAGTCATAAATTTATGAATTATATATTCAATCCCCTTTTATTCAAATCAATCTAGTGCTGTTGAATTCAACAAATATCTCCTTACAGGCTTACAACTATATCCATGTGACTAATATGATCAGAATTGATATAGATATCAACTATTTAGACTTTAGAATTTTAACAGTTAATACAAGAGCCCTATTTGTGATACTATAAAACATCAATAAATTATATGGGTTAGGGTGAGTAGACATGGGTCACCATGTGAGGCTTGGGTCAGGTGAGATTATTTCAAAACACCCACAAAATATTGGGTCAGGTTGGGTCGGTTCAGAAAAAGTACATGTTGGCTTGGGTTTGAGTTGGGTTTGGAGAAACCCATCCCATTTCCATCCCTAGTTACATGTAGACACACACACAACGCACTTGTGCACACACATAAACACAACCAAATTATATATTTACATATACATGTATTATGCACACATAGATTATACTTGTATTTCTGAGGCTCAAGTTGCTTAATCATTATTACTGATTTATTCAATTTTGAATGATCCGTGCATGTATTTGACTCTTATTTAGCATTTGACAAAAAATCAAGGTATTGTGTTTCGTCCATATAGGTAATGTTGTATGACATACCATTCTTGAACACTAGTACTTTTGCATGTCAGTGTTTTTTTAGTTGTTAGTAATCAATTGTAGCAAACTACCTATTTCCCAAACTATATAATCTTTCAAAGTTTGTTACAATCAAAATCTCTAGTATTTTAGGTTGGTATATGTTTTGTAGCGGTCCTTCGGCAAAATGTAGGAATGCCAGATATTTTTCATACACTTTAAGTTCTCACTAACCAATGAAACTATCATTGATATATAATTAGTGAATTATTCAACCTCCAAATTATTTAGTTCCCTTTTGTGTTTTTGAATTATCATATATTTTGTTTAGATATATTGTAGTTTCCACTACATTGCATTCTATGTAAATGGCAAGAAGTCAAAGAGTTAGAAAAGATGGCTCTCATATCCATGTTGTAGAAACATGGATCAGCCTTATATATACATCCTAACCTTCTTCTAGGTCTCCTGGCATTCTATGTATCAACCCACTATTCACATGCTCTATCAATTTTAGAATAAAGTTAATCCTTTATACATTTTCCCATCACATTACAAAACTATGTATTTATATATATATTTTTTTGAATTGGCTGACCTGAGCATGTTGGTACCGCAAAGAATTTTTCTATACTCAGATGGGTCTTTGCGTTTGCATGAAATAATAAATTATGAGTATGTTATTAGGTGTTTGAGATGTTTGATGTAAGCTTAGTTTTATCATTTCTGGGCCATTCCTAATTGTCTGCACTTATTGAAGTAATGAAGGTGATGCGGAATTTGAGATGAACAGAGCCATTTGGAGTTGAAAGATTTCCTTTATATATATATATATATATATATATATATATATATATATATATATTTCCGACCAATATATATATATATATATATATATATATATATATATATATATATATATATATATATATATATATATATATATATATATATATATATATATATATATATATATATAGTCAGGCTAGAATACACTCGAGTGTATTCGGAGCAGAATACACTCAAGTAGTTTTTCATGTTGCAATATTTTTTTTCAAAAATCTAATCCATTGATCTTATTAAACATGTTGTGAATAGCTCATAGGAAAAATTTGAGCACATTTGGCCATTTATAGGTCATGTTATAAAGACCGCAAAAAGAATGCATTTCAAATTAGTTTCGCACGTCAATTTTATTACCCTTGGATGAGTGACTTACACTCATCCAAATGGGCTCAAAATTTGTATGTAGCCTAGTTATAGTATGACGGTGAAGATCAATAGTTTACATTTTGCAAATAATAGTCTTGATATGCAAACACACTTGAGTGTATTCTTGCAATCTGTACACTCGAGTGTATTCTAGCCGGAGTATATATATATATATATATATATATATATATATATATATATATATATATATATATATAT
Organism: Alisma plantago-aquatica; assembly: GCA_963693085.1. NCBI lineage: Eukaryota > Viridiplantae > Streptophyta > Magnoliopsida > Alismatales > Alismataceae > Alisma > Alisma plantago-aquatica. Next base: position 371,092,003 of record OY856415.1, on the reverse strand, counting down.
ATATGCCAATATTTATATACACTTGTGTGGTCATTATGCAATGTTCTACACTTCCTCATATTGGAGCTTAAGAAATCTATTGAAAAGGTACTTTTAGTATAATTTTACATTTAGTTTTAGTCTCATGTTCTATTCTATGATATCGTCTGTAGTATATTTTCTTGCAGTAATATATTAGCTTATAATATGGATGGGAACGCATACCAAACTACCACAAACATTACATCTAATGCATATCGTGTCATTCCAAAACTTAAGTTGCGTACTAGACCTATTGTCGTAGCAAGCACATTAGTTCCATATTGTTGAAGAGTGAGAGATTAGATACAACCTAGTAGAGTACCAAACTGCAACACATATCTCATTTCATCTTCAAGCATAGGATGTGTGCTTTATTCTTAGTACCATCCCAGATCCTACTTGGCCTTAAGATAGTCCCTCAAGGTGTGCAATGTGTCTTCTACCTCTAAATTACATTCAGAACAATTGCTATCTGTTGTCATATGTTTGGCTACTGCTCTCTTATTTGTCATAATGGCACACTGACAAACTAATCGTATCACTTCTTGATCTTCTCAGATACCTTGTCCTTCCAAATATGCTTCAAGGGCCTATACCTCTTAACATCATTATCCTCTCTACTATTTCATAAACTGAAGTGGTACAAAACTGCCCGTTTTTTCTACTTTTCCACACCCATGTGCCTTTCTCAAACTAGATATAAGCAGGGATATTTATCACGATGTTTAAACAATTACATTCATATCATTAAAACCTTTGATATTTATCATAGATATCAAATAGTTTGCAAAGCTAACAATGACTTGCCCACCACTACAACATGTGTTTTGATGATTTTTCTAACAAAGACATGAATGATTCATCCTTGACTACAAGCTATGTTTTCAGTTTGATTTTAGAACCAATGAAATCATTCTACTAGTCTCCATGCCCATCCAATCCGCTCCAAAATCACATAGAAAAGTCACTCCGTCAGCTTTGACTTCTTACCCAAGTGACGATGACACAGTCGTTGGGGCAACTTAGAAAGCCCAGAAGTGAATGCGGAAGTCTCAAGGAAAGACATCAAGTCGTTCCGAATGCTAGTGATGTTGGGCGGTACCCGAGAACCAACATCCGATATGTCTCCTACCATGCTCAATTGGCTTCATATCCATTTAATCATGGTTCTCTAAAGGTCAGGTGAAGGCATGATTTAACAATTAGCTCAACTCTTCTCACAAGTGGACAACATCTCACATTGTAGTAGAGCATATATGTTTCCAACAATGTAATTTTTGAGATGGTTGCATCTGATTTCCTAGAGTTTCATCACCCATAGAACTCTAAGAAGGTCTGATTCTCCCTTTTTATGGTAGACTCATTCATCTTGGTTTCCCACATCTGCTGCACATCTGTTACACATCTGCTACAGACTCATATTTTAATCTTATTATTGTTGCTAACTAGGACTTATGAATAGTTGGATACGATAGCTAGAAAGTATGATATATGATTGTGGAAAATCGTATCACTAATGGTTTCTTGACGGCTTCCAATAGTTACAAACAAAGTTGAATCTTGATAAATATGAAAAACAAAGAAGGTTTCATTGATACCAATGTAATTTTTAAAACGTTGAGACAGATTTGTCAAGAGACACAAATGTTATGCCTTTTATGAACTTCATTCTTTAAAATAACATGTGTTTGAAAGTATGCAATACATTTGCTTAATCAAATATTAACTAAATCATAAGTTTATTATGTTTGGTTGAGAGGGAAGGCCCTAAACATAGATGTAAAAACTAATGTTTAAGAAAATATTTTGTTGCAAAATTAAAAGTTGCTCCTGCTACTCAGCCTAGGGCCTTGAGTATTGTACAAGGACGTGCTGTCTGATACAGTATAGAAATATGATAGAAATTCTATTGCTAGTAGGAAACTTGAAGAACTTTGTGCCACTTGTGTTGAAAGACAATAATTCACTCTCAGGTGAAGTGGGACAAGATCATTGAGCTAATTAACATTACGCTAGACACAATGGATGTAATATACTCACCCGGTAAGAATATAAATTACTTTGTTGTTTCTTTGATGAGGAATCCAAACAATTTAAAAGTTAAAAGCATAATCATTATGATCTGTTTTAAGTAGACATTGTTATCCTTTATGCATTAAAATATTAAATTGTTGTCACTGTCTTATGTACATAAGTTAAAATCATAATCTATACATTAATCTATTTTAAGTAGTATTGTTGTCCTCAATGTATTTGAGTACAAATATTTTTTCACTATTTTTTATGTAGATCATACAGATATCATCACATTGTTGAGTTAGTATACACCACATTGGTCTTTCAACTGTAGACTGGCTTCATTTCCTTATTGTTGTGAAGTATTCTGCATGAATTCTTGCATTTCTCAGTCAACTGTTATGAAACCACCATATTAATCTTGATGTACTAGATGCAATAAAAAGATGACACTTTCTTAATCTACAGTCAAAGAAACACAACAATCTAATTATTCAAAAGTTTGTATTTCCAACCTGAACAGATCAATTCCCATGGTTCTGTAGTCTGTCAGTATAGAAGCCCTTAAGAGTTGAACCTAAATTGCAGCGGTCTTCATTCTCATTGTATATATGTAGGAGCAACGCAATCCTCTTTTTTACTTAAAACACCATTCTCATTATAATAATTCATGTACAATATTTTGGTTCTCCATCATATCGTTACATGGATGTTCATTTACAACGGTCAAAATAATACTGTCTTCAAGTCTAGGCATGGCACAACATCTTTTGCATCTACATTCGTCTACCGATCCTAGGTTTCATTTGAACGTAGGATAGGAAACCAAATGACCAATCCCTTGCATCTACCTTCCTGTCTTTGTCCTTGTCATATATTTTCTTAGTCCTTTCCAGCATACCAAACGAGGACTCATAGTATGTGGATTATTCAACATGTAGTAATCATTCACATGTTTTGGAAATGATAATGATGCTTTGGTACCTTTTTCTTGACAGGATGATGGTGGTTTTACTTTTTCTTTAACTGGAGCTGATCACTTCTATTTGTTGATTGAAAAAGGCAAGTACATGTTGACCTCGACTTGGGACACAATATATTTATTGATATGGTTTCAAATTTATATTATTAGTTTTGTTAAAATAAATCATGGATGGAAGAGAAAGACTGTTAATGTTTTCTTTCGTCTAAAATGTTGCTAACATTATGTGTTCTATTTGTAACGTGTGTGATAGGACAATACTGAATTTTTTATTTTTGTATATACATGTATGATACATTCTATCCTGTTGATGCTCAGACTATTCAGTCAAAATAATTCATTGGGCTTCTACTTGAAGGTACACATATCCAATACCAAAAAAAAAGCATGTCTCTATCTTCATATTTTTATGTTTATCTTTACTAAGATTATTAATCTGATTCTGAATGTAGATTTGTATGTTTGTTCTTCTTTATTGGTACAAGAAAAAATGTGCAAGTCCAATAGTTTTTAAATGTGTCAATGTTAGTAACATAATCACAGTCTTAAGTATTCTTGATTGCTTTTCGGTTGAAAACTATCATAAATATCTTGGATTTGTATGGGATAAGGCATCTGTTGAGTTGATCGGCTTGCCAATCTTATTATTATTCTCAATAAGAAATCTAGAATATTGTCACCGATGAATTTAATACAAGACTATCACATTCGTCTCCTTGATTACATTAGGGACTCAATCTATGAAAAAATCATCGGTGGATGTTCTTGCCAAGCTTGAGTTACCCCTCATACTGATTTTTCTTAGTTCCATTTCAATTTATTTTTATTCCCATTTAAAAGACATAAACAATCATCATTCATATATATCTTGATGTTACCCATGCTGCTAAAAGCATGCAATTGATTCATGGCTTGACACATCTCTATATTAACATTATTTTCCTTAGAAGGACATGTGTGCACTTGCCATTGTTCACTTCTCCTTAAACCATACTAGGCTGGTTTCTTCCTTTTACTTGGCATCCCTTTTAATACGATGGTTAGACCCTTATAAGGATTAAAATAGTTAACATTGTTTAATAAAAAATGGAATACGATTTAGAAGGAGTCAATACATTAGCGATCTAGACTAATTTTCTAGAGCTATCAATGCTTCTTCCTATTACAACTTCATATGTTGAAAAAGTGTCTTCATGATGTAAATACTAAATGTTGTCTATAATATGATGAATGATGAGTAACTCAAAGATGATTTGATGACCTAGGTTAAAAGATGGAAGTTATTATGCAGAGAATAAAAAATATGCCACCTTGAAAAGCTTTATTGCACCGTATTTTTTAAGAAAACACATTCTTACACAACTCGTTATGTATGTCTCAATCACTGATATAAAATATATTAATAAAAAAAATTATAGGCTAGTAACATTGTGGCTCTGGAAAACTATATTTATATTTTGTGTTTTACTCATTTAAAAATCCTACCACCTACTAGGATTTGGTGGTTCCCTCGAGTTTGACCATATCTCCTTATTTCTTGCCTTTCTAATATTATTTATTTAAATGATTCATAAGATGTCATACTTCTCGGAAGCTACTATTTCAATTTAATTGTTTTGTTTTTCATTTCCACAAACTATTCTCGAGATCAATTTTATACTAAACTACTGATTTCTACCATAACAATTCATCTATATTTGGGTAAAGCAAAATGATATGTCCTTAGTTTTCAACTGAGCTTCAATAATTATTTTTTCTGTCATTATTTTCTGATTTATATCTCTGTTACTTGTTACGTGATAGTCTTTATAAGCAATTGGTTTGTTTTTTTCACTTAATATTTGGGTCCATCGATCCTATCCTAAAACTAGTCATCCAAACTGTTGATGAATTTACTTTAATTCTTATACATAGATGCAGAAAGGAATATTGACCAACTATTATTTGAAATATTTCTGTAATATATCTTGAAGAAGAGGAAAGAGCTACCACTTTGAATTTTATGTAAAGGCATAGCATTTTTTCTCTTCTTTATATTTCATTGTACTTGTTTGATTTTTTGTCATATACAATAACATAATAATAGGTTTTTTTCATGATTCTTCTAGTTAAACATTAATTTTTGAAAAATGGATTCTGAACTTTTATATATATTGGCTATCTTTGTATAATTTCCATGAATAAGTGTAACCCACCATTCTAAAAAAACTTAACCTTGCGACAAAAAACTCTTGAGTTGATTATCCACACTAGGAAGCATACAAGTGTATATTATTTGTAATAAGTAATAAATATTTAACTAAGCAAATGTATACGAAAAAATATTATAGTAGAATATGAAGCTATCTTGCCATATTTTGGCATTATTTAGTTTTTATGGAGACAACTATATTGTAGAATTGTAATTAAAGAAATATATGATAAAATCAGCAAATAAATTTGAAAATATGACAAATATGTTGGTAATGTTTATACTCGTAATACTCCAAAGATGTGGAAGCACCCCAGTCTTCTACTTTAATACGAAATATAGAATAAATAAATATTAATGTTCCGATTTTAGAATCCAATTAAGAAGCTTTCTGAGCATATTTATGCATTTTTATTTTCTTTATCAGGAAACAACTATAATTAAAATTGTAATTTGAGAAATAGATAATAAAATAACAAAATAAATAAGAAAACATGAAAAACATGTAGGAATCCGTCAGTGTGTTTTACAATCACAATCCTTTTCTCATTTTGCTTTCCCCCCTCTACTTTAGTATGGCGATAATTTTGTGATGTTTTATGTTTATCTATAATCCATTTTGCTTTTAATGGTTGTGATTGCCTGTTGTACAATTAGATTTAGAGTACTTAATTTTCTAATGATGAACAGCTAGGTTGGAATAGTGATGTCCACTACTTTAATGTCAGTGATGACCATTTCAAATGCAACTTTTAATTTCTCATGCTTTTGTTCACAACACTAATTTATTTAACCACATGATTATCAATTTAAAAAATACTTTATAAGTTGGTGATCGGTTTCTTTTGTTCTTCATGTAGTCTGGGAGAGAGGACATTTGATTGCTATTGTAATCATTATTTTTATTTTTTCCTTGGAAGCACATCCACTTCCAGGAGAAGAGGTAGACATCATTCATCATCTTCGTATTTGAATCTTAATGTGCATATTAGTTATCTATCTCATTTATAATGGAGTGAAAGATCATATGATTGAAATTTTTTGAATTTGATTATCTAAGAAATATACAGTGAAATATTTTTATTTGTGATGAATTTGAATCTTCACCATTGATAAATCTTTCAACAAAATCAAATTTCATCCTTTACTGACAACGTATTTCCTAAAGTTGATATCCATAGTGTTCTAGTGCTTTACAAATTCGGAATCAGTCATGACTAAGACACAATGACGTACTCATGGTGTCGTTAGAGATATTTTTACAACTACACATTGTAACTATGAAATTCGTATCTATGTGCTACGCGGTAGTGATTTTTAATTATCATACATGCTTAAATAATTATGTGATTTACCAATTATACACTAACCAACGATAACTAGTCATACAACTCATTAAATATTATCTAATTGAATATTTCTAAAATTATAATAAATTTCTAACTTAACAAAAAGACTGAAGGACAAATTTCACTATGCCATATGACACCAATGAGTGCATATATTAAGTTCTCAAAATTATAAAATACACTACAACACGGCTATGCAACATAGTAAATAAAGAAGAAGAAAACTTCTTTTGGAAATAAGAGATATGCAGCTACAAAAGAGCCAACAGAACGCTACAAAAAGTCAACATCTTTCTCGAAGATTTATTGTTTTCTTTCTAGGGTAAAAACCCCTTATAAATGGCGTTCTTGTAAGAGTATAATTGATTAGTAATACATGTGACAACTAGAAGAATATACATTGAATTTGTAGCCTTTTAAATCATACATGGGTGTTACATATCTAGAGATGATGTGCACTTTGAAGTCAAAGTTTTATTTCTTTGAATTTATGATCCATCACATTCAAATGTGTGTTTCTCCATTGTCTAGTACTTGATATGAAATATAAATGATCCAAATATGATATAGAATCATGATGATCACAGTCCAAAGCATTTGAGACACAATATGTGTAAGAACCCTCTCCTAACTTGGGAAGAGAAATCGTAGGCCTAGGGCAATGCAAACATATATACAATCTCAAAGATTTTATATTTGAGTATACTAAAATTTAATTGACCCTAGATCATATTTATTTCCTGGAAAGAATAAGATGGAGTAGTTGTAGGATCTGTGAAGACTTGCTTTGCATTTATTCTCTCTTCAGATATGACAACATGTGATATGAAGAGAGGTGATGTTGTGTAGGTCATAACTTGTGTAGCTAGGTTCTTCCTACTTCCCTCCACTAGTTTGACCAAAAATGCACCTGATTTTCCCTAATCAAACCTGATTAGGTACTAAATAAGATATATTTTTTTTCTTGTACTAAATCCTATGCGAGACATTACATTTAGTCAAACCTGATTTGGTATAATTAATATCTAATTTATTTTGTAGGTGTTTCTAGGCATTTTTCATAAAGATATAGTCTAATTTAGAACATAAATAATTAATTATATTCAAATGTATACACTACTTTGTACATTTTTTTCGGCTACCCTAAATCTTAATCAATAATAATTTGAACTATATCACACCTCACATGATCCACAATAACCAAAATTTCCCTAATTTGTGTATTTTGTAGTAAATTAAACCTAATTGTACCTAAATCAGACTTAATTTTACATAATATGACCTAAGAAGAGTTAACTTCTCCTATTTTTTTCTATATTGGCTGAAATGAGACTAATTTAGACCTAAGTTAAACTAATTTTCCTTATTTATGTCTAAGTTATACTTAATTTGCCGTAACATGACCTAAGCATTGCTAGCTTTCCTTGATCTATCCCATATTCACGTAATGTGAGACCTAATTTTGGTAAAATTAGACATAATTTTCCCACAACAAACCTATTTTCCCCCAACTATAAGTGTTTTACCAAAATTACACCTTATTTTCCGTAAATAGACATAAGTTTCCCTATTTAGACCTAATTTGTCTTAAATCAGGTCTATTTCCACCTTTGAGTAGCTTATTTTCTACCTAGATAAAATTTCTAAGAGATTTTAAAAGGTAGTTCATTCAATAATATATGATCTTGGAATTTACTGCAATAAAATATACGATTGATTATTTATTATGAATTTGTTCTCTAATAAAAATTCTCCTTATTCAATTTAGTGACTTGCAATTTTGATTTTTAAGCATTGCATGGTCTCTAATGAAATGGAGATCTATTCAACCCAGGGAATTGAGTGAGTGTTATTTAAAATTTGTACATGTTTGAATACATATGAAAGTTTGGATTACCTATTGTTCTATACTTGTTTACCTTATAAATTGAATGTTATATGCACTCCTTTTTTTCCTAGTGTTATGATAACCAAGATTTGGTATTTATGTAACATTTATAAAAAATCATTGAGTAACAATTTTTTTTTAAATTTAGTTAATTGTAGCTTGTATCTTTATAGGATTCAAATGTCTGCAATAGATAAGAGTTGGATGAAAAATAAAAATAGGTTATCAACAGAATACAAAAATGGTGTGGAATAATTTATTCAATTTGCATCTCAAAATGTAGAAGTTGATGGACTAATACCTTGTCCTTGCATTAAATGTAAAAATGGTAGTTGCAAGAAAAATGATGAGGTGTCAGCTGATCTAATAGTTAATGGCATAACTGAGTGCTACACATGTTGGGTAGCACATGGTGAATCAGTTCATGTAGATTATCCAATGATAGTGATGATGGCCAGGATGAGGATGATGATGTTGAGGATGAGGCTGATGATATAGAGGGGATGATAAGGGATGGTCTAGGATTTCCTGATAACCATGTTCCAACATTCGATGAAATTGATTACAACTATGAAATTGATGAGTTGATTGATGAACTTAAGACATTCTGTAGGCTAATGAAAGATGCAAAGGAACCACTTTATGATGGTTGTGAAGGATACTCAAAATTATCATTCACCATGACATTACTACAACTAAAGGGGTTTCATGGAATGAGCAATAATCTTTTTAATAGTTTGATTACATTGTTATCAAAGGCATTCAAGGATTGTCGATTTACAAAATCTTTTTATGATGCAAGAAAGTATATTACTGACCTTGGACTTGACTACATAAAAATAGATGTTTGTAAAGAACATTGCATGTTGTTTTGGAAGGATCGAAAGAAAGAAGATGTATGTTTAAAATGTGGCGCTAGTAGGTGGAAGTATAACTCTATTGACTACTCAACCAAGGATAAGACTACAAAAAGGAATAAACTTAAGTTAGTCAAAAAGGTTTCTGTTAAGACTTTATAGTACTTTCCACTAATCCCAATGTTAAAACAGTTGTACATGTGCTATCAAACAGCTTCAGAGATGAGATGGCATCAAGAAAAGTGCATAAATGATGGTAAACTAAGACACCCAGCTGATGCTGAAGAGTGGAGAAGATTTGATGAGATGCATCCATCTTTTTCTGGAGACCCTCGCAATGTTAGGCTTGGATTGGCTTTTGATGGATTTAATCCATACGGGAATATGAGTAATTCTTATAGCATATGGCCCATTATCCTCATTCCATAAAATTTTCCTCCATGGCTTTGTATCAAACAAGATTATCTTATTTTATCCATGATCATTCCTGGGAAGAAGTCTCCTATCTTCAAGATTGATGTCTACTTACAACCATTGATAGAGGAGTTAAAGGAGTTATGGGATGCAGGAGTTGAAACTTATGATGTTGTTTCAAAACAGAATTTTAAAATGCATGCAGCTCTATTATGGACAATTAATGATTTCCCTGCTTATGGATATTTGTCTGGATGGTCTACCCAAGGCGAGTTAGCATGTCCTTCTTGTCATAAGGATACATGGTCTCTCAGATTGAAACATGGGGGAAATTTTTTTATATGGGGCATCGTAGATTCTTACCAGAAAATCATAGATGGCGGTGCAATGAGCATGCGTTTGATGGGAAACAAGAACCATGACCTCATCCTCAAGAAATATCTGGAGAAGATGCTTTGAATCAACTACATGACATCTTTGAAACAAAGCTGGGAAAGAGAGAGAAAAAAGTTCAAAAAAAATGCCCTCTCATGCTTGGAAGAAAAAAAGCCTTTTTTTAACTTCCTTATTGGAAGAGTCTTCGTCTTCGCCATAATCTTGATGTAATGCACATTGAGAAGAATATTTGTGATAGCTTAATTGGAACAATTATGGATATTGATGAGAAGACTAAGGATAATTCAAAAGCTCGCAAAGACTTAAAAGATATGAATATAAGGAAGGAGCTTCTCCCAATAATTGTAAATGGAGAGCTAGAAGTCCCTATACCATGTTTTACTTTATCATCAGAGAAAAAAAAGATTTTTTGTGAATTCTTAAAAGAAATCAAATTTCCAGATGGGTTGTGCTCAAATATTTCTAGATGTGTGAATGTTGATGAGTGTAGAATTCCTAGTATGAAATCTCATGATTTTCATGTATTTTTGCAAAAACAACCCTTCCTCTTGCAACACGTGGAATCTTTCCAAAGGATGTATCTAAGACATTAACTGAGCTTAGTATATCATTTAATGAGTTGTGCTCTAAATTTTTTGGGGGTAGAAGATCTAAAGAGGTTGGAAAATCATATTGATGTTACACTATGTAAAATGGAGCAGATATTTGTACCATCATTCTTCGATGTAATGGTACACCTTCCTATTGACCTAGAAAATCAAGCAATTCTTGGAGGCCCTGTGCAATACATATGGATGTATCCAATTGAGAGGTGATTACTAGTACACATTAGTTTGTTTTTAATTTTACTTGTATGTTTTTAATTTTCCTTTCTTGTGTAGGTTTCTTCAAACATTGAAGTCATATGTGTGGAATAAAAATCGATCAGAAGGTTCAATAGCTAAGATGTATATCACCAATGAATGCTTGGTTTTTTGCTCAAGATACATGAAGGAGAATGACTAGATTTAATCATCCACGATACCATGACAATAGAGAGATAACAATTTCATCTCAATTTATAGTTTTCAAATATATTGGGAAAACATTATCAGTAGGGACCACCATTAGTCTTACTGTTAATGAATGGCAACAAGCTCACAAGTATGTTCTTGAAAATTCAGATGCAATATTACCATTTATAAGGTAAATTATATTTATTTAACTATACTTTTTCTTGACATGATGTTAAGTCTTACAATTTTATAATAAATATTTTTTTAGTGAGCACAAACAACTAATCCAAGATATGGGTGTTCACAACATCGAGGTGCATCATAAAAAATTCTTCTTTGAGTGGTTGGAGAGTTGGGTGAGCATTTAAAGTACTCTCAACAAATTTAATCTTGAAGTCATTAATGTGTGTTTTTCTATTATGATAGGTGGTTGAATTACATAAACATGGCAAAGTGGATGATGAACTTCTAAGTTTAGTTCACGATCCTGATAAAGAGGTGTTATCTTTTACGGGTCTAGACATAAATGGATTCCAATTTCATACTGAAGATCGTGACAATAGGTTAACAACACAAAGAAGTGATGTTCTTGTTAAGGTAGACTCAACAAACAGACCATTTATCTATTATGGTGTTTTGAGTGAAATCTTAGAGTTGAGATACACTGGTGGAAGACGAGCTCACATTTTTAGGTGTGAGTGGTGGGACATGCATAATGAAGGAAGAGGGTTTGAGCGGAATAAATACAGTTTTGTTAGTTTAAATACAAAACGCAAGTTGAAAACCAATGAACCATTTATTCTAGCATGCCAAGCAGAACAATGCTTTTATGTCTGTGACCTTTCCAGAAGTAATTGGATTGTTGCTATTGAATCACCACCATGCGACTAGTACAATGTGACACATGGATATGAAGGAGATGAAAGTAGTATTGATGATGAAAGTGCATTTCAAGAAAACACATCAAATTTATCTACATTTTCATCATTCCCCTTGGATGCATTTGATGTTTGTCATTGGAAGAGACATGATGTAGTGAAAACTTTGTCCATGAAAGCTGCAAAGAAAAAAGGATGGCTTGAAAAAGATGGACACAATATATGGGAGACAATGAACTAAATTTATAATCCTTTTAATTTGTATTTTCCTTATAGACTATGATTAATTTTACTAAGTTCTATCTGAACATTGATAGATGCCATTTGATTGATAATTTATTAGCATCTGAGTATAGATGTTGCCTTTGATTGCTTCTTTTGATATTTTCTTAGATTATTATCCTTTTTAAATAATTTGATGAGACACATGTAGGAAATATGGTCAATCTATCTAGTGCCTAGACCCAATTTGCAGGTAACTACGAGATGCTAATGGTTGACCATTCTAGAAAGACCCAACGTAAGTAATGTTTGCTCCATTTTAACAATGTTTCAATTGAATCCCATGCGTAGATTGCTAAATTTTTATTATGCAGAGCAAAAAGACTTGGATCACCATGGTACAAGTTGTATTGAAGGGTCGACCAACAATGTATCACATAGAAATTTAGGTATATCCATTATTGATTTCTTCACTAGAAAAATCCATGCATAAGTGTTGTGATTTAATATATTTATTTGTTGTCTCTATATGTAGGTTTTTCTAAGGAGCTAAGTAGTACCACAAAGGCAGTTCAAAGTGGATCTTTTAGTGGGACAGAACATCAACCACTTGATAAAGAATGTAATTATTTATCTCAAAGCTTTTATGGTAATGGTCTTGTCTCAGTTTTGTGTCATTCTATGTTTATTGGATTTATAAAACAATTGTGGCAGCATCCCTTAAACCCATGGGAGAAAGGCCCATCCGAAATCCTCAAGACAAGAATGTAGATGTTACAAATGATGGTTTTCTACAACAAATTCAAAACTATGGTGACTTTTTGAAGCACAGGATAATTGGTGGCTTGCTGTTTAATAATGCAACATTTAGTATTTAGCCTCAAACTTAGGAATATGTTGCTTGGTATTTGAGTTGATTTATTCTATTGTTTTTAGAAAAATCTATTAAAGAGATTGCGAAAAAATGTGCACATATGTTGATGGCTGGTCCATGGAATTCTTCCAACAAGAATCCAAGTAGAGTTTTTAAATAAATTTATACATAATGTTTCTATGTATATAATAGTATAACAGTATGTTCATGAAATGCAGTTAAAATTAGCAACAATATTCAAAATCCTCATCAAATTGAAAATTTTGGTGTTGCAAAAGAAAAAGACGGGCCACCAAACAATGTGGATGTTTCTCAACTTGACAAGAACGTTAGAGCACTCCCTAATGCACACATTAAAAAAAATAAAGGTAAAATTTATATTTTTTATTTTCTTATATATGTATCTTCTTATCGTATATATTCATACATATTGATATAGTTCTTGATATATGTTGTTACAATTTGCAGGGGAGGGATTGATTGCACTTAATGTTCCTGTAGGTTACAAGGAGGAGGATGATGTTTTAGTGAGGCGGACGAACACTAGAAAGAGGATCTTGAGGCCACAAAGTATTGATAGTTCTCAACAGGTTGTTGAACCAGTTCAGAGTATGATGAAAAACAATCCTGGTGACGGTTAGACATTGGGTATACATATATAATGAATATTGGCTTATATTTACATAATTTAATAACTATGTTTTCGTTATTTGTAGTTAAAATTAGCAACAAAGTATGCAATACACATCCACTTGGATGTTTAGGTGTTGTGAAAGAAACAAGTTGGGCAATGAAACATGACAACACTTCTCTAGATGACAGGCAACATGAAGTGTCGCTTAATGAAAAATCTAGGAAAGATCAAGGTAATTTCCTACCATGCTTGTTGTTCACATACTTACCTATACATAGATTCCTACATATATGTATATGTATATATTTATATAGTTTGTAATGTGTGGCAACACAATTACAAGTTCCTCCTAATTCACAAGCTAGAAAAGATCAAGGCAATTTTCTACCATGTTTTCTTTTCACATATTTTTCTGCCACTTTAATATATTCAAAGTAAAATATTTCTAAATGTATTATAGTTCAATATGATGAAGGGGGTTGACCATGGACAATGTTCCTGAAGATCACATCAAGGATGAGTGTGTTTCACTAAGGCAGAGAAACAATAGAAAGAGGGTTTTGTGGCCTCAAGATCTCCAAAAGTACTCTGAACAAGTTGCTGAAATAATTCGGAGTCGAACCAACATGAATTTTGGTGAGGATTAGACCATTGGTATGAAAAAGTAATGAAAGTATGCACAATGTTTTAGCATTATTTCTGTTGGAAACAACAGATGGTACCACCTCTATTTATATAGTGCTTTTGTTGTTTTATTCTAATATGTTGTCTTTTGGTATATGTTGATCGTAGATTCTCATTATGTTTGTGATTCTTATTCTAGAAGACTAGAAGTAGGTTCCTTTACTTCATACTGCCTTTTGTATGGAAAATAGATGGGACTCGAAAGCCTTCTCTATTTTGATCTCCACCACAATAATTGTTATCTTTTACCTCTTCTTCTTCCTTGTATCAAAATCTACTTTATCCATCTCCCCATTGAGATTTCCCACCATCCCAAGTATCTTTTCCACATTAAGTTTTCTTTCAATCTTTTGTCCATAATCAGGAGAAGATTTCTCTTTATGTTAGTAATCTTCTTTGATGCAACTCACTTGACTTGAAGACTCATTTCAAGGTTATATCTCTACACCACTCTATTTTCATAATTTGTAGTTAAAATTAGCAACAAAGCATACAATCCACATCCACTTGGATGTTTAGGTGTTGTGAAAGAAAAACATTGTTCAATGAACAATGACAACTCTTCTCTAGATGACAAGCAACACGAAGTGCCGCTTAATGAAAAATCTAGGAAAGATCAAGGTAATTTCCTACCATGCTTGTTGTTCACATACTTACCTATACATAGATTCCTACATATATGTATATGTATATATTTATATAGTTTATAATGTGTGGCAGCACAATTTCAAGTGCCTCCTAAATCACAAGCTAGAAAAGATCAAGGTAATTTTCTACCATGTTTGCTTTTCACATATTTTTCTGCCACTTTAATATATTCAAAGTAAAACATTTCTAAATGTATTATAGTTCAATATGATGAAAGGGGGTTGACCATGGACAATGTTCTTGAAGATCACATCGAGCATGAGGGTGTTTCACTGAGGTAGAGAAACAATAGAAAGAGGGTTTTACGGCCTCAAGATCTCCAAAAGTACTCTGAACAAGCTGCTGAAATAATTCAGAGTCGAACCAACATGAATTCTGGTGAGGATTAGACCTTTGGTATGAAAAAGTAATGAAATTATGCACAATGTTTTAGCATTGTTTCTATTGGAAACAACGGATGGTACCACCTCTATTTATATAGTGTTTTTGTTGTTTCATTCTTATATGTTGTCTCTTAGTATATGTTGATCGTAGATTCTCATTATGTTTGTGATTCTTACTCTAGATGACTAGAACTAGGTTCCTTTACTTCATACTACCTTTTGTATGGAAAATAGATGGGACTCGAAAGCCTACTCTATTTTGATCTCCACCACAATAATTGTTATCTTTTACCTCTTCTTCTTCCTTGTATCAAAATCTACTTTATCCATCTCCCCATTGAGATTTTCCACCATCCCAAGTATCTTTTCCACAGTAAGTTTTCTTTCAATCTTTTGTCTATAATCAAGAACATATTTTTCTTTATGTTAGTAATCTTCTTTGATGCTACTCACTTGACTTGAAGACTCATTTTCAAGGTTATATTTCTACACCATTAGTGATGTGGTCACGTTCATGCATTCCCAATTTGTAAATAAGCTAACGTCGCTCTTTTGCATGTTGTGTTGTTGATGAGTAGGATTTGATCCATGTTGCTACCTACATTGCTTTGGATGACGTTCCAAGTATTTGTTTATGATTCATATATATTTTCTTTAATGTTTAAATTCTTAAATATATTACAGTTCAACATGAGGAGGATTTCACCACAGAGTCATTTGTTGAAGGTGATAGGAATGTTAATGGTGATTCTACAACAAGACAAATTAACTTCAGTAATAGGGTGTTGAGGCATCATACTCTGAACAATGGCTCACAACTAACTCCTGAGGAAATTGAAGTTACAGAAGAGATGGATAATGACCATGGTAATAATTCTTTAATTCTATCTTATGTATAAATACAATACTCATTTTTAATATCTTAGATCGAACGAAGAGAAAAAGGGTTCGAGGGAAAACAACAAATTTGAACTTGAGGACTTTCAGAAATGGCGGTGTGGATAAAATAAAGATAGATTATAATTCTGAAGGTAATCTGATAAATAAAATCCAAATCAAATTCTAACTAGTTGAATTGGAGTGATTGTTCACAATTCAATAAATGCCCCTCTTAGTTATTCAAGGTGGAGTCACATGCCTATTGAAAAGAAGGAGAAGATGCTCAAATTAATTCAGGTTTTGTTCAATTGCTATGTGTTTATGTTCTGGAATAATCAATGTTTCATTTCTCAAATTCACCTTACTATTTTGTAGGATGATTTTATCATTTACAATGTTGATTTATTGCCTGAGGAAAATGATCTAAGGACACATTCATTGTACAAATCAATGGGCAAGTCTTGGCATGAATTTAAAATTGAATTGTTTAAGAAATATGAGACATATGCCACTGATGAAGAAGCTCTCAAAAACTATCCTTCCAATGTAACAAAATCTGATTGGGAGTTTCTAATAAATTTTTTTTGGAAAAGTAAATACTTCCAGGTAGATATAAAGTAATTTTTTGAGTTTATTTATTGTTGCACACTCGTTTTTATTAGGAGTTTTCTTTAATAGACTTTTCACTATGTTTATATTTCTATTCGTTGAACCTACTTTTTTGTTCTCAAGGATGCTAGGACCCGTAACAAGATAAGCCGTTCTAAACAGTCAATGCTTCACTGTACTGGGAGGACTCCATTTAGTGTTGTGAAACACGAAGAAGTATGTAATATAGTTTATGTTTTCTATTTTTTTTAATCTAAATTAATCTTATTTCTTGAATCTATATACTAACAAGAAAAATGGAGTTGTGCCATCTCGATTGACGATGTTTGAATTGACTCGAACAAAAAAAGACAAGAAGCTTGTGGATGATGTTGCTGAAGAAAAGATGGTAAGCATGATTCTTATGTTTCCATCAGATACACTGACCTATATAACACTGAATTTGCAAAATTACTCTTTTAACAAGATAAAATATTGCTTAGGAACAAATCACACATTTAGTGTCTCAGCGTGAACAAGGAACAATTGAACTGGGTGATGAAGAGATATGCTTGAGGGTCTTTAGACCTGAAAGACCGAGACATATACGTATGCGAGGAAGTTCAGTTGGTGGTCAAATATATAGAAATATTACACATGCAAAAGAAATTGAGAAATATAAGAAAGAAACAAATGATGCACGAGCTAGAACTGAACAAGCAGAAAAACTAGCAGTTGAGGCCAAAACTAGAGCTGACATGGCTAATCAGAAAGCTGAGAAAGCTCACCTTTACATTAGAAAGTTATTCAATGTACTAAAGTCTAGTGCAAATGAAGATCTTATGGAGTTTGACAACCTTGATGATGAGGTACTACAAAAATATATTAAAAATTATCTAATCATAGATCTTATTAACAACGTTGTGTATTTACAAGATTTGGAGTATGATGGCAGTCCATGAAACTCATGGATTGAAGAGATTCAACTTGAAATGCAAAATGCATGCATGAAGCCTAATATATGTTTTTTAATGTTCTTTAAGACAAAGCATAGATAAATAGATAATGGTTTTTATTCAGATTTGAAATAGAGTAAACTCACTATTTATATGGTTTATTCTTGTGTATGTTTTTTTTCAAACTATATGTAGTTTTTTTTCATCCTGATATTGTTGTTGTGGTTTTTGCTTTCTCAAAGTTTTGAAAATCCTTTATTTCCTATAATCATTCACCATACATTGTTTTACTATTTGGATTCTTTGGATAATAGATGCATGGATTGTTTTTCATAGATGCACACTCATGTAACCCAGACCTTCATTGTGAAGCAACTTTTTTGGTCGTCTATAGAAATATGCATCTTCTTGTGGTGCTTTTATTTCAATACTATGCAAGTGCAAGGTTGGTTTCTATTGATCTTAGTGATGACTTGGATTTTCTTCATTTGGTGTACTTTATATGGGTATAACCTTCACAAAAATTTGAATTATCTTGTAGTTGATTCCTTTCCAATGTGGATTTCCAAGGTGTATTATTTATACTCGGTATTATCTTGTGGGTGTCTATTTTTGTGCTACTCATCTTGATGATGAACTGCCTATTGTAGACAAGCTAGATGCTTTAGTCATGGTGTTTGACTTGAATGATGTATGTCCTTTTTCTCTATGTATCATACATTTTAGCATTCAATTTAATGCTAATTTATTTCTGTTGTGCTTTATTAGTATTTAGTGCTGATTTATGCACCTAAACTTGTATAGTTCTTACAGTTTTGATCATTTACCACATTGAAAACATGGATTACTGCAATTGTAATCCTATGCACCTAAACATGGATTACTGCAGTTTTGATCAATTGTAATCTCTTATCTAGTCATTTTTCTCATGATGAATACAGACAGTGACTGCCAAAAGTTCGAATATTTTCAACCTAGGATACAATATGTACATGCATGTTTATCTAATATCAGGAGACCAAGTATGCCATTAGAAGATAATGTATTTATTGATTTGGCAATTTATTCCACTACTAATGTCATGTCTAACCAATAAACCAATATGGTTAACATACTTTAAAGGCTTCTGCTTGTTGGTCATTCTTGTTGTACTGATGTTTACTCACATGATACAATCATTAGCGGCTAATCTCGAAGTTGCAACATTAGGTTTTGTTTGGTTGGATCATTAGGTCCAAGAGTGAACCTTATTCTTCATTTATACACACTGACTACTTAGAAATTGAGTAAGAAGTTATTAAAGGTAAATTCTATTTTGTTGTCATTGTAAATTATGAGTTTCTTGTACTCCTTGTTTTCATTTACAGCCACGAAAATTAGTTTTGGATCCACTATTTGGTATTCGTCTTATGTGTAGCATGATTAATGGAGGCACAACTAACAACAACCACATCACTCCTTACAACCCATCACCATTGTCCACCTTGCTCTCGAGTCCATTGAAGGTCTGTTGTGGTGTTTCAACTACCTGATTCCTAAGGATCAATGAGGATCATCCCCAACCACAACCTCAGTGGTCTAAGCACAATCAGTACATCCTTATTAATTGAGGTAATCATTTGTAACTTGTATGAGCTATTGTGTCCTGAAATCCAAGCATGCTTCCTTGCACCTACTGTTTCCTTGTGATTGGCTGTTGAGAGTCACTAGCATGCTGATATAGGCCATGGAAGGCTGCTAGAAATGCTTCCTATATTTAACACCCATTTTGATGTTGTTCGTCTCCCTTCTCTTTCACACTAATTTCCTACCTTCATCATTATTTCTAGGGAGAGGAGGGGTTACAATTGTTCCTGATGGCTTTAGGTGGTAGGTGGATGGCTCTTTGCTATCCACATTGGAGGAATCAAGAGAGCATGATAAAGGGTTTTGAAGTGACCAAAGCTCAAGATGAATTACTTCCTAATCGTAGGCCAGATTCCTATGTATGAAAGATAGGATAGATGCAAATATAAATTAATATGTTGGTCTATTTTATGCAAACTTTTCCTTGGGTGAAGTTTATCCAACCTGCTTGTAAAGATCTACCTATGGCTTGTGATACATGTGACGATCATCGCAGCCAACAACCCGGAAGCTATTTTCATCATTGATAGCTTGGTATGTTACCATGTCATTAGATTGGGCACTTATATTGATCGGTCTTATTATGTCTTCATTTACAGAAATTGGGACGGTGTTCACACTTAATATACTAATTGGTCTTACTTTGTCTTCATTTGTAGAAATTGGGCATGCTTCTATTTGTGATGGCTTCTGGATACTACTTCTCCATGCCCTTGCTGTGTAGGAACACTGGCCAGAAGACAATGATCTTCTTAGACAATGGTGGCTTCCAATACCTGTAAGTTTTTGTTGTTGTCGTGTGTCTGTGTCATAATTCAAAAGACACTATAACCTTTATTGTTGTGGACATAGAATATTTAGTTGATGCACTTCATTATTGTTGTGAATGAATTATCCTTAGGCCTTATTTGGGAGAGAAACTCAGAAATACGACAGATGGAAGGGATAAGCAAGGCAGATTACCGTTAGTATGTGAAGATCTACCTAGGGCTTGCCATACATGCGACAATCATCACAGCCAACAACCTGGAAGGTATTTTCGTCATCGATAGCTTGGGGAACTTATATTGATTGATATTATTATGTCTTCATTTGTAGAAATCAAGAAGATGTTCACACTCAATATACTGATTGCTCTTACTCTATCTTCATTTGTAGAAATTGGGCATGCTACTTCTACTGTGAAGGCTCCTGGATACCTTCTGTTGCTTGCCCTTGTTGTGTAGGAAGCTCAACTACGTTGTTGCTTTATTGGATTGATGTTTTTGGGGTCTAGTGCAATGGTGGCAACACTGGCTAGACAACAATGATCCTCTTAGACAATGGTGGCTTCTAATACTGTAAGTTTTTGCTGCTACCGTGTGCTTGTGTCATAATTTATAAGACAAGATATGTTTAGACAAAGACATGAAAGTTAGACTTGAAACTGATCCTGACTTCGTTTCTTATCACTTCATCTAAGTCTGAACTTTTCTCCGATAGGGATTCTAGAGGGCTCTTGAATTTAGCAGTGGCAGCAGTTCCTCATGTGGAGGATGCACATTGTGGAATCACTTCACATATGACTAGCTGTGAGCATGCTTGAGAAGAAGTTATGAGTATGTTGCCATATCTAATTTATATTCTATATTAGCACAGGCGTACAACTTTTATTGCTTGTCAAAACTTCTATGTTGATTTATATTGTATTTTTTTAAAGAACATGTGTTTAATGTGGCAATAATAATCTAATAACTTGCTTTCCCCATGAAACTTAACATATATCATTTGTGAGTCATAGTGATTGTTTATATATTTGCACTTTAAGAGTTTAAATGATAAGATTATAAGTGTTCTCGGCTTCATATCTAGATAATTCAATTATCTTATGGTGAATGATGATTTTTTCTACATGACAAACTTACACCTAAGACACATGCTAAAGTCATAATAGTTTATTCTAAACATACATATAGTCTGTAAGTTCTCTGATTATTCCTTTGTGTTACAGGATGAGATTGCTAGATCTGTCAGTCGGGAGAGACAGTGGAACACAGAGCGATGTATCATTTTTGTTTGCCTTTGTACACTAATGTCGACAAATTTATTGCACACGCATCCGCCAAACGTGAGAGATGAGATGAGAAGTGGATACACTAGCAACTCTGATTGATGTCAGGCTAGTATGTCACAATGTTGCAGGATAATCAGGATTTAATTGAAACTAAAATACACACATATACAGGAGCTAGTTCACTATATTTATATCACTAATAGTAATACATGTTCTTTGGAGACACATTGCCTAATAAGCATGCTATTTCAAAAATTAAAGTGTAAACCATTCTTTATTAGTAATAAAAATAACAATATATATTTTTTAGATTTTCTGACCCTATTTATAACAGCGACGTCAATCTATTGTAGCATGTTTTTCAATTGAGCACCATCAGCGACTGGTCGAGCACTAGTTGATCATCCCAAGTAGCAGTACTACTGAAGAGCATCAGCACACCTAACGAACAAAGCTAGCAATCAAGAAGCAGACACGGGCCAGGCAGTGCCAGCTGGGCTTACGCTTACATATCCAAGTCGTCGATCCATTGCCGACGTATATGACCCAATCTAACTACTGGTCGGCCCATTACATGATCAACTATATAATAAAATGAAACCACCCTCATATATTCCTATCTACAAGCTGGAATTTTCGTCCCTCTCTGTATGCATTAACACCACTCCAGTCATGCAGGGCCACATCCTACTCAGGAATGTTGGACAAGAGAACTGTGTATGTAGCTTGTGTGGGGTAGTCATCTCCTGCTCATGTCATGATCTTTCCATTTGTCTCATTCCATTCACCTTGTGAACCAGCTGGG
The DNA here is from genome assembly GCA_963693085.1 of Alisma plantago-aquatica. Classification (NCBI taxonomy): domain Eukaryota; kingdom Viridiplantae; phylum Streptophyta; class Magnoliopsida; order Alismatales; family Alismataceae; genus Alisma; species Alisma plantago-aquatica. Next base: position 371,069,664 of record OY856415.1, on the reverse strand, counting down.
ATTATACCACAATGTGCACTTAGTGGCTTAGTGGGATATTAGTGAATAATAGTTGTAGTGTCATACCACCTTAGTGGGGGTTCCTGAGCATTTACATGCTGATCCGTGAGGAGACACAGATGGGTGGATGGTCACCTTCAGTCTCACTCTTGTTACAATCGCCTCAGTGGCTGGACGTAATTATCTTTACCCATGATCAGTAGCAAGTGATGGGAGAACAACAAATTTAAAGGACGGGGTCACTGTTGAGTGATAGAAGGTAAATGCTCTCTCGAGCATTTGTTTATTTGCCAAGTCTTGCAGCTAATACTGCCTTCGATTTTTTTCTTTCTCAATTTCCACCTCTGCATCTGACAGCTCATTTATTTTTCATCTGCAGGTACACATGTCAAAACAAAAGGTGACCAAGTCCAATCTAGAAACTGCTCAAGGCTCAGTGACACTGGCTTGAGGGGCGAGGGCACTGGAGTTTGCATCTCGTGCCGCATTTCGTTTAGTCTCTTCCAGCTGTACGCAGACACCTAGGGCACAAACCTGCCCGAGGGGGCACCCGTTGAAGCATTGACCGTAGTTGAAGATGCTGATGTTGGTATTGGAACAGACGTCGTTGCAACAACTATTGAACGCGGGGCACTGGATGTCACAGATATTCATAAACTGCAGATAAAATTAGCCATTGTGATGATAGTGAACTAGATTCTAAACCTGTGCACATGACCAAGATGTTTGGAAAGGACGTCAGTATTAAAGCAGCTAGCAGACCACTTGCTGATCTTGGTGGCCTCCATACTTCTATTGACCCTCTTCCTCCTAATAATGATCATCACTCTATGGTGTTAACTAGTGATTTATCAGATCGAGCTTTACAAACACCTCAAAATGGCTCAACCCACGCCAAGCTAGATGACTACAAACTGCACAAGAATGATGAATCATCAGGTTTGTTGATGAAGGAACCAGACACAAGATTTTCCAAGAAAAACAGTGTCCAACGTTGTGAACAATAGATGATGATGTTGATTGCTTGATTCAATTATTTGACTAGCAGTATAAGAATTAAGGCCAGCATCAATATTGACCATGAGCAGATGACAATAAACTTTGTCCACGACATCATCAAATAAAATTAAGATCAGATTTTTGTGAGAAGACGTAGGCAAGAATGAACTTCGGTCATAAAGAAGGTGAAATGTCTCTGTTGCTCTGTGGGGAAAGTAATGTAGGGTGTATTACATGAAAGCAAAGTATGTGTTTTCTGTAAATGTATGTAATGTTGTCATGAAGCAAACATTTGTATCAAAATTACTTCAGATCATGAATAAAATATTTTTTTCTGCAGCATTCTGATACATAATTGAACTTGCGATATATATATATATATATATATATATATATATATATATATATATATATATATATATATATATATATATATATATATATGTATAGTCTTTGTGTGTTTGTATACGTATACAGTTGATCCCATTTTCATATACCCCACTTGGTATGGGTAGTGATCTAATCAGTACCTACCTGTTGTCCCGACATGCTTGAATGTCATATTTGGAGATATTGTGCAACATTGTTAGATCCAACCCTGGCATGTATGCAGTGCCATTTTAATGTCATTTCGGCAACATGTAACGTGTCGCTTAATATCTAATATAGCATGCTTCAATGTCGTATTTGGAGATATTGTGTAGCATTGTTAGATCCAACCCCAACATGTATGCAATGCCATTTTATTGTCATTCCAGCAACATGTAAAGTACCTCTTAATATCTATTACGGCACACTTTTTGACGACATCTTTCCGGCGTTTTTTATTATGTCAGATATGAACAAACCTGGCATAATATTTGTCTTTTTTCGGCATTTTTCTATGCCGAAAAAGTTGATATTTGTTGTTGTGAAAGGTATGTGAAACGAAAATTTTTATCCTTCTTTAAGCTTAGTAGTGGTAAAATTTATTAATTATTTTTTATTATTTAAAAAACCATATGATAATGTTTTAGGATAACAACCCTACCTTCTTGACCTTCCTTAATTGTGGGTTGCCGAGGGGTGAGGTCATTACATTTGGTATCAGAGCATGGTTTTCCATATAAAATCTCTAATAATAAAATTTATAAATTCTTTAGAGCCCAAAGGGATTTATTAGAGGATTTTTCAAATATGGAGGTGTCTAGCAAAAGATCATGATCCCGAGGTTGGCAAGATTTTCCTCCACCCCGCTTGTCATTTCATGAGGACTTCCAGAATCCGTGTGACTTCCTGACCAAAATTTGAGGATTTGACTTGAAATAAGATATCTCTAGGATTTCTCATCTACTTTCATCCCTTCTTTACCCTCTTTCACTAAATAAGCTTTAAGTGTTGAAGGTTTTGTCTCTCTCCACCTCCTCCTGAGTTATGGGGATTAAGGCATCCTTTGCAAAATAATAAAAATGGACATAATGATAGAGAGAAAATATTTGATGTGTTTCTCCTTTATAAAGGTAAACCCTGGATAGACTAGGGATGGTAAGGGAAAACAACATGTGGGTCACGTGAATTGCAAAACTTAAGGTGCATTTTGTAAACCTAACCTCAACCCAAAACCTTAAGTAGTGGATAGAGAAAGAGAGACACCAATCCATGGGATACCTTAGTTTTTCCATGCATGCAAGTATGTAGGTTAGGCATGCATAATACATGTGGAGGCTTGATTATGCATGGGAAACATAGACAATAAGTGGTTTCATGACCCCTAGTGCAACTTTTGGTTTTGATGACCCGACCTAGGGTGGGTCGTCCCTGAAAAGGAGAAAAGATCTAAGAGAAATATAACACCCTAAATCGGAAGGTTAGTGGTGACAAAAAAGTTTAAACTCCTTCGGATAGGAATCCAAACGAGTGTGTTCCCACTCAGATACAAGTAGGAGATAGGCATGCACCTATGTGGAAGTGAGTGACAAAAAGGCTGACCATACGATTTAGTTCTAAGCTAGAGGGGTAATGTCTATTGGTTTATGAGATAGGCATACTGGAGAAAATGAATAAGGAGCTTCATGTTATATGGTATATGATGATCTTAGCTGGACATAACATTTGATAGTACACTTCATCATATAGGTAAGTCAGGTGAGAATAAGATGTGAATAGTTGGAACCTCAACCTCTCAACCAAGAGGGTATCTCTAGTGCTAAGACCGGTTATAGTGTTAACTCAGGAGAGAGTGAGACCTAGAAGAAGAAGGTTGGGAACATAGACTCCAAGACTTGAGAAATATTTGTATGATGTGTCTTAAAATAGACTACCCCTTGGGTAAATGGGTCGAGTTACTGAATGCATGACACTAGATGTCCTTGAAAGGGACAAATCCTAGAGACAGAGAGGGAGGCTTCTTGTACCCATGTGTAGATAATGTGAGTTCCTACCATCTAGGTAAGGGAAAGAGATTCCTAAGATCCTGGAGAGATAAGGAATGGTGATAAGAAGTGAAGCCTCAAAATTAGATTGGTATCCCTTGTGTAGGACTCTAAGTATTATTTACATGGAAGAGATGCCAAATCATGTTTTGGTTTGGTACGTGCTTGAGCATGACTAATACAAAGGAGGTAAACATGAGGTTCCTACACCAAAGAGGGGAAGTTGTGGAATCTGATGCATATAATTCTCACAAGGTTGAGTGAGTTCATAAGGATTAAGCACGGAACCCCGTCAAAGTTTTGGGCAAAAGGAAACCCCAATTGGACTGTGAAATATGATTGATGAGCTACTCACACACGGTGGTCTGAAACTGGTCCAACCTTGAGAGATGAGGAATGGATATGACATAATGGAAAGTTTAGAAACGGATTAATAAGTTCTCAATTTGCTAACCACATGCATGGGTAGAATGACAACAAATATGCCTACATGTGATGATATAAATTATGGATTCAAGTATGTTTTGTGAACGTTGGTGCTGCCAAGCATTAGTTTTATCGTGTTTTGGGAAATAACCCATTCTAAAAGAGTGAGTTCTAAAATTAGAATAAGAACTGAGGTAACATTAAAAATCACTTAGAGGAACTTGATAGATTAAGTGCGCAAAGCATAAAAGCACATAGATTGAGTATAATTCTCTACACCCAGAAATGACCATCTCTAAAGGACATGAATAAAAGTCACTATGGAAGTAACCGGTAGAATGGGGCTAGACCCAGATGGGTAGGTTGCCATGTTTCCCATGAAGGGTCATAAGGAAAAATATGAGTAACCAAAGAGATAATGGAAATTCGGGTGAGGTTTCTAAAGGATGTAATGTGCTTGAATATCATTGAAGGAACCACAAGCAAAAGGTTTGATGAAATAAATAAAGTTATGATAGAACCCTAAGTTCTTCCTAAGGTCAAGAAAGGATGAGACCGATGGGAGTAGGAGTTGATTGTTCCCTGAATACACAAGACCACAGGGTCAGGAGGTAGCGACTATGTTTTCTTGAGGCCCATTGTTTAAGAGGTTGGCCACCTTTGTGAGTTCATGGGGACCGAGGGGTAAATGTGAGAGCACTCCCTAGATGCATAAGGGTAAGATCACCCCAAAAGTACTGACACCCTAGAGACCTTGAGGAAATGACTAAGGCTTGTTAATAGGAGTTATGATAAGACTCAAAGGTTATGAGAAAAGTTTTTCCTATATGTATACGTGGAGTTAAGAGAATGGTGGTATTCATGGTTTAGAGTCATGAAGAGGATGATTCAACCTAGATCTAAAACTAGCATAGTGATGTGCGATGCACCATCTCTACTCTTGGAATGGGATGAGATTTGTATTTGGATTGTAGCCAAATTCTTATTTCATCTTGTTATGAGTGTGAGAGATGAGATAGACACATGCCATACCAGGAATAGATGTGATATGAGGAATAAATACTTAAGTTGAATTTTTTTATGATAACTGAGAATTTGAGGAATTACCACACTCTCATGATATTGTATTGGATAAATGGTTTGGAAAATGAGGTGAGCAAGGTAATCCCCAAATTAAGGTTTCAAATAAGGATATAATTATCTAGTGGAACTTGAATTCTATAGGTATGAGACTTGAATTTGGTGACCAAAATGATGGATGCAAGAGCTTGAAGTACCTCTTGAATTAGAAGGACCTAGACCTTAGATAAAGATGATGGATGGAGTATATGAAAGATTTTGATTCTACCATCATCTATCACACTAGAAAAGCTATTGTTGTCAGATGCTATTAGTCGAACACAACTCAGGTATGCAGCTATCTTGTCTAGCCAGTGGAGAAAATTGGAAGAGTTTTCTAGGTGGACTCCATAGTTGTTAGAAGATCGAACCCGTGTGGCTATAATCTAGAGATAAAAACATACATGTTGACCAAGTTGGTAGATGCCCAGTTAGCCAACCCAGAGCTTGACAAGATGAAAGGTTTTTTAGAGAAACCTTAGACCCATGTCTCAATGGGAGTAGAGGGTGGAATCCTCTACAAGAGTTGTATTTGGGTTCCTAAAGATTCACACTTGAAGATTCATATCATTTAAGAAGCTCACGGTTTGAAGTATATGGTACACCCTGGAACTATCAAGATGTTTAAGGACTTGCAACGATACTTTTGGTGGCCTGGGATGAAGAGAGACATAGCGACATATGTGGCTAATTATCTCACATGCCAGATGGTGAAGGCTAAACACCAATGACTCAGTGGATTGCTACAGTCGATTAAAATCCTCGAGTGGTAAGGGGAATAGATTTCCATGGACTTTTTGGTGGGTCTCCCCAATACCAAGAGAGGTCATGATGCAATATGGGTTGTGGTAGATCGCCTTACAAAGTTGGAACATTTACTTATCTTAAAGACCACTGCCAAAGTGACAGATCTAGCTAAACTTTATATCAGAGAAATACTATGACTACATGGTATTCTGAGTTTGATTATTTCTGATTGTGACCCAAAGTTCACTTCCAAGTTGTGGAAGCAAGTGCAAGTAGAACTCGGTACTAGATTGAAATTTAGCACTTTTTATAACCCCCAGACTGATGAACAGTCAGAAAGGATAATCCATAATTTGGAGGATCTATTGAGAGCATGTGTGCTTGATTGGGGTGGATCATGGGAGCACTACATGTCCTTAGTTGAGTTTGCTTACAAATAACAACTACCAAGCCAGTATCAGGATGCCTCCCTATGAAGCTCTCTATGGGAGGTCGTGTGGGTCACCGCTTCACTGGGATGATGTCAATGAAAGGACCTTGTTGAGGTCATAGGAACTATAGTTGTATGTTGATAAAGTTGATTTGATCAAATAAAGGCTGAAGAGAGCCTAGGATCGATAGAAGTTGTATGTTGATGCAAAGCGGACTGACTTGCACTTCACTGTGGGTGAACATGTGTTTTTGACAATACAACCCCTCTGAGCTATAGCTAAGAACAGAGGAAAGTTGAGTCCCAGATACGTGGGTCCGTTTGAGATTTTGGAAAGAATTGGTGAAGCTGCTTATGTTTGTCCTTACACCCTCAGTATAGTATGATACATGATGTGTTCCATGCATCCAATCTTAAGCGCTATGTGAAGGACCCGAGTCATATGCTGAGCATTGAACCTATTGAACTCCAAGGGAGGATGACTTACCTTGAGTCACCTATGAGGGTACGTGATACCAAGGTGAAAGAGCTCATGAGTAAAAAAATAGAGATGGTAAAGGTTCTCTAGGAAGCACCATGGAGAGGATGAAGCCACAAGGGAGTTGAATACGAACATGGAAAAGGCCTACCCTGAATTGTTTCTTTGTTAGTTGTATTTTGAGGGAAAAATTCCTATAAGAGGGGAAGGATGATATAACCTCAATTTTGCTTTCAATTATTGAAATGCAAAATTTCAAATAAAAGGGATTTGAAATGAAAATTGTATTATTTGTTTTCAAAAGAATGGATTCTTTTGAAAAAAAATTCTTAGATGCATGATTTTGTGGTTTATACCAGTTTCATAAATCCAATAAATATTAAAAGGAAAAAAGGATAAAATAAATCACTGAATAAGCAAAAGAAAAAAGAAATAAAAGACAATTGTGTGCATATATGAGAATTGTGTAGAATTATCTAAAAAGGCATGGATAACCATATTGATTAAATTTCGGTTCCAGTTTGTTTTTTATAAGAAAACAGATTAAAATAAAGAGAATAAAAGAGAAAGAAAGAGGAAAATGAATTTTAATTGCTTAATATATGCCTTATGAGTGAATGACTTGCATATGAAGAAAAATCTCTTTTACTTTCGATTTTTTCTTCCAAACTTGTCACACAAGAAGTTTAAGTCATTATAGACTTTCCCTTAAAATTTGGGATTAAAATCATGGACGGTTTGAGAGATATGAATTTTATAAAAATCCATAAAGTGTGGGTATTAGAGATGGAAAGTATTAAATGTCACAATTTATCTTTGCTAGAAATAGGGATAATTCGGTCCCTTTAGTGGTGCCTGGATTCCTAACCATTGGATCTCAGATCCAATGGTTCTCGATCATCCCCTTTCTTGGATGTTTTTGAAAGATATGAACATGACATGTGATCCTACAAGGGAACTTCCCTCTCTCTCTCTCGACCACCTCTCCTCTTTATTCCTTTCCCTTTTAGTTTGGGAAATAAATACGAGTGTGACCACCCCTAGATGACCCTTCCTAGTGCAAAATCGAGAGTCTCCCTAAAAATGGATCAGAGATAGGCTCCATTGACGTCTGGTGCCCCTACTCTATAAATAGAGCCATCAATCCATGGCTTCAAACCTAGGAAATCTATGGGCATGATCGTAAATCTAATCAAGGCTTTGGGCATCTCTCTCTTCACCCCTGATCTCCCCTTTTAAGCTCCCCTATTTTTGGTTCCTGTAGAGCAAAGGGGAGGATCGTCTTTGGGTTTTTCATCCTCCTCGGCCTGATCTAAGGCCTCCATCGAGTTCGAAGAAACCCCGTGAAGGATCGTGCATCGGTGCCTAGATCTCTGATGCCCCAAGTTGTGGAGTCAATACTTGTGTTGACTCACACAAATGCCTATTCGAGTTTTCATGATGTTGAATATAGTCGAACGATGAAATATGTTTCTGCCCTCGGCTTGGGCATTATAAGGAATGGGAAAGATGGGTTTTCATGTGTTTTGGTAACCCAGACATGCTGGTACGACTTGCTGAGACAGCACACACCCTTTGACTAGGGCCTAACTCGCCTGTGACCAGATTTTTGGGTGAGTTTGCAGATGTGGCACTTTGTTATTGGTCAAAGGTACTTTATCTTACATAATTCATAATTAATTGTGGGTAACTCAGATCAAGACAAGCTATATATGAAAATTCATGAGGTGAATTCAAGAAATGTGATAAAAATATTATCAGGACCTAAATCTTCTTCTAGTTTGAAAATTGTGCAAAAATCTTATCTTTAATAGTTTTAATTAATTTGAAAACCTAAGTTTTGATGATTAATGGATCTAATGATGTTTCCTGACTATTATGAGCAAAGTTTATCGTTTTGACATAAAAAAGATGGATTAGATATAATTGGATAGTATTTGTTCATAATTTGCTTAATTAGGGATCCATGATTACGAAAGTGCATTAATGGACTTAGAAACCCTAATTTTGAGGTTTAATGGATTTAAATATGGAAATCAATCAAGAAGGCATGGAAATGATGTTCTTGAACTAATTTGTTGATAAAAACCCTTAACTTGGATAATTTGAGTAATTAGGGTTTTCATGAGTGGAAAAGTGCTTTTAGGGTTTGTTGACCTAAAAAGGGTAAAATTGGAAAATGAAAACCAAGAAACCCTAATAAGGCTTAGAAGCCTTAGAATGCAATCCCAAGTAAATAAAAGATGTTTGGATGTGATTATAACAATTAGGTGTTATAAAAACTTTACAGGATCAAGTTGCTTAAGTTATTGCATGGCTTGGTTGATTGGACTTCTTGATTGGACTAGCTATCTTGCTTGGTGTTGAGACTGCCAAACCACGTATGTGGTTACACTTATGGCTTATCACTCTAGTTTCATAAGGTTTTACCAGTTTCTTGAAATTAACTGCTTGGATGAACTTTAATTCCTGCAACTATAAAGTGACCATGGCTATCACCATAAATATGTGCATGACTAGCTCAGATCCTAATCCTCCTTTGTAGCTTTGCGTATATGTGAGAAAATGATGATCTAGGTATTGGTCTACCTTGGGGTAGGATCAACAAATTATCATGAGTCGAGATTTGGTCTACCTTTCGGTAGAATCATACGACTATACATCTCTAAGTCTTGGTCTACCTTTGGGGTAGGACCAAAGGGGCTATTAAGGATCTACCATATGGGAAAGGTAGTAACCATGTCCACTGTAGGGACATCATAGAGGCTTGGATATGTTAGGATTGAGTAGTTATAATAAATACGTAAAGTTTGACCAGTTAAACAATAATTTGGTTGCAATATGTTATTACAACTAGATGCAAACTTTTGGTTTCCACCACATACCAGTATAATTTGTTATACTGACTGACACTTTATTTTTCAGCATTTTAGGGATATATACAGTTACATCTATGGAAAGTGAATGTACAATAAAAGATGACATTGAAAAAGAACAAGGCCGAATAATGTTCGGAGGATTATAGTTAATTAGTTCTTTCCTTGGGTAAAGTTATGAAATCCTATTTTTCAAAGGTATGTGAAAATAAATTTTTTATCCTGCTTTAAACTTAGTTGTGGTAGAATTTATTAATTATTTTTTATTATTTTCAAAACGATTTGATCTTCTTTTGGGATAATGGCTCAAGATTCTTAGCCTTCCTTAATTGGGGTTGTCGAGGGGTGGGATCATTACATATATATTATACCATAACCCTATCTAAGGTTCATTTCATACTAATACATTAGAGGATTTATAGCCTTAGAAAGTCATCACCCTGTGAAATAACATTTAGTAAATACTAACACACTCTAGGACAAAAACATTATGACTAGTTACCCAAAACAGAGGTTAATAGAAATAATCAGAAAAACATAGATTTTATTGCATCCAATTACTAGAATGTCAGATACTAACTGCATATAGAATAAGGAATAAACTTCACTTGCTAAATAATGTATTTACTTGGAGTACAATTCATCACCCTAATTAGGTTACTAGAACCAATAGATCATGATTGCATGAACATGTATTACATAGCTTCAAAACATCAATTAGTTTTAAGTCTTGATATAACAGGATATTAGAATTTTAATTTCATGTAATCAATATATATGTGTATTCATAAATTATATTGATTACTATACCTAAATCCTAAATAATTCACTCTTTTTTCTAAATTAGATTTTTACAAATTTAGTGAGATCAATGGATTAAGTTATATTGATCATCCTACTGGGTAATTAATACATTAAATTTCACTACTACTTAGCATAATTTACTTGGCTTAACTAAAACCTTTAATATTTATGGAACTAAATTATATTTTTATATTCATACTTAACTGGAATAAACTTCGAAAATAAGAATAGGATCTAGAAATTAGATTCTAATATATTTCAAATAAGAATTAATGTGGAATTCTTGGATACATTTATGACTTACTATACACAATGAGGTTAGTTGATGATGGATCTATCATCAGGGAGGCATCGTGTCACCCTGGTACTTGATCAGGTTGTTTTTTTATTGCCCCCGTTATGCTTGGATTCTATGCTACACATAGTGAGGCCTTCTCCACTCACACCTAATCATAGAGCATCAAACTTGTCTTTGGGATTGACCAATACCAAGTGTCTCACATTGGCTTAAGTACAACATGACTACTCTATATGGTTACCTACTCTCTTCCATGCTGACTACAATATTCACTTCATTGTGACATGACTACTACATGTAAATCCTCTAGCCAAAATCTTAGTGGAGTTGTAGTAAGGAGGATGGGAGGAAAAGAGGAGGTGGACGTGTTTTAGATTAGTGACAATGTGCTACATCCCAATTCTTATTGTAGTTGCAGTAAGCATTTTTTTTTATTTTTGTCATTGGTCCATACTAAAGGAGGAGGGAGGCATAAGAATAGGTCAGCATTGGGAAGGATCCTTCTTAAACTATGTACTTGAGGTTGTGGCACAATAAATTGATACTACCTGTCCCAACATAGGATATTATGGGGTATACTATTGTTTTGATGTGTCTTTTGCAACTCTACGTAGTCTTTTCCATGGATGCCTTGGGGTAATGCATGATAAAATCAGGGCTATAACTGCGGTTCTTAACTATCACTTTTTCTTTTGATAATGTAAGACAAGAGAATAGAGGTTAGGATAGAGAGAAAAATAGGTGATATTGATGGTGATTGTCTACACCCTTAATCTCTCCAATCTTCTTCTTTCTTCTCACTAGATTCTTATTTCTACCATTGATCAACCCACCCTCACCTATTTATCTTCGTGCTATTTTTCTAGTATGTATTGGGAGTTAAGAGGAGGCTAAGGTAAGGATGATGAGGGATAGAAGTCATAGTGGTGGCTCTTGTCCTCTTATTCTTTCCATGCAACAAGAGGTAAACATGTGGTGGAGAGGAGGAGATGATAAGATGGTGAAGAAGTTATGGTTACAAGAAGTGTGCAATAGTGACGTGGAGTATGGGTTATCAACTCCACCAACCATATATCTCCCTCTCACTTGTCTACCGATAATTTCCCCTCTTTCATTCCTCCTTGTTGGCACCCCAATCCTATAACCTCATTGGCTACTCAAACCAATCCTATTGATCCCCTCCACTAGCTCTCTCCTTGATCTGTCTTTGAACTACATCCTCACCACATGCATATGTGAGTTCTATGTGGTTATTTTTCACTTAATTCTTAGTATATCATCATATGAAAAATCAACCCACAAAATAATGTATTAATTGTGGATGGCTTAAATGGGAGATTCAATGATTGGGTGGATGATTTAGATAAGCACAATGCATTAAGGTTTGAATAATTATATTTACTAGACCCTAAAGATCCAATTTATTAAATTCACCACCCTAAAGAAATTTCAACCACATATTATACTGATGTTATACACATAAGTGATTAGATTCTATAATACTCTCAAGGAATTGTGCAACATCCCATTGATCTTGAAACGTAAACAACACTTTTTCTATTAAACTCATAAGTTTGGGCATTAGGCCATAATTTTGAGTTTGTAGGTGATATTATGTGGTTTTAAATGGAAGCTTTGATCAATTCCTCTAATATTATCACAAACACTTCCATTTTATGGTTTATATCCCTAAGCAATAGTCAAATTGTGAGTATTATAGTTTTATATGGATATTTTTCTCAAATTAGGGTTATTTATGTGAAATTAGGGGTTCAAAAACCATCTTGATTAGTTATATCCAAATAGAAAAACAACTTTGACGGTCTTAAACATGTGTTTTCACTGTAAATTGTATCATGATGAAACTACCAAAGTTTCACGTGATTGTTAAACAAGTCCAAATTACTTTGACGGTCTTAAACATGTGTTTTCACTGTAAATTGTATCATGATGAAACTACCAAAGTTGCACGTGATTGCTAAACAAGTCCAAATTACTAAGGTAACTAACCAGACCACGAGATGAACATTCTCAATTTCTCCCTTATGATTCTAATTTATACCAAAGACCCTACAAACTAGAACAACTCTAGATTCACGTTAGGATAGATGGAATACATAGACTAACTCAAAGTTTATATTCATTATTTTAATGTGATAATAAGTCTTAACATACAAACCTCCTTTTTGTTTACCCCAACCATAGGGTTCTGTGCACATATGGTGAAACACTTTCCATCTCTAGTTTTGTAATCCTCAATATAACATACATTTCTAACTTAATATTAATCCTACTAGCCAAAAGAAGAGGGAAATTTAGAAATACTTACATGCATGCACAATCCTCTATTTGCAATGAGACTAACATTGAACTTACTATCTACTCTTTTATGATGATCTAGACATCACTCATCCAGATTAAACATTGTTCATCTATCCTTCGGTAAATGTCTATTTCCTAGTCCCTTGTGTGTAGAATCATTTTGTTCTTACTCATACTTCCAAATTGAAATATAATCTTGATTTTCATTTTAGGGGGTGTGAATCTTGAAGAAAACTGAAATTTGTGAGTTAGCTGGAAACCAAAATTGAAACTTCAAAGTGAATGTCCATACACTTAGCCTAGGTCGGTCCCATTTACAACTTAAAGAAAAAGAGTTATAATAAGGTAGGTAATTTTGATGTGAACCCCGAATATAGGTTACAGACATGCACCTAGGGTCTAGCTTCCTAATTTAACTACATATCACCAAGTGAAGCACATTACCCAAACTACTTCCAACAAAATTGGTGACGGGTCTCACTAATGTACCAAATATCTTATAATACTTATGTTCTCTCATGTCCCTTACAATTAGGATTCTATAAGAAGTCGAGAACAAGGGAGGAACAAGAAAGTGCACATGTTGCTACTTGGTTCTAGAACTTCTAGGTATGCATATTCTTAACTCTACTAGAAGAATGACACTAGGATCTATCTATTCAAGTAAACTATATTGTAGGGTTTTAGTGAGTTGAGTTGATGGATTACACTTGTTAATACTTTGGTACCATCTATATAAACCTCACATTTGAGTATTAATTTTACCCCAAGTGGTGACCCAGATTCTCATTTTGGATTGCACTAACTTTGATCTAATTCAAAGAGAAATCATGTGATATTATGTAACTAATATCACATTTATGGAAAAGGGTTAATAAAAAATAACGTGTAAAGAAAACAATTTTGAATGAATTGTAAGTACAAGTATTAGATTTAGATTTTTTTTATACTAGTTGAAACTTTCACGACTGTGTAACCTACATAAAACTATGATCAATCTATATCTAAGGAAGTCTAATGCTCCATTGTGTTTGTTGATCTCATCTTTTTCCGTTTTCTATATCTAGGTATTTACAATGTAAAATCAAAATATCAATGCAAATGTTTCAGTATGGGTTATGAGCACAACTTTGAGAAACAACTAAGTTAGAAGTAGGATATTTTGTAAAGTAGAAGATTTTACAAAACATAACCTCTATATATGGTTTGTTTGATATATACATCTTGTTCATTTCCTAGATAGGCCATATATCATAGAGTTGTTTATATGTCAGGGAACAAAGTCCAAGAGAAATTTTCCATATCAGGGTTCGGCATGTAAATATGTTAAAGTACAAACAACATTCTAGTTAGTAAAGTGGCCAACAATCACACTTAAATTAGGTGAAAATTTAATACAATGCGGTGAGAAAAATTACATCGTAAAAATGTTATTTTGAGAATTGAATATACATATATTAAGAGGAATATAGAAAAATTCATGTATCTCATTTGAAGATCAAAAAATGGTCAGCTAAGACCTTCAATCTTTTGGTTAATCTTTATAAATAAAGGCTAACCACTGGGAATGAAAGTGTGTAGACATGTAATAGGGTTTTTATAATTACAGTGATTCATTGGTGTCCTTAAACCACCTTCCCATTATTAGACCCTAGGTTATTATAACAAATTGAAACCTAGGTATAACTCCTAATTATGTATTTCTTATGATATTTTAATTTTATGATTGATATTCATTTCCCTTTTCCCCTAAATTAGATGATAATATGACCTTAGAGATGAAGTGGTTAAGTCTATGGTTATAACTAAGACTTCTAGTGTAAGTACACATAAGGTTTGCATTTTTGGCTAATATAAAAATTTATAAATATTTTTTTTATTTCATATTAGGGTAACATTCCAAAGTTTTCTTATATCCTAGTTAATTAGAATGTCACTTAAAAGTTATCAATGAATAATAAAAATATTAACAATAGGTGTGAATTCAAAATTTTTAAATAAACAACCAAAAAGACTTTTAAATCAGATACTTGAATCAAATTATGATGATAGGTAAATCTGGGCAATAAGGAATGTGTACCATGACACAATAGTCCTAAAACAAACCAAATCCCAAAATATTATTAGAACCTGTTAACTACACTTTAAATATGGATATCATCACATTTAAATCCTAATATGTTGTAGGACTTAATAAAAAATCTTAAATAGGAAACTAGTGTTGAAATCAGATTGTACACACCAAAATTAGTATATATGTAAATCTTCACCTATTTTGGACTATGTTTTCTAGACTAACTGATTTTAAGGAGATAGTGATAATTAACATAATCAAACTTAGGTTTAATTTATTGATATCATTTAATTTTTTCTATAGTTTTATTGTTCTCTGATGGAACACATTTTTTTAACCTTGGTATGCATTGGTCCCTTTAGTTTGATGGTGACTCTGTCCCCTCATTTTTCTAAATGTGCCCAACTTGGTCTAAGGCATTATGTATTGTCTTAGACCTCTAGAACGGACCCAACAACACCTCAATTTTCTTATCATTGACATAAATTCATCCTCTCATGTTTTGGGCTCAAATTTCTTCACCCATGGGTTTTCTTGTCATTCCAAACCTAATGAGCCTTGAATCAAACCCCATCACTCGCATTTATGGTAGCCCCAATCACTCATACGATCTTGTCTTCATTATTCAAATCAGGATTTGGGGATGATAACCATACCCACTCATACATGTTATCACCCCCAAAACAATTACCCTTGTGCATAAATAACTCCTCAACTTAAAAAATTCCAAAGGTAGTCCTTACGATACGGTCAAAATCATCTTTATGTTATGATATCTCACTTGGGGAAATCCTACTCAAATCTCCTCCTTTCAATTAACCTTATGTGAGTTCTCCCTGATGTCCCCTTAGATTGTTTATGTGTCACTTTCTTTTACTTTTTGACTAGTTTGCCTCCCCAAATCTGATAACCTCTGATTGGAGGCGTGGATTTGGGATGAAGCTCCATGGGATCAAGAATGGAAAATTTTGTAATGAACTATATCGATCCTGCGGTGACCAATTTCTGCAAATTTTGTATAAAGATCTAAAATAAAACATTGTCCCCTCCTTCCTTGATGCGTCTGTATTGCTGTTGTCTATTTCTATATTTGGATGAGTATATATCTTTTTTTTATTGGTTCACCCCCTGAGGATTCTCTGAAGTAAAAACATTGATTTGAGGTCTATTAAAACACCTCTTTTGTGGTTAACCAATTCTCCTTTGTTATCCTTTTTATGTTCCTCCCTGAACAATTTTGTTTCATCTATGGGCCTTGAATGTGATATTGTTAGGATTTTTCTTGAATTCTCTTAGATTCAATGAAGGGAAATGTCTTCTTGACTGGATAACTTTACCTAGATCAATGTTCCAATGTTGTGGGAAGATTGAAAGAAGGATGGAGTCGTTGTTGTTTCTCCATGGTTTTCAAGAAACAAAGGCAAAGTGTTAGGGTGTTATTTTTTAGACTTACACAAGAGGAAGTTTATTTCTACTACTCAATGTTTTGATATAACCTTCACCTCTATAGTTGAGTTTCCAGTCATGAATTTGATTATTGTCTATTGACATAAATACCTTATCACACATTATATTAAAAGATATGCAGGTGCATGATTCCGGCATAGAGTTGTTTTACGATTGCTAGAAAACATACTAACAATCTAATATTCAGAAGTAGGTATATACATGTAATAAAATGAAGCACATAAGATACAAAATTAGAAATCTGAGATCTATCAATTAGTATTAATTTATAGACCTAAATTTACTAGGTATAGAAGATTGTTTATAGGATTTAAATGTTTGACATAACTTAACCCTAATATTTATTTAAAATGTTATGAGGTTATTTGAGTCTCTAATCTAGGGACCGAGGAATTGATTGTGAACCTTTTAGGTAAGCACATTGGGTTTGTGCCTTTTCCCTATTTGAATGTGGGAATTTCATGACTTGAAAGTTGATTTCCATTAAGGAACAAACCCTAATTATTTTCCCTTTTGCATATATTTTGAAATATTTATTTAATATCTCACATTGTGATCTATTTCTCTCTTAAATGATACCATAATTTTTGAATCTTTATTTGTGGGTTCTTTAACGCGAGTTTCTAGGATATGCATGATCAAATCCTTTATATTTGGAATTGATTAATAGGATTATATTTTACATCTTGTCTACACTCTTTGTGCATGTGAGATTGTAGACTATTATATTTAGGGTAGTGGTACTTATGCAAAACAATACTTTTAGGGAATGAGATTTTATTCCTCATGACATGTAGTAGGATTTTATTCCCACCACCATGCTTTATATTAGGAACTAAGGTTTAAGTCCTACCACCTTTTAAATTTAGAATTTAGGTGTTAGTCCTCTTGACCTTGTATAGGGATCCAACGGTGTCTGGATCCTACTTTAGATAGTTTTACTCTACCTATGGTCTACATACACTGTTATATTTTCTTATAATAGTAAGATAATCTAAAGGAAAAAACATCATATTTGTTTAATGTCCAATTTAAAAGAACTGCTTCCTTAGTCTTTAAGAACATTAATTTTTATATTAGCATTATTGATTGTTTGATACCTAATTTATATTCCTTATTATTTTATGGGAACAACATTTTCTTGTACCTTATTACTATAATGCCCAAATAATCCTTGTATTACACATATACTAGTTTTATAGACACATACTTTTGTTTGTCCATTTCCTCGATGTTGTTCCAAAACCACCAAGGTGTAGGTGATCTAGAGAATATGGCTCATTACGAAGATACATCTGAGACTTTAGACTTCAAGAATGGCTAGGGATGGATAGATTTCCCTCTTCAACTTATCCTTTATTTAAGTTTCGATTATACTTTCCCTTTTCACAATGCCACCCTTGGGGAGAGAAAAAATGTGTAATTGAGTTATTGTAATAGTTTTTTTTTCTTCTATAAATGAGTATGTATGATATATTATATTTGAGAAACGAATATACATTTTTTATTATACATAATAGTGTGTTTGTATTGGATAGGCTATATTACTAAATAAATAATGAGTGAATCCCTTCTTAGGTCCCCACCATTATGCTCACCAACTCTCAACTTGACTTATATTATTTAAGGTTCCTTGTATTATATTGTTCCCCTATCAAACCCTAATATAGGGTCATTAGGATATCAAGGTTATTTATGGATCCCTATCTTCGAGACCCTTAGAGACTTGGTAATTAAGAGTTTGATGATATAGGTGTACTTAGGCCAAATTTACAATAATGATAATATTTATGTAGATATATATATATATATATATATATATAGAAAGAGAGTTAACATAGAATACACTCAAGTAATTTTTCATCATGCAACATCCATTTTGGCAATTTTATCTTCTCAAATCATAAAACTAATTTAAATTGCAAAATTTCTATCACCTTTGGATGCATGACCTATAAGTGTCCAAATGACCTTAAATTTTTCATGTAGCTTGTATTTGTTACAACAATAAATATAGTAAGGACAAATACACCATAAAAATAGTCTAGTATGTGAACACCACTTGAGCATATAATTCAATCTATACACTCGAGTGTATTCTAGCCTGACTCTCTCTATCTTTCTCTCTCTCTCTCTATACATATATATATGTATATATATGTATGTATATATATGTATATATGTATATATATATGTATATATATACATACATATATATATATATATATGCTAAAAGAATTGTGTACTCGAGTACATGTAGCTTACATGCATCCATCTCCATCTGTGATGATTGTAAATTTCTATTGAATAATCTAACCTTATGGATGTGATACATACCCCTTAGATAAGATGAGTATCAAAAATCACCACAATTTGATATTTATAGAGAATGTAATGGAAGAAGATGTGTATTTCCTAATTAACATAAAGTTTTGAGGAATTACAAAAGCCATTATATGATATTTTACTATATCATGGAATTTATATGAGATGTGGTTATAGTTTTTTTGAGTACATCTACTATATAGTGTTCAATCAATCCATATGGTTAAATTTTACTAACATACTCTACATGTGCCATTTTTATGGATGGTACACATGAGTTACATGTACCAGCCGGTACACACTTCCTAACCTCATATATTGAAATTAGGTAAATATATCCCGACATCCTCCTAAAATTATAGGAGATCAAGAGTTACATATAGCCCGCCGCTATACATCAAAAGAAAAAAGAAAGGAAACTACCCTTCTAACTAATGTGTAACTTGTGTTTAACACATTTACAAATTTTTACAGCAATAATGTTTCGACTTGTAGATGGATCTTCGTGTCTTTTAACATTTCTTTCCCTCCAAATTTGATAGCATATGGTAGGAAATAATATTATCTTCTTATCACCCTTCCCGTAGCATGATAGCATCCTTCTTGGATCATCTTTGAGCTATAGATGAAGTCCATACTATAAATTTCCACACCTCCTTAGTAAATTTACATCACTTAACTAGGCAATTATGCGACTCATCCTCCTCCTTGCAAAGCAAACATACAGTAGCAACCTCTTGGTTCCAACCACGTATCTTGTCTAATGTAGCGAGAGTGTTGTGAAGAATTTTATAGACACACATACTCCACTTTGGTACATGAGTTCCAACCCATACCTGCTCCATATGACAGTCTTTTGGTGCATTGGATCTGGTTGCTTCCCAAATATTGGTGTGTGCATCTTTAAGCTTCCATCTACCCACCTCATAAGGTTCAAAAAAATATTTGACCTACTACCAAATATCTATCATGGCATTGTTTGTACATGAGTATCCCTCTCTTGTACTTGGTACAAAGTGAAGTCCCCGTGGGTATCAGTCTCTCATCCATTTCCCCTAAGTAGAGATGCCCTCCTAATACGTAATGATATGTCTCAAAGACCCCCATCTCACTATGTCTCTTGGAGCCTTCAGGTTCAATCCACCTTCTTCCTTTGGGAGTGCCACACGTGCATATCGCATTGGGTGGTATGTGCTAGTTTAAAGAAAATTCACCATCTGCATTTCAATTATATCGTCCAGAATTTCTCTTTGTTGTACCCAGAATATGAGGAGTCCTTCAACTTTCGACTTCAAAAGAGTAGCTCTCCTTGCCATAGAAGTTTTTTGTGTCTACCATCTATTCATCATGCCCGACATTCTGTCCATGCAATCAGTGAAGTCCTTGACTTGTAGGTTGCCTCCCGCCAATGGAAAGTGATTGTATTTTGCAGGAAATTTTCCCATCTCCACACCCATTGCCTCCTTCAACCTGTCTTCCATATTGTACCAGTTTTTTTATAAGAAGTAATGAGTTTTATTTGCATTAAATTGCATCCCCATTTTCTCCCCAAACACTGTAAGCAACTCTTGAAAATTCACCAGCGTAGTTTGTTTAGCCTCCACAAAGACAAGCACATCATCTGCGAACACTAGGTGTGTCATCACTTTGGTCCCGTGGACCGTATATGGTTTGGTGTCCTTCCTCCTTTCCGCGATATTCATCCTCTGGGTGAAATACTCCATAACAATTCTAAAGAAAAGAGGAGAGAGTGGGTCACCTTGTCGTAAGGCATTACCACCCCTGAACATACCAGTAGAAGTGTCATTCACCAGGATAGAGAAGCTAGTAGTTTCCATACAATGTTTCATCCAACTAATTCATTTCTCATTGAAACCCATCTGTTGAAGAATCCACCATAGTTTGTCCCATCTGACGCTATCATTGGCTTTAGAGACATCTAGATTTAAGCATGTTTTCTTGCTTCCTCTCATCACATTATAGTCCTATAGAAACTCACCTACCAATAGTGCACAATCACTAATACTTCTGCCTGCCACAAATGCTCCTTGATTAACAGAGATCAAGTATGGGAGTATTTTTTTCAGTCTAACAGCCAAAATTTTTACAATAATTTTGTACTGTATTGAACAACATGCAATAGATCTGGAATCTGCAAGAGAGGTTGTCACTTTCTTCATGGGAATAAGCACAAGAAAAGAATGATTGACCTGTCTGACCATGTTACCTCTAGCTAGGAACCACCTCACATATGCCAATAAATCCTCCTTGATGATCTCCCATGTCTTTTTATAAAAGTATGCATTGAATCCATCTGAACCTGGAGATTTATTACTACCTATACTCAAACTACTTCCTTGACTTCATGTTCATTTGTGTCCCTAGTGAGAATGTTGTTTTGGGTACTTGACAATTTGAACTTCCACTCTAAATCCTCTTCCTCCAACTCAGCCACATGCTTTTTGTTATATAGAGATGTATAGAATTGAATTTCCTGCTCTTCCAGTCCTCTTATTTATTGACAATGTTCCTATTTGCATCTACAAGCTTGAATATGATGTTGTCAACCTCCCTCCTCTTGATTGTTGAATGGTATAGCTTGGTATTTCTATCACCATCTTCCATCCATTTCTCTCTGCTCTCTGCCAGTAGAATTTTTCCTCTGCCTTCATTAAGTCCTCTAGCATTCTTTTCAGCTCGCCTTCCTTAGCAATCATCTCTGCATTGAGTAGATCCTACAACAATAACTCTTTGATTGGCTTGCACTCTTCCTTTGTATCCTTCATCATATTAGGAATATTCACTTTCTTTCTTTCCCAGCTCCTTAGTGCACTCTTTTTGTTGGCTAATTTCTTAGAGAACACATACATTGGGTTCCCCATCACTTGTTTGTCCCATCTCTCCTTGATGACATCATGGAAGTCATTCCAATCAGCCCAGTAATTCAGAAATCTGAAAAGTATTCTCTTCTGGTTCTTCTCTATGATATGCACCGAGATAGGGGCATGATCACTCAACTCAGAACCAATAGCTTTAACCTACACTTTAGGAAGCTTCTGTAACCACTCGTCATTCACTAGGGCTCTGTCCATCTTGCTTGCAATTCTATCCTCAAGCTTTCTTTCATTATTCCATTATTGAGTAATGTAGAAGAAATTTGTTCCTCCATAGTATGGATATCCTAGCCACTTCATAAGTGAGAATATGAAATGAAGGGCCATGGAAATGTAAGCTCCATATATAATATTGAACTCATACAATTTCAATAACGTTCTTGAGTTCAAGAAACATAGATTGAATGTTAAGCAGATGACAAATCCATGCCCCTATTTCAATATGAATATCTATGCTAAAGGGATTATACGACCATGGTAACATTTGTAAATTTATAGGTAATATTTGTTCTCCAACATTTTCCTATTGCTTAAGTAGCAATGATTTGTTTCCAGATACAAATCTTTGTTTGTGAGGTTATGAACATCACTGCTAATATAAGAAGGATCCTATGTGGTCGCACACATAACAACACTTTAATGAAGTTTGTAATCACACATGACTACAATGGTTTTGTATCATGTACATATTGAATTTTTCCCTATTGGAAAACTAGGAAAATAGTCAGTTGACTGGATGGGTGGATTAGCTTGTTGGTTGAATGTCAATTAAATAATTGATTACCAAATTAGGAAGTGAACAATTGGCTGACTTAATAGTCTCTTTGGGCCACTGGAGGAAATTAGGGTTGAATAATAATTGGGCAGACTCAATTGATTTGGAATCAAATTGAGGAATTCAAATCAAAACATGGCCTACTAATAGAACAAACTAGGTAACTAGATAGTTTAGTTGGCTGACTGGTTAGAGAGCCAACCAATTTTTTTCTTGAAAGTCTGTGTAAATTTTTCTTATTTTATTTTTATTATGAGTTTCCAGTAAGAGTGGGATAGGATTTCTAGGAAATGCAAGCCCATGACTCACCTACATAAAGGGGTGGACATCCAAATTGAGACATACACATTGAGACACAAGCTATCTAATAATTCTTCCTTTTAGAGAAAGAGAAAAGAAATCATGTGAAGAACAACAACCCGCCATAGGAGGAGAAGGAGAGTGTGCGGTTCTATCACATCAACGACTCCAAGTTCCACTTCCTCTTGGAAACCTAGGTGGAGCATTAAGAGTTCCCACATCTACATAGACGACATAGAGGCCAAGAAACCTCGATAGAGTCACGAGGAGAAGAAAAGGTGTTGCTGTGACAAAAAGGTGGAAACATCAACTGTTGACTCAAGGTCAATGTTGACTCACGTCTAAATTGACTAAACCCTTGTTTTGATGATGACTAACCATTCCACATATTGGTGTCTAATGCTTCTACATTGAGTGATTTCAGATTAGGTTTAGACACACTCCAAATGCCCTATCTTGCGCATATCAAATTGGAGAAAAGACAAGTCAAAATAGCTACAAGTGTGCAATTTGGGATCTCTATGTAAATGACCTTAGAATTGCTTTGTAATCACTTGTAATGATTGTATGACTTGTAATTAAGCTTAGAAAAATTATTGGGACACAAAAATCCATCATTTATACGGTTAAATGAAAATTCCAAAATACCCATAACAGGGATTTTGTCGGCCGAATTCCAAACTCGGCCGATCCATATATTCTGGGATTTTTGTTGGAATCGGCCGAGTTACAAACTCAGCCGATTCACTATTCGGTCGAGTTTCTAGCTAGGAAACTCGGCCGATCCACTGATCGGTCAAAGATGAAAGTCGACCGATCGGCCGAGTTTCTCCAAAGGAACTTGGCCGACAGTCTAGCTTTCAGCCTTGTCTTTTAGTGGTTCGGCCGAGTTACCTTTATATAAACTCAGCCGATCAGACTGTACTGGAATGCAGAAAAAGCAAATCCAACTGTTGGAGACTTTTTTGGGACCCAAAATAGATCCGTTGCAACTTGTAAAACGGCTATTTTTCGTTCCTAAGTGTTCCCAAAGGCTAAGAGGCATCCCCAACTATAAATAGGACCCCTTGGGCTTCATTCCAAGGTTGAGCATTCATTGCAAACTCTTTGTGAGGTTCCTATTCTATAGTTGAGTGCTTCCTACAGCCTCCTCTCTCTCTCTAAGCTTAATCACTTGCTACATCCATTAGAGTGAGGAGGAGATTTGTAAGAGAGCTAGCATTATTTGTATATCTTGTGAGGCTCTCACTTCCACCACCTCCCCATCTCTCATTTCCTATCTTGAAGATGAAGGTTCTCTCTCTTGTCCAAGAGAGGTGAAGAAGAACAAGGGAAGGAGTCCCTTGGTGAAGATCAAGGCTGAAGACTTGGAGCTAGAGTGGGTAAGCCCTTGGAGAAGGCAGAAGACTCAAGCTCAAGTGGGTAAGTCCTTGGTGGAAAGCTTCTCCGAGTGAAGGTGAAGTCAAAGGCGGAAGATCCAAGAAGAGTGGGTAATTCCTGCAAGGCCGAAGACTTGTGCAAGAGTGGGTAAGTCCTTGGAGAAGGCCGAAGACTCTTGCAAAGTGGGTAAGTCCTTGGTAAGGTTGAAGACTCTTTGTATTGGATAGGTAAGTCCTTTGTGGGTCATGTATTGTAAGTCTTATAATTGAATATAAGAGTGCAATTGGTTGAAGTCCTAGAGGTTGACCTCTCTAGGCAAGTGGACTGACACACTTCTAGTTTGAAGTGTGGAACCACTCTAAATAGCTTGTCTAATTTGGTGCATGTTCAATCTCTCTTATCCTTGCTATGCATGATTTAGTTGCACTCAAATTACCTATTTAGCAACCTTATCTTGTCATATAATTTGAAGGTTTAATGAATTTTGTTTAAGTGCTTTCAGCTCTATTCACCCCCCTCTAGAGCACCTAAGTCACCCATCTAGGATCCAACATCAACAACTAGTCCACATCTAGATTTGGAGGTGTGAGCTCTACACTGATATTAGACAAGTACAATTGTTAGACAACTAGTTTGGGCCAAGGTATATTTAATATCCCTTTTATGTCTTTATCATAATGAATTTTTATGCTTATGACCGATGCATAGGTTAATAGTTATGTTGGAAAAAATTCTAGAATTCCATTACACCCCTTTCCTTAAAACCCTACACATTCTTCTATATATGTAGAGTTAAGTACCTCAATGTTAAATTGAAACTTCTACAAAATATTTTATAATAATAAAGACAATGCAAATTACTAAAAGTTATATATACCGGACACATTAGAGTAGTAGAACAATTAAAATGGGAAGCACTAAGACACTAATAAAGTAAACATACACAACTTGATTATATGTTTTAGTATTCTACCGTGGGCAGTAGAGATGTACTAATCGAACTATTGACTAGCGTCTATGTTGTCTGATAGCCTACCATAAATGATCTCATGAATATCTAGTCTGAAAAGTTCACACCATAGCTCATCGGTGCAAGTATAAAAGGTAGGAGCTCATGATCCTACAACCTACATAAAATCATCAAGCCCATCTTGGGTACTCTAGCCACAACACGTATCATATCACACATGTAGTAATGTCTCTTAGATATCGTACCATATATTTCTCAATCACATTCATAGAACTACCATGTACAATAGGATATATACCCTTGACCACACTCATATAAATGGGAGAATTTATAGTACAATAGCACATGACTCATAGTATCTTACAATCTTGAGATTGCTACAAGGATACTTGTTTTTCTTCCCTAACTTTCAAACATTAGGAAAGTTACAGTCATAGGGAAACTACATGATTTATGATTTCTCTGGAGTAATTAGTACATTTAATCATGTTTCATATAACAATAAGGAATAAATCACAACATGGTACTTAAGTATGCATTAGTAATATGTTCTAAATATAAAACATGATTCATACTCATCATGCACATACAGAACCATAATTTAACCATTTTGGTCATACAAAGGCCATATCATAAATAGGGATGAATATTTAAATAATACCATCTTATAATACCACCATTTGCCTCAAATATGTCAGAAGTAGTAAAAGGGCCTACATGGGCAATTTAAACAATTTTACATAAATATAATAACATTGAGAAATATGGAAGTAGGAATTTCATAATTTCCATTTCATAAAAACAAAAAAGTAAAGAAGGTGTGTAACATCCCATGATTTAAGACCTCAAATAGAATGATCTTAAAAGGAATGATTGGACTACCCATATCACCAAGGTGCACCTCCTTTTAAGGAGCCCTTCACTAAAGAACTTTGTGGTTAAGCGTGCTCAGCCCAGAGTAGTACTAGGATGGGTGCCCAATCGGGAAGTTTAACTTGGCTCATGCGCGAGTGAAGACAAAGCACGTAGTTAAGGCTAGTGGTGATATGTGGGCCGAATTGTCATTCGTAAAACTCTAGTAGAGACTTGGGCAGTGGGCTCGGGCACAACAAATGGTATCAGAGCCATAACCCCTGTAGTAGGTGGGGCCCACACGGGCATGTGGCATGTCAATCTTAAGCCGTGTGATCCAGACATGCTGAAAGGGATGTACATGGTAACATAGCCTCCCTTGCGCTAGGTATATTTGATTGGGAGCTAGGTGTCATGGGCCATCGTGGGTCTGCACTAAAATCGCCAGATTATTAGGCCATACAGTTGCGCCTTGACGAGGACGTCAAGAGTCTAAGTGGGGGAGATTACAACATCCCAAGATTTAACACCTTAGATAAAATGATCTTAAAAGGAATGATTGGACTACCCATATCACCAAGGTGCACCTCCTTTTTAGGGAGCCCATCACTAAAGAACTATGTGTTTAAGCATGCTCAACCCAAAGTAGTACTAGGATGGGTGACCGATCAGGAAGTTTATCCTGGCTTGCAAGTGAGTGAGGACAAATCACGCAATTAAGGCTAGTGGTGATTTGTGGGGCCAATCGTCCTTCCTAAAACTCTACTAGAGCCCTAGGCAGTGGGCTCCGACACTACAGGGTGACAATACCAAAGTTAGCAAAGTTATATCCAAAATACCCATAAAATTTCATATGTAACTCATTTTCATGCATTTGGTGTTGTTAGGTGATTACATGTAAGAATTGCATGCAAAGACAACTAAATAGATCCTAACGCACTTGAATTAGGATGAATAACATTATTCTAGAAAGAAAAATTATGAAATCAACTCCAAAAACCACTAATAGCTCAAGAAACATCCAACCAAGCAAGCTCTACTACCAACTAGGCCAACTAAAGTGAAAAGAAGAGGTTTTAGGAGAAAGAACCTAGTTTTACAATACATCACCAAGAACATTCTCCTAGAGGGTAAAAATAAGAGGGAGAGACAAAACACCTAAAAAGATGAGAATATGAGACATATCTTACATGGATTCGAGCTGAAATAGTTAGGAAAGTGAGTTTCAAGCTTGATCTTGTAGGAGCTCAAAACTTCATTAACACGAACAAGTTACACCTCTAGGATCTCCCTCTTTCTTCAGAAGAGCTCTACAACTCCAAAAAAATCTAAAAGATCACTAGCATTGGATTAATATCAACATAGACTTGGTTGAGAAAAGTTGCATTTCAACAAAAAGTAGATCAATTTGACCAAATAGGTTCTTTCTGAACCCAAAAACCTGGTCACAATCCCCATTTTGGCCTCCAAGTGGCACACTTTAACCCTCACTAGTAATCAATCTCAAAACCCTATTGACAGATCCCAGAATACTTACTTTGATCGTAATTTAACAGACTTCTACTAGATCCTATTCTACGTTGGTCTGAAGTTGTCACATTGACCTGGGATGGGCATGTATCTACTGTAGAGAGCAGTCAATACATCCTACATGACCTACTTAGACTCACCCAAAGGGGTTGGAGTTTCCATCATACCCCATCCAAACCTCTATTCGACCCACCTTGCTTGATTGACCAATTGACCGAAAAAAGCACTAACAAGCATTTTCTATGCCAAGAAAATTCCAAATTTATTGAACAAAAAATATGTTCGTCATCATGCAATACGATTATTAAATTAGTATCCCCAAATAAGTATATACATAATGGAATTTGGGAAAATAAAGAAAAATATCAAAGCAAAATAAGGTTTTGGGATCTAAGTCACCCCTCCTAATAGAATTATATCCTTGAAATTGTTAAACAAAACCTGACGCATCCCATGTGTCCTTATCAACACCATGGTGATGCCAAAAAACCATCACCAAGGGTATGTTTCCTCCTTAGATTCTATATGTGTCTATCTAGGATCTGAACTAGCCCCTCTTCATATTAAACATCATCACAAAAATGAACCTCAACTAGTTGCAATGTCTATTGTATATCAAGATGGCACTTAAGATAAAAGCATGGAACATATTATGCAATATGTTCAACCTATGATAGAAAATCCAACGTGTAAGCCACTTATAACACACTTTGTGATAAGATAAAGACTCATCTTCCTTGGAGGAAGCTTACCCTTCTTCCCAAACCTCAAAACATGCTCTATAGAACTCTAGGGATCTCATGTGATTATCAACATTAGACTTATGTCTCAAATGTTTTGCTTTAAACTGTTTCTTGATAAATTTGTATTCTTTTATTCATCTAATACATTAAATCTAGACCCAAAAGTTGATATTCACTAATCTTATACCAATATATAAGTGATTTGTAATGCCTACCGCACACATATTCATATGATTCCATGCAAATACTCCAACGAAAACTATCACCATAGGCAAAATGTGTTAGACACTATTTTATTTTGCAACTTCTTATAAACTAATTAAAGAACAAAAGATCTTAGTAGAATTTCAAGTGTTTGTATCATATGATCTTAGGACAACTATCTATAGATGAAAAGATATATCATCAACGTTTTACCAAAATCTTAATGCAGATGGTCCCAAAACTTACTCGTGAACTGTGATCCTCTATTTAAAACTATAGTTGACGGTATACCATGCAGCCAAACTATCTCATTTATGTAAATATGAGTCAACTTTTCTACCGAGTAGGTAGTTTATATTGTAGAAAGTGTACTAAATTAGTTAGATAGTCACAAAGTATGAAAAAAGAATCATATCATTTTTATTTATTAGGAAGACCAACCACAAAGTTTGTAGTTGCATGAACCCATTTCTACTCAGGGTCAGGTGACAACTGCAACAAACCTACCGGACTTTGATGCTCTTCCTTCACCTTCTTGCAAACATGACACTTGGTAGAGAACTTGTCCAAATCTTTCTTCATCCCTGATCGATAATACTAATCCTTCATTTTCTTGTACATCTTGGTACTACCAAGATGCATATTGTATATATAGGAATGGGTGTTTTCCACCATTTACCTCAAACCACCTACCTAAGGAAAACAAAACCTACTACAAAAGAAAATTGAACCATCCTCTGACTCATGCAAACCATCAAGCTACGCATTACCAAGATTTGAACATATATTATGCATAATAATATATGTCCTTTAAGTATTGCTGATAAGATGCACGAAGGTCATATTGATGTGAAATTGTACAAGCAAACCTCCCAACAAGGAAACTTCATATGTACATTCATCTGACCAAGTGACATCAAGATATGTCTCATGCTACAAGCCATGGAGCACAAATTTACATTTCCTACTGATGAAGACGAAGACAAATTCCTTCCAAGATAATCTATCAAAACGTTTGCCTTGCCTAAATGATATATATGGAATTTTCATAGTCCTTGATCAACTCCAGCCATATCATTTGTTTCATGTTTGGTTCCTTCTGTGTAAATATGTACTTGAGGCTCTTGTAATTCATGAAGATTTGGCAATTATCTCCATGAAGGTATTTCCTCCATACATCCTAAGACAAAACCACAAATGACAAATCCATATCAAATGTTATATTGTTCTCATAATGCTTCTTGTGATGTATGGAAGAATAAAAGATCATGTTCTTATCACACATCAACACAACCAAGACCTCTCCTATAGACATTACAAAAGATAATGTATCCCTTCCCTATATTGGAAAATAACTAGCACAATTATTGAGTTTAATATCTCATTTAAAAACTAGAATAACATTGTCACTCCTCATACAAAAAAGGTGTATCTTCTTGGTTATCATGGTCAATGGTGAAGATATAATGCTAAAGTTCTAGATGAATTTTCTGTAGTAGCCAGATAAACCAAGAAAACTCTAGAATTCTATTAGTGTATTTTGCAAATCTCAATGCAACACTGCTCTATCTTCTTGTGATTTAGAGAATTACCCTTTCCATAGATGAAATGATCAAGGAAAGCTACTTTGGTTACTCAAAACTTGGACATTAAAAAAGTTTACATAAATTTTATGTTGCCTCAACAACTACAAAGATAAGAGTAGATGTTTCTGATGCCGACATGTATCCTTAGAGTAGATCAATATGTGCTCTATGAACTCCATTATGAACTAATCCAAGTACTTCTTGAACATTTAGTTCGTCACAATAGTGAAATTTTCAAGCGTATTACTAGGCCCAAACTACCTAACCCCAAACTCTCAGTGCCCATATTTAATCTTAAAAGTTGTTTTAGGAATTTCATACACCTTAAATGTGAACTTGTAGAATCTTGATCTTGGATTCATCTTAAAAGCATTGTATATCCCTTCGACTAATCAAATAGATCATCTATCTTTTTGAAAGAGTACTTATTCTTCATCGTCACTCTATTCAAATGTATGTAATCTTTGCAAAAAATTGTAGTTCCATACTTCTTCTTCACAAATAAGACATGAACACCCTAAGATTATGTGCTCAAATATATGAACCCCTTGTCCGAAAACTCATGAAGCTGCATCTTAAACTTCCCCATCTGTGTTGGATCCATCCTATATGGTTCTTGAGCTATAGGCTTCCAACCATGTACTAGACTAATGTAAAAATCCATCTATGAACTAGAAACTCCTTGAGAAACAAATTCTAAAACACACACACATATCAAATCAACATCCTCTATATTAGGAGTCTTTTCCTTGGTATCTACAATATGTGCTACGTAAGGTTGACCATCCCTTCCTAAAAATATTCTCTACTATGGATTTAGACAATAAACATGTACGAAGAATCTACCTATATACTAAGAAGGGCCAAGATATATCACCATCCCAAAACTCCAACCACCCTAGACCAACAATCCAAAACTACCATAATATTTAAAGTGGTAAATAATCCACCTGAGTTTTGTGCCTTGGGAAATGAGGACACAAGATGGACATACCTCCATCACTATTTGTGACCTACAACAACCCACTCCTCCCATTATCTGATAAATGAGGATCAAAGAAGCACAGATAGTTACCAATATTTTATCAGATCATATTCACAAAATAACAAAGAGTAATTAATAATTGCATTGATGAGATGTAGCATGATGCTCATATTGTGTTTGAAATGGAGGTACAAATCTACGAAACTAAAAGACTAGAATTTATTTTAAAATTTAAAAGATAATTAGAAAAGAAAATCTACTTTCTAGTCCTCCATGGTTGCATTACAATCTTCATTGTTTTTCTTGAGTTGAGTCATCATCTAATTTGATTCTAAAGCCTGAGCTTAACTAAACTATTGACATAACATGGTTTAATATATTACTATGTCGTGGATGTGGGTATATCCAAAATTGTGCATATAATGATAATTATGCGGAAATAAATGATTACATATATTCTCTCAAGTAATGAACTACACCATTTCATTCATAATTCTGATCCATAATTCAAAGATATAATATGGTGGACCAGATTTTCCTCGAAGATCTAACCCATTCTCTTGTTCAAAAAGTGGACTATACATTATAGTTTAACGATGAATTATAAATTATGTTCAAACATTGAACCCTTGGTCATGGTGACTCCACATGGGCATATTGTTCCTTATATTCTTATGAGATCTTGATGTTAGATTCATTTTTTTTTATTTTTTGAGACACATATGTTTGTTCTTGTCAAGAAATAAAGCAACCAATACAATTTCTAAAAAATGAACAAACGCCAGAAATCATCAAAAGTCTAAGCACGAGTAGTTAAATTAATCATAAATAATCCATATACTTGTGTTAATATAGGGATCATCAAAAAATAGAACCAAACAACTAATTTAAACTGCACACAAAATCATTACTATAAGTTACTACCAAAACCAACAAAACCTGATCTGGGGTTTTCAGGCCAAGCTAAGGTCTCTCTGGATTAGGGTCTTGACTAATGGGTGATATGGTTACCTCTCACTATGTCATGACACAAGGGCTCCCAACCACATCAGTCAGGAGCACAAGCATTCCACTAGTTGGGTTGAATCTAGGCCAGTCGGCTTGGGTTCGATCAGCCCTTAGCCCCCTCCCATTTATTGGGGTCTTGATGATTACGTATGTGCGAGGATTCTATATTATAACACATGCTACCATGGTCCATCGACTCTAGTAAGTGGTAGTGCGGAGTCCAGTCCATGGTGTTGCCCTTAGAGGCCCTTATATGTGTAGTGGCAGTACACTTTGAGGCAACCACTACTTGAGTCAAATGTACCAATTAAACCAAACTCTACCATGGAGGTGGAGAATCTTGGCTGAAATTTGATGAAGAAGAAAGTGGCGGTCCCATGCTTGTACCTTCTTCTATAGGTTCAACATCTAAAATCTCTCTGAGATTTTGTGGGAGGTGTCCCTCTATTTCCTAAATCCTCTACTTCTTGCTTACACATCTTCCTTTTAACCTCCTCTTGCCCACAGTCATGGAGAAAAAATTGAAACTCTTCTCCATCCTTTAATCTAGACTGAGGTGTTAAGGAGTTTCTAAAAATATTATAGATCTAAATATTTAGTCAAATTCACACTTAATATGTGATTTATGGTGTCACAAAGAAAAAGGAGATCACTCCCTTTTCTACATTCTTCCCTTTTAAGGCTACATGTAGGAAATGTAGGAAGAGACACTAGATTAGTACTAAGGGCCTCCCAAAAATCTATCCATGTAAGTGGCATGCCCAAAGTGGGATCTAGGAGCTAAATAGCCATATCATCACATGAAATGATTAACCAATCACCTAAATTCCAAAGACAAAAACTTTGACTTGAAACATCAAGTCAAAAAACTACTTCTTAACATTACTTTTACTCATTCAAATATCATAAGTTCTAACTAGATATTTCAAAGGGCATGGAAAATTAAACATTGCTCCATCATCAGTAAAACTCCATTTGACCAAATGAATTCCTATATAGAACGGTTTATTACATTATTAACACTCCCAAATCAATCAACTTTATTTGAAATCTTGTCATTTTCCAAAATATATAAGCTTTAATCTATTTACCCAAATCCCATGTACTTTTAGTGACTTCCATATCATTAAATCCAAATGTTGACCAAGTTACATCTAGAAAAGGAAATGTATATTGCCAAATGATATCCAATGAAATCATATATATATATATAATCCATATGAGAAAACTAATATATGCCACTAGAACATTGCAACAACCATTATATTTTAGGATTAATCATTTTCCTTTTTATTTTTTTCATATTCAAAAGATACTTTTAAAATAGGCAAGTTAAATGCCTATTAATTGGTCCTCAATTTATTATTATATAAAACCATACAGAAAGCTTTGAGGCTACACATAAATTCATATCCCTTTCAAAGTTCATTTAAGGCTCAAGACGAAAAATGCTCACCTATTTTGTTTTAAATGTTAATCATGTATACTAACGAGTTGAAGTGAAGTCGATACTATTGAGAGTATTATTTTACAACAATAAGCTATCTGAAGTGAGGTCTTCAAAATCGTACCTATTTTATACTGAGGGAACTTCATTTCTAAAGGGATTGACAACCCTATGCTCATAAACTCTCCAAATATAAAGTAGCCTTGTGAGCTATTGAGTATGATCATTATAGATTTTAATAACCCGTGGTGAAGTCTGTCCTAATAAATTATTTGACTTCACTTCTCTAGGATAAAACATTTTCATAACCAACTATTTTCATTTTAAACATGTATACACAAACACACACACACACATATATATATATATATATATATATAGAGAGAGAGAGAGAGAGCACTAGTACATAACTGACCTTTAGTGTCGGTTTCTAAGCGACACCTATGTGGGCGACGCTAAAAGCCCAGCCGTTACGCATTGGTTCAAAAACTGATGCCATAACCCTTCGCGCGCCACTGAAAACACGCCAGCAGGGCACTATAGGCGTCGGTTATTAGATAAGAAACCGACGCCATATGCCTTCGTGCCACAGAAGGGCGCCAGCAAGGAACTATAGGCGTCGGTTATTAGATAAGAAACCGACGCCATATGCCTTCGCGCCACAGAAGGGCGCCATCTTGGGCACTATCAGCGTCGGTTATTAGATAAGCAACCGACGCCATATTCCTTATAGGCGTCGGTTATTAGATAAGAAACCGACGCCATATGCCTTCGCGCCACACAGAAGGGTGCCATCTTGGGCACTATCAGCGTCGATTATTAGATAAGCAACCGACGCCATATGCCTTCACGCCATAGGAAATAGGCATCGGTTATTTATATAAAACTGACACTGTAACTATGTGGCGTCAGTTTTATACAAATAACCGACGCCTATTTTTTGTTTTTTTTCTGTCAGTCTGCAGACCTGCTATATGGCTGGGCGCAGGATGAGAAACCTACAGTTCAGTTATGAACTATAGGTTTTATGACATCCATTGATATTAGCCAACAACAGGCCACAAACCTGCAAAATTAACAAGAAAGATATTCACACATTTAGCAATGCAACCTACAGTTCCATTTGATTTTCACACATTTAGAAACATTCATGTAGCTAGCAATCTGTAGTTCCATTCATTTTCACATTCACATATAGAAACATTCATATAGCAACCAAAAGTTTCATTCATTTTCACTCAGACACATGTAGAAACATTCACACATATATTATAATTCAGAAATTCATTTACAAAATATCATTCTTTAGTCATTATTCGCTATCAACATCCCAATTATATCTTAAATCCCCCACTACTTGTATGGTTGTTGCCCATTCTTCTCTTACTTCATTTAATTCTCCTGTCGTATAGGGAGCATGTACATCTGGTAAGGCATTTCCTGTAGTGTGGTCAGTTGTAAACACATGTAAAGAGAATGATGTATATATATAATTAATGAGCTATAAATAAGATTGATATATTTCATATTATCTAATGAGACTATATAATAACTCAGCAATACAATCGATGTCTATTGCGGCATATTTGATAATCATGTGCATAAATCGCATCACGTAGTATCCACATGCCCATCCGTTGTCTTGTGTGGCACACTATAAATTCAAACATACAAAATATTAAAAAATACAACTAATTAAGCATTGTTCACATAAATAATATATACATATATTGCAGTCGGGAACTTACTTTCACGTTCTTCCAAATTATTGGCTGGTTCTTTTTTGTGGGGACCTTTCCTCCAGCCTTTTTGAACTCATCAAAACCCCTACATGTTAATATAACACAGTACATTGCATAATTAAATAGTAATGTAATACATATGTTAACGGATATGAAAATAAAATATTTCTCACCGGAATAATGCCATTTTCATTATGTGTCCATATTTTGTATTCAATTTACTCCCCTTAGGATCTAGATAATAGACAGTGAATGTCTCGGGGACAATAACCAGTAACTCCCAATGCATACCACTAGAGGTAAAAAAGTTAAAAATTAATAACTCAAAATCCACAATAAAAATGTAATTTTCTTAATAAGCAAAGTAAACTTACTCTACATTGAATGGAGCCATTATCATCGTCTTCTTTTTTTGAGCAAAAATTGAAAAAGCCTCACAGCAGTATTGTTGAACTGATGGAGGGTCTTTAGCTACTAGACTAATCAAATATGGAATCAAAAATCCTACATGTTCGAATGCAAAATCTGCACATATCTTGTCTAAGTAGCTGCAAAATATGTATTAATTACGCATGCATTAATAAATAAGAAACCAGATCACCAGATCCTACACAAGGTATATGGATGTATAAAGAAGATCTCACCTTATCCATAGCTCTATCACATATGTATTTAGCCAATCATATTGAAACAACTCCAAAATATCTTATATAAATAGTTTGCTTTTGTATGATTGACCTGCAGCATCTGAATCTATAGAAATAGTTATAGGGCAGTTTATATCATGTTTGCCTAACCATATTGCCATACCCCTACAGTTAGGACCAAACGGGACAGTTAGGTCCTGTGGAACCCAACTGGGTAATGTAGGAGGTGGAAGTGGAGGCCTAGATGTTGTGGGTGTCTTCTTTTTAACCTGTATATATATATAATAATTTCAGATCAACTGACATCATATACACACACTAACAATTTAACGTAATGTAAATTTACCATACAATTTCAGTAAAGATGACATCGGCTTTTAGCCACAATATCACTCCGCCTAAAGCCTCACCAAGTGTTTCACAATCTGGGTGGGCAGATGGCAATGGAAGATCCATCCACTTGGGGAATATATGTACCGGGCTCACACGAATCCAACCAGCTGGTAATGGAGACCCGTGAAACATTTCCCCTGGTAGGGATGGGTAAGCCGACGCCTCTACAATGACATATTCATTAACTTTTAGACGACATGGCTTCAACCCCTAAAATTTTTTGTGTAAAGAATGTTATATACATATATACATATCATCTTGAAAACATATCATCTTGAATTAAAAAACTAGTTACTATGTCATAAAAATACTTACAGTGGATGTGCTAGGTGGTGGGTCTATAGGATTACTCCCAACCTCTGCAGTAGGAGTAGAGCGGGATGCTATGATAGGTATTGTCTTCTGAGTGGCAGTCTGAGATGCCTGCCACTTTTTCAGTGCTTCTTCCAGTTTCCTATCAACTAGCTTATCTACCTATACATGTATAAAAGAAACGTTAGCTTCTAATTATTGAATTCTCTTTTTACAGTAACATTATAAAGAAAGAATATGTTACCTCTTCTTGTGAAAGTCCCACTTTTGGGACATGTTTGCGCTGGGATGGCCCAAAAAAAGATTTGATGCCCACACCAGCACCTGCATCCCTAACACGTCCAGGATGCTCTAGGTTACCCAGTGCAACTGTCAATTCATCCCTTGTGCCCTCAGGGATGAACTTGCCTTGTTTCCTCAGCTCGTGCAGCTCCCGCTAAT
The DNA here is from genome assembly GCA_963693085.1 of Alisma plantago-aquatica. Taxonomy (NCBI): domain Eukaryota; kingdom Viridiplantae; phylum Streptophyta; class Magnoliopsida; order Alismatales; family Alismataceae; genus Alisma; species Alisma plantago-aquatica. Next base: position 371,032,679 of record OY856415.1, on the reverse strand, counting down.
CGCCAAAACAAAAATTTGTAATTAAGTAAACACCACAAATAATCAATATTTGAACGATTGTTGTAAGAGTTGTATTTTACCATTTTTGCAGCCGCCTCAGCAGTTGCGGGCTTCCTTATTTCTCCCTTCTTATTTTGCCTCCCAGCTATCCAGATATCATGGCGAGGCAGAGGTGTGCTACCTACAATGGAGGACTCCTGAATAGCAGCAGACTGAGCAGTAGCCTCAGATTGTAGTCTTTGGCGAATTCCTGCATACCCCTTTGGACCCATTGTGTGGTCATGCACATTCAGTGCACGCCTTGATCTTTGTGCCTCACTAAGGGCCTAGTTAGTATGCACATTAATGATTTGGTTAGTAATAGTAAATGTTAATCTTGAATAGGTGAATACAACATATATTAATGAGATTGGGACTGACGCCTAATACCTTGAATTCATCTGTTTGTCTTGAAGCAACAAACGCGTCCCATTCTTCTTTTTCCAGGAAGTTCCATTGTTCAGTGGCTGTCTTCTTCCTCTTGTCAGCTTCTTTTATGTATTCTCGGGTGAGATTTGTCCTATAGTTCCTCAGGACTCTCCCACAGCGTTGCATCACGCATTTACGATGCATCTTTTCATCCAATTCAAATATACTATGCAAATTAGAATTGCTATTAACTAGTATCCAAAAAATTAGTAATCTACTAAATATAATTGCAAATTAATAATAACTCACACATAAATCCTTCCATATTACGTCTTTCTTCTCCTTAGAAACTTTATGCCAAGAATCTATCTTACAACCGCAATGGCTACGAGTAACATACCCAAGATATGAAACAAATGAATTGCGATTCACACCAGATGCATTTCCTGCATTATCAAAATCCACAACAGGTTTGGGTCCATTGCCCTTTTGCGCTATTAACTTCTTCATCATAGTGATGCCCCTTCTCCTGTCAACTTTTTGGTGTTGCTGATCAAGTGCCTCAAGTGCTTCAGATGGTACATGTGCATCATCAACCTAAAATTTGACAAAATAAACACATTTACAAGATATAACTATAAATGGACATATAGATATAAATATATGATATATTTTTAAAACTTACATTGTGAGGCGGCTCATTGATGTCCTCACCCTCACGGTAATCATCAGCACGGTCATCAGGAGAATGCTCAGCCATCTGAAAATTCACATTCACATTGTAAAGTTTACATTGTAAAGTAATTCAAATTGTAAAGCTCAAGTGACCTTGTTGTGTAAAATATACAAGTGACCTTGTTCCAACTGGTCACGGCTGATTACTTTCACACGTGATCCCAAAATTCCTTTGCCAAATTTCTCGTCAATATTTTTGTCATTATCAGGAGTGTCATTACCACTGAGAAAGTCATTGCAAAAATCCATAACCTCTCTCGCCACATAACCCTCGATAATACTCCCTTCCGGCCGATAACAGTTTCGAACATCACTTTTAAAAATGCTCATGTATCGTTCAAAGGGATACATCCAATGCAAGATAACTGGTCCCAACATTTTCACTTCCCTAGTCAAGTGGACAACAAGATGTACCATGATATCAAAGAACGATGGAGGAAAATACATCTCAAGCTGACATAGGGTAACAACCACTTCTCTTTGCAATTTATCGAGAGTATCAGGGTCAATAACTTTGCTGCACAGACTGTTGAAAAAGAAACAAAGTCTGGTGATTGCAAACCTTACATGCTTCGACAATATAGATCTAATTGCCACAGGCAATATTTGTTGCATTAGAGTGTGACAATCATGAGATTTAAAACTTATCAACTTCAGATCTTTCATTGATACCAATCTACGGATGTTGGATGAGTAACCATGTGGCACCTTAACATTTACCAAACATTCACAAAAAGCTTTCTTCTCCTTTCTAGATAATGTGTAACAAGCGGGAGGTAAGTATGTTCTCCGATTTCCCATTTCACGAAATTCTGTTAATTCTGACCTTATTCCCATTTCACGTAGGTCCAGTCTGGATTTTATCCCATCTTTAGTCTTACCTAGTATATTCAACAAAGTACCAATGACACTATCACAGACATTTTTCTCAACGTGCATGATATCGATACAATGCCTGACTGTCAAAGAACTCCAATAAGGAAGATCCCAAAATATTGACTTCTTCTTGAATAAAGATTTGTCACTCTGTGTGGACATAGTACATTGTGATCTCTTACCAAATTCATTGACAAAGTCTTTTACTCTTTCATAAACAACCTCCCATGGTATAGGTTTAGGTGCTCTCCGTTCCTCATTCAATCCATTGAATGCTTCGCGCTTCCTACGATACGGATGGAATTTTGGAAGAAACCTTCGATGACTGAGATATACAGTCTTACCTCCATGTTTTAGTCTTGTTGAATCAGTGTTCTCTTCACATATAGGACACACTTTATCTCCTTTGACACTATATCCAGACAAATTCCCATATGCTGGAAAGTCATTAATAGTGCAAAACAACATAGCATGCAAACGAAATGTCTCTCTTCGTGAAGCATCATAGGTCATCACACATTTACCCCAGAGTTTCTTTAAGTCATCAATCAGAGGTTCAAGATAAGCATCGATGTCATTTCCAGGTTGTTTAGGGCCCGATATCAACAACGACAACATTACGTACTTATTTTTCATACACATCCAGGGAGGAAGATTGTATATAACAAGCATGACTGGCCAAGTTCTATGTTGGCTGCTCAATGTCCCGAACGGATTCATCCCGTCTGTACAAATCCCAAGTCTTAGATTCCTAACTTCTTCACCAAATTCAGGGTACAATAGATCGATCTTCTTCCACTGTGGGGAATCAGACACATGTCGTAGGATCCCATCATTATTTTTCTTAACATCTGCATGCCACCTCAAATTCTTCGCATCTATCGGATTGGCAAACAAGTGTTGAAACCGTGATATTATAGGTAGATACCACATCACCTTGGCAGGAGAACCAGTTTTGGACTCCCCCGAAGTCATCAATTTATACCGTGACGCACCACATTTTGGAAAATCTTTCAAATCCGCATAGTCCTTTTGAAATAATACACAATCATTTGGGCATGCGTGTATCTTCTTGGCATCCATTCCCATTGGGCACAACAATTTCTTTACCTGGTATGTTGAGATTGGCAGCTCGTTTCCTTCAGGAAGCATTTCTTTCAACAAAGACAACAATGACGTGAAGCTTTTGTCTCTCCATCTATTGTTAGCTTTCAGCTTATACAATCTCAACATAGTGCTAAGCTTCATAAACTTAGTACAACCTGTGTATAATGGTATCTCAGCATCATGCACAATGTTTCTAAAAATGGGAGGTGGATCGGTGTGCTCTACCCCACAACTATTCAGCATCGCATCAACGATGTCTACTGGAACTGGTTCATTCACATCTACGTCATCGTAGGCAATTTCTTCTTCCACACAAGCACTGCTATCGACATCCACTGGTTTCGGGTTTGAAATCTCTCCATGTCAGTGCCATTCTGTATAGCCTTGTATAATCTCATTGCACATGACATGACTTTTGATTTTGTCACCAGTGTTGACTTTCAAGTTGTTACCGCAATGCCTACATGGACAGTAGAACCTATCTCCAGGTTGTTTCCTATGTTCCTCGGCAAATCTAATAAACTGGTCAAGACCAGAAATAAACTCTGGGGTGCAGCGATTGTGAATGGACATCCATGATCTATCCATTCTATGATCAAAGAGAAAACAAGTATACATTACAACAAGATTAGGGTCTAGGGTTAACAAATACATGTGATGTCATTATTATATATAATAAATGTGTACCATCTATCCCATTCTTGAACACCTAATCTCACTAGTAAGTGTATAATATGTATTGGGTTTTCAAGAAAATTTCGGCAGCATTTCCCCGCTGTTCTCCAAGTACATATGTACTTAGAGAACAAACGGGGAAATGCTGCCGAAATTTTCTTGAAAACCCAATACACATTATACACTTACATCCTAAGCGAGATTAGGTGTTCAAGAACAGTCCCAAACTGGGGACTATCCAAGATTTACTCCTAATGAGTAAATCTTGGATGGGTTTCTAGGCCAACAAATACATGTGCTGTCATTCTTATATATAATAAATGTGTACCACCTATCCCATTCTTCACCACCTAATCTCACTAGTAAGTGTATAATGTGTATTGGGTTTTCGAGAAAATTTCGGCCGCATTTCCCTGCTGTTCTCTAAGTACATATGTACTTAGAGAACAAACGGGGAAATGCTACCAAAATTTTCTCAAAAACCCAATACACATTATACACTTACATCCTAAGTGAGATTAGGTGTTTAAGAATAGTCCCAAACTGGGGACTATCCAAGATTTACTCCTAATGAGTAAATCTTGGACGGGTTTCTAGGCCAACAAATACATGTGCTGTCATTCTTATACCTACAATCCTAGTTTCATCATTCATATCCTAGTTCTTCAAGTTAGGTGATTAACATTGTCAATATACTCAAAAAGGAAACAAGTTACCAATTTCATAGTTAGGATGGTAGAGATGCCCTAAGATCTAGAGATACCCTAAGATCTAGGCAATTTAGGGAAAAGTTCATCATTTACATTCTAAGCATGTCACATGTGTGCATTATAGTTCATCATTAAGCAAGAAGGGTGATTAGGATTCTCAATATACTCAACAATGAAACAAGTTAAACATGTGTGCATTACAGTTCATCATTTACATTCCAAGCATGTCACATGTGTGCATTACAGTTCATCATCAAGATATCTATAACTTACTTAAACATTCAATTATGAAGTAAATATACACTTAATTCAGAATAGCATGACGCACAAAGTTGCAGTCAACATCATTATGCTTTGTTCTATCATGGACTATCAGATTGGTATAGCACATATGTATCTGGATGTTGCAACGCAGTTATAATCAGCTTTCAAGAAAAAGTAGGTTGTGGAGCGTACAACTATCCTGTGATTCTTAGATTAGAACTAGTATGTTTGGATTCATTGTTTTTAGTTCCTATCAGACAGAGATACAGCTGGTGTATATTAATATAAAATAACTTCATATTTCCTATCAACATATGTGGTTACAAGTCCTGCTTCCTATTCATTCATCTACATTTACCAACACTTTTAATCATGATAAGGACAATAGAGGATTCATCTCAGTAGAAGCACAAAATCAGTACCTATACCCTAAACACAAATAAGTAAATAACTTAAAAAAAAATAAAAAAAACGCCCAGCAGCTGCTTGGGCATGCCTTGGCACCGCCCAAGCAGCCGCCGGAGCAGAGGAAGAAGGAAGAAGGCAGGGCGGCATACCTTGAGGGCAGAGGAGAGCAGCGGCCGGAGCAAAACCTAGCAGCAGCTGGAAGCCGGCGCCGGCGGCGAGGAGAGAAGACGAGCGGCGATGAAGGCGGCGAGGAGAGCACAACAGCCACCAGCGGGGGCGGCGGCAAGGAGAGGAGAAGCGCCGGCGAGGAGTGGCGGCAGAAGGAGCGGCAGCGATGGTACCTGTGGCGAGTGGTGGCGGCGTGGGGGAGCAACGACGGCCGAGGAAATGATGGCGGCGACGACGGGGAGCAGAATCTCCAGACCTAGCGGCTAGAGTCACAATGAAACAGAGAGCAATGGGGAAAAGTTATGTTCGCGGGGCTATTAACTGTACCATAGGCGTCGGTTATTTAAAAAAACTAACAACTAAAACTAAAAGTGTCAGTTCTGAACAAAAACCGACGTCTATATTCGTATGTCGATTAAATAATTGTTCTCAATTTATGACCATAGTTGTCGGTTTCTACTTACAACCGACGCTTAAAGGGTGTGAAAAATTCCCCGCGGACAGCGCGGGAAAACTCATAAGCGTCGGTCGTTGTAGTAAAACCGACGACCAACATGTGTCTCACGAATAACCTTTAGTCGTCAGTTGTTTAGTTATCAACTGACACCATATGTCAAATTTTGGAGGTAATTTTTTTTGTTGGAAATTTTGGATTTGGCAGTTAGTTTTAGGTGTCGGTTTTTTATTAAGTAACCGACACTTAATAAAAGCGGTACCCGTGTCTGGTCACCCTTCATAGATTGGATGTCAGTTTATGGTATCAACCGACACTGTAGAGTTTAGGTGTCGGTTTATTTATGCAACTGACACCTTGAAAAGTGACTTTATAAGCCATTTCTGTAGTAGTGGAGAGAGAGTTAGGCTAGAATACACTTGAGTATACAGATCGCACGAATACACTCAAGTGTGTTTGCATATCAAGATTATTTTTTCCAAAATGTAAACCATTGATCTTCAACGTCATACTATAACTTGGCTACATACAATTTTGAGCCCATTTGGGTGAGTGTAAGTCACTCATCCAAGGGCAACAAAATCAACATGTGAAACTAATTTGAAATGCATAATTTTTGTGGTATTTATAACATGACCTATAAATGTCCAACTGTGCTCAAATTTTGCATATGATCCATTCACAAGGTGTTTAAGAAGATCAATGGATTAGATTTTTGAAAAAAATATTGCATCATGAAAAACTACTTGAGTGTATTCTGCTCTGAATACACTCAAGTGTATTCTAGCCTAACTCATATATGTATATATATATATATATGAACAATTATTACATAAGAGGTTGTTCCAATCACCAAGTTTGATTCATCCTTTATAGGGTCTTGGGATCATGTAGCCATATAAATATCATACTAAGCTCTATTGATCCATCAAGTCTTTCTCAGGAGATCTAGGGTTCATATCATCTTAAAGGCCTTACCCATACAAAGTCTTCATCTCACCTACTGATGTTTATCCTAGATTGGGGCTACATATATATTAGAGGAATGATTCTATCAATCGAGAGTCTCTCTCATGATGAGGGTTGAGACATCTTGCCTCCTACAACTAGAGAAAACTATATATTCCCCAAACCTAGTTCTCCTTCGTCCTAGGGAGCATAAAGTTTAATCAGGCCCTCACATGACATACCTCATTTAGATCATCTGCATTGATATGTGTTCAAGTGAAACATGCATTTAATGGAAAGGCCACATCACCACTGGGGCTATTTCTGCAAGGTGATATCAAAAGTTTCACCTCTACACTATATTACCAACCATACAAGGGGTTTAAATGTAGTATATGTATCAATGCCCTATCTTAGAAATGTTTCATTTATACAATCATCAATCTTTATTAGGTCTCCACATATATTTTTCCATCTGAGTTTGTAACCAAGGATATTCTACGGATAGTCCCATTACCTTATTTCATCACTTGACAATGACATAGTCACCTAAGTCCTATTCACATGAAATATCATCTATATATATCTATAAGGTGTTGTGGTAATACCTCTATATATATAGATCATATCATTAACTCAAGCCTAATATAGTCATCACATGTACAACTAATGTGTATTAAAGGTGGATACCCAGTCTCTTACCATACGCTAAGATGAAATAAGTAATTGGTAGCAGTAGAAATACAAAGTGACCTCATTTCACATGTAGACATCATAAACTCCATATCATTCTATAGTTTAGTGAATAGGTTAAGCAATCTCAATGAGGCACTCATGATTCAAGGATCATTTTTGTGTGGCTTCTTAACGATAACTAACCCAAATCAGCTAAGGTGAGTTAGGATTAGAGAATGATAATATCCCTAGAATTTAATTGAGACTTCTTCATGCTTGGATCATTCGAGGTGTTCATCTCGCATTCTAGAGACTCTTGAGTTAGTGTACAACCTTCATTAGGATTTCTATATCTTTTCTTATACACACCGATACCTTATGAGTCTTTCCATTCTTCATATGTTACTTATATACCATTGTCCCTTAACCATTCACTTAGGGACTCTAGGGGTGTAGGAACTTATGGAGTGATTTTCACCTGACCGTTTGGGTTTATTGTACATCTAAAACCTCCCTACTTCACCCTAGGATGGGTTTAGGGCTTTATTATACATAGGGTTATCTAATAATTCATAAACTTTTTTTAACTATCATCATTTATGATTTATTTCCAAAGTAAGAGGTCTCTAACATTGTCAACATTCTTTGTCTCATTAACTCATCCTGAACCAAGCAGACCCTAAGATTACATGTTCTGTTGTGTAGCTTATTTTCTTCTAAAATAATAGTGATAGAATTTAACATCATATGATGCCATATGATATATGGGCTAGGATATACATACCCATTTAGAGTCTAGTTAAGTACAAAGTCTCTAGATTTATGTCTACCTTCTCCTCTATAAAGTAGAGGGTTTTATTTTTATCATATATAAATGGTCAATACATTGTAAATATATCATCAATATTATTTTCCTTCTACATGGTATTAGAGCAATCTTTCTACGGATTGAAACCTTAGAAAGAGAAAAGTTGTCTTCATCAATTGGAAACTATCAGGTCATGGTTGGCTTCCTGTATGGCATTCTTAGTCACCTCACTACATGGTTTCTTTTATCTACATCTTCCTATACATCTTTGACATGCCCAAATCTCACAATCATATTCTTCGTCATCATCAAGGATGTCTCTATCATCTTTCTCGTCTCCCCCAAGCAATGTAACCCTCCCTCTTCATCATCTATGGCTCATTGTCCTTGTTAATGCCCTATCAAGGGTGTAGTAGTAGATTAAGTTATGGGGTTTGTCCCTAAGAATCATCACTGCCAACAATCAAGGTCTAGACGTACTAATAACCATACTCCTCTGTGACAACAAGTCTAGTCACATTGACAAGTGAAATCTCTCTTCAATATAACATCCTCCCAATGATCTTCTTCATGGTTTAAGTTATATGCACCATCTGACAGTTGTCTCTATCTATTCTACATATAAGTCCACATATATTTTATCCAAGGTCCGCCTCTACCTCAAAAATATATCCATGGAGATAGGGAAGAATTCCTCTGACGTTTGTACACTATTCTTGGTTGGAACTATAGGTTAAAAGTGCCCTGGTAATAACCTAAAAGACATGTAACTTCACCTAAGTGGAGTTCGTTGTCAGCACATCGTGTAGGAATCCTACATGACTTGTTAGTAGAAGTGTTTCTAGATATTCTCCAGTTCAAGGACACAATTTGTAGTATCAACATGTGCCATGTAGGCACATATATGTCCACCTTCAACCAGAAATTAAGACTTCATGTTATGTCATTACACGTTGTGCACTTCCAAGTCTATCTATATTAATTACTATGTATGCATTCAGGAGAACGTCATGTTGTTCACACATATAAATGATATCCTAAATCCTTATTGGATCTTTAATCAGATGTGTGGTTATTTAGTATTTTTTAGGTTGCATGAAGATCTGTTTATGTTCTTATCTAGATCTTGTAATCAGACTCACATACTACATCAAGTCTGGTTATCAATTCTTCTACTATAGCTTCCTTTCCATGTCAACCTCTCAGAAGTGGAAACATCAAGTTCTATCCTCACAAGTGTGATGTAGTTTTCTCTATGGCACAATATCAAACCCTCTCATGTAAGATAATTCACCCCTTTTAAGCAAAAAGTCAAGCTTTCTTAAGCATGAGATCGAGTTCTCTCAATCCCAAATAACAATCAAAGCACACAACTTTGCTAGCCATATCAAGAAAATCCTTCACCACTCATTTCTTCCCTCTCTAACCATGTCATGTACTTATATTGAAATCTTGTCACATGGGAGTTTCTCTTTGTCTTTGTCCACCCTAACCACATTTGTGGTCTCATGGTAGGTGTGTGTGAGAGAAATAGAGGAGATTCAAAGAGGATGACAATGAAAAGAGATGAGGTGCATAGTTCAAAGCTGATAAGAGGAAAGAGGAAGAAGAATATTATCTACATATGAAGTTTTGTGTACTTAACATGTTATGTAAATCTCACTGTCCATTTCTAAGCCAAGGTCAATCCTCACCAATTAGATTCCAAGTTGCCAAACATTTATAGAATATCATTCATTAGCCTACATCAACACCGTTTCCACTTTTTCTGTCCATGATCTTTCAAACATGTTGACCATACCCTACTTCCTACTGTTCATGTTGGCACAAACTTGTCAAGCATACCACATGGTCAACATACTTCAAGATACAATCTCCAACGTAGTGAAATCTCAAGATGTCACAAAGATTCAATGTGTACAATCTCAGAGGAAGCTTCAAAGTCAAATATGCCAAGGTTTGGGTAGTGTACATATTGTTCTAAGTTAGGGTTTGTCCAATTTTAATCACTAATTTTTTATATGTTTTGTTTCCATCTATCTTCCAGTCTAGGCATGTGATTTTTCCATTCTCCTACTTTTGGGAGAGTTTTGTAAGTAAATGTCATATCAAATCATATGATATATGGGCCAGCGCCTATAGCCCTATTTAGAGTCTACTCAAGTTTGGAAGTCTCTAGAGTTATGTCCACTTTATCCTATATAAAGGATAGGGGTTGTCTTGTATCAGATATCTATGTTAAATTATTAATATATCACCCATATTACTTTCCTTCTATAGATATATTTATGAAGTTTGGCCCCTAAAGGTTCTCATATATATGTTGAAATCAGTGCTTACAGCATAAAAACAAATTTCAACACATATTTTGACTAGGTAGTTGTAGGGGCTTTTGTGCCACATATACTAACGCATACCATCAGATGATAACAAATATCATGTCATAGGTTTTGGTCCTTATAGGTAACCCAAAGTTATCACCAAAACAAGGTGGTTCATGTCTTCTTTACAGGAGCAATCTAGTCTAGGGTGTTTTCATATTTATCATAAATAATAGGAAATTAAGCTCACATATATTAGACCCACATGCTTTGTATTATTTTTCCTCAATAAGTTTTTCCCCTTAACATGGTATTACCAAAAAAAATTTTAAATACCACTCCTAAAATGAGAGTTTGAGTCTCGCTTTTTTTCTTATATAACAAATCATATATTGGGTTTCATGTACTCTGTTAACAAGTTATGTGTACCTTACATATTTCCATGACCACTCACTTTTACCTTACATATTTGCATGACTAAATAATTGTACCTATGTACTTGCATACATGCAAATATATTAGCACATAGTATTGGAAACTAAGCCAAGTTAATGAACTTATTTTCATTTTTAGAATTCCAAATATTCCTATGATCCACTCATCTAAGAGAATTATCATATGCTAGCATGCATTTTTCTAGCTAGCCTAGGATGATTAAACACATGCTTAAATACTACTATCAAACCTTCTAGGTCTTTTCCTAGATCGACCATTATTATGGATCTTGATATCCATTATCTAGACATCACCTAACTCAACCACAGGTTATTCCACCACTATCAAAGATAACAAGGTTATTCCAAAAACTTCCATATATACATCCTATAAGGTAGTGTTCGAAGTTATGGGAAGGGACACAAATTTTCATTTATGGGTATGTACCTTCACTCAAGGTTTGTGCCTTCATGAAGGGTTCTCATGAAAACTTAGATTAGTTGCCATGATATATTCTCCTTATGGGGTTGCAACTCACAAGATTTTCATTATACTATGCTTTAGTGAGTTAGCATCCACAGTTTTAGAACTTTAGTACTTTCTATCCTACCTTTCATCCTTCCTTTCATCCTTACATGTCTTGAGAGGGTTATCTGACCATGGTTTGATCAAGGATATTGTTGGACAATTTGACCTTCTTCTTGCTATAAAGTTCTAGACAAGCCCTAACTAGTGCACCACCTTTTGAAAACCCTAGATACACTCTAATTGCAATGTGAAGTTATCGTCCTCATCATAATCGTGAGGCCTATAATTTGGAACCATGGGCTTAAGAAGCCACATAGAGATGGTCCAAGAATTTTTTTTCTTCAAAATATTACTCATGTGTTCCCTCCCTCTTATAGATTTGTAAAATTGGGCCTTAGAAATATTTATCCCATGTGACATGGGTAGGTTCTCTTTAGTTTATGTTCAATTATAAATAATCAAGGCCACTCACGTTTCTTGCATATATTTGCATGGCTGTGGATGATATGTTCATTGATGGTGGCAGAAAAGAGTATTAATCACTATGCCTAAGGACAAGGACTCAGTGAAGATCTAGAAGTGCCTTGGGGTTCCAATATCAATTGCAGTTTATATACATGTTTTTAGTTTTTGTTTCCATTGTATTTGGGTTTTGATTAGTATGATCAAGTATACATTAGGTATCTATATATGTATTGAACATTTTATAAAGGTATTAATTCTATGTACATGAGTTGGTTTAGATTGTAATAATTTTATTTGCATGATATTGCATGAATGTACATCCTCTTTTAATGAGTTGGGAATTGATGGTTTCACTCATAGTTTATGTTTTAATATTGGGGTGTTATATTTGTGGTTGATAAATAACTTCTTAAAGTACTGAGGTGAAGCCATTTGTAACATTTTGAAACCTAGGATCTTATCCTATTCCATTTGACTATGCATTGATAAAGATATACCTTAGTGAATATTGATTTCCCATTAATTGTAATAAGGTTATATAATCAACACCTTATATTAACACAATAACATGTACATGTGTTAACATGCAAACAAATTCATAAAATGTATGACATGTGTTGCCTTTTCTAACTAATATTTGCATAATTTCTAAGATATGTTTAATAAGAAGTAAAAAGTGCTTAAAACACGAATTAGAAGAATAATTGGTGTTTCCATATCCATGCAAATGATTAATGTGCCATTATTTAAATTAATATCTAATTAATGGACTAAATAGGTTAAATAAGTAAAATATAGAAATTTGTGTAGTATAATATAGGATAACTCTATTAGTAACAAGTAATCATAATAAGACTCAACTTAATGGATGTTGATAATAATTATGTAATTTTTTGATAAATATAATGGTGATGAACCATATCCAAAAAATTTTATAATTCATAATTGGTAACTTAAAAATCAAAATTTAATGGAAAAATCATGTTCCTTGAGTCCCAATTTTCCTGGGTGCCAAGTTTTTCATTATTTAGACAATCCTAACTATCCCAATTTCATTACAAAAAGAAAATATAAGACAACTACAAAATTATTCAATAATATTATTACCTGCGCAAAAGTGGGAACCAATCTCAAAATTGAGTTCTACATGACAAATTTATCCTACATGCCAACTTTCATCTTGTTTGGGCAATGATTGCTCTTCCTATTTCTCTAGGAAAGAAAAGAAATAAATGTTAGATAACACTTTATACCAAATGTTGCTTTAGTATGTTTTCTTGGATTTATCTCGCTTGCACTCTCATCCTTTGGATTCCTATTGTGTGGTCTATCCATCATCTTATACCTTCTTCTTTTGGAAGGCCTCATGTGTGTACATTAGTTTGATTCTTCTATTTCCATTTTCTCCCTATTTCTCAGTGTTTCTCTACGATTTCTTTGTAGGTGTCTTCCTTATGAGATTTCACATCCTTTGATCAATACGTTACCTACCTTCTATTTTTCATAGAAAAAACTCCTAAAACATCTCATCTTCACAACTTCTGCAAAATTTGGAAGCCAAAATTTTATATAAACTCGTCAACTCTCTAGAACCCTTTAGGATCAACCAACATGTATTCCCTCCCAATATCCCTTAAAATCGCTCTTGCTTTCCCTCTAAACCTGAGGTTCATGAAAATGTTCTCTAACCCCCTTATGGAGTGTGTGTATTCCACCGAATACTTTTTGGTTGAGATCTAATGGTTCCCGAGCCCTGCTTGAAATATCATGAGTCTATGTTGTTTACATGCACTGCTTATATTTGTGACATTGTTTTAAGACAAGAAAATCTTAATGTTTATCTTCATTAATTGTCTTTATTTTGATATCCACTTGGATAGTGTTTTTCCTCTTCTAAGGGAACCCTTGTTATGTTTGATGTCCTTTTTTCTAATGTCGCTAAATCCCCAATTAATATGCTCCAAATAGCTTTTTTTTGACAACATCTACTTTGTATTCTCTTTTGGGGTATGCTTTCAACCCTAGGCATAGGCCATGAAGGACTTTACATGAATACATGGACCTTTCTTGATGGAGTTGACTCTTGGGATATAGATTTGAGATACTTTACATATCCCTCTATGTAGATCTTGAAGTTGTACTTTCAGGTAAATTCGAAGTGGGAGTATATTATGTAATCTTTTGAATTGATATAGTTATGATTTCTTATTCTTCTACTATACTTTGGTGTTGTAAATCACTATTTGGGAACTGAAGAAATACATGTAATCCAGTATACCTTTTTAGTGTGTTTGGATTAGATGGGTTTATTCCTCAAATTAAGTAGGGCGTGGATCCCCTATGGGGCCCCACTCCTTACACCATCTATATTCTAGGTATCAAGATCTATAGAGATCGATATATAATATTTCTAATAAGAACATGAAATAAGATGGAAACACTTAGATGGTTAATCATTATTGACATTATAACTTGATTATACTGATGTAGTAAACTCTTTTTATTGTGACTATAATGATAGTAAGTCCAAAAAATCTCACACGACTTGCTCCCACATAGCTCATAGTTGTACCCAAAATGTCCATAAGGCCTTAATAACTCACATAAAATGATTAGAGACTATACCAAACTTTACTTGATTTCTTGAACTAAAAAGTAATTTTCATATATTCTAAACTCATTATCATGTCTGTGATGCACAATGTTCAATTCAGATCATGCTTGTCATAAATAGTAAAGACAACCTTTTTCTTTAGCATATTCTTGATTTCCATTAATCATATATTAAGTAATTGTATAATTGTAACTTAGATTAGAAACATTACTATATAATTGAATATTATAATCCCTTGAAATGATATATATATAACTTAACATGAAGTCCACTTACATGAGCCTATGGAGGGATAATAATAGTGCACTAAAACTTGGTCAAGACCCTAATGTTGTATCTAACATATAACATGTATAAATTAACATAACACGGCCCCAAACTATTAGGGTTTCCATCAAACCATACAAACTAGGAGAAAAATTAGGATCTAAACTTAAGATCTAAAATGAGGTCAAGAAGGATACTATGATAAAAATCTTCCCAAATCATGTATTTGGGATAATTTTGAGATATATTGAAATTTCTATGTTTGTTTTCCAAGATCTAACCAATTAGAAAAATCGAAAATGCACCTACAAAAAAACAACCATTTCTATGTTGTGTGGACACACTTAGGTGTTTTGATAGGAACCTACCACATTTCCTAGGGTTCTCTCAAACATAACATGCTTCTAAATCTATAAAAGTTTTGAAAGGAATGAAATACCCATTACACACATTACTCACATTACATAAAATCATTCTTAGGCAATGTGAGACACTGGTCAGGACTTATGGGCATTTTTGGACCATATTTTACATATGCCCATGTCTCTATCTCAACTGGGCATTACTCACATTACATAAAATCATTCATAGGCAATGTGAGACACTAGTCAGGACTTATGGGCATTTTTGGACCAGATTTTACATATGCCCATGTCTCTATCTCAACTGGGCATTCAATCTAACCATGTGATACCCATTTCTCTATGATGAGTCATATACCCTAATTTGAATCCTATTTGGAATCTTTTTGGAAACATTATTGAATATCCTTCATTGCATTTTATTTCTCTCTCTTTGGTTACTACAACTTGTGAAACACTAATTGGTGGGTCCTCTAAACCCATCTTCGATGCTTGGATGATCTCACCCTTTGCAATTTGGAATTGATTAGAATTGATACTTATCTCACCTATCTTATTTGTTCATGTTGGATTGCTTGACTAGTATGATGTGGCAATAATGGTGTATTTTAGGGTTTCATACTCTAGTGCATAACCATTCATATTTGATTGATATCTCTCTCACTGAGTCCCAAGTGCTCTCAGATGCTTTTATATATATTAGATTACAATTCTGTCATCTCTTTCTCATGGCTAAGAATAAGTTGGTGTTCCAACCCTCCTATTACATGGTCCTAGTATATCAATTGATCTCCATGTGTTGGCTCAATTTTATTTACTATTTTGAAATGCAAGATGAGAATTCATTTTTTCGCAATACCTTTTTAATAATGTATCATGCCCTTCTAAAAACTACTTGCTAACTTTATTATTTACTTACCACTTATTATTATTTTCACTAAAACGTGAAAAGTTATCTTACTACACTTAAGTAGTTACTCTCAAAAATTGACTAATTAATGCATATAAAATATTTTAATGACGCGTGCTCTCCTGATGTTTCATCCTTTTTTGGGTGTTGTTCCCCAAAGCACCTAGGTGCATGTTACCTAGAAAAGATGCTTCAAGAAGAACCCACTAAAGTAAAATAAATTGCATTGATAGCTTAAAATGGCTAGGATTCTATTTACAAATGGTCCCCATATGTAGTTTAGAAAATAATTTTCTTTATTTTATGGTAGCCATGTGAGAAATGAACAAAGTTGTAAATGGAATTTTTTAATAGTTTTATTTTATAATGCTATAGTATACATTTTTATAATAGTTAAGAAATGAAAATTACTCATTTCCTCAATACAAATTTGGTGTAAGGGTTCCTCCCCAAGGTTCATCCACGGAGGGTGACTCAAGGCCTAGGATTAGGCCGAAAGGCATAGTCGAGAACAATAGGTGAATATTCAAGTACTACCCTTATTGGTCCCTAGGGATGGAGATTTAATGTGATATTATTCATCAATAGTAATGATCATATCCCCTATTGGGTCCCACCCAAGAAACTTATATTCACCAATTTATTGATGCTTAACCACAACCATACCAATTCCACATATTTGTCTTATACAAGAGTAATTATGCTCTAGAGTGTCAACAATAATTCAAACGTAAAATATTAATATTACATGTAAAATATTAGTATAGTAGTTCATCTGGTACATACTCATTACACACTAAATTCATTACTTTTTTAATACTTAACCACAACCATAGCAATTCCATATATTTTTCCATAGTCAAGGGTGACTATGCTCAAGTGCCAACAACAATTCTAATTATCGAATATTACTATAACACATACAATTTACTTATATAATAAGATACTAGTTCGTCCATTACTCCATTACTTGGCTTTGGTAGGAAAGCCTCAATTTGAGCATATATAAGGTAAAAGCTTTCATAATGGTTGAATTATTCAAAACATGCTATGAAAGAAAATTTGAGTGTCTATGACATTGTTTGGAAGAGAAAAAAATTTAATAGAAAATATGCATATAAAATAGTAAATTACAAATTTCCAATCAATCACTAAATTCCATCCCCAAAACCCCACGTTTTATCGTCAAGCAATTTAATTTGTGCTTATTTGCAATTTTATTAAGCCTTAGCATGTGTAGATCTACTGTTACAACCCCAATTTTTGGGTTCATTTGATGAGAAATGTGATTTCTCATAATAAATATAAATGAACAAATAATGATGTCTTTTGATTGAATGCATGAATTTCGTTCACAATAGCCTTGATGATTGTGTTGTGGGCTTTATTGGCTATTGGGCCCAATAACAAGGAATTTCAATTAGTAAAGGAATAATGGAGTTTTTGAGAAAAGAAAGGTGTGGAAACCTCTAGAAGGAAAAAGAACTTAATCCAAAAGTGGAATTCGTGCCGCATGGGTTCCTTGGGTTCCAAGGAGTCCAAAGTTGCATAGAAAATGCAATAAGAAAATAAAAGATCAATTAAGTATCTCCTTGTTAAGAAAGAAATAGAAAATAATGATAAAATGTAGAAAACATGTGGAAAAAGGTATAATTGAGTTATCCTTGGTGGATTTTTGTATCCAAAGGATTCCTAATATTAAAAGGAACTACAAATAAGGAAAATAAAAAGAGAGATAAAGAGAAATCCTCAAAAAGAGATATTTTAATAAAGAAAAAGTAAGATAATAAGAAAAAGGATGAAAGTTAAGGAAAGAGGCTAAAGAAATATTCCCAAGAGGGGATTTAGAGCCATTAAGGTTCCATGAGGTTCAAGGAACTCAGAATAATAATTTAATGGCAAGGGAAAGAGAAAATAGGTGAGAAATATATATAATTAGGAGATAACTTGCATACAAAGAAAAGTATCTCATACTTTCGATTTTGAGTCCCAAATTTGGTACACACACAAGGATTAAGTCTTTATAGACTTTCCTTTAAAATTTGGGATCATTTGGATGTACAGTTAAAGAGATACGGATTTTTGAAAATCCCTAAAAGGAATGGATACTCTCTCTATATATATCAAAGTTTATTCTGACTCAGTGTTAATGCCGCGTGAACTTCTGACCTTGGGGTTAAAATATGATGATCTGGAGATTGTCTTCCACCTTGAACTGGAAAAGGAAACTGCAGGCCAGTAGTTGATAACGTACCCAAGTGGAAATCTTGAAATCCAAGGCATGAATGTTTTGGGAAACATGCCCAACAGCCTCAGGAGACCATTACGAGTTGGTCTACCCCAAGATTTGTGAGATTCCGTAGCCTACTGGTGTTTTGCCCAAACCAGGGACCTATGGCTTCTCGGAAGCCAAGGGAGGCCCTATAAATACTGGGTCTTGGACCCCCTCCGAAGTCGTTGGTTATTCTAATGGCTTCGGCCGAGTGCCTCGGGTTGATCTGCGCTAGGAATTGCTCTATCTACTCCACCCCTTCACCTCTGTCGGCGAGGTAGGCACAGGGAGCAGAGCTTGTCCGCCTAGCCAACACCGATCCCCACTCCACCAATTGAGGGTCCCGGTCAGTTTGTTGGAGGAGGCCGAAGGCGAGTGACCTGATGCGCACGGAAGAGAGAGCCGATGGGCGGAAGTCAACTACTAAAGTTGACCTGCCATGGCACTGTGTCGAGGTGGGGGAAAGATCGGGGGTTGAAGATGAGCGCTCACAAAAAGACAAAGCCGCCCCTCAAGTGCCTATAGATCGAGAATAACGAATAAGGAAAAATATGCCTTTTCAGCAATAAACTAGCTGGACGCCGAAATAAATGTAATTGGGGAAGATGCTGACATGTCACCTAGCGATTGGCTAAAGGTAAGTTATCTTGCAAAATTAGTAACTAATGATTGGTAACTCGGATTAGAGAGTATTATATATCAAAATTGATCCAAAAAATGCAAGGAATACAATAAAAATGTAATTGAAGCCCAACTCTACTTGCAATTTAAAAAGTATGTAAAGATGCTATCTTTAATGGTTTATCTAATGAAAAACCCTAATCTTTATTGATTAATGATTGGGAAGGGTTATATAGATGTTTAAAGTTGATATTAACCTGTTGTTAATAAATATGACACATTAGATCTAAAAGGATGATCTGTATGCATAATTTAAATAAAATAGGGTTCCATGTACATGAATATGCTTTAATGGGCTTTGAAACCCTAACTTTGATAATTAATGTGGAATTAGTTCAAATATGTGAATTGAACTAGAATGCAATAAGAGTCGTCATTTTGTAAGAAGTCAAAGATGATAATTTGGCCTAATGATCGTATCATGGATTAAAAGGATAAAATTGGTAGCTTTAATGTAAAAGGGGCTTAATGGATTTAATTGATGGTTAATGGTGCCTTTAATCCGAAATTAAGGTTAAATGTTGTTAAAGGATAACCTTAATATCTTTTGTGAAGAATAGGTGAAATAATTAGGGTTTATGAGTAATCAGGGTTTAAAATAGTAAAAGATGAAGGGAAATCCTAATTGCAATGAAAACCTAAAAGTGGACTAGAAACCCTACGAAGCGAGCTAGATTTAATAGATCTTGATGACATGAGTAATAAAAGGGAATTGCATGATTGTTTCAGGATCTTATTGAATGCTTGTTTGCCTATTGTTGGTTGGATTATTTCTGTCTCACATCAGCTTGACAGGTATGTGGTTAATTATGAATAACCGCCTTTGTTTCCCGAGGATTTTCCAGATGGTTAATCGCATTGAATGCAAATTATCAGTTTGGATGTTCATACTTGCAAACTATAAAGTCACTATGATTATCACATTAATAATAGAAGTATGGATTCTCACACTTACATGCCACCCTGATGGATGATGCCAAAGGTCAGTCCCAGATGGGTAGACCAATGGACCCCTTGAGTGGTGACCCCAGGCACCAAGCTCGGGATTGAGAAGGTGGCCTTAAGTCATTGGCAAAAGGAACCCTAAGGTGGGTATGCCAGGGTTAGGGTAAAAGCGGTGGAGAATGTCATACTGAAAAGTGTAAATTGGCTTGTTAATTAACTTGATTGTGATAATTAGATGGTTAGCCATATTTGCAAGATTTTGGTTGTTCCCACATACCATATATTTCAATATACTGACCGACGTTTTGTTTGTCGGCGTTTTAGGAACAACAAATGAAAGAACAAACAGTAAAGTGACACAGTGTGGAAATAAGAAATAAAGTGCAAGGAGGATTAGATAGAATAATTCCAGCTCTGGATAGATAGATTTCCAAAGTTTTCAAAGGTAAGTAAAGTTTTAATTTTATACCAAATTCCAGTTAGTTAGTAGAATTTCATAATTATTATTGATTATTTGTCGAACCTTTGATCCTATTAATTGAATAACGGCTCTGACCTTTGGGTCTCCCTTAATTGGGGGTTACCGAGAGGCGGGGTCGTTACAATTGGTATCAGAGCGTAGGTTCCTCACTTAATCTTTAATAATTATTAAATTTTACAAATTCTATAGAACCCAAGGGAGTTATTAGAGGATTATCGAAAAGACAGAGGTGTCTAGAAAAGGATCACGACCGGGGGCTGGCAATATTTTCCTCCGCACCGCTAGTCGGAATATGAGGACTCCCGGATCTGTGTGACTGCTTGGCCAAAGTCTTAGGGTATGAATCAAAATAAGATACCTTTAGAACTCTCTCATCTTGTTCATCCCTTCACAACTCAAATTCTGATAAGGACTTTGAGGATTAGGGTTTTCTATCTTCTCCTCACCCTCTTGAGGTATGGGTGAGGTTGATAAGGATTAAGGAATCCTCCACCAAATTAATACAAAGCATGTAAATAAGATGTCATGGACATAAGCTTAAAAGAGTAAGTGTAAAAGAATAGATACATGCTTAGGTCGTATGACATAAGTTGTCATTACCCTTAGGAGAGACCTGAGGCTAGACCTTCTTGTCAGGAGGATGAGTAGAGAAAGTGAGTATTGGAGGTAGAGATCTCCATTAAAGTAGAGACCTAGCACATCCTTTAAGGATGATGTTAACCCTAACCCTAACTGGAGGTTAGAGAGAGATGACATGATGAGTTAGATGATAGGGTTGACTGGGTGTTGGGATAGATATACTTTTGGATTTCCATACGAGCCATCAGAGGTTGGATGACCTAGCACCTTTGGCGACCCTAGGAAGAGTCATGCATGTTTGAGCGATGGATAGCTCCTTCATGGATGAGGTTAGAGAAGAACCTATAGAACCCTATGGGCTTGTGTAAGTAGGGTATAGCTTGCACCCAGAGTACGTCAGTAGTGCTGACAATAGGATGAAACCCTGGACAAGGAATCATGATGGAAGTCTTACGAGATAAACATAAAGAGCTAAGGATAATCTTGAGCCAAACATGAGTTGAGCAAGGGCTTCACCCAGGTAGGGATATGCTGGTAAGCTTGATCCAACTTCATGTAGTGAGGTTGGATGTGGAATTAGATCTAGAGAGAGAAAGCAAGACCCAAGAAAGAAGGTTGGAAGCTTAGAGACATGAGGAATAGTGGGGAGTTGAGGATGAAGCTTTTAGTACCTATGGTATAAGTGATTACCTACTGGATGAGATAAAGAGTGCTTTAGACCCTGAGGAGGTTTAAGTAACCAGTTGTGAGGCTTTATACCTAGTTGGTTGTCCTGGAAGAGGACTCAACTCTGAAGTGTTGCTCGAGTAGAAGGATCATGGAAGTACATGACATACCTTGGACATGCTTGATTCATGGTTAAGAGATTGAGCATGAAGTCAGACACCCAAAGGTGAACCTAGGGTTCCTAGGCCTAAGAGGGGAAGTAGTGTATCCGATGCTCATGATGAGATTTGAGTCTCTATAGTTTCGAGCATGGTACTCCTCATGTGTAGAGGTAAAGGAAACCCCTTAAGTTAAGGGTATGTTTGACAAACCCCTCACAACTAAGTTGGTCTAATGTTGAGGATGAGAACAAGTGTGACCTAGCATGGTTTTGTAAGTGTCTTCTTGTGCCTTAGTAGCTTGCTAGGGCTAAGCATGCTCATGTGGATGCATACCCTAAACATAAGGATGTTTGTGACTGCTTTTATCAAGGTGTAGTTTTCTCCCATCCTGGGAGAGGGACCCTTTTGTAGGGTGTATACCAGTTTTGTTGGTTTTTGCGGTAACCTAAAGAGGTCTCATAGGATCTTAAGAAGCTAAGTAAAAAGTACATGGTATGCGAATGAACCTGTAGACCCATAGATAACCATCTCTAAGTGCATGTGGATGTGTTACCATGGAGGTAACCGGTATGGGGCCTGACCAAGGTAGGCAGGTTGCCATGACCCCTATGAAGGGATGAAAGTCAAACATGAATGTAGAGAGAGATTATGAAGGATTGGGTAAGGTTCTAAGTTGAACATGTACTATGTTAGAATCCTAAGTCTATCCAAGGGTTAGGTAGGGATAAGACTGATGGAAGAAGGAGTTGCCTAATTCTCTAGTTGCACATGACCATAGGGTCGGGAGGTAACAGCTATCATTGTCTGAGGGCCATGGGTTAGGAGATTGATCACCTTCATGAACTCATGGGACCCAAAGGGCAGATGAGTAGGGCACTCTCTGGATGCTTGAGGGAAGAGGGATGACCCCAAACATGCCGGCACCCTATAGACCCAGAGGATATGACCAAGGATTGTGTGTAAACCCCAGTAGCTTCGAGACCAGTTTTACATGGAAGTAATTTTTGATATCATGATGTTTGAACATGAGTTGCACGTTTCAACTTAGATTTGAAGGTGTACTGGCAAGGTGGGATGTGCCATCTCTACTCTTGGAACAGGAAGAACTTTGTGTTTGGACGGCCACCAAATGCTTATTTCCTCTTGTTATGGGAGTGAGAGATAGGACAGTATGCATGTCATACACCAAGGATAAAGATGATGTGAATTGGAACGTTGCTACAAGGTATGAGGATAGAGATGATAACATACCCTTGTAGAGCGAATGATACATGGATGGTTTACAAACACTAAGAGGAATAATGTAGTCAACTTATGAGGATGTTTTTATCATGAGTCATACATGGTTGAATTCAAAAACTAAGAGGATGAGCTCAGAGTTTCTCAATGAAGATAGGTTTAGAGTTCGAGTTTGATGATAAGAAAAATACATGGAGGTGTATGTTCTCAGCAATACCTAACACCTAAGGATAAGAAGTGGTAATGAATGCTCTAGTTGAGATATAACTGCCTAGTTTAGCTGGAAGCTAGAATAAGTTGAGGTTGTTAGGCTAACCTTATGTTTGGAAATAGAGCTAAGTTTGGATAACACTCAGGTGTGCCAATGGCGATTGATCAAGTTAATCGTTGTTTGGTTAGCCATCTTAGTCCGTGATATAATGGAAGGATGGTTGTATAACACCTCAGATACACTTCCTTGGAAAAGAAGGTGATGAGACCCCGACTAAAGAGGTTTAGGATTGTTGAGGAATCAATTTTGAGGAATCATGACATACAAGAAATCATGATTTTAAGATCACCATACACTGTGATACTACAGAGATAGTAAGAGATAGTAGCACTTTGGATGCTTAAGATGAAGATGCATGTGGCTTGTGGCTATGCATGATAGTAGGTGAAGGACGAACACCAGTAACCCAATGCTTTGACATAGAGGATGAAGAGTCCCCTAAAGGGAGTGGGAGTTCACCATTATGGAAGTTGTGGTAAGTCTCCCCTTGACCAAGGAAGGTCAAGATGCAATATGGGTTATGGTAGATCGCCTTACCTAGATATAATGAGAAAGAAAGAATGTTGTCAAGGGACAGATTTGGTTGGACTACTTAAGAGAGAGAGATGGTTCAACTACACCATGATGCGAGTTTAAAAGTTCTTGGGTATGACCCAGGTTCACTTCCATGAGGTGGAAGTAGATACATGAAGAACTCGATGATAGTACAGTTTATCACCCCATACTAATGGACAGTATGATCCAGACTAGAGGGTCTGATGAGAGCATATGTGCCCATTCGGGGTTATACATAGAGACAGTTCTTAAGATGAGCCTTTATCGGGATGCAAGAAGTTTTATAGAGAGGTTGTGTCGGTCACTGCTTCATTAAGATGATGTTGGTGAAGGAGGCCTCGTGAAGGTCAGAAAAGAAACACAGTGTGTGTAGATGAAGTCTCTTTGATAGTGAAATGGCTGAGAGAGAGCCCAGTGGTGACATGAGTCATGAGTTGATGCAAAGAAGACTGACATGCAATTCACTGTGGAAGAATATGTGATGTGAAAATCTGACCCCTCTAAGCTTCAACTGAGAAAGCTGAGTCCCCGATATATGGGTCCTTTTGAGATAGATTGGTGGAGATGGTTGTGTTTAGCCTTGCCCCGCAGGATAACATGATGTGAAATGTGTTCCACGTGTCCGATCTAGAGCACTATGTGAGGTATCCAAGCCATGTGTTGAACCCTGAACCTATTCAGGTTTTGAAAAGCTGAAATGTCCTGAGTCACCTATGAGGGTACGATATACCAAGGTAAGAAAGAACTCATATGGAAGAATTTTAGATGATGA
Organism: Alisma plantago-aquatica; assembly: GCA_963693085.1. Classification (NCBI taxonomy): domain Eukaryota; kingdom Viridiplantae; phylum Streptophyta; class Magnoliopsida; order Alismatales; family Alismataceae; genus Alisma; species Alisma plantago-aquatica. Next base: position 371,007,919 of record OY856415.1, on the reverse strand, counting down.
AGGTTCTTGAGAAGCACCATGGAAAGGGTAAAGCCACATGGGAGCCCTGATGGACATAAGAAAGGTTTATCCTGAATTGTTTGTTTGCTTGATGGAATTTTGAGGACAAAATTCTTATAAGAGGGGAAGGATGTTACAACCCCAATTTTTGGGTTCATTTGATGAGAAATGTGATTTATCATAATAAAGATAAATGAACAAATAATGATGTCTTTTGATTGAATGCATGAATTTTGTTCACAATAGCCTTGATGATTGTGTTGTGGGCTTTATTGGCTATTGGGCCCAATAACAAGGAATTTCAATTAGTAAAGGAATAATGGAGTTTTTGAGAAAAGAAAGGTGTGGAAACCTCTAGAAGGCAAAAGAACTTAATCCAAAAGTGGATTTCGTGCCACATGGGTTCCTTGGGTTCCAAGGAGTCCAAAGTTGAATAGAAAATGCAATAAGAAAATAAAAGATCAATTAAATATCTCCTTGTTAAGAAAGAAATAGAAAATAATGATAAAATGTAGAAAACATGTGGAAAAAGGTATAATTGAGTTATCCTTGGTGGATTTTCGTATCCAAAGGATTCCTAATATCAAAAGGAACTACAAATAAGGAAAATAAAAAGAGAGATAAAGAGAAATCCTCAAAAAGAGATATTTTTAATAAAGAAAAAGTAAGATAATAAGAAAAAGGATGAAAGTTAAGGAAAGAGGCTAAAGAAATATTCCCAAGAGGGGATTTAGAATCATTAAGGTTCCATGAGGTTCAAGGAGCTCAGAATAATAATTTAATAGCAAGGGAAAGAGAAAATAGGTGAGAAATATATATAATTAGGAGATAACTTGCATATAAAGAAAAGTATCTCATACTTTCAATTTTGAGTCCTAAATTTAGTACACACGAGGATTAAGTCTTTATAGACTTTCCTTTAAAATTAGGGATCATGTGGATGTACAGTTTAAGAGATACGGATTTTTGAAAATCCCTAAAAGGAATGGATACTCTCTCTATATATATCAAAGTTTATTCTGACTCAGTGTTAATGCCGCGTGAACTTCTGACCTTGGGATTAAAATCCGACGATCTGGAGATTGTCTTCCTCCTTGAACTGGAAAAGGAAACTGCAGACCAGTAGTTGATAACGTACCCAAGTGGAAATCTTGAAATCCAAGGCATGAATGTTTTGGGAAACATGTCCAATAGCCTCAGGAGACCATTACGAGTTGGTCTACCCCAAGATTTGTGAGATTCCGTAGCCTACTGGTGTTTTTCCCAAACCAGGGACCTATGGATTCTCGGAAGCCAAGGGAGGCCCTATAAATTCTGGGTCTTGGACCCCCTCCAAAGTCGTTGGTTATTCTAATGGCTTCGGCCGAGTGCCTCGGGTGGATCTATGCTAGGAATTGCTCTATCTACTCCACCCCTTCACCTCTGTCGGTGAGGTAGGCGCAGCGAGCAGAGCTTGTCTGCCTAGCCAACACCGATCCCCACCCCGCCAATTGAGGGTCCCGGTCAGTTCGACGGAGGAGGCCGAAGGCGAGTGACCTGATGCGCACAGAAGAGGGAGCCGATGGGCGGAAGTCAACTACTGAAGTTGACCCGCCATGGCACTATGTCAAGGTGGGGGAAAGATCGGGGGTTGAAGATGAGCACTCACAAAAAGACAAAGCCGTCCCTCAAGTGCCTATAGATCGAGAATAACGAATAAGGGAAAATATGCCCTTTCAGCAATAAACTAGCCGGCCGCCTAAATGAATGTAATTGGGGAAGATGCTGACGTGTCACCTAGTGATTGGCTAAAGGTAAGTTATCTTGCAAAATTAGTAACTAATGATTGGTAACTCGGATTAGAGAGTATTATATATAAAAATTGATCAGAAAAATGAAAGGAATACAATAAAAATGTAATTGAAGCCCAACTCTGCTTGCAATTTAAAAATTATGTAAAGATGCTATCTTTAATGGTTTATCTAATGAAAAAAACCTAATCTTTATTGATTAATGATTGGGAAGGGTTATATAGATGTTTAAAGTTGATATTGACATGTTGTTAACAAAAAGGACACATTAGATGTAAAAGGATGATATGTATGCTTCATTTAAATAAATTAGGGTTCCATGTACATGAATATGCTTTAATGGGCTTTGAAACCCTAACTTTGATAATTATGATCCTTAATGGCTTTAATTTCCCAAATCCATGAGTAAAACTGAGATATGATGAATATACATTATTTCGAGTATAAAGGTTCTTATAATTAGGGTTTTTTAATGGATTAATGTGGAATTAGTTCAAATATGTGAATTGAACTAGAATGCAATAAGAGTTGTCATTTTGTAAGAAGCCGAAGATGATAATTGGGTCTAATGATCGTATCATGGATTAAAAGGATAAAAATGGTAGCTTTAATTTAAAAGGGGCTTAATGGATTTAATTGATGGTTAATGGTGCCTTTAATCCGAAATTAAGGTTAAATGTTGTTAAAGGATAACCTTAATATCTTTTGTGAAGAATAGGTAAAATAATTAGGGTTTATGAGTAATCATGGTTTAAAATAGTAAAAGATGAAGGGAAACCCTAATTGCAATGAAAACCTAAAAGTGGACTAGAAACCCTAGGAAGAGAGATAGATTTAATAGATCTTGATGACATGAGTAATAAAATGGAATTGCATGATTGTTTCAGGATCTTATTGAATGCTTGCTTGCCTATTGTTGATTGGATTATTTCTGTCTCACATCAGTTTGACAGATATGTGGTTAATTAAGAATAACCACCTTAATTTCTCGATGATTTTTCGGATGGTTAATCGCATTGAATGCAAATTATCAGTTTGGATGTTCATACTTGCAAACTATAAAGTCACTATGATTATCACATTAATAATAGAAGTATGGATTCTCGCACTTACATGCCACCCTGATGGTTGATGCCAAAGGTCAGGCCCAGATGGGTAGACCAATGGACACCTTGAGTGGTGACCCCAGGCACCAAGCTCGTGATTGAGAAGGTGGCATTAAGTCATTGGCAAAAGGAACCCTAAGGTGGGTATGCCAGGGTTAGGGTAAAAGCAGTGGAGAATGTCATACTGAAAAGTGTAAATTGGCTTGTTAATTAACTTGATTGTGATAATTAGATTGTTAGCCATATTTGCAAGATTTTGGTTGTTCCCACATACCAGTATATTTCGATATACTGACCGACGTTTTATTTGTCGGCGTTTTAGGAACAACAAATGAAAGAACAAACAGTAAAGTGACACAGTGTGGAAATAAGAAATAAAGTGCAAGGAGGATTAGATAGAATAATTCCAGCTCTGGATAGATAGATTTCCAAAGTTTTCAAAGGTAAGTAAAGTTTTAATTTTATACCAAATTCCAGTTAGTTAGTAGAATTTCATAATTATTATTGATTATTTGTCAAACCTTTGATCCTATTAATTGAATAATGGCTCTGACCTTCGGGTCTCCCTTAATTGGGGGTTACCAGGAGGTGGGGTCGTTACATCTACATGACATCTTAAGCTAGTCAAATTGAGAAAGAACATGTATTCTACAACTCAAGTATGAAGGACCAAGAAACATGGATCCAAAAGCCCTACCAACAAAAGTTCCACCACCAAAGTTGCTTTAACATTTTCAACTAGGATACTGAAAGAGAAAAGGAGGAATTTGTAGGAAGAACCAAGTTTTCTACCAAAGGTTCTTTGAATATGAAGAAAATTAGGTAGAGGGGAGAGAAATAAATGATGATATAAGAGAAAGAAAGAAATCTTGGCAATATTAGACCCCTAATAAGCTAGGAACTTGAATCCAAGATTAATTGTTAAAAAATCTTTAAAATCACCTTCATCCACTTCTTCTCGAAGAACTTTGACCTCGACAACTCTAGAATAATGTGAAACTAGGTTTCAGGCTGAAAGGAACTTATATGCAGAGATTATAAGACGTGCAAATTATATTTTAGTCTATTTTGCAAAAAAATTAATAGAATAAAGGACTTAACTAGCCCGACTAGCAAGTAGTCTACCTAGCAAACCAGCCTTTTGATGGTGAAAACCCATTAGTCTATCTGGAAGATGATTACTTGTTTTGATGATGCAAAAAATAACATAGACCCCAGGACAACCTTCTAAAATAGTAATGATAATCGTCTTGCTATAGTTGGCATATTACTCGTCCTAACTAATTATTACTAAGTTGACTAACAATTGTGGTTGGAAAATTATGAATTAGTTATGAAAATTAAGGTTGTCATTGACCCATGCTAGTTCGCTTCACTAGATAATAACCTAATGTTAGTCGAGTAAGGGTAAAAAATCAACAGCAACCTAATTATCATCAAGTAGTGACTTAGGAGGGTCCCTGTAATATCCCAAATTTCTAAAGTATTATTCATTGAGCTGAAGAATAATCTTATTGGGAATGTCACAAACATTATAATCATTGCATAAAATAGAGTTTAAATAAACCAACACAGGATACACAACATGGTTTCCCATATCTCAAAATCATAAGATAAAACTCATACTCTAAACTAAAACACATGTCTCATAAGCATAAAGAAAATCTAATCTGATGATAGTTGGCACCCCACCAGGTTTGGTCTCAAAATTCATGGAGCCCCTTCTTCAATTGGTCCTCAGATAGCTCTATCCTTGATGTTGCTCCTTTCCTGTGGGCATCATGCCCCATCCATGCATAAAATAGTTTGTAAGTGGAATTGAACATATTATAAAATTTAAATAACATATACTTTGAAAAGAAAACATTTAACATCATAAAAATAAACTTTGCATTTTATCATTGTCTTGTATCTGACTCATATAAGAATCCTCAAGTTTTGCACTGAAGTGCCTCTTGTCTTTGCACCAGAGTGGTTTGTATGCTAGGAAATCCCATGATTTGCACCAAAGTACACTATATGCTAGGAAAGCCCATGAAAAGGATCTTATATAAGGTTCATTCATTATCTTTACTCTAGAATACTCTTTACTCTTTACTCTTAAACATGAGTATGATGTGATATTATGCTTCCTAAAGATAAATAGTGAAAAGGATCTCATTTATCCATTAACTATTCACTTTAATCAACAAAACCATAGCATGAATAGTACATTCACACAATAACATGCACATTGTACATAGTAGTATATAAACATCCACCCGGCCAGCTTAGCTCATGTGGTAGGCACGGTGTCCCCCTCCGGGGGGAACCCAGGTTCGAGCCCCATGCTAAGCGTTGTATTTACCACCCGCCAGCTATCCGGGCTATGGCTGGGCAAAGGACACGGGGGCAGCCTGTAAAGGTTGTCATAATCCTTTTTTTGTATATAAACATCCAATAACAATGTTCAAAGTGCATGGACCACTTATAGAGATAAAAAAAAACTCTTCATTAGTCTCTTGATGTTCAACGAACTGTAATTACCAAGTTGAATTAATTAACATGCATTAATAATCATTATCCAACCTAAATTTTGAGCTTCATGACTCTTGAACAATTCAGGGAAATCCAGATTGAAAAAGGGATTCAAAACTGCTAAACTATGTTCCTTGTTTGAAAACCATTCCAATGAATATATTTTTAAAAATTTTCTAATGTACAATTAATTAGTTATGAATTTCACAAGGATGAGCCAATCAGAAATTAGGGAAAACCCACACATTTAAAATATCTGCATCAAGGCGTCGGGCCCTACTGAGGTGGTAAAATCATCATCGGCCAGCTAGATCCAAGCCCGACTCTTCCTTAGATGCGTCAAAGTGAGTAAAATACCCATAGCACAGCGTGATAAGGGGAAATCATTAGAGGGAAAAATAGGAAGAACACAATTTGGTTTGTTCTTCCTTTGATTAGTAAAGAACAACCAGGAAAACAATGAGAAAACTTGAATCCATACAAGAGGACCATAGTTGATCTTGGGAAACAAACCTTACCATCAAGATCCGAAGGTCAGGGCGATCTTAATGAGCCCAGACTCTAGCTATCGAGATTCAAGAAATCCAATGGAAACTTCTGTCATGGCATCAGGAAGATGACAGTTCGACAACCCTGCTAGAGCCATCAGAGCTTGCTGCTAAAAGTACAAAGCAATCCTCCAGGACCCAACAAAAACAAAGATTATAGAAACATCACAAACAACAACCAAAATGTTGACATTAATCTGGACTCGACGAGTAAGCAAAAGAGGGAAAATCAACTTACTGGACAAGAGCTCAAATTGATGCTTCCCAAAGCTTCTTTAATGACCGCCAGTTTACTATGCATCGTTTCCTAAAATTCTTGAGCACCGGAAGGATACGAAACTACTATGGTGGGCTTGAAATCAGGGCAGAAAGATGACAATGGGTTGTAGGGGATCTGAGGGTGAAACGATGATCTAAGGATATTTTTGGATGATTTTTGTATGATTTAGGAGATTGACTTATATAGGTGAAGACACAGAGGCATACAGGTATCCTTGCGGCAATGAAAAAGGGGAAACTTGGGGGGTCTAGTGGTTTGAGGATTCTAGGCAATGAAACTCTATTGTGTATAGGATGGATAGGTTTGAGAAGATGTGAGGATGGCGAGGCAGATATTTGTTTGTGATGAGAAAGCATAGGGAGAGAGATTGGGAAAGAGGGAATATCCTCTTCACTACTACAGTCTGACTAAGACTCAAACAAGGGAGGGAGAAAGGCAGGGGCCGTCAGATGGGTCCACGAATTGGGAGATAAGATCTTGGACATCCGCTTAGATCCTAGGTCACAAAAAGGAGTGTGTGACTCTTATATCATTAATTAATATCCCATGACCAAAGTCTAGTTAGGTTAGGATTAGATTATTTATGTATTAAAGTGATTTTCTTTGCATCTGAAATTGGAGTATCTAGGAGAGTTAAAACTTAACCAAAAATTGTTTATTACCTTATTTTGGTACAAGGATTCTGAAAATTAAGTTAGATTTTAGTTTTGAGACTTCCTACTATATGTTATTTCCTTTCTAAGTTAAATCTTATTTTAATTATCCAAAACCATGTAAAAATATTTAAAGGTTTTGGGGAAAGTTATATATCATCATTACAAGTTCACACAAAAAATTTTGTTAGGCCAAAATGTTATTATTAAAAAGTTCAATCTCACTTTATCCCCCTACATAGTACTAATTTGCTAAATTAGGGTTATATTTGATGAAATTAAGTTTCAATTAAGTTGATTATGCAAAATTATCCTTGAAAATGATTTATACATTATAATTGGGTCTCTAAGCTTCAACGTGTTTTATATGAAGCATCAAGATTTGAAATTAGGGTTTTCTAATTTAGGAATATTTATATATATAAAAAGTTAGGGTGTTACAATTCTACCCACCTTATATGATTTTTGTCCTTGAAATTCTACTAGTCTACCCACCTTAGAGGTTTCCCTTAAATGTAATATGAAAATTCTAACACCTTATAATTATCATGAACTTTTACACATATTACATCTAGGGAAAGACTAATCACAACTATAGTCCATGCAAAGGTACCAAAGGGTCTTCATTACTAAATCGTACCTTGTTCATTATGATCACCTCATCATCATCTATCATGGTGAAGATCCTAGCTTGTAATTTCTCCTTAGGCTCTTGGTTGAATAGGGAATCTTTCTTCTGTAGGAGTTTTGGGGCAGTTGGATCTGATATAGTCAGCACCTTCATAATAGTAAAAAGCTCTAGTTCCATGTATGCATTCTCCTATATGATATCTATAACACTTGGTGCACTGAGTCTTTGGATGAGGCGTTGGAACATGTTCCTCTGGTACTTTTCTCTTCTTTTAATTATGGTTTTTTTACTCTTTCTTGTTTCCTGAGGAATTGACCGGCCTAAATCGCGCGTCCGAAAAGTGGAGTGATTTGAAGTAGTCGGACTTTTAAATTTTTAACCCAAAACCTTCTAGGCCCCCACAACTTTTTTTACGGGGTTGAAGTAGATATACGGGGTCGAACACAGGGACAAGGGTGGTAGTGTTGAGAACACGGAATCGACACGTTACACTCCGGTATGGGTAAGGAGATGATAAAATTCCCCAAGGGAACAACAGGCTAGGATCAATAAAACAAAAGAAATCTATCTCCAACTGGAGCTACGAGGAAAAATAAGGTTTTAAGCATTTATCAGTTTTTAGGGTTTTCGTGAAATGGAAACAGAGAGATAATACTATTGCTTTTATTAAGGAACGAAGGAGAAAGCTTCGATAAAACAAGCGGTAGAAGAAACATCTTGTACCCCTCCTCTTGAAGCGGGTACCTCTAACTAAGCATCAACACCCCTCTCGAGGTTGCTGGTCTTAAGTTAGAGTGGAAAGGTTACTAAAGCAACTCCGATCCTGGGCCTCTCGTACTCCAGTATCGGACCAAACACTAGAGCCACAACACCTCTCTCGAGGCTGTTGCAATGGGAAAACATGATTCGGTAGCTAATCAAAACACGATCCAAGCGTACAAGCTAGAGTTCAGATGTTAAACATAGCAATCATCCAACAAAAGGGACCAAACATAAAGTAGCAGATAATTAAAACTCTACTGATTCCATTAGCATAAAAGGGTCTGATTACATTACATAAGTAAATAAAGTAAATGACTGAAATAAGTAAAGATAAATGTCGCCTTCTTAATTTAGAAGGGCGACAGGCAGCAGCAGATCCTCCAGCCCGATACCGGGCGGGAGCCTTGCCCGATACGCCCGTGTCGGGCAGCACACCCTCTCTGGCGACACGATGTGACGGGCGGACGTATCGTGCAGGGCGCCCTTGCCCGATACGATCGTGTCGGGCGGCACCCTCTCGGGCGACACGCCGCGACTGTTAATGTGTATCGGGCTTGGTATCATGTCGGGCCAGAGTGTTTCTTAGAGTATCGGGTACTCATATCGGGTGTCCTTGTTGGCCGATATCGGCCTGCAGTGGTGCCCGGGCCGACCCTAAGTGAACCATTCCCTCCCTCTCGAGATGTGGAAGTGCTCACCTAGAATCTCCCGGCACACCTCTGAGGCACGACACGCTAGCTCCAGATGCTTTCCTAGGTTGGCCTTCGAGGGATTCCAACCCGTCCCATCAGAGTCCGGTAGTTGCTATTTATAGGTAGCGGTTGGGGGAAGTTATGGTGCTCCAGACGCCACATGTTCTTCATCATCTCTTATCATCGTGGATTCATGGATGTCCGATATGTGTGTCACCCGACACAAGGATGTCGGGTTGGGAGCGTGTCGGTCAACGTGACGAGTGGTGCCAGCCGGTGGGTGGCCTGTATCGCGTGACACGCTTCAGTAGTCGTGGCGAGTCCGGCTCCCTGTCGGGTAGATGGTGTATCGCTCGTTCGCTCCTTCTTGTGCGGCACCCTCGTATCACGTGGTAGTGCATCGGGCTGCCCTGTGTCGGGAAGTGAGCGTATCGGCCGGCTGATTGGTGAGAAGGCCGATGCAGGTGGAACACGTTCGTGGGTCGGGACGGGCCTTTTTGTTGATAAATGAGTTAAAATCGAGGAAAACTCTGCAAAATATGATAATATTGAGTTAAAAGCATAGCGTGGCCTGTTTATGCAAAAACATGACAAAAAGGAGAGGAAAATAGTTTAAAAGGGCAGATTTGATAACGAAATAAAGGCCAAAAATATCACAAAATTTGGTGTTATCAACTCCCCCAAACTTAGCATTTTGATTGTCCTCAATCAATCTTTAAACTTTGTTTTTGTGATGCTTCTTCTTGACCGGTATAGTTTTCAGACCATGGGTTTGAGCGAGCATTGAGATGTCTTACGGAGAATACGGCCCGACCGCGAACAACAGACTTTATTTCTACTGCCTTATTTAAGCAAAAAATTTCTCCACAGCTTCGGCGAGACTTGGGTGCATGATTTCGAAGTTAGCTTTCACACCAAACAACTTTTTGGGGGCAGAAAGTTGTGTGTTTGGGTAGGCTTAAGGCTTTTTTGGGTTTTTCTTGTTTCCCATCAGTCCATCCAGGTACGGGTCCATTAACGGGCGAGTGGTCCCTACAGTCCAAGCCAGTTGGCTTTAGAGAAGTGATTTCACATCCTACGTACCACTACCCCGGATCTACCATGCCTAAAGATGGGTACTTTTGGAAAACAAGTGTGTATATATTTTTTCTCTTTTTTTTCTTTCTTTTTATTGGGCACAACTCTCATGCTTTTATTCACTCTCATAAGGCTATTCTCTCTTTTTGGGATTTTGTTGGGTAAGGGAAAACAAGAGGAATTTTTGCTGTTTGGGCAGCTTTTTCCTTCTGCATACACGTCTCTTAGCTGTTTCGAGATTATTTTTCGAAATTTTTGGCGTGGAAAGTCGTAATGTTTTGTCGTTTGAGGCTGCATTATTAGAAAGACATAACAAAACCTGCATCTCCTTGGGCACATAGAAAACAAGCTGGCAAGAAGTCGTATCATGTTTTTACTATATAGTGTCTTTGTACATATGTATGGAGACAAAATATGCAGAGTTTTTGGCAAAATTTTTGTATGAGCATGTATATGTATATGTACACATGATATAGAAGAAGAACAAAAGAACATAAAGGGGTGGAGTTTGAAGGAAAAAAATGCATACCTCCCTCACTGGTACATGGTACCCCCCAAACTTACTCCACACTTTGTCCCAGAGTGTGAAGTGGATAAGGTAGGGTAATATTACCCCAGTGAGGGTTAGCAGGTGAGCGCGCCTGCGCCAGATAAAAGCTCCCACACATATTCTCCTCTTTTGTTGTAGTAGTCGATGTGGTGGAGCTGGTCAGACGTCTCTTCATTTGATATCCATTCCAGCACGAAGATGACGCAGTCGTTGGATAGAGGAATTTGTTGTGGACTGCGATGGCAGAATTGGAGCTCGTGCCATTTTCTTGCTTCCATCTCCAGGAATGGTTGTATCAGTGCCGATATCTCGTCGTAGTATTTTCATACTAATCGCTCGAGAGATGTCAACGTTGTTGATGTACACTGCACTGGATGATCTTTGTTGTTGTCTGAGCTGTTGTAGAAGATTCTTGCTTGTTGGCGAGTGTACATCGTCAGGAGCATCCAGTGGTTGTAATGCAGGATGGGCAGGAAGATTGTGCATGGAACCCTACGCTCCAACTCTGCCATAAATGATTGCTTTGCTCCTGTTTCATCGGTGAGGCAGATGTCATTGAACAGCATTGGATAAGCTATGTATGCGTGTTCAAACTTTGTCTGTAGTGTCTGGATGTAGGCGGCCGCCACAGATATCGCCAAACATCCTCCCTCTTTAACCATGTCCCTAAATCATCAACCGGAACTATGACACTACCTACCTCGTAGATGACATCTGCCGGGGTAGAGTCGGCTAACTTCAGAAGAACTTCATTAACCTGCTTCTGCGTGAGTGTAGAGCACGAGAAGTGGTCGAAATTGTTGATCAATTCTTCTGAAGTTTCAGGCGAAGCGACATCTTTGATTCCATGCATTTCCCGCAGAATTTCTAGCTACTTGCCTGCCCCATAGACATCTGTTTCTATTTCTGCTTCTTTCTCCAGAGTGCTGCTGGGTTGCGAAGATTTGCCTTCTAGGTCACTGTCCAGCAGCTTCTATGGTACCCCTGCGTCTTGGAAATAGCACCTGTCTTTGATCAGAAGCAGTACATATATGCTCCTGAGGTGGTAGAAGTTTTGGCCCTGGAGATGCCTCATGTATCCAAATATGTTGAGAAACTCCATGGCGCGCAAGACAATAAAGGCGCTATGTCTGCTTCCCTCTTCTGCTTGAATGGGGAAGTCTCTGATAGAGAAGAAGTTCCAAACGCCGTTGTGACGTTTTACTCCTTGCTTGATGGCTCGTAGAAGACGCAGTGGTAGAAGCCTCAGATGTTTGTCCTCCGGGCAGCAGAAAATAAGCTCGGAGCGTGGCACCTCATTGTTGCTGCAGCTCAGCAGCTGGACGTCATGGTTTCTGAGGTCTGCCACGCAGAGGAACCATACGTTGCGGTGCTTTTATGGGGCCAACACGATGTTCGTGCTATGCTTTTCGATGTGTTGCAGAATGTTGGCCGCCACAATGGAGTCTGGTACTCCCATCATCAACCTTCTTGCCAAGGTCGGGGTGGCATTGTACACTATTTTCCGACCTGTCCTGGTGCTGATATTCTCTATTATTGCACCTTCTATGACCCTAAACAGCTTCTTGTCGACGACAGCTGGCGAGCGAAATATGCTTCTGAGTGCTCCCCGTCGTACGGAGAAGTAGCCGTCGCTCCAGACGACGTCTTCTTCATCTGCCTGCGACCTCAGGACCTTGTTCAGCAATTTCTGGTCCCTGATCGACAGGTAGCCGATGACCCTTCTGTCGAAGTCGGCCATCTTGAAGGAAGGTAGTTCTGACAACATAGAGAACGCATCTGCCGTCGAGCGTCTTCCTCTGGGAGGGTGTCTTTCGTTGGCGGCACATTTGTCCCCCCCCCCGTTCTCCCTCTGATTCATCAGAAGAGTCCTCTCCGACGCTGATGTCTTCGTTGTCATCTTCAGCTTCATCCAGGGGGACTGAGGGAGCTGTTTCTTCCAGACCATGGGAGCTCGCTTGTTCTGCTGGAGCTCTGTTGGCCAATCTTTGTGGCGTCCGTTCCTCAGGCATTGTGGATGGCCCGTTGGAGGAGGAAGAGGACGATGATCTTGAGGAGGCTGCTGACGAGGAAGGTGGAGAGCCTGAGCCAGGAGGTGACGGAGACCTTCTCGGCTGCCTTGGGCGTGGATGGTCGTCTCCCCTGTTCAACCTCTCCTCGATCACATCAAGGCGCTGGAGGGCCTGCTGAAGCGTGGCGTTTAGTGCCTCTAGTTGGCCGGGAAGGCCAACTAGAGTCAGCAGTTCCCGTTCCTGGCTATTCAGCCTCTGCTGGAAAAATGAAAACTTGCGGGTTAGAGAATTAAATGTAGCCGAATGGGTTTCTGTTACCTCCCGCAAGTGTTCAAATTCATGCCCCAGCATTTTCCCGAGTGACGGAGGGGCTCCTGCAGATCTCCCTCCCATCCTCACAATACTCTTCTCGCGCGAGGGTCTACCCGATGAGGTAGAACCTATCTCGATTGTCCGCGAGGTGGATGTTGCTGGGCGAGGCGTCAGCGCTTTAGCGGTTGTCTCTGCCTCGCCTTCTTGTCGTGGTGGAGAAGGACGCGAAGGGGGTGGGTGCTGCTCCACCTCTCTGCTTTCGGTGACCTCCTCTGCAGCCATCACCGGGGATGCCGGCGGCGGCGTTGGCGTGAGTCGTGCATCGCCGAGCACCATCTCTTGGATGTCGGCGAACATCCCGTTGCTGGTGTATGGTTGCACTTCTTCTTCTGCCACCACGGGCACCACAGAAATTTCGGGGGCTGCGACCGTCTCTTCCGCGGAAGCTCCCTTGGTTGTTGTCTCGGCGACCTCAATGATCGTCGATTCTTCTTCAGCCACGTCAGGTGTTGTCGTGATTGTGGCTGGTATAGTAGGAGCGACGACAGCTCTATCAACTGCTATCGTCAGTGGCTCTGGAGTGGCGGCTGGCTCAGCAAAGGTCGTGGAAGTTTTTTCCTACCTTGGGTCGAGAGGGATTGATTCTCCTCTTGCAGCCGCCCTTTCCTGAATTCAGGTGGTGGCGGCGTAAGCTGCTTCTACCACCACAGCTTCGATTTCTACTGTGGTGAAGACCAGCTTTTCTACGTCGTAGGCGGCGCATTGAGGGAGTGGAAGGAGGGTGTTTGTCCTTGCAAACTTGTAGAAGTAGATTCTCCCCTCCTTCTTTATGATGCCTGCCCTCATGAGATACTTGAGGTCGATCAACTCGTCACCCCTAGTCCTCGAGAGACTGTGCGGTTCCTTTGGGTATCCTAACCCAACCGCGATCAGATTGATGATGCCACCCATGCAGTATTCCTTGGTGGCATCCTTTATCAGGTGTAGCCTATTCAGCAAAAAGCACCCCAGATTGATCACCCTGCCCTCCATCATGTGCCACATTAAATGGAGTTCTTCGGTGTAGGTGTTGCTGGACTCGTTTTTGCTGAAGAGTAGGCATGCTACCAGTTTGTGCACTATCCTCCAGAAATAGGAGTGCACTACTACCACCTTGCTTCCCGGCTTGTATGATGACTCGCCGGTCAGCCTCCTCCAGAGCTCCACGGGGTTGAACCTGTCTCCTTCGGTGATCCTTTCACCGTCATTCAGCAGCTTCTTCTCCTCCTCGCTGGAAGAGAAGATCCCATTGAGCAGCTTTTCAGAGATGACGTGCTCCGCGTTGTACAACCTCCCTTGCAGTCTGTCTGCTCCACCATATTCTTCAACGTCCTCAGTTGTATTCTTCACTCGGCGGAGAGATGACATAAACTCCCTTGTGAGTTCAGTGTAGGAGGCGGAACGGCTGAGGCAGATCTTCCTCAGTCCTGCCGCGGAGAGGACTTTCCCCAGTCTTTCGAAGATACCCAATTGAATGAAAGAAGACTGGTGGCAGAATCTGCTCGGCCTGTAAAGTTTAGTTGCCAGTTCCGAGTACCGGCGTCCATGCTCGTTATCTCTTGGCACGAACCTTCATGGTGTGTGATCCAGAGGTTCGACCACTGCGGTTGAAGCTATTGCTGGAGCTGTTACTTCCTCTGTCCTTGCCCTCTTCTCAGCGGTTGATGGCCCAGCCGCCTCGGGATTCGGGCGTTTCTACCCGACCGTTGTTGCTTCAGCTGCGGCCTCAGTGTCGATCCTTCTGCTGTGTTCATCAACTCAAACGACAGTTTGCTTTGTATGGGCCATCTCTGTTATCATTAAACAAGTTCATTAATCATTTAAGTGTTCCGATATTAGGTGGACAAAACTTAAAATCGATATCGGTGCTAAAAAGAAAAACTGATCGCACGATAAAAATTAGGCCTGATACAAAAGCTACCCGACACCACCGTATCGGGCGATATGAAGCTTTCAAAGGAATCACTGTAGGCTCATGCCCGATACAAGGTCCGGGTGTCGCCCATCAAAAGAACATCTTAGGCGATACAAAACTGGACAATATGGAGAAAACTGCACGTCATGCCCGTTGCCCGACACGGGTGTGTCGGGCGATACGGTCGTGTGAAACAAGGTGCCCGATAGGGTCTTCCCAATAGAAAAATGTGTCGCCCGACAGCAAGGACAAGTGAGGCGGCACAAGGACGGGCGACACGGTTATCGCCCGATATAGGGTATCGGGCAAGCTTTTGTTAAAGATGTGTCGTGCGGCACATGTGTCGGGCGATACAAGGAAATCAACCAAAGTCATCAGCCTGATACGCCGCGCGCGATATGAAGATCGTGCCGGGCAAGCAGGTTGTCGAGCTATACATTTGCTATTTGAAGCTACTTTGCACGACATGAGAGCAAAAGTTCGTTGGACGACACATGAGCAAAGGGAGCATTTACTGCACGATACGGGTAGCTGGAAGAGTAAATGCAGTACCCCGATACAGTAACTCCTCCGTACTATATATAGCAACTCCAACCGGGGGTAAAACGGGTAATTCGGGACACGTGTCGGCCGTTAGGACGAGTCATTCCTGAGACGAGCGGTCCCATCTAATGAAGGGTAATTACTCATCTTGCTCAATTTGGGTGCTCGCCGCCCAGGCATGTCGTCCATCACGGCTTATGCGATGCCCGATATACCGTTGCCCGATATGAGTGCGTTCTGCGCGCCGGTTGAGCTGCTGCCCGATACAAAGCCTTCTAAACAAAATCTAGATGAAAAACTTAAAAACAAAGTGAGGGAAAAAGCAGTTGATGGGTAAAACATCATTGGCCTAAGGTTAAGTTCCCGGCCTCAGATAGTATTACCCATCCAGGTCCATAAAACAGAGCGGTGGCCCATAAAATAGAAGAGTCAGCGCACGTGGCACACTCACTGACTCGGGCCTTATTACAGTCCAAATGTTCATAATGTTTGTCTTGCAAGAAAGTAAATAACATCCTATTCTAGGAAAAGCAAAAGCTCAGGCTACCTCCTGAGGAGCGCTGTAGTTTGCGTCGCCAGCTTGACAGCTCCAGTTTCTTGACTTTTCGCCTCCAGCAGCATCCATATCTTGCAACTCGATCTCTATCCTTCCCGATCACAGCCCTGCCTTTTTGGCAGTTTCGGTGTTGGAGGGTATTTTTCCCGAGGGATTCTTTATCAATTCGGCCATCTGGGCCAACTACTTATCAATTTGGCGTTGATGCGTCTGCATATCCGCCATCTGGACCTGCATTGAATTCAAAACTCCTAAATTTGAAAGCGCACTCTGCGCCAGCTGGTTATTAATGGTATCTTGTCTCTTTACAAAATCAAACAACTGTCCAACCAAGTCTGGTTGGTTTGAAACCTTGTCTTGACCCTTCTCTTTGGCTTGACCTTGTCCTTGACTGGTGTTCGTCGCTTGGCGACCTTGATACTTACCTTATCCCTGGAAATTTCCCTGGTTTGACGGGAAAGAAGTGGTTCTGGTGAATTGACTCTGTCCTCCTCTTTTCTCGAAAACTGGGGGTGGCTTGGTGGAGTGATGTAGCTGATGCGAGTTTTCTGCCGCATCTTTGTTGCCATAACTGAAACCAGGATGATCTGGCCTCTTGAAATTAACAAAAGAGACATTCTCAGTCTCCTCAGCTTCAGATTCACTTTCGCTCGATTCATTAGGTCGGGTGTAGATACAATTATCTACCATGTGTCCACCCTCTCCACAGGTGACACATTTCATGACCTTTTCGACTTGCTTTTTCCCCTTTCCACTTGACTCTTTCAGTTGGTTTACATCAGTTGCTATCCTCTCTAGAGCCTTGGATTCAAAAGAAGGTCCTTCACTAGCCTTCTTAGCTTGTCCCCTGTATGATCTATCATAGTCTATGTCGGATTGCAACTCGGCCATGTTCTTGATGATCTTCTCGGATCTGCTCAGCTTCTTCCCCAGAAAGTCACTACCTGCTGCTGCATTCAGAGAAACCCTTTCCTCAGGAGTTAGGCCGTTGTAGAAGGTAGTTATCAAGAAACCTTTCTAATAGTTGTGATGAGGGCAGTCCCTCTGATATTCTTGGTATCGTTCCCAGGCATCATGGAGATTCTCGTTTGGCTTTTGCATGAAAGAAGTGATCCTTTGTCTGTTCCAGACGGTCTTCTCGGTAGGATAGAACTTGTTTACAAAGGCATCCGCCAGTGCACTCCATTCGTTAAAATCTTGGTGGGGCAGCCCCAGGTACCAGGATAGAGCCTTATCTTCCAAAGAAAAGATAAAACCCTTGCAATAGATTACCTCTTGTGGGACTCTCGCATCTTGATGGCGTCATAGATGTTCTTAAATGCATCTAAATGGTGATAGGGATTATCATTCTTCGAACTCCCTCTAAAGCTTTTGTTCTGGATCATGGAGATGAATGATGGCTTTAGCTCAAAGTTGGTGGCGTTGAATCACGGGATAACAACAGGACATCTAAAATTGTTAGCCTTGGTGGAAGCTAACTCCCTTAGGGTCTTTTCTTCTTCATTGGAATCGTCGTTGTCGCTGTCTCCCTTGTGTTGTTCTTGATTATTTTGATTCCTTTTGTGCCTCCGGTGATGACGACGTCTATCCCGGTGATGATCTTCCTTGAACTGCTCTGTATCAGGTTCTTCAGGTTGATGATTGCCATCATAGCGGTCGTTGTCTCCAGGCAGAGGCAAATGAGGTCTAGCTCTCGCATGTCCCTCACCTTCTGAAAGGGGTGGTTCAACGCGAGGCGGCATGTTTGATGATGTCGGTGCTCAAATTGAGCTGAACACCTCCCTTCTGAGTACCTGAATAACATGTGAAAATCAAGTTAGAAAATATGTTATTAATAATACAAACTACTCATTTCAGGTTAAAATATAAAAAAGGAAAAAGAGAGTGTTGTCAAGCTCATTTCTAAGCTTGAGGCACTAGAGTGTAGTTAGTGGATTCGGGTTCGTCAACAGTACCATTTTGCCTTGTCCCCGGCAACGGCGCCAAAAGGTTGACCAGCCTAAATCGCGCGTCCGAAAATTGGAGCGGATTTGAAGTAGTCGAACTTTTAAGTTTATAACCCGAAACCTTCTAGGCCCCCACAACTTTGTTTACGGGGTCGAAGTAGATATACAGGGTCAAACACAGGGACAAGGGTAGTAGTGTTGAGAACGCGGAATTGACACATTACAGTCCGGTATGGGTAAGGAGATGATAAAATTCCCCAAGGGAATAGTAGGCTAGGATCGATAAAACAAAAGAAATCTATCTCCAACTGGAGCTACGAGGAAAATTAAGGTTTTAAGCATTTTTCAGTTTTTAGGGTTTTCACGAAACGGAAACAGAGAGATATTACTATTGCTTTTAGTAAGGAACGAAGGAGAAAGTTTTGGTAAAACAAGCGGCAGCAGAAACATCCTGTACCCCTCCTCTCGAAGTGGGTACCTCTAACTAAGCATCAACACCCCTCTCGAGGTTGCTGGTCTTACGTTAGAGTGGAAAGGTTACTAAAGCAACTCCGATCCTAGGCACTCTCGTACTCCAGTATCGGACCAAACACTAGAGCCACAACACCTCTCTCGAGGCTGTTGCAACGGGAAAACACGATTCGGTAGCTAATCGAAACGCGATCCAAGTGTATAAGCTAGAGTTCAAATGTTAAACATTACAAATATCCAAAAAAAGGACCAAACATAAAGCAGCAGATAATTAAAACTCTACTGATTCCATTAGCATAAAAGGGTCTAATTACATTGCATAAGTAAATAAAGTAAATGATTGAAATAAGTAAACATAAATGTCGCCTTCTTGATTTAGAAGGGCGACAGGCAGCACCAGATCCTCCAGCCCGATATCGGGAGGGAGCCTTGCCCGATACGCCCATGTCGGGCGGCACACCCTCTCAAGTGACACACTATGACGGGCGGACGTATCGTGTGGGGCGCCCTTGCCCAATACGATCGTGTCGGGCGGCACCCTCTCGGGCGACACGTCGCGACTAGTAATGTGTATCGGGCTTGGTATCATGTCGGGCCAGTGTGTTGCTTCGAGTATCAGGTACTCATATCAGGTGTCCTTGTTGGATGATATCGGCCTGCAGCGGTGCCCGGGCCGACCCTAAGTGAACCATTCCCTCCCTCTCGGGATGTGGAAGTGCTCACCTAGAATTGCCCGGCACACCTCTGAGGCACGACACGCTAGCTCTAGATGCTTTCCTAAGTTGGCCTTCGAGAGATTCTGACCCATCCCATCAGAGTCCGGTAGCTACTATTTATAGGCAGCGGTTGGGGGAAGTTATGGTGCTCCGGACGCCACGTGTTCTTCATCAGCTCTTATCATCGTGGATTCAGGGATGCCCGATATGGGTGTCGCCCGACACAAGGATGTCGGGTTGGGAGCGTGTCGGTCAACGTGACGAGTGGCGCCTGCCGGTGGGTGGCTTGTATCACGTGACACACTTCAGTAGTCGTGGCGAGTCCGACTCCCTGTCGGGTAGATGGCGTATCGCTCGTCCGCTCCTTCTTTTACGGCACCCTCATATCGCGCGGTAGTGCATCGGGCTGCCCTGTGTCGGGCAGTGAGCGTATCGGCCGGCTGATTGGTGAGAAGGCTGATGCAGGTGGAACATGTTCGTGGGCCGGGACGGGCCTTTTTGTTGATAAATGAGTTTAAATCGAGGAAAACTCTGCAAAATATGATAATATTGAGTTAAAAGTGTAGTGTGGCCTGTTTATGCAAAAACATGACAAAAAGGAGAGGAAAACAGTTTAAAAGGGCAGATTTGATAACAAAATAAGGGCCAAAAACATCACAAAATTTGGTGTTATCAGGAACCTCCATTCTTCTAGTATCATCCAGGATGGTCCTCCAACTCTAGGGTAGACTCAAGTGCCTCCTACACTGTCCTGATACCATGTCCAGTCAAAGCATAGCCCAAATCAGGCTTCAGGCCACACATGAACTTCTTTGCCAGACATGTCTCATCTAAACCATACTCATACTTCTACATCATATAAAACCTCATTGCACACTGGATGATAGTTGAGTCATACTATCTCAGGTGCTTGTACTCCATCTCCTTCTTGATCATATCTTCTAAGATGTAATGGTTTTAGAAGGCAGTCGTGAACTGCTTCAGGTCAATGACTCAACATTGGGTCCTCAAGCATTGTTGACGTTCTCCCACCAACTGTGGGCTTCACTCTTCAACATGTGAACTTTAGAATGATCAAGACATCCCAAATCATAGAAACAATGCTTGACATTGATAAGCCACTCTTCAACATGAACAACTAAATCAGTCTCATCTTCTCCAGAGAAGGTTTCTGTCTTGATCTTTAGGAAGTCTACTAAGGCCAACTCTTGGTTCCACAGTTGATGTGGTCTTTAGTGTTGACTGATCATGGCATCAATAAGAGCCTTGATGAGCACTTCTAGAGATTCATTAGGGTTACCACTAGAGTTAGATCCTCCAAAAACACCATAATGACTTCCCATACTATTGGAGCTTTCTTCTCCATACATGTGATCCTTGCCCTTATCCTATTTTTCTTAGGATCCATATACCAAAGGGAACATAAACTATATAATATTTTGGGAAAAGTCTGGTAGCCAACTATATCTTTAGCTATTATACCACATTGTAACATCCCAATTTTCTAAAACATATAATTTATTGAGAGGAAGCATAATCATATTGGGAATGTCACAAACATGAAAATCATTCCATAAAATAGAGTTTAAATAAACCAACACATGACACATTGCATAGTTTCTCATATCTCAAACTCATAACATAAAACTCACACTCTAAACTAAAACACATGTCTTATAACCATAAATAAAATCTAATCTAATGATAGTTAGCACCCCACCAGGTCTGGTCTTAGAAGACCTTGAGGTCCTTCTTCAACTGGTCCCCAAATAGATCTATCATTGACATTGTTCCTTTTCTGCAAGCATCATGCCCCCAACCATGCATAAAATAGTTTGTAAATGAAACTGAACATATTATAAAACTGAACATATACTTTTCAAGGAAAACATTTAACATCATGAAAAAATAACTTTTCATCTTATCATTATCTTTTATCTTACTCATATAAGAATGGTCAAGTTTTGCACCGAAGTGCATCTTCTCTTTGCACTAGAGTGCTCTATATGCTAGGAAATCCCATGACTTGCACCAAAGTACATTGTATTCTAGGAAAGCCCATGATTTGCACCAAAGTGCATTGTATGATCAGAAAGCCCATGGCGAGGATCATATATAAGGTTCATTCATTATCTTTACTCTTTACTCTTGAATACTCTTTACTCTTCACTCTTAAACATAATTATGATGTGATATTATGAATCTTAAAGATAAATAATAAAAAGGATCTCATTTATCCATTTAATTTTAACTTTAATAAACAAAACCAAAGCATGAACAATACATTCACATAATAACATGTACATTGTACATAATAGCATATAAACATCCAATAATAATGTTCAAAGTGCATGGGCCACTTAAAGAGATTGGAACAACCCTAATTGGTCTCTTGATATTTAGGGAACCCTAATTAACATGTTGAATTAATTAACATGCATTAATAATCATTATCAAACCTAATTTTAGATTTTCATTACTCTTAAATAAATTAGGGAAATCTGGATTAAAAAAGGGATTCAAAACTGCCATACTATTTTTCCTCATTTGAAAACCTTTTCAAAAAATATTTTATAATTTTTTTGATGTACAGTTAATTAGTTATGAATTTTGCAAGGATGAGCCAATTAGAAATTAGGAAACATCCGCACACTTAAAATCTGTCCATTAAGGTGCTAGGCCTTGCTGAGGTGGTCAAATAGTTTTCGTCTAGCTGGACTCGAGCCCAACACTTTCCTGGATGCGTCAAGGTGAGTAAAATTCCAAAAATACCCATAGCATAGTGTGTCAAGGGGAAATCATCAGAGGGAAAAATAGGAAGAACACAATTGGGTTTGTTCTTCCTTCGATCAACAAAGAACAACCAGGAAAATTGTGAGAAAACTTGAATCCATACAAGGGGCCGTAGTTGATCTTGGGCAACAGACCTTGCCATTGAGATCCCAAGGTCAGGGAGATCACAATGATCCCAGACTCTAGCCATTGAGGTGCCATGAACTCTAATGTCAACTTCTGCCATGGCTATCGGGAATACGGTAGTTCAGAAACCCTACCACAACCATCTGAGCTTGTTGTTGAATGTACAAAGTAATCCACCAGGACCCAACGAAGACAAAGATCGCAAAAATGCTTCAAACAACAGCCATAACATTGACATTGACCTGGAACTCAACAGGTAAGAAAAAGAGGGAAAAATGACTTACTAGAAAAGGGCTCAAATTGATGCTTCCCAAAGATTATTCGATGAATGTTGGTTGACTTGGTAGCGTTTCCTAAAAGTATCAATGGTTAGAAGACTATGACACTGCTATGGTGGGCTTTGAATCAGGGGGTAGAAAGATGACGATGGGTTATAGGGGATCTGAGGGTAAAACGAAGATGTCAGGCTATTTCTAGACGATTGTTGTACGATGTAGGGGCTTGACTTATGTAGGTGAAGACTAGAGGCATTCGGGTATCCTTGCAGTGATGAAAACATGAGAAACCTGGTGGAGTCTAGTGGTTTGGGGATTCTAGGCAACAAAACCCTATCGTGTAAAGGATGGTAAGGTTCGAGAAGATGTGAGGATGGTGACTGGGAGATTTATTTACGTTGAGAAATCATAGGGAGAGAGATCGAGAAAGGGGGATATCCTCATCACTATTGTAGTCTAACTAGGACTCATATGAGCGAGGCAGAAAGGCAGGGGCCGTCAGATGTGTTCACGAACTGGTTGACAAGATCTCGGCCATACGATCAGATCCAAGGTCACAAAAAGGAGTGCCTAAATCATATATTGTTAATTAAAGGCTCATGACCAAAGTCTAGTTAGGTTAGGATTAGATTATTTATGTATTAAAGTGATATTCTTTGCAGCCAAAATTGGAGTATCTAGGAGAGTTAAAACTTAACCAAAATTGTTATATTACCTAATTTTGGTATATCAATTATGAAAATCAAGTTAGATTTTAACTTTAAGACTTCCTACTATATGTTATTTCCTTTCTAAGTTAAATCTTATTTTAATTATCAGAACCATGTAAAAATATTTAGAGGTTTATATTTTGAGGAAGTAATATATCGTCGCTACAAGTTCATATAAAAATTGTTAGGCCAAAATTTCATTATTAAAATAGTCAATTTCACTTTATCCCCCTAAATAGTACTAATGTGCTAAATTAGGGTTATATTTGATGAAATTAAGTTTCAGTTTAGTTGATAATGAAAAATTATTCTTGAAAATGATTTAGGCATCGTAATTGGGTCTCTAAGTTTCAATGGGTTTTATATGAAGAAACAAGATTTGAAATTAGGGTTTTCTAATTTAGGATTATTTATATATATTTTGTTTTAGGGTGTTATAGCCCCTCTAGTGACCCTGAGGGTTTATAAAACCTAAGTAGGGTTCAAAATCCTCAATATTGTCCCAAATGCTCAAAATAATGTCAAATATCAAACATAGGCCATTTCATATACGGTTTATGTTGTAAAAAGACTAAAATGTTTGTTGGAACTCGAATATGTCATAAATACATTATAATCATAAAAAAATCATAAACAATAATATACAAAACATGTCAAGCATATATGCTAAACATAAATCAAGACTATCATCATTTTATATGTAGCATGAGTAAATTATACCCTTAAGTTGAAAAAAATGTAATTTTATCTATAGGAAGCATTGTCTCAAAAAGATGACTCAATTTTATTCCTTTTCTTGATAGTTAGTTCATGGACTATCTTTGTTATGACCCACTCTGTGATTAATCAGTAAGTACCTTGATTAGTGCTAAGCACTCTGTTAAACATCATGATTAATCAAGATAGTCTAAGTCATGAATCAATAGTTGAGATTGAATCATTTGAGGTAATTAATGTTAATGGCAATGATGATCGTTAGGTTAATTAAGTTGAGTTGAGTACTCACTGTTGCAATTAGTGATTTGATTAGTTGTGACATGTTAATTTGCATATTTTCTTACCCTAAGGTTGTAGAGAATCTCGCGCTTGAAACATTGCAAGAAGAATCACTTCAAACGGACCTCCGAGTCAATAGTTATAGCATTTCCAATTTCTAGGGTCAAAGATGCAATTTTTTCCAAGTTTTCCTTTATAATCATTTTATTTCTTATTTTTTTTTGTTTTACCGCTTATCCGTTTCTTCTTTTCCTTCACCCGACAGAGCGAGAAATAGCCGCAGAGGCGGCGCTCTGCTAGCAGGCCGATCCAGGCGCGATTCTGGAGCTCCAAGCTCGGATCCAGGCGCCCCTTCTACCCTTCCGCCCTTCTTCTTCCTCCACTCCTCTTCCCTTCCCCTCTCCTTTACTTGCCAGCCGCTACCAACAGCTAGGGCGGTGCCCTGTAGCTGCGGCCGGCCAAGTGCCCTTTTGGGGCACGGCTAGAAGCTTGAAATGAAGCCATTGACTTCGTCCAAAGGGCCACAACAAGAATCCGGAGCTCTAGCAATGATTCAGCATCCCAATCGAGCTCCTTTCCATCCTGTACGTGAGAAGCTGTTGCTTGCAGCAGCAGGTCTGAGCCAGAGGAAATTCCGCCCGAGAAACACCATAAAATCGGTGCCAATGAGTTTGACCTAGAGTCACGAATGCAAATTCGTAGTCGATTAGACACGAGTAGCGACAAATCAGTTGAGCCCTTCCATCTGTTCGGGAAGTAGGTCCAAATCCAGGATTATTCGGAGGTTGAAGAAGATCTGCTGACGCCCAGAAACTGGTCCCTGGACGCGTTCCTGGACGGATCCAGACAAATTCGGACATTCCGAATTAGGTGAGTAGGATTTCATTTATTTATCATAAATAAACTCAGGCGTTTGAATATTTTCTGTTTTGTGCGCGAATTACGCTGATAACATGTGTTATCAGGCGTCGGGCAGCTTTTGGCGTCGCCCAACCTTTTTAGTTCATAAAATGCTTCTAGACATTGTTATATGATTAAATTTAGCATTTGAACAGTATGGATTGATATGGTTCATTGGAACCTAAATTGCTCATTTGAATGTTGAAATTATAAATTCATGTCTGAAAATGGTATAATTTGGGTATGAACCCAGACAATGAAGATTTCTGATAAATTATCAGATGTACGATTTCAAAGTTGATATGAATAAATAAAATATGCATAAAAACCCTAATTGCATATATCTTTTGACGTTAATATGTGTAAATTGATATTTACATGAAATGGCACATTTCTCTGAAATATTACCAGAAATTTTCAAGTATTGTTATTAAATTGTGTTGTGAAATGTAATTAACTCTTAATTGAGTTAAGTGATGCACAAACCAGGATTTGGGTTAATGTGCACGTTTTTCGAGAATTTTAGAGAATTGATAATTGTTGAGTATGATTCTCATATGTGAAGTAAATTTCTTTAATTTGTGCAATAAGATGTTCAATTGCGTAAATTCGCTATGTATGTGCCAAATTGAAATAAGTTGGGTTATTTATGCATTTATAAATTGTCTGAATGCATGGTATGAGAATTTCTCAGAAATTACAATGATTTGAAATATATTGCTCTGTCAGTTTAGAATGACAGTGTATTGTGATCTGATATGAAATCGGTAAATGTGGTTTTCCTGTTTAAATGGTTATATGTTAGTCAGTTAATAGACTTAAGTGCCCTAACACCGTAGAACCCCTTTGACAGATCTGCTTCTTAGGGGTGAAACTCGTGTTGCAACATCATCCGTGCTTTTGTCATGGACACACGAGGAAAGAGAGGCAGTGTCCAACAACAATCGTGCTTGTGTCACGATGGCACTGGAGGAAAAATGGGGGTTATTCAACATCATCCGTGCTTGTGTCACGGAGGTAACCCGGTGAGACTCTCCGCCTGTGTACTCAGGTTAGAGGAGAAGTCTAGAGCACTCAGAGTAGTGCCTTGAGGCCGTAGAGCCTATGAGTCAGGCCGGAGAGCCTGGGGTCCTGTGGCAGAGCAGGGCTGGCGTCAGACTTAGCATTTCCCGGGTGTGTCGCTAAGTCTTGTACGGTGGGATCGTAGTTCGCTACGGATCTTTATATGCAGGGTACACTGCATATGATTAGGGCATAATAATAATATAAATTGGTACTCATATAGGATCACAGTAAATTAAAGTATTCGAACTTTTGTGCTATTTCTTTATATCTGTTTATCTGTTCAAATTATCTGTTATTGCATGGAAATGTGATTATATTCTGCAAATCTGTTATGTTATTAGAACTGCCCTTCTTAGTACTGTACTTATGTTTTACTTAAATTTATAAACCTGATGAGTTGTTTAGTGATAGCTAAGTGAAATGCTATTCACTGAGCGAGTAGGCTCATACCTCTACTCAATACATTTTCAGGTCATCATCAGCACCAGGAATCTGAAGGATCTGTTCATCCTAATGCTTAGTCTGTAGAAGGAATATGTAGTTAGAAATTAGAGGTCTCTTAGTCCTTTCCCCTCGATCCTTGGGACATGGTGTGGGTGAGAGAGAGAATGTATGGCGAATGTGTAAAAGGTGTAAATTAACTGTTATGTTTTACTTTCTGTTAAACAATGTTACATGTTGTAAACTCTGTTTATGTTCTCTAGCCAGTTTAATTGAAATGCTTCCGCAATAGTTTATTATGTTTCGTTTACAGATATAATCCGGATATCATTACGAGGTTTTAAAAAGAAAAAAGTTCTCAGTGATTTATTTATGTAATAATCCCTCCGTCGCGCCCTAATCTCGGGATTAGTGGTCAGTGTGAGATCGGGGTGTGACAGTCTTGGTATCAGAGCGAGGTTGAGTATATGAATACTCTAAGTCAAGGTCAG
Source organism: Alisma plantago-aquatica (assembly GCA_963693085.1). Lineage (NCBI taxonomy): Eukaryota > Viridiplantae > Streptophyta > Magnoliopsida > Alismatales > Alismataceae > Alisma > Alisma plantago-aquatica. The sequence continues at coordinate 370,981,006 of OY856415.1, read as the reverse complement.
GGGACGATAAGAGACCAATAGGATTAGGACTTAAGTGTCTTCCTTCTAACTGCAATTTTCTAACAGGAAGTGTTCTGTTATACTATTGCAGATGGCAGGAAGAGGACATGGTCACGAGAATCAAGTTGAGAGTTTAAGCTGAGTTATCAGGGATCATTAGGATCAAAAGAGAGTATTATAATTAAGATGGATAAGAAGTGATATGTCTTTAGCTCTGGGAGGTCTGAGTGTTTAGATACCCTGGCCAGGTGTCTGAATACTTAGATTGACCAGTATCAAGCTACTCTGTCTATTCTTCTCTGAATACCCTGGCCAGGTATGCAGAGGAAGGATAGGCTGGAGAGAAACCCTAGAAATTTTAGGGTTAAGAAATCGAAAAATCAATGTAGGAATAAAAGATTAAACATAGGATGCGATGCAACTCTTACTTTATATTGCTTATTTGATTGGAAATCATTAGAAATGCTCTTATATGTATGGATTTAGATTTTTCGTTTATAGAATAAACATGATTCTTTTATATTGTTGTGTGTCATGAAGTGATTTAGTTATTGTTTATATTCTTTGTATTGAGTATACCAGAAGTTATGTTTAAATGAGTCTGCCCTAGGTGGATATTCTTTCCACATGTTTGAGATTAATAGGAGTTGGTTAATCCTGAGTAGCTCTTGGCTTCAGGACTACAGGTTCGGCCTGGTCCGGCTGGCAGGATGCGTTACTGAGATCTAATGACTCCTATTAATAATATAATAAAAGTAGATCCTGGATAATTTAGACCCGAATCATGGTGAAAAATATATATACACTAAGATGTTGAGATATAAGGGAAAGATTAGAACAACTCAGAATTAGTTGGAACTGATATCGGAGACCCAACATTGGGACCTCATATGAGCAATCCTTAATTAGAAATGAAGGAACACAATAAGGGTCAGATTAAATTTAATGATTAGGTGAGAAATACCCTTAATGGTACTAATCAATAATGCATAACAAATGTATGGATCCAATACATGATTAGTAAACCCTAGTTGAGGGTGTATCCTTATAAACCCTGGTTGAGGGTGTACCCTTGTGAAACCCTAGTTGAGGGTGTATCATTGCGATTGTTTATAGGCAACCTTATAATAAAGTTCTGCCTTAAACTAAGATAAGTCCATATCATGTGAGATAGCTGGACAATTCTAATATGTGGCCTATGCATTATATGCTAGGGGTGAGTATTCTGTGATGGAATGCATTAAGAGGGGAAATACCTTAATACAAGATAAAGTTGGTTAACTCAAGAGGGTCTGAATTAATGAGAAATGGGGAACCCTAACCCTAATTTGGGAAAAAGGGAATGATAAGCCCTGTTTGATAGTGAACCCTAATTCCTGGTTAAGGAATGATGGTATTACTACTGTATCACATGATGTGATAAATATCTTGTATGACTGTTATCATGCCTAATAACCATGCAGGTATGATGAGATGATGAATATAGCCAAGTTTGGGCTCTGACATTTATATAATAAATGTTGATTGGCTTTTTGTGTGTTGATGTTGTTGTTGCTTAATAAAAGTAATAATGTGTACGGATTTTATGAACCATGTGAATAAGTTGTTGCCTAGTGAGAGGTGACAAGATATGAATGGCCTTGTGAGCCATGTGTGATGCTTGGGTAACAAGTATCATGTTTATTTGTAGCATTTGTGTTAATAAGTTATGCTAGAGAACTTGGTTGATGTTACATTTCTGTTATATATCTATAGTTCATTGATGATTATTCATATCAGTTGTATTCATTACAAGTAGATGGATGAACTTATGAGATCTAAAGTTTGATTTCAAACTAAGGAAGCAAAGTCACACCACAATAATGCTATGTTACTGATAAGGACCAAACCCTAGAATGTTTAGAGTTGAAGTAGTTCAAGGGATGTCGCTAGTGATTTGACCTTGAATACTAGCATCTCTATAAAATAAGATCATGAGTTTTGTTCTATGAAAGGTAAGCTAGCATTAATAAAATCTAGGGTTTAAAGGTAGATAAACAATATGAAAATAACTTGGAGAAAAGAGTAAGATATAAATTTGAAATGTAACAATAAGTAAGTAGCATAGAATGAGGAGTACTACGCGATACATGATCTGAAGTTAGTTTTTGTAGTTCATGCTCTTTTGACACAGCATCACTATCTTTATGATGTGACGATAGATTGTCACCTTGGGAAGGCGAATGTGGTGGTTGATGCTTTGAGCATAAAGTCAAGTTCAACAGTTGATGCATTCTCTATGGCATGTTTCAAGAGAGACATGCTAGTAGAAATGCGAAAGTTGAACTTAGACTTAGGAGTGACAGAGCAGAGTGGTTTGATTGCACAAATGCAAGTCAAGCCTACTTTTATGATCAGATCAAGGAACTACAGCAGGGTGACAGTGAATTACATCAGATCATGCATGACATGACAGGGGAAAGAGACCAGAGTTTAGACTTCCAGATGATGATGTGTTGTATCAGCATGACAGGTTGCATGTACCTCGAGATAATTATTTGAAAGAATAGATTCTTGAGGAAGCACATGCACCGATGTATGCTATGCATCCATGTAACACTAGGATGTACAAGAATCTCAAGGAGTTGTATTGGTGACCTGATATGACAAAGGATGTAGCTGAGTATGTGATTAGGTGTAGTGTGTGTCAGCAGGTTAAGGCTGATCACCAGGAACCTACAGGTACTTTGCAATCTTTTCCTATACCAGTATGGAAATGGGAACATATCACAATGGATTTTTGTGGTAGGGTTACCCAGGACACCTAGAGGTTATGACTCGATATGAATGATTGTGGATAGACTAATTTAGTATGCTCGCTTTCTTCATATTAAGTCAACCTTTGATGTCTCGAAACTTGACTAAGATATACATGGATGAAATAGTTAGGTTGCCTGGTATTCCAGTTTCAATCATATCAGATTGAGATCCTAAGTTCACATCCAAGTTTTGGGACCAGTTGCATCATGCTTTGGGCACAAAGTTAAGATTTAGTATAGCTTTTCACCCCCAGACGGATGGTCAGTCAGAAAGGACCATTCAGACTCTTGAGGACATGCTGAGAGCATGTGTCTTGCTTTTCAGTGGAAGTTGGGAAGAACACTTGAGTCTTATAGAGTTTGCATACAATAATAGTCACCATTCCAGTCTTGGTATGGCTCAGTATGAAGCTCTGTATGGTAGAAAGTGTAATCACCCATATGTTGGTATGAGGTAGGTGAAAAGCAGATTCTTGGTCCAGAGATATTGGATTTGACCACTGAAAGGATTTCTGTGATTAAAGAACAGTTGAAAGCTGCACAGGACAGGCAGAAAAGTTATGCTGAAAAGGAACGTAGACCCCTTGAGTTTCAGGATGGTGATGAAGTGTATCTGAAAGTTCCACCATGAAAAGGAGTTTTGAGGTTTGATAAGGAAGGCAAACTGACTCCTAGGTTTATGGGCCCATATCCTATCGTTCATAGGATTGGACCTCTAGCCAATAAGTTGGATTTTCCATCCGAGTTGCCCAATTTACATGACGTGTTTCATGTATCGATGTTGAAGAAGTATTACCCTGGTCCAGAGGAGATAGTGGACCCATAACCTATACAGCTCAAACCTGATGTATCCTATGTTGAGGGACCAATTCAGATAGTTGATCGAAGCATCAAGAAACTCAAGAATCGTGAGATACCATTAGTGAAAGTTCTGTGGAGGAATCATAATCTAGAGGAAGTTACGTGGGAGCTTGAATCTGAGATGCGTAATAAGTTTTCTTTTCTCTTTTAGGAATTTCGGGACGAAATTCTTATAAGGGAGGGAGATTGTTATGACCCACTCTGTGATTAATCAGTAAGTACCTTGATTAGTGCTAATCACTCTGTTAAACATCATGATTAATCAAGATAAGCTAAGTCATGAATCAATAGTTGAGATTGAATCATTTGAGGTAATTAATGTTAATGGCAATGATGATCGTTAGGTTAATTAAGTTGAGTTGAGTACTCACTGTTGCAATTAGTGATTTGATTAGTTGTGACATGTTAATTTGCATATTTTCTTGCCCTAAGGTTGTAGAGAATCTCGCGCTTGAAACATTGCAAGAAGAATCACTTCAAACGGACCTCCGAGTCAATAGTTATAGCATTTCCAATTTCTAGGGTCAAAGATGCAATTTTTTCTAAGTTTTCCTTTATAATCATTTTATTTCTTCTTTTTTTGTTTTACCGCTTATTCGTTTCTTCTTTTCCTTCACCCGACAGAGCGAGAAATAGCCGCAGATGCGGCGCTCTGCTAGCAGGCCGATCCAGGCGCGATTCTAGAGCTCCAAGCTCAGATCCAGGCGCCCCTTCTACCCTTCCGCCCTTCTTCTTCCTCCACTCCTCTTCCCTTCCCCTCTCCTTTACTTTCCAGCCGCTACCAACAGCTAGGGTGGCGCCCTGTAGCTGCGGCCAGCAGCTGCTGCAGCTGCAGCGGCCGGCCAAGTGCCCTTTTGGGGCACGGCTAGCAGCTTGAAACGAAGCCATTGACTTCGTCCAAAGGGCCACAACAAGAATCCAGAGCTCTAGCAATGATTCAGCATCCCAATCGAGCTCCTTTCCATCCTGTACGTGAGAAGCTGTTGCTTGCAGCAGCAGGTCCGAGCCAGAGGAAATTCCTCCCGAGAAACACCATAAAATCGGTGCCAATGAGTTTGACCTAGAGTCACGAATGCAAATCCGTAGTCGATTAGCCACGAGTAGCGACAAATCAGTTGAGCCCTTCCATCTGTTCGGGAAGTAGGTCCAAATCCAAGATTATTCAGAGGTTGAAGAAGATCTGCTGACGCCCAGAAACTGGTCCCTGGACGCGTTCCTAGACGGATCCAGACAAATTCAGACATTCCGAATTAGGTGAGTAGGATTTCATTTATTTATCATAAATAAACTCAGGCGTTTCAATATTTTCTATTTTGTGCGCGAATTACGCTGATAACAGGCGTTATCAGGCGTCGGGCAGCTTTTGGCGTCGCCCGACCTTTTGAGTTCATAAAATGCTTCTAGACACTGTTATATGATTAAATTTAGCATTTGAAAAGTATGGATTGATATGGTTCATTGGAACCTAAATTGCTCATTTGAATGTTGAAATTAGAAATTCATGTCTGAAAATGGTATAATTTGGATATGAACCCAGACAATGAAGATTTCTGATAAATTATCAGATGTACGATTTCAAAGTTGATATGAATAAATAAAATATGCATAAAAACCCTAATTGCATATATCTTTTGACGTTAATATGTGTAAATTGATATTTACATGAAATGGCACATTTCTCTGAAATATTACCAGAAATTTTCAAGTATTGTTATTAAATTGTGTTGTAAAATGTAATTAACTCTTAATTGAGTTAAGTGATGCACAAACCAGGATTTGGGTTAATGTGCACGTTTTTCGAGAATTTTAGAGAATTGATAATTGTTGAGTATGATTCTCATATGTGAAGTAAATTTCTTTAATTTTTGCAATAAGATGTTCAATTGCGTAAATTCGCTATGTATGTGCCAAATTGAAATAAGTTGGGTTATTTATGCATTTCTAAATTGTCTGAATGCATGGTATGAGAATTTCTCAGAAATTACAATGATTTGAAATATATTGCTCTGTCAGTTTAGAATGACAGTGTATTGTGATCTGATATGAAATCGGTAAATGTGGTTTTCCTGTTTAAATGGTTATATGTTAGTCAGTTAATAGACTTAAGTGCCCTAACACCGTAGAACCCCTTTGACAGATCTGCTTCTTAGGGGTGAAACTCGTGTTGCAACATCATCTGTGCTTTTGTCATGGACACACGAGGAAAGAGAGGCAGTGTCCAACAACAATCGTGCTTGTGTCACGATGGCACTGGAGGAAAAATGGGGGTTATTCAACATCATCCGTGCTTGTGTCACGGAGGTAACCCGGTGAGACTCTCTGCCTGTGTACTCAGGTTAGAGGAGAAGTCTAGAGCACTCAGAGTAGTGCCTTGAGGCCGTAGAGCCTATGAGTCAGGCCGGAGAGCCTAGGGTCCTGTGGCAGAGCAGGGCTGGCGTCAGACTTAGCATTTCCCGGGTGTGTCGCTAAGTCTTGTACGGTGGGATCGTAGTTCGCTACAGATCTTTATATGCAGGGTACACTGCATATGATTAGGGCATAATAATAATATAAATTGGTACTCATATAGGATCACAGTAAATTAAAGTATTCGAACTTTTGTGCTATTTCTTTATATCTGTTTATCTGTTCAAATTATCTGTTATTGCATGGAAATGTGATTATATTCTGCAAATCTGTTATGTTATTAGAACTGCCCTTCTTAGTACTGTACTTATGTTTTATTTAAATTTATAAACCTGATGAGTTGTTTAGTGATAGCTAAGTGAAATGCTATTCACTGAGCGAGTAGGCTCATACCTCTACTCAAAACATTTTCAGGTCATCATCAGCAGCAGGAATCTGAAGGATCTGTTCATCCTAATGCTTAGTCTGTAGAAGGAATAAGTAGTTAGAAATTAGAGGTCTCTTAGTCCTTTCCCCTCGATCCTTGGGACATGGTGTGGGTGAGAGAGAGAATGTATGGCGAATGTGTAAAAGGTGTAAATTAACTGTTATGTTTTACTTTCTGTTAAACAATGTTACATGTTGTAAACTCTGTTTATGTTCTCTAGCCAGTTTAATTGAAATGCTTCCGCAATAGTTTATTATGTTTAGTTTACAGCTATAATCCAGATATCATTACGAGGTTTTAAAAAGAAAAAAGTTCTCAGTGATTTATTTATGTAATAATCCCTCCGTCGCGCCCTAATCTCGGGATTAGTGGTCAGTGTGAGATCGGGGTGTGAAAATCTTAGGGTATTCTCCCTTTTTAGTGGCATAAATCAAAGTTAAATTCATTAACAACTTGAGCAACTCGTGCTTTTAACACTCAAGCTTAGACTTTGAATTGTGCAACATTATTGGGGTAGGAAGCTCATCAAAATTTTAGTATTTTCTTCCAAAAATTCCCATGACAAAGGATTCATCTTAGCTATAATACTCTAGTATATAAAAGTATAAAATATGTACTATAGGTGATGCCTATGCACATGTTATTTGTCCAACAACAAGATATGTCTTTTATCAATGGACATCTTGATCCACCATATTCGAATTAGAGTTGACAACTGAGAATTCCTTATAGAAGAGAAAGGATTTGGGTTGTACTCCAAACAACAACCTTTTGTCATCCTATGGAAGATGTTCGGCCTCCACACATCATGCCTTGGACTCTACTTCATCCATACAGATGAGGGAGGACATATTGCACCACCTTGGTTACCCTATTGAAGAGGAATAGAAGTTGTGGACATGGTAGTCATCCTAGAACTTCTTTTCTTTTTTCTATCTTGGGTGGAAACCTTAGGATTTCTCTTTCTTTTGGAGAGAGAGAGGACAAACAACTTATCTCACAAGTTGTCTAAAAGATGTATCTCACACTTTGGTATGTACCCTCTTTATATAGGAGAGTCATGGGCTTAGAAAAACCTGATTCCAATCCCTTTTTTATTTTGCAATCCCCAAAATAATACAATGTTCAAAACACATACAAGGTTTATGATTGACTGACCACATGTTTTTATCGCCTAGTCAAGTTAGCTGATTAGACGACCATGAGAGTCCATATCTAGTTCTAACTTATTTCCCAATTTTAGACTTTCCATGTAACATTTTGATCGCCCAATCAACTAACCTAATCGACCAATCACATGTGTCCAATGGAAATATCAATCAACTAGTTGACAATAAATTGATCTATGGACCCAATCAATATGATTGGTGAATCAGACATTCTGATCGCTCGATCATAGGGCAAATCAACTTGTTATGATTCAAAATCACTTTAATCATATGTTTGATTGTGAATCCATTCACATGTGCATCCTTATGCGTATGACTCGGTAGGTTCCTAATTGCATTGGTAGTGATGTTCAAAACAATACAAGAAAAGAGCAGTGTCTAGCCACACTTCATTGCCACCAAAGTAAAAGGAATGAGTTGAACAACAACTACAACCTGTAAAATGACCAGTGTTGGCATGACCTTATAATCTCTTTTCTAAAGATTTTCACATTGAAACAGAGGCATGGAATGTCATCCTCTTAAATATCTATCTATGTTCCTAGAACTAGAGAAGACTATTCAAGATATTGTGAGCCCGATATCATATAATGACTCACATGAGCATGACATGCATTTCATAGTCTCACATATCAAGTGTCTGTGGTATCACTCCTAAAGGAGGGACAAATCCAATCTACATCACTCGCAGTCATCCCTAAGTGTCACAATACACCCAATCACTATCTTTTTGGCAACTCATATTTCAGAGCACGTTGGGCTAGTGACCAAAGCACACATAATGACTTATGATTATTGTAGTGACTTCAGGTCTAAGAATCACAGTCAACACTGTCACATTGAGATATGACTCTGAGATGTCACTACATGACTTCCATGTGTCAATCTCAAGGTGGGTCTGTTCTCTACAACTTGTTCTCTAACAAGTACCCATGCATCTGAGTTGATATCCAATATTATGACTAAAGAGACATAGTCATCAGTTATAATACATGTTAGTCTTGTGTATTATTATTATCTTGTGGTAGCCACAATAATAATCTACTAGGAACATAACAAGAATGAGTACTCTTATCATACATATGATTTCATCTTCAAGTCTTCAACCAAAACCATTGTCACTGAGTTATATCATTCTTAGGAAATTACTAGGTTTATTCATTATCTCAATATTCAAACAAAAATAATAAGTGAAATTACCTTATATTGATAATAAAATCAAGTACAAAGTATCCCTATTACAATTGTTACATGATGGCTCTCAGGGCATACAACCAGCAAATTGGCCATGCATACTTCACCTACCAATTTTCATGCTATCTTAGTGGTGTTGATTGCAACAATCATAGTTATATTGGAGGACATCTAACACGTCTTTGAGGTAGAAGAAACAAAAAGGGAAGATAAACACTTTACATTTCCTCATTTTTATTTTTGGTGAATGAAATATAGAAAAAATAAAAGATATCACATTTGGATCAATTTACAATTATTTTTTGTTTTAACCTTTTTTCACCGTACAAGAGGGGGTCTTGCTAGATCACAAGTACAAAGAAAACTGCTTCTTGTTACTAGTGATGAGACTTTCAATGATCCATGTGTACATGATTTACCAATTTGCATGCTAAGTGAGTTGTGAAGACTATAACAGCCATGACGATATTTGAGGATAGCCAACACATCTTTCAGGTAGGGGAAACAAAAATAAAAGATTTTAACATATGGATAAATTTGAGTTTCTTTGTCTTGTAATTTTTGTATCATACGAGGAGGCCTTATCACAAGCACAAAAACGATTGCTATTTGTTACCCTTCCCTAACATGTTTGAACCCATAACCGTGACAAGTAGATTGACAAATTTACCAATTGCATCAAATAATGAGTACATGAATTTGTAAGTTCTTAATAACTTACCTTAAGCTTGCAACACATGTGATGAGGCATTAAATGATTTTCAATGTACTTTTTAACCAATTTGCATACTAAGCATTGAGAAGCATAATTGTCTTAAAAAATTACACACACACTTTTATCTTATCTCAAGCTTGCAACAATTTGATCTCTAAAATTCTTTTATTTTCTTCTAGAATATACCCAAGGATGCGTTGATTCTCATGATTTCCTTACTCATATTTCCGTATTTCGCAAACATGTTGAATCATGCAATAACACGTATTTCCCTAAAAAACAAACAATACAAGAGAATCGTCAAGTCACATATTGGGTCAACTAATAAGTACATCAATTGGAGGTTCCATGATAATTTGAATGAGTCAAAATTGTACACTCGTGTTGAGGAGACATTTTATGATTATTTGTATACATTATTATCCAATTTGCATACTATACGCCGAGAACCATAATTGTGAACAAAGCACACACACCCACCCTTTCATCCATTTTAAATCTGCATAAAGTTGATGTTGAGAAACAACCTTTTATTTTTTCTCTCTAAATTCGAAGGATATGCGGTTGAAATTTATAATAAGATTTGCAAAGGATGCAAAACATTAAAAACAAGATCCGACCTGCCGGATTCGAACCAGCGACCTAAGGATTTATCTGCTACTACTACAGTCCTCCGCTCTACCAACTGAGCTAAGGTCGGTTTCTATTAATTTCCGGCACGTATCATATTTGACAAGTCAAAAGATTCGTGAATTGCATGTCAAACAACAAAAAACCGGCTAACCGGAAGTTTTTGGGTGCTCGCCCCAAAAGCTCTTCACATTGGCCATGGCAAGGGAAGATATTGCAACCGATCTAAGGGCTAATTTGGTTGGATGTAAAACCAACCCACACATATAGTTGGAAAACAGGAAATCAAACTTAAGTAGTTGCAATTAAATTGATTTTGTTTGGTTGCTCGAAGATGGAACTAGTTCAGTTGTACTGTTTTTATTTGGTACCACGCAGTTTCATGCACAAATCGTCATGTCTTTGGCGTCATTACGTCACCTGCAGCGGAAGGATGACGCATATGTGGCAATTTTCTGAACGGAAGATGGCTGGGAGAGACACCGGTGGAGAGTGGGAACTGAAACCGCGCCTGTTTCATGTGCGGTCGAAACTACAAGCTTTCTGTATAAATAAAAGTCATTGTGCGGTTCGTTTGCAGACCACGGGTTGAAGTTACGCCCAACCAAACTCTGTGAAAATGAAAACATAGCGTGTTGCAACTACGTGACTTCCTTTACGGTCCAACCAAACGGGGCCTAACCAAAATCACGGCACTCCCGGTGTGGAATACATGAACTATAGAAAAGGAAAGGAAATAGTTGTGAGAGGCAGCAACGAATATAACTACCACACTCACAACGAATATATATAAAATATAAAAAGAGCGAGTTCATGCTCCGTTCTGCTTGATTCTCTCTCTTCTCTCAATTTTGTTCAACTTTTTTTATATTTATTCTATTTTTTTCATGATAAAATCAGTTGCCGCAAACCTCTCAACTTCTCCATCACATTCTTTTTTCAATCGTGCGTTTCGGAATCGATAAACAACACGTTTTCAAATTTTGTACAAAATAGTTATGAAAATTACCATTATCTTTTTGACAAATTTTATTTTTAAATATTTAATGTAAAATAAACACGTTCAATAGCGCATGTGTTATATATATATATATATATATATATATATATATATATATATATATATATATATATATATATATATTCAAGATTTTTTGTATTGTTCATTTCTTATCTAACGTAAAACCCAAGTCTCTTTTCACAATCCTTACCCTCTGAACTCGCGATATTTCAGGTGTTTATCATATTCTTCGTTATGAATTACCTTTTTGAATAGCTGTAGTCGCATTTGTTCACTTTTTTCAACACCACAAGTAATCCTTTTGTAAATCATGTCCTCAAGTCGGCAAGATATCCCATGTACATTAACAAGGTAGCTTACGGAACAAAATTTGCCGCAAACGGATGAATAGATTTAGCAAGAAATACAATCACGGCTCAAGCGTTTTTCCTTCTTGGTATCAGGATTGAAGAAGGCATAGCAACACATAAAGAAGGAAGATTGAAAAGAACAAGAAAATTGACTCGGACCACTGGGCTTCCTTCCCCTTGGCTTGCAATGCTTCTTTGCAGTAAACATGCCTCATCATAAAGCTACTGGATCGCTATTGAAGTCCGCGAAACCATTCCACAATACAGGAGGTGAAGCAGTTGCAGTCTTGCAGACCAAGTACTACGGAGTGAGCAACTGCAGCGAAGATGGGCAAATTGGTAAGTAGCTGAGGATGAGGGCGCCATATTAAGGACCCCCATATTAATGCCGTCCATTTCAGAGTAAGCTAGCTGCAGCAAATCTCACATTATATATAGATGTAAACTGAAAGTGCGAATCCTGGAAAGGAAGACAAGTCGCCAGCTACTCAGGCAGACTTTGGATACGTTTGTAGAGACCAAGTGGTTGGTTTTTGTAAGTTTGTGCTGGTGAAAAGGAGAGACAAGAGAAAGCGAGGGGACAGGGTCATGGGCTCCTAGAGGAGCTTCTTGTGTTTGGTGTTTGAATAGTTTGGCCTCCAACACAGTCCTGGCTGTTGCTTTGCCTGAACAGCTCCTTTGCGGCAAAACTTTGTTAGCCCCCATCAATCACTTTTGCCTGGGGCATGAGAATGAGAATATGTTCAGAGTTCAAGATTAAAAGTTTATTCCTTTTTATGGGCTATTTAGTTTAGTTCTGTTTCCAATAACCAGGTGTCGCATTAATAATACCCTATGCTTCACTGTTTTCCATGGAATACTTTGTTGAGTCGGCTATTCCACGCAGAGTTCCACATTCTCGGTGCCCCAAACCATGAATCTCCGTGAAGGTTGATGCGTGCGCAGATATCACCATCCCGTTGCAAGCACCCATAATTGGCTCGAAGGATACCCACATAAGTATGGATCTCTTTAGATTGATCAAGTTGGTAGTGGTGGTGGTATATATGTAAAAATATAAGCCTGAATCAATCTGGAAGGGCATCACATTTGAATTGCATGGGTCGCAAGTGGATGGAAAGTAGATGTCAAATAAATAGCAGGGATTGAATGTAGACATGTCGAAGAATACATTTATCGAGGAAAAATACTGTTTGTTAATGATTTCATTGGGATGATTACTTAACATCTCCTAATCTTATGTTAAAATAACTAGTACACAAAAAGAGTTAGCCCTAGTGGCTTAGCCACATATAAGCAAAGGTGGGCACGTGCCCTACCTTGACTTAAGAACAATGGAAATTTTTATACATAAAAGATAAAATCTATATGTAAATGTTAAGGTGTGCCTTACTCATATGTAGTGTCATTAGTACAAAAATGACCTATAGCGTCAGTTATTTTTGACATATCTCATTGGTTATAAACGGACGACTAAGCAGGTGACACTAAAACTCAAAAATTTTATCGTTGGTTCTTTTAGCAAATTGAAATCCACGACATACATATATCGTCACTTGCATGTTACATCCAAACTGACGAAATAACACACAATATTCGACGAAAATGTAGTTCCTCCTAGTAGTTCCTCGTTGGTTATTCCACGTAGAGCTGACGAGGTAATATTCAATTTGTTGTCGGTTTACAAGGAAATGATGAGGTAATGCTTAATTTATAGTCAGATTCTTATGTAATAACCGACGAGGTTTCATTGAATTAATAGTGAAAGTAAGATATTAGTCATCAGTTTTGTTTGAAAAATCGACGAACTAGGTATATGTAGTCGGTTTCTTATGAAATATTTGACGAAATATGTTTATGTTTTTTTATATAGTAGTCCTTCAGACTTGTTGTTCGTCTTCTATCCTTTCTGGAGCCTACAGTTCATAAGAACTGCAACAATTCATCAGAACTACAGGTTCTTCAAGCATCGCAGCTTAACAACATGTCAACAAACATGCACAAGCTCCATTGATTCAACTCAACATTCTATTTATTTTCACTTTAATGCACACACATATGCATGAACTCACAACTTAATCGATTCAGTTCTCATCTACACATTCAATTTCATATATATACACAAATACACATCATAATGTGAACTCGATAACATCCAATCTTCCTCATGTACTACACATTCAATTCATACACACATATGAATGAACACATATACACATCAACTATCATAGAGTTTATGCCACATATATAATATATAAATAAAATATTTGACATCAAAGTTTGAATACAAATATAAACCAACCATCTCAATTGTCTAACATGTCCACATGCTTGATGAAGTAGTTTTCCCACTCTTCGCGTAGGTCATTCAGACACTCCAATGTATAGGCTTTAGTAATATCAAAACCTGCAAAGAGAATAAAATATAGTTCTAATTAGATTTGATTATTTGTATTATCAAACAAGACTATTTTGATGTTTATGATCCAAGACTAATAACAATAACTTCTCTATACATTTGATATCTAGTAACACGTTCCAGACAGTATTGTCCATATACAACACCACGTAATATATGCATGCTTGATCATTGTCTTGTACAAGGCACTGTAGATTTACAATTATGTTAATATATATAATTCAACTGAGTTGGTAATATATATACATTGAAGTGAGATGACTATATACATCAACACTCCTCTAAGATACTAATTTCTTTATCTAGTTTCCCTCCGCTAGAGTGGAATGCTTTTATACCCCTATAAGTTAAATTAACAAATATGCTGCATTATAAAACTTTCATATGATACATGTATTAATAAATATGTTGATCATGGAAAAAATATTGACGCATGAATAGACAATTTCATTGAGCTGTTAGTTTTATATCCAAAAGATCAAGAAATACATATTATAAATCTTGTGAACAATCACTGACAACTGCCAATATTTATTTCTGAGTGATTAGATAAATAAAATAAAAATTAAATTCCATGACATTTGTATATTCATAAGTTAAAAATATAAACAACAAGCATAAAACTTATAAAATGTTGAAAGGAGCTATGATCATGGTCTTAGAAGTACTAAAAACCTACATCATGATATTCACATAATCATTGATGCCACTCAGATCTCTATCTACATCGATAATCATTAATGACATTAGAAATGCCACATTTGATTATCTAAACTCAACATTGATGTAATACATATGACTGAACATATATATGCAATAATCATTTAATATATAGGAAACATTAATAAAATATGTGTTTTTCACATATAATGAGGTATCCTGACTCACCGTATCCAAAGTTCTGTCATTGACGTGTTGAGTCACTGATAATGAAATGGCTCAGAAACACCTATAAACACTATAATAATGTTGCGATCTATACCTAAGACCTCTTCCTAAAGGTCGATCATCAATTTATCTGATGGATATGTATTATCTAATCGTGTTGTCAATGACTTGTAGGGCCTAAGTAGTCGAACAACTTCTATGGAATAAAATGTGGGGCCAGAGACTTTGGAACCCTAGGGGACTTCTTAGATCTTTTGGTATGCATCTATATTACCATATTAGCTTTCAATTATATATAAATTCAATATAAATTTGTCATACTACAAGAAATACAACGAGCCATTTGGGCCATCTAGCAAAGCCACTTTCTACCTCTCCGACTATGGTGTCATCTGGGTGCTCGTATGGGAATAATGTTTCTTTCCATGCTAGAATGACATGTATAACGTACACACGCACATGATCAGTGGGAAGGGGAACACCATGAACTATATCAGCGTGTGGAAAAACCTTGGCATCTTCCACGATGTTGTATGATGGAACATTGATGACAAGACAATATTTTCTAGTCACCTACAATTTTGTAAAACACAACATTTTGATAGAGGAGATCGTGAGGCGTCAAAAGCCTTAAAATTATCAAAGGCTGCAAATATCAATATTTGCACCTCCTCATGGTCCACTATCCCTTTCTTTAGAGATTCACACTTTTGCTGGGATGAGGCAAAAAATGATTTTAGTCCAAACCTAGCTCCAGATGTAACATCCCTGAACTGGTTTATGCCATAAACCTAGAAGTTTTGCTTAAATAAGTTATTTATAAACTTGTTTTAATCTTTTGAAAAGTAATTAAGACTCAAGGAGAGTTTAATTTTCAAGTTTCAGCTTATTTGCAAACTATTTGTGCATTATATGATAGTTTGGGTGTAAATTGCAATTTACCCAAGATGAGGGGTTATATTACAATATTTCACATTTTGAACGTGCCTCAAATTCTTTAGCATCATAAGAGAGAGAATGATGATAAGGGGTGGCTTGTGAAAAGCCTAAGTTCCAAGTTGGAGCTTGTTTGAATAATGCTTGTGCCTTGTGTACCAATTTCGATGCAAATTGCAATTTACCCAAAATGTAGGATTGATATGTAAATTACCAACTCTAGAGTGTCCACACTCTCTCTTAGAATCATATATAGGAGATAGAAAGAAAGAGGCACCATGTTTGAATCATATTTGAGTGATGGTATTCTTGGTGATGAAAAGACCAAGAAGTGTTGTATAGTTAAAACCCTAAAATTGAGTTGTATTGAGTTGTAGAGCTTATATGGGAGTGCCTATTGGCCAAGAAGCCATAGAGGAGGTCCCATATCGTTTTATCAACTCTTGGCAAAGGCCATGATGAGTTAACCACCTCAAGAAGGTGATGAATATCGGTTTACAACTTTCCTTGGAAAAGTTGTATCAGTTTGTGAATAAAGTGATGTTGGGTTGAAATATCTTGTTCAACAAGATAACTAATGGCCGAAATATTATCCCTAGATTATCTCTAATATTTTTGCATGTCAATATAAATATGTGTGCATGCATGGACATGTTTCAACCCATGCATGGACATGTTTCAACCCATGCATGGACATGTTTCACCTAGTAGTATAAGGTGATGACTCCTCTTATACACTCTCTCTCATGAACCTGAATTATATATACCACTCCTTTCACCTACTAGTGAAACTTTTCGAATACTATCACTCTCTTTCTCTTGGATATTGTGCATAGTAGTTGTGGATAAAGTATTAGCTCGAGCCTTAAGGTTAAGGTGAAGCCATGGTCATCTTCAACCTTGGTTGAAGCATGATTCTCGAGTTATGATTCTTCCTTTCTTTTCTTCACCAAGTTCTTATCTGTGGTGATTCTTTGCATTTATAGGAGTTGTGAACAAGTCTAGGTTCTTTTATAAGTTTATCTTCAACCTTGGGAACGTGAAGCTTTGGAGCTTTGAAGTTGTTCTTGAGGCGAGTTATATAACTTGAACCCAATCATGTTATTATTCACCTTCAATCTTGCTATACTTGTTAATCTACTTTCAATTTTGATTTTTCTTGAATGATAGATGATTCTGTGAGTTCTAATAGTTGCATAGGACTATTTTCCATGTACTAGAAAAGTAAGGGATGAAATTCTAGAGCTTGATGATGATGACATCTAAGTTTGTTGTTTAAATTTTGACAGAAGCACGGGAGTGCTATGTTAAAATGAGAAATGTCTCATATCATTATAATATGTCTAACAATGCCAACAACTTTTGCAAGTTAATTAATTTGTTAGGTTTGTGATTGCATGTAAGTAATGGTATGTAAGTGAAATTCTATGACCAATATGTCTTAAAATTTTGATCTAAACCCTTTTAGTATTTAATTCTCTTAGATTTTCTTAAGTTTCTATTTAGTCGAATAACAAACCAAACCAAACTTTTCTAAACCAATCTAGAGTGATGAACTATAATATGCCTATTCCTAACAATTCCCTTCTCACTTGGATGATCTCAATCACACCTAACAAACCCATATACTTGTGGGGTAGTGCTTGAGTTTATAAATTTAAGACTTGCACATTTAAGCTAACAATAAGGATCTTCAAACATTGGGATCAACATGTTTGATGGAAGTCTAGATATTCTACAATCATGCCTCAATCTACATAGTCCTTATTTAATCATTAGGATTTAGGATTTAATCAATCAATGTAAGAACATTGTTTGTGGTGGTGATTCTCTAGACCGTCAATGCCCTTTATGTTTTGATTAACTATGTTTATTTATGTACTTTTGTGTCTATTATTAGGCATTAGTCAACCTCTTTGAAATTGGAATTTTCTTTCTATTTACCGCAATTGGTTTGGATTCAATGCCAAGAATTTGTCATCTCTTGACATCAATACCTTAGTATACTAGACATTGACTTGTTTATTGCATCAAGTTAACAACCTATTTTATAAGGTTAAACTCTAAGACTTTCCCTAGTGAATTTGTTGTGTCTGCAACTTCAGGCATAATATTTTGGCATTGTTGTTGGGGACCACACATTGTTTCTCAAACTCGATCACATGTATATATAACATTTTTTTATTTCATAACTTTAATCCAGTTCATAATTCCTTAGCTTGTTTATAAATTTTAGTCTTGTTTTGTAATTTTATTCCTTCCTTCTTTTTTCCCTATTGCATCTTGTTCTGGTAGTGTATCTCCTCCTACCGTGTTTTCATTCTGGTAATACAAATTTTTAGTTATTTTTGTAACTTTTAGTCTATTTCCATAACTTACTTTCTTAGACTATTGTAATTTGTTTTCCTTCTGAGACCCATTCCAGTAGTGTGTCTCACCCTTCTACCGAGTTCTATTCTAGTAGTACTGCTTTTTACTTTGTTTTTGTAATTTTATCTTGTTCATAATTTCTTATCTTATCCTTGTAATTTTTGTTCTTTTGTAAATTCTATCTAACCCCTTAAGTTGTTTTGGTTTCTTTACTTAATTTGTATTTTATTATAATTTATATCTTTTTCCTTTCTCCCTGCCTTAGATTTTATTTTGTTATTTGTTTTTTTATTATTCAGATGGAGTGGTCAACACATTATGGTTCACAATGCCAATTGTGTGGTTATTACAGCCATACATCACTAGATTGTCCTAATGTGTCCCTTCATGTTATGGGGGAACCTTATAATATGTAGTCATGCTACCAAGGTGGATATGATGATAATTACAATCCACAACGATTTGAATATTATTATGAGGAACAATGCCACAAATATCAATATGAGGGGTGTTATGACCAAGAATGTCATCATGGGTATGGGGAGGATAACCAACCAAATTTTAGGGGTTGTGAACCTTATTGTGAATGTCTATATACACATTAACAAGAGGAACAAATTAAATCCCTAAAAAGAATAGTAGCAGGGCAACATGAAATATTAGAAAACCAACAAACCATATTATCTACTTTACTAGAACCCCAATCAAAGAGACCCCCAGAGAAATAGAGAAGTCTCAAATAATTTTTCTCAACAGTGACAATGATGATCCCACATTTATGTCATTTTTGTTGGATCATACCTAAACACCACTGACCAAGGAGTCACACCCTTCATGTATTGAGTACGTTGGTATTCCAACCCTTGCACTAGAGACTTTGTTACTTTATTATGCAAAGTCTAAGAAAGAGAAGAGTCCTTATTCTAAAGCTCCAACAACTCCTCATATCATTGACATGAATCCAAATTTTACTAAATGACCAATCCACTTGGGTTGAACCCTTTTTGGATAATAACTTACCACTCTTCCACGATAAATCAATAAATATTTTTGGATAAAGGCTTCCTCACCATGAGCCTTACACTCTTCCACAACCAATTTATTTTCCACATATTACAGTTCTAGATGGGGAGTCACCACCACTTCTCCCCTTGAATATAGTCACATACCCCAATCATTGATTATAAAGATGATATCCCATTTTATTTTCTCCTGAATCCTTGGACAAAATCTTACATAAAGGAACCTAAGCCACATGCTATATCAACAAGGTTCACTAATCTTATTAACCACAATTTTAATTGCCTGATTTTTAGGAGAGTAAAAATATTTATGATGTTGATATAGTTCGAATTGTTGCTTTTATATGAGCACCACTTCTCCTATATACAAATCAATATGACGGAGGGCAATTTACATTCATCATTAACACTTCCTCCACTATTGCAGGGAGATTTTTTGATCTTATTAGAAGGATTGAAAGGCAAAAGGAAATATGAAAGCCCTTTTGAGCTTCCATTACCACCCAACCATTGCATGCACTATGAAGCTCCACTAATCAAGGTTTACTTGTCATATACATTCAATTCATCTGGACATTCTTTGAGTTACCAGGGCCTATTGATGATCTCCACACTTTTCTCCCCTCCATTCTAGATTTATGTTTACCTTGGGGCAAGCACAATTTTAATTTTAGGGTGCAGGTGGGTGGAACGTACTCATTACACCAACACTAGTATTAAATTTATTTCATTTTCCATTATGTTATGTCTTTCAAATTTTCAAAAATTTCCCGTTAGTGTTTCCCCTTATCTATATGGACACACCTTTATCTAGTTTTCCATAATGATATGCATGTTTATTAATATACCCCCTTGAATGATGCAACTTCTTTAATAACATAATTTTATAAACATACCATTGATATAAATTATCTTGTCAACTAGGACTGAATTAAGACCATTCCTTGGAAAAGATATCAAGCTGTAGAGGACTGAAAGGATTCAAAATCAATGCTTCCTTATCTAGAGTTATAGATTAACTTGAAAATTTTCTTGATTTTGCATAACTAAGAACTAATTGACCCAATGTATGATGCTCTAAATGCACATAAATCTATGAAAACAAGTTGCACAAAGAACAAACTTTCGTACATGTCATCGATAGACTTCTTATCTCTCCATCCACAAAAGAAAAAAAAATCCAAAGTCGCAAAACCCTATGTTCAGTGTGGCACACCTCCCCCCCTCTTCTACTTCTTCCATACCCTTGCAACTAATTAGGGCATACCATCAAAAAGATGCCAATGAGAAGAAAAAGATGAACTACGCTCAATGTAACTACAACACATAAATAAAAAGATGTCAAGTAAACAAAGGAGAGATGATTCTTCTTCCATACCTCCCTTCACTTGATTTTATACCCAGGGAAAAAATACAAGAACAAGCCATGTTCTTTTGAAATGACTCAGAAGGATATGTGGGAGTCTATATACAAAGGGAATATGAAATCTATTTTATTGGATGCTATAAAATTGAACAAAATTATGTAGTAATCTTAAAGTTGGCAATATGAAAATTGTATTCACTGAATCTAGGGAGTCAAGGTTGATTAGCCAAATAAGGTAGAGGGACTCAAGTGGTGTTATTTGAGTAAGGATTATTGGCCAAAAGTATTATGTGGAAGTGTCTTAAATTTAGAATTTCTCAGGAGAGCAGTGTTCAACTCTAGGGTATTTTGATGAGTGCAAACTCATCATCTTTGTAAACATATATTAGATCTTTATTTTGTTGACTATTGCATAGTTTAGCATAAATTATCTTAGTTTATCTTTTCTTTCCTTAATTAGAGTTTTACTTGATTTACATGGGTTTTCGTTGGTAAATATCCATATCACTTCAAGGGCCAAAAGGTCCAAGAATCAAAGTCTTCAAATACCATCTTTAGCATCCCAGTCGGTCGACTCTAATGACATGCAAGTTAACAACCTATTTTAGACGGTTAACCTCCAAGTGTTTTCCTAGTGAATTTGTTGTGTGTGCAATGACATGTATCATAAACCCACCATACATGGGGATCCCTCAAGATGCTAACACATATACTATCTTCTTTGATGGGTCTCTGAACTAAATGGGAGCCATAATAGGTGTGGTCTTACAAAATCTTTGGTGGGGGCTACCAATAGCAAGACGACTACAATTTGATGCTACTAACAATGTGACTAAATATGAATCTGGTATCTATGTCACCATCTCTCTAGACAGCAAGGAACATGATTCCTATAGGTCTATGGTGACTCCCTCGTTTCATAGATTGACATCTAGGAGGGTCACACCTTCTCTCTCAAATCTAACACACTTACTCAACTAGCTTATTGCGTGGTCATAAACAATGCATTCGACAATGAAGGAAGAGCTTGTTTTGGCGACATTAAGATGTACCTATAAAATCAAGTCATTCTTGAGAACCTCTCCTTAGATAGATATTGTCACTCAAACAACAAGCCTTGTAGTATGTTCTAAGGGTAGAACATATATACCACAGATCTTACAATCAAACTCTTCTTTGATGCATCATCAAGTTATCAGTAGTAGCTCTAATGAAAGAGGTACATGCAGGAACATGTGTCACACAGATGAATGGTGTTACACCCCAATCTCACAATTTCCTCAAATCATGAGATTAGGGCATAAGATAGGATTTATAATTAACACAAAGAACACCCTTAACTTTTTCTTTCCTTAAAAACTCTTGTTTCTTCGCATTGAACCACATAAAACATCTTAACAAGGGAATTCGAACATTTCTTTTACTAATCAGACTTTAACAGAAAAGATACATATATAAACATTCATGATGTCTTTCACAACTTGTGCACATAAACCTTGTTAATTAGCATACATATCAAAGAGGAACAATATTACACATCGTAATTACAACTCTCTCTCTTATCTCTTACTGAGGACCTAGAGTGACAAGGACCGACTGACTCAACTAATCTCATACTTGACTCCTGTGGCAGATCTACATTGATGCTCTGACCATCTTCAAGTCCACGCGATTAACCCTAAAATGTTTGAGTAGAGGGGTGAGCCTACTCGCTCAGTGAATGAGTACTTCATGGAAACAGACTAATGCACTAATGTGATCAAAGATATAATTTGAGTAAACGATATGAAATTTAACAACAATAAATACTACACTGAGCAGTTCTAAAACAATATAATTGAAATAGCAAAGAATATAAATATTGCATCCAAAGAATAACTACTAGAAAACTATGCTCTAGTCTTTCTTAACTCTTTCATTTATAAGGAACTCTGTGAACCTATATGATCATATTTTAGATTATGCCCTAAATATATGCAGTGTACTCTGCATATAAAGATCCGCAACAAGTCCATGCTACGGTCCCACCGTACAAGACTTAGCGACACACCTGGGAAATGCTAAGTCTGACTTCTGTCCTGGTCTGCGTCAGGACTCTCAGGCTCTCACGGCCTCATTGCACTCTCAAAGAGTGTACTCTAGACTCCTCCTTAAACCTGAGCACACAGGCGGAGAGTCACAGGGTTACCTTCGTGACGCTGCACGAATTGTGTTAGATAACCAAGTTTTCTTTCTTTTTCCCAGTGCCACCGTGACACACGCACGGATTATTGTTAAACACTGCTTTTCTGCCCTCGTGCCACCGTGACACACGCACGGATTATTGTTGAACACGAGTCACCGACCATCTAGTCACACGCTAGTAGGTCGTTTCACCCCAAGGTGCAGACCTCACGAGGGGTTCTACGGCGTTAGGGCACCTATGTCTATACTTGATTAACAAATAAATAACTAAACAGGAAAAAACACATTTACATCATTTGTCATCTTTAAACATGATTCAGTAACATCCCCTTCTAGGGCATGTCATATCTCAACACCTGCAATTTACGAGATATGTATTGAAATATAAGAAGCCCTGCAGTATGTGAATATCATTTTAGGGAGAACAAGCATATAAAGTTAAATGCACTAGAAACATACAATTTAACAATTAAGCATCACCACATCTCATATCGAGACCTTTCATATTACCATAGCATGATTCATTGAACACCCTATCCTTAGGGTTTCATTTGCCTTATTCATTCATCACATGCCAACACCCTACTCTTAGGGTTGCATTTACCTCATTCACTTGTCACATGGCTCTCATAAGGATTTCATAGGATATAAGCATTCACTAAATAAAGACTGTTTCCAACAAATCTTATATAATCAATATAGATATGAAACCATGGAAATTTAACTAAATTTAGGTTTTTCCATATCATCACTGCGATATCATGTATCCAGAATAAGATTCAATTAAGATAACCCACGAGGTACATCCTCACCACTTATAGGATTACTAGTCCTTTTTAATAAGGTTGAAACTCTAGCGATATCTCAATTAGGTCAAACCCTAATTACATTATTTGATATAAATCTAAAATCATCTTTACTAGGAAGTGTTGTATACGTATCTGATATGAATCTACCATTTAGGAGTCATTCAAACAGAGAAGGGATCCATATCATATCAATTTACAATAACTTAATCAAATGGACATTTCAGGATTTAGAATTCACATGCTAAGCATTTAGGGATTTGGATGTTATAATCAAATTCGTGCATTAGAATGTTTGAAGGAAGAACCCACTCACCCTAAGGTGTGAAAACACCTCACAACTGCAGCTCAACTCAGGGAATCTCGAATTCCCATCAAATCCCTAGCAAATCTCCCAATTCTTCTTCCATTCAACTCGGGAACCTTGAAAAAGAGGGATTATGAAGAAAGGGTGAGAAAAGAGGGAATTTCGACATCCTCTTGGATCAAATCAGAGCATGGACGGAATCTTGACATGAAAGAGAAGATTCACCATAAAAGTCTATGCAAGGAATCCGAACTTACTTGATTTCACCCTTCCTGGAATCGCAAAACCCTAATTCAGCAATTCCCCCACTTTCTCCACTCAAGCCCTAATTCTCCCTCTCTCTCTAGGAGCTCGTTTCTCTGGAATGAATGACGAAGAATGAGAGCTGCTTGTGTGTGTGGTCGTTCATATAAGTCAATTGAGCTGCTTGGGTCAATTGCATATTGACCCAACACTTAACTTTAATTATATAGGCTGAATATTCAGTTATACAAAAGTTACTGTCATTCGTTTATTTCAGAGATCAAACATTCTCCAACAATTATGGGAATTTAGAAAGTTGTTTATAATTGATCTATAAAGCTTTAGTTAAAATTTGAGATCATTTGGAGTTACCAATAAATAATTAAAAATAGAACAGTGCACTGCTATATTGCAGTCTGCAGAATATATTCGGCCGAGTTTGTCCTGCACAAACTCGACCGACACCCTTACTGTAGGGATTCAAAAGTCATCCAAAAATTACGCCAATTTTACAGAGTGTCTAAAATTGTATTTATCAAATACTGTTAAAATTTGAGATCAATTGGATATACCAATAAAAAGATAAAATTCAATTACCACACTGCTGTAAAATTCTGAAATTGTGATCGGTCGAGTTTGAAACTCGGCCGACAAACAGGTCAGAGAATTCTTCAAAAATTCTGATATTTTCTAATGTTGTTCGCATTTTATATATCTAAATCATATCCAAATTTGAAGTAAATCAGAGTTACACATAAAATACTAAAAATCATTTAGTGAGACATTCTACTTATCAAATTCTGTATTCATGCATTATCAAAACCCTATTTTGGGCCGATTAGGGTTTATGTTTCTCAAACCCTAATTCTCAAGACAAAAGAACATTTAGACTTCTTATCATAGTTAAAACATCCTAATTGTGTTATCGTCATTAATTAGATTTCAAGAATGATTATTCTAATTAATCTTTGCAATTGTCTAGGTAAACCCTAGTTTACCAATTAAGCTCAGATGGGGTCGTAACAAATGGAGTCATTCTAGCCAAGAAGATGCAACTCATAGGATGATACCATAACACCATGGAAAAGACTGATACCAATTTGTCTACAAATGTTGAGCATGTCAAATCCATGGAGTCTCATCCATTCACCTACATATTAGCTTTACAATATGGCCATGCCTTGGCCGTACTCAGCTTGAAGTATCGACATGATCGACAAGATCAACCCTAAAGAATCAAGCAACAATTGCTTCATCCTAGTCACAATTACTTTACCAAGTGGGTATTTGAACGACTCAAGGGTATTCATGTGAAAGTCCTTCTAATATTTAATCACTACTCTTACTTGTGATTGGGAATGGTGTCACAACCCATGGCGATCACTTTATATACTATTTCTTTATTGCATCAATTTTTCTATCACTATAGGGCTTTTAATGATACCAATTCCTTAAACTAGTTGAACTTCATGGCAATCAATGTGGTTGTAAGTCTATTTGAAATCATATTTTGTTAATATGATTAATTCCATGGGATAGACTGTCTCCCTCACATCTTTGTATTAGATGACATGCTTAACCCTTTTAATGGTTACTAGTAATATTTTTTGTGACAAATTCAACAAATAGCTAATGTGGTTAAATCAGGCAACATGATTTTGGTAGAAAGAAACATTTAACTAAGAGAAATGCAAGTAGATGTGATATTAGAGAACATCATTATTTTACTCATACCAATAACTTGTAATAAATTCATTCATATAAATGCTTGTAGTTGACCTAGAGAGAGTTTCACTATTAAATAATGACATGAAGTGTGTTGAGCTATTAATATAATTGATTTCTATAAAACCCATATTTCTTTGATGGTCTAGTCTATGGGCTCAACATATCATGTAAAACATACAATTCTACGTTGGAAGACCAGTAAGCGGCTTGAGTACATGTCTAAAAACCCAAATCCATATCAACCATAGTATAAGCCTTGTCATTGAAACATATAGTATTATGTTGATAATGTGTCATATGTATGAGATGCATGAGGTAACTAGGTAAGTTATTCATCTATTTCTAATTCAATAAAAAAATATTTTACCCTTATAGTATATAATTCACTTTTATCTTGAAATATATTTTTTATCATATAGGTACAAGTTCATGAGCAATTATTTTGTATGACGATTTCTCAACAGAGTAACAATTCAACAACAAGGTTTTTTCTTCACTTAATATGTATTTGAGTTTTAGGATTTGTAGATAAGCCAGTTACTAATCTTCTAATGAGGATGGAACAAGCATTATATTCATAAATTACCAACAAAGTCTACACAATATGGACTTATTGGAACAAGCCTTATATTTCTAATGCTCTATTAATAAGAAGTATTAGAAATATAATATACATAATTTTGTCACACTAAAAGTAGAAATCTGAGAGAGAAACTAGAAACTAATATAGTCAATATCATATCAAGGGGGATATAACAACAATGGTCCATTTCCTTTAAAAGACTACATGTTCCGGAGCATGCCCCTATGCTAGAGAGCATTATAGGGACAACCAACCCAACGAGGAGGCAATCAACCACAAGATTGTGAATCATGGCCAAGTACACATTTCTTTTGTTGGTGGTGTCATTCTGCATCTATTCATGGAAACATCGAAACATAATAATATTTAGATTTTAAACTTTATTATTTCCATTTCCCTTTTTATCATACAATTTAAAATATAAATTTCCATTTTCATAATGGGACTTTAAATCTTGAATATCACTATGTAAAAAAATTGATATGGGCCATATAATTTTTATCTGTAGAGAAAAAAAATTCAAATTTATAATATAAATTTTTTATTTATCTTAATTTGATAGTCATAATTCCCCAACAATGTACTAGAAACCACATGATCATAAATGAATTTCCATTATTTACATAATCATATATTTTTATAAAAATTAGAAATTAATAATAAATAAATGATGTTGTAAAATAAATACTTGATAGACTATTACTTCAAACATATTAAAAGAAGGAAAATTGAAAAAATTATAGTTTCCATATTGGTAGATAACTATGTTAAATGTTTTGAAAAAGTGCTCTTTTTTGGTACTCACTAGGATTTTTTTAGATTTCTCAAGGAATGAAAATTTCCACATCTGATATAGTTAGTTCTTGCACTTAAATAAGTATTTCTCATTTTTTTAAAGTAGACAAGCAACACCTATGTGGGCTACAAATGAAACACAAAAACATGGGAAGTTCTCCTCATCTACATGAAAATAGACTAATCAACGGAGATGGACATATGATTGTGACATTTTGGTATTAGTGTTAACATAATAACTATTTAATAACTCATTTTGGTGACATGAAGCATTGATTCAATTATCCTTCATGGAAGTATTTATCCTTTTAGGCTATATGTTTGACTGATGGAGCTATTGATGGTTTGGATGCTAGAAAAAACGAAGAAATGGAAATATTTGTTTATGTTGTACCACCATTATAAAATATATATGAATTAAAATCTCTATATAATATCATTATATTTTTTAATTTTTCATTTTTATTCATGTGTATAAGAGTATTGTTCAAAATTACAATACTTTGATAAAATAATAATGAAAATCTTTTATGTAATAGGCCACCTTGTGTCGATTATTTTGGCACACTTTCACTACTCAACTATTCTTTATGATTTTAGTGTATATAAACAAATTAATAGTGTAATGTAGTGGTTTGAGAAAAAAGTTATATGGATTTTTCATTGACCTTTATGTATTAAATATTTTAGAAAGTGGCTAACCTATGAATGGATATCTTAAAACTATGTTTAAAATCTATTCCATGATATTTTTCCTTATCATTGTAAGATATATAGGGACATATATAGACTCATTTGTATGTGCTATTGTTTATTTTTAGACATCAACTAAAGTACAAATTTTTATGATATTTTAATTTTCATCTTATAAATAATTGAGATGGCTAAAATTAGTCATGACATGTGGAATAGATCAATATGTTTTAGGTGTGGCAACATTAAACGTCTCTAAATTGCACAGTATGAGATCACATCATGTAAGATAATGATTAGGACCTCATACAAAATAAGAAACATGTCTAGCAATTAGAAAAATATGCCAATTTCTTTCAAGCATGTATTCTATGGATAACCCCCCCTATTGTGTCAATAATCATGTTACTTACAAAGTTAACACAGTAATTGTGAATGACTGGAGTATAACTTCAAAAAATGTCATCATTATATTATATAATATAAGTTTCTTAGAGAAATATAGTTAGTAATATGTACACAATATTTTATTAGCAATACAACAAATAATCAATCAACATATTATTATCAATAAGGAAAAATCTGAGTGGAAGCACGTTACATGACTGGTGACCAACAAATTAGCTATACTATTCTACACATGAATCATATTTTATATGCATGTTTAACATTTGAAGATCACTACCCTAGATTAACCATTTGCAAAAGTGAGAGAGTTATACTACATCAAACTATAGATCATATATTGAAATTAGATCACCACATCTACATGCTAGAATTCTTAAATAGAACAAAAACATGTAGAATGCATTGGTTCAAATGGGTGAATAAATCAGCATGCCCATTCAAACATTTTGGACTGAAAAGTTATTCATTCCAACATTGGAGCTTATCAGATAATGTAAAATATTTGATAATAGGATCTTGACAAAATTTTTAGGGGTAAGCAAGATCACGGTATACATGAATAATCTAAGTGAATATTAAAGAATAAATAGCCAACAAGAGAAGTTTTCTACAAGTATATCTATGAGATAAATGTTTCACTTACTCTCTCAAATATGCAATATTACTTGCCTTTTACTCACTTTATATAGATACAAAAAGTTGTTATATTTGAAGTCACTTTGTTATAGGACAAGTGTATAACAAAAAAATGCATGTATCTTCTTTATCATCACAGTAACCAATGCAAAAGATGAAGATTAGGTGAATAGAAAAATTTAGATGGATTAATATTTTTCTTCGTCAACAAATTATGGGTAGGAAAAAATGAGAAGCTAAAAGGTCATTACTTACCATCTATTATTAGAATGTAATAACCAATAATTTATTCATGTTTCTTGGAAAAGGTTATTCGACTTAGGATTGTTACTAATCTAGAAAATTGACAACGTGATGAAAAATAATTAATAGTACATCAACATACAAGAAATCTAGATATGATTAACCCTCATCATATTCATAATGCATAGGTTTAGCATAAGAAAGTATCAACCATATGGCTATGATAACCACTAATTAACACATTAAGGTTATGATCATATTAAGGAGATTATTCCACCTTCAAGGCATCATATAAGAAGGTTAAATGTGAATCTCATCTTTATCTATTTGCATTAGAGTTAGGTTCAACAGAATAAATTATATTAATATTACTAATCAACACTCATACCCAAACACTAACACTTGGCATCCCCATTGGATCATGGATCATAAGGTGAAGCATCGCCATCATATTACATACCATTCTCATGTATGGATCCACACATAACTCAAGGTGTAACCATCAGGTCATAGCATACCACGGTTCAACCACAAAAGAGAGTACTCCATGATTCTATTCATCATTGAAGGAGTTGTTCATAATCAATTACCATCACCTGGTTATATTAGTGATAAGTATAAAGAAATATACTTCATTGGCATTACATATTAACTCCTTTTATTTATTATCAATTATAATCATACGAGGGCAAGGGTAAGACTATATTATTAAGGTAAGTTTTCATTAGGTTTCAACATCACTCATACTGCATAAACTTACCATAAGTATCTATTTGAAGGCCATGATATAGTTTTGATCATATTTGGTCCACATTAACACATGGTTTAAAGAATCATCAAGAAAAGTCCACAAATGTCTCATTTCATGTCACTTTTCATAACATCAAATTGTAATAGTGTTCGTGTATGGAACAAATTGCATCAAACATTACTGATCTAGAGTGATTATGAACATTAAGGGTCATAAGATCATATTGGTGACCGTAGATCATCATTTTAGCACACAAATCATATTAAGTATCATTAGAGGCACAATTCATAAAATATGGTTATTGTAAGGGCCAAGTATGATTAAGCTCGTTTCATATATCACAAGACATACATATTTATTGGTCATGTTTATCAAAGTAAAGTGGAGTCATTTTAGCATAATGGTTGAACATTGAACATCATTAAACTTGCAAAAGAGGACAATTCGATGCCAATTTAGGTATAACAAGAGATCCTAGTGAATTAGGCTCTAAACAAAGGTCCATTGGATAGATATCATTGAATAGATAAATTTTCATATATAAAATGTCACATTTTGACTTACAAATATTTTTCTATAAATTTTTGGAAGAATAGACTTATACATTTCATTTAAGAGGGGCGCGATATATACCACTTGGTGAGTGAGTTGACACTTCATGATCGGTTGGGTGGGCCACACTGGAACCGGCATGGTGTCGCTCCAAGGTTTGCCTCTTTGACTGATCTACTGTGAGGAGGAGTCAGCCTTGACAAGAGACACACCACTGTTGGGCATGTAGAAAATTTGACCTGCTTGACTGGCTGAGTGGGGGAGGGCGTTGAGCCTTGGACTCTGGCCTACGAGTGAGATCCTTAGGTTGAGGCTTTTTCTCCCTCATGGAGACAACCTCACCTATAGACATGGTACAGAGGTGAAGCCTAGTCGGCATAGGGGAGAAAAACAAGGTGGAGGAGTGCTAGCTCCAGGTGACCGACCATCTGGGTTCGAAAGCTTGTCACCAAGATGGTGGAAGCCCTGATTGCATCTACCCAAGGGCTTTTGAGAATGCCAGAGTTGAGAGATAGAATATCCTAGAGCTCAAGGGTAGAGCTAAAAAGGGAATATATGGTGATATGGGTGAGGCAAAATAGAGAGGGAATCCCAATAGTTTCAAACAAGGCTTTTAAGGGGGTCAATGAGGTGTAGAGGTCGCTCAACTCATCCCGCCACAACCACAGTGGGCAGCATGGGAGGAGGGGTACTCCATACCTTCCCTCATAACACATATGGTTGTATAAAACTAGGGATGAGGTTAGGAGGAGGTTGGAAATACTTTTTGGCATTAATTGGGGACAAGAGCCACTGTGGATGCATGCTCTTGAGGTGGTTTTGGCCCTAGGGCAAAATAGCGCCTTATTCCAAGGAAATATATGAACACTGGCTCTCTGATTTGGTGCATATGATGACAACTATAGATCTCATGGCCCGAGGCACATGTTAAAAGATGAAGTGGACCTTGCTGGGTGCGTAAATGGATGGCCTAGAGGAGTAAAAATGTTGAGGCCCATCAAGGAAAAATAGGAAGAAGAAAAAGGTGAAAAGGGGATAGAAAAAGGGGCAAAATCAAATTTCCATCTCTCTTTCCTCAATACATTGATTTGGGTGAAATTTTCATATTAGATCAAAAATTCCATTCTTTATCTTATGGATATGGATTGACACCCATATCAAGATATTTAGTTATCCCAAAAATTCAAACCCATCCTCAAATTTGATTAAGCACTCAACCTTATATAATTGGGTTTAGAATCACAAATTAGCCATCATAGATCATCAATTGAGCAACAAATAACTCCAAAACATCCAATTGATGATTACAGAGGTCAATGAGTCAAATTGAGTGTATTATAGGTCAAGGTGTGCATAGCTGGAGGAGAGAGAAAAATATACGATGTTACAGTATGGACCTTGGTGGATCCACCTAAAGGGGTAAAACTAATAGGGTGCAAGTGGGTCTTCAAGAAGGAGACCTGACATGGATGGTATTGTACAAATCCATAAAGACATATTGGTTGCCAAGGATTTCAAACAAGTTTAAGGTGTTAAACATGACAAAATCTTTTCACTAGTTTCCATTGTTAAACCTATCTGGATTATGCTTGCAATTGCAGTTCATTATGACTATGAGATTTGGTAGATGGATGTTAAAACAACCTTCCTTAATGGGAATATTCATGAGTATGTGTGCATGACACAACTTTAAGGTTTTATAAATCCAATAATGTAAATAAATTTGTAACCTACAAAGGTCAATCTATGGATTGAAGCAAGCATCTCAGAGGAGGTGACTTTAATTTTGACAAGGCCGTCGAAGAGTTTGACTTCAGTCAAAATGAAGATGAAACTTGATTTTACAAAATGTTAGTGGATCATATATGTATTCCATATATTGATGGGAATGGCATCCTTATCCTAAAAATGCTAAAAACCTGACTGGGAAAGTACCTTCTATATGAAGGATTTAGGTGAACCATCTTATATCTTTGGAATTAAGATCTATAGTGATAGATCTAGAAGGATTCCTAACCTAAGTATGAGCATGTACATTGTCAAGACACTGAAGGGGTTCATCATGTAGGACTGAAAGAGAGAAAATTTGTCCATGATCCATGAAATTAGTCTCTCAAGAGACCAGTGTCCTGATTCTTGTAAAGAATAGGAACTCATGAGTAAGATGCCATATGCATCAACTACTGGATATATCATGTACACAATATTATGTACTCATCCGACTATTTTGTATGTATTTGACATGACAAGTGAATATCAGTCAGATTCCAGTGAAGGTCACATGACTATCATAAAGAACATCTGTAAGTACTTGATAATCACTAAGGATCAATTTCTTATTGATGGTAATAAGAAGAGTTATGTGTAAAAGGTTACATTGATGCAAGCTTCCAAACTAAAAAGAATATTAACAATCACAATATGAATTTATGTTTGACCTTAACTATAAGATGCAAAAGCTCTGCGTAAGAGATATTTGTATATTCACAATAGATATATGGATAAAGAAGTTCATTTAGATGAACTCGTGTGAGGTTCCAACCATTGATGACACACTAGAAATATTGTGACAACAATGGAGCTATTGAAAAATCTAGAAAACCCAGATAGCATACTACGACATTTCCATCTCATATAAAAAATTGTACAATGAGGAGATGTGAAGACTTGCAATGTACCAACTAGAAGAAAATGTTGTTAACCTATTATTAAAGAACTTGTGTAGAAGAAACATGAAGGACATGTGATTGGCTCAAAGTGCAAGTGGGAGTATATTGGTACTTATTTCATAGATCCAATCATATGATGATTGTAACGGGGCATCATATACTTGATTTGATCATAGTAAAGGTAGTTCTATTGATTATGTTTGTCTCAGTCATGAGATGAAGAAACAAATATGGTAGATGTCTAAACACTGATACTACATGATGACATATGTCTTTAGGTTAAGGACCTGAATAATGAGATCATATATATGATAAAAGTACATAAATTTTTATGTCCCTAGTTGGATATTATCGTGGATGCAAAATAGGCAACAATAATACATAAGACTACAATGTGTGTTGAGTGATGACACAGTCTCATCAGTCATGATATAGGATATCAAGGCAAACACAAATGTACTTTTTAAAGAATAGTGTACTGGATAGACCCATCTCGAGAGTGATACATGGAGACCATGGAATGGTATTCACAATCATCTCTCAAAGTGATAATGTAGATTTTGGTTCTTAGACTTGAAGTCACTACACTCATTGCATGTCGTCTAATGAACATTGACATGATCCAATGTGAACTTGAATAAGGGTTGCCATAATGGTGGTGCTCGTGTACAATGTGATAGATAAGGATTGACAATAGGTGATGTAGATCGTATTTTTCCCTCCTTAAGGAGTTGATACCAAGACCACTTGATAAGTGAGACTGAGAAACATATGGCCATACTCATGTGACTCAATATTTGATATATGAGCTCACATGCATCTAATATTGTCTTATCTAGTTCAAGGAACATGGATTGAATATTAAGAGGATGACGATTACATGCCTTGAGTTCAATTTGGATATCAGAGACAATCGAGCTATACAATCATTGTAACATTGATCACATATTGTAGGTTGTAGTTTTTCTCCATTTTTCCAATTACTTGGGTAGCAATGATGTGTTTCTAGATACCTATTATTGTTTGTGATGTCATAATATGGTTATGGACATCCACTGGAAATGTAATTTGGGACCTATAGAGTCACACACATAGGATGCACCTAGAATAGGAGTTTAATCATGGATAAGGTTTTACTTGGTTACTAATGTGTTTAGGTAATCATCTTAAACAACACTGGCTGTTAGTTGGCTACCTGGAGTGTTCACTCAGCCAATTGGGAATGCCAGTCGATCAACTGAAGTGTCTAGTATATTGATAGGACAACTAGTAGGAATAGATTAAGGATTTGATGCTGACGTCATGACATGCATTAATCATTGCATTCAAAGATAGTTTGTCTACAAATAGGACAAATATCCAACCGACCTACTAGAGTGTCCAGTCGACCAATCGGGATGCCAGGTGACTGACTGTGAGTCTGGTGATCGATTGGTGATTCACAACATTCGAAAATTCATGAAACCCATCCCATTGTGTCTCTGAATTTATGGAAACACTAGGTCATCCACTCCTATAGAATAGAAGGGTGGACAAGGCTATCAACAATCATGTATGACAAGACTCTTCATCTCAAAATTGTGGTAATCTAAGAGTTAGAGGAATCTTATCTGTAAAAGGGAGAGATAGCCAAAGGGGAGACAAGTCGACTCTATCTTGTTGACAAAATGAAGGGCCAAATCCTTCCCATCAGTTCTGGAATAATGATGTGGAGTTCTTGATGTTCTGTGTCAAGTATGTAGAGGTGTGGAGGCCAACTTTATCACACTAGGAGAAAGTTATAAACCATAATCTATTGTGCTACATCATGAGACCCCACCGACGACCGTTCATGTGCTTCTTGAGAATGAAGAACAACTTTGCAAGGATTGTCAATTGAATTGCTCAAAAACCATATATATGCCTTGAAACCCTCCGTCCCAGTTCCCAGTCATTGGCATGATCCACTATTTATGGGGAATATGTCAAGAAATTTTTTCCATCTTCCATATATGTCATCGTACTTCCCTACAGGTGGAACGATGATGGTGGTTGTCCTCCTGTAGGATTTTCATTTCATACCATTTCTTCTTCTCTCAACTTCAGTTTTTTTCTTATATTGGACACTCCATGCATCATTCTTTCATCTATGTTCCTGTTCTAAGATGAATCATAAACATCAAAACTATCAAGAGTGGTGTGTGCTTTTTTTTCTTGTAAGTTTAAAGCCAATGATATATCAACAAGGAGTTTTAAGGGAAAAGTTCCTCAAATAATGGTGGGTCATCTTGCACAAGAACTAGGTTTAATTCATTTAGCTGAATGAGTTTGTTTCATCATAAATGTTAATAAAATGTGGCATTTCCTCCATCAAGGTAGATGGCTCTCTCTCAGGCCTTCAAGGCATTATTCTCATCCAAATGACTGTGTGAAATTTCAAAATGCTTTTCTATAGATTTCCCCTCTTTGGGTCATCATAGGGGATCTAAAAGTAACATTCCTCATCAATCATCTCTATTTGTTTGGAGGTAAGAACATGTGTACCTTTATTTTATTATCATAAAATGACATTTCCAAGGTGCCAATATGCACCCTAATCTCCTTATCGACTATAGATGTGAATGTCCTTCCTAAGGTGACACAAATTGTCACACCCTATGGATCCATGTCTAAGACAATGAGATTTGCTAGAAACACCACTTGCGTCTCCCTATCCAACATCAAAAAGATGTCATTTACCATTCCTCATAACACCTTGATGGATCCATTGACCATTTGCAGAGTGCAGTTAGCTGGCTTCATCTTTTCCAACTTTAACTCTACAATTACACTATAAGGTATGATGTTGACACTAGATCCAAGTTCAAGCAGTGAATTTTAGTAAGGTGGTTGCCAATTTGGTAATGAATAAGAGGAATTGATTGTTTGATATGGAGCTTGCTTTCTCCCTCAACTTGATTTTCTTTGGTAGCCTCCCCATCGTCTTTCTTTTTAAGGTACAAGAAGCCTTGAAAATTTGTCTTAGGATGGCATTTACGTGATGAAATCAAGAAACAGTGTGTTGAACTTCACTTGTCTAATAATGTCAAGACTTTTTTCATTGTGTTTATCAGCTATTTGATGGTGGGTTTTTGCAATGCATCGAGGAATGGGGGCTCAAAAACATTATTTTGCTTGAATAAAATTGAGAATATTGTAGTATCACACTTGGAATCCTCTATGGATCTAGTGGACCTCTTTGTGAAATGCTTGGTGTTGCATTCTCAACAAAAGGTGGTGCACTTGATATCTCAAAGTCAACGGAGGGTGGGAAACTCGATATCACAATTTTACAAAAAGGTGGGATAGAATTTTTTTTAGTATTCTCAATACCTTCACAAGACCTTTTTGATAATGGAACATGAACGAGATATTCGTCAACTTGCTTATCTCTCATTTTGTTCTGATCAAGTAACATTCCACTCCTCAAAATGGTCACCAAATTCACTTTCTCATGTGGAGGAGGGAGAGCTTGTTGCTTGTGGTGGTAGTGGTATCTGATGTTGTTTTTGGTGGTATGGTTGTTGTGAGATTTAGGACTAATGTGGTGGTTGATGTTGTTGAGGTGGTGGTAGAGATATATGTGGTTGTTGTGGTTGGTGGTGAGGTGGAGGGAACTGATAATTGAATTGAGGTTGTTGTGGGTGGAGGAGCATATGGATTAGGAGTGTCTTGGTATGGTTGAAGATGTTGCACTTGCATAGGTAGTGTACCTTATGAGAATTGAGGGGTTACTACTTGTCCACATACATTGTTTGGGTTCACCAAAATTTGGGAAGGAATCCTCCCCTCCTCTCAAAGAGAAAGTGTCAAGGCCAGTTGATCAAACCTTTGTCCAAGACTATCGATGCTTCATCCATGTGTAGTCACATCTTTCTTAACCTCATCAATACATATTAGTCTTCCAAGAACTTCAGTCCTAAATCATGAGCTATATGTTTTTCCTAGAATTAGCCTTAGTTGGTCTTACACATATTCACCTTGTTGTTTCCAATAAAAATTTTGGGTGATTTCTCCACTCAGGTGTGTAAGAATTTGACATGAGAGCATGGTTTCTGTGGTTTCCAAAGGATCACATAGTCTTCACTTATTCTTCAAGAGAATCAATGGATTGCATGGAATGAATAGGGTTGCCTCCCATTTGACTCTTTATAAATCCATCATGTCAGATAGATTCATCATTAATCATGGGATCTCTTCACTTGAAAAATGAGGTGGTGGAGTAGATGTAAAGGAACCAATGTTTCTATCATGGTCACTTGTATACGTTGAGGCTCTATGATTTAAATTCTCTTCCAGTTGTTCAAAGAAAGGCGAAGACTCTTCCAAGGGATTTTCTATGAATGCACCACTGCAAGATGAATCTACTACCACTAACTTCATTTATGACAATCTAGAGTAGAAGATGAACTAGGTTAATGGTACTTCATGATGATGGAAATCCCTCAAAAGATTTTGGATACTCTCCCATCCCTCGTGGAATTGTTCATGACCCATTTGAATAAAAGTTATGAAGTTCCTTCTCATCTAGGGAAATTTTTCTATTGGATAATACTTTTTTAGAAATTCATTTTAACTTCCTCCCATGTCATTATCTTAGTCTTTTTGGAATAGCATTCCTTTGCCTTATACTTCAATGAGAATGGGGAAAATGTGAAGAAGTTGAGTCATCAATAGTGGTGATAAGAGTGTAGAAGGTAGAATATGTCTTCAAGAAACTGTCTATATGCTTATAGGGAATCCCAATCTCTATTTCATAGAAATTATGAAGAAGCCTCAACAAGGATTTTGGAATTGAGATCAGACTGACATTTGTTCCACTCTTGTAGCAATAGGAGTCATGTGGTTTATTCATGTAATGTAATCATGGAGAGTTTGTGGTGTGAGTGCATCTGGGTAACCATTTGGTTGCACTTCTTTGTGATCTTCATGGCTTGGTGTTTCACTTGAATGATGCACATGTTCCTTCACCTTATTTTCCATTTCTTGACTTCTGTAAGAAAGAGTCAACAAACAAAGAACATCGTCAGTACTTGCATTGTCACCTCCAAAAGCATAACCAAGTAAAAAAATAAAGATAGCAATCAAAAATGAAAAAATGTAGCAAATAATAAAGAATAGCAGGGGTGAGGGGCACAATAAAAAGTAAAAGGGAAACAGCTACCTAGCTCCTAAAAGCCACTCCACAACAACGACACAAAAAATCTTGACACATACAAGTAACAAACATATATATAATTGCCCTAATAAGCAAACTCCAAACACACACAAAATTGTCCCACAAGTACATGAGGTTTAACTATAGCATAGGGAGTAGGCAAGTTAGGAGTCGATCCATGACGAGTGGGGTAGTATGGTAAGCTAGGGTTTCTTCTTTAGGTATATAGAGAAAGCGAGTAGGGTTGTTTTGGTTTGGTTTGGGGTTTTTTATTAGATCGCTATGAACATGTGAGAGGAGAAAATAATAACCAAATATAAAATAACCCTACACCATCAATGCTATTCAACTAAATCTAGCTAATCAAGAAATTGAAATAAGTTATATTAATCACAAACAAAAAATTAAGCAATATAAATTTGCCAATTAAACTAAGCTAGCAATTACATTAAGTAAGAAGGAGCTATGCTAAGCAAGTAACTAAGAAATCCTAGAACAAGAAACTAAACAAACACAAGTTTCTCTATCAAGAGATAGTAAGCATGAATAAGTCAAAAAACAAAGTAATAAAAGAATTTAGCTAGCAAAATAGAAAGATTCAGTTTAATAAAGTGGATGGTGTAGTGGGATTTTTGGGGGGATATGTACCAATCAACCATGTATAGGGTGATATTTGTACACAAACTTCCAAAAAATATCTATCTAACCAAAAAACAAAAATTAGACTACAACATGAATCCTCTTCTATTAGTGGGCCATAGATGAAATGGTGGTGAAGAAGGGAACTAGTCCCTATCACTCATCAGTTTCCCGTGTAAGGATCCATTTTCTAAGGAATACATAGAATAGGTATATATGATCCAAGTCTAGGTTTCTATATGTGGCTTCCTAATGCACTTTAGTAATAAATAAATGGTGTGGAGAGTAGAAGAAGGGTATTTCATCTCCTACTAGTTGCATCTAACCGTATGGAGGGTTTCTATATATCTATCAAGCCATTTAAGTGTGTATGGGTGGTCAGATCATCTTACTTAAATCTCATATTGAGGACTAGTGGGATGGGTAGAAAAGGTACGATAAACAATTAGCTGAGGATCCACTTAGGACTTAGGATCTTCATCACCAAAAAGTGTAAAATGATACATTTTGCCTATTTTGTACTGAGTTCCATAACTCAAACAACCATAGAAAGAGGCAAGGAACGATAAATGGCTATAAAATAGCATTATAAATCAAAATAAGAGTTTATGCACAAACATCTATGAACATGATAGCATAGTTGCATATTCTTTCTGCCAAACATCCCACTAAGGATCTTTGCTGCTCAAAGTCAAAGAAATAATAAAACAAAAAGAAAGATGAAGTAGAAACTCCATCATATGTGGAAGGAGGAGATTCCCACTTCACCTCAGTAGCTCTGAGGGTTCCTTCCTCCTACAAGGGTGTATTATGGCATGAAAATTGTATATGCTATGCTTAAAACCTTAAGATACTAGGATTTTGGAGGTGAAGAACAGAAGGAAGCAAAGGGAAATGAGTGGGATATGAGGGGTGGCGAATGTGGAGGATTGGAGTGGCTAAAATTAGACTCTCAGCTACCAATAGAGTATATATAGTGGGCCTGAGGGGTCCAGGGTTAAGTAGGGGTAAAGTTGTAGAATGATATGTGAGAAGTAGTAGAGTTTTGTACATGATGGGTAGGACTGAGAATGGTCACGGTGGATGGGAACAACCATAGTGTGAAGATGAAAATGTGAGATTGTTTCGGGTAAAATGATTTCATGTAGCATGTCCATAGTGAGAACCACATCAGTGGTGGCTTGAGGTATACCATATGTGGTTAGTTCTACAGTCATAAGGGAGGAGGTAGGACAGGAGTCGAGAAGGGCATGGGCACAATCCATCTATAGATCATGATCATTTTGGTACCTTGGCACTACATCCATGGTGGAGGGAATGGATGTGGTGGCTGAGTTGTCTTGGGGTATCTTCAAACTAGATTAACACAATGAATTCATCAACAATAGCATGGTGGTGGCAAAGTACCATGGATGTGATGCATGATTGTTGTAACATCCCTGACCTGGGTTATGAACTAACCCTAGGTGTTTTGTTAAAATATGTGATTATATGCTTGTGATTATCTTGTTTAATGTAATTAAAGCTTTTGAGGAACCTACATTTCCATTTCTATCCTTTTTGAACAATGTTGTAATATTGTTTTGTAAATAATGGACTAAAGTGCAAATTACCCAAGTAGAGGGGTTAACTTGCAAATTGCACAAGTTAAGATGTTCCTCTGATAATAAGACATCATGAGAATGAATATGATGTAGTGGTATGGATTCTCCAAGCTTGACCACCAAGATGCAGCTTGTAGAGCAATCCTTGTGTTTTAAAATCTAGTTTTGGGGTAAAGTGCAATTTACCCAAAACTTAGGGTGCAAAATGTAAAATGTATTCTCTAGAGTATCTCTCATGTCTCTTGACATAAAGTAGAGAAATTATAATGAGGAGGGCGCCTCATTTGAGTAATCAAATAAGAAAGATAATCCTTATATTTAAATGACCAAGTTCTAAGCAAAATGGCCTTTTATACATGTATAACTTAGTAAGGTGTTTGGTTCCTTTTTCCTTAACTTTGGTTGAGAGAGGGGTTTTGCATGTGATGAGAAGGGAGAGACTTGGCCAAGAAATGGAGAAGGGCTTGGTGGAAATAAATGTAAAATAAAGGAAATAACCTTCCTTGCCTTGAAATATACCCAACATATATAAGTACATATTTTTCCACCAAGTAAGGGATCATTTCCCTTATTACTATTCTCATCCTTTTGCTTTGGACCGACTAAGGGGAATATCAGGAGAAGAGGAGGATGGACAAGTAGGTTTGGGTAAGTTCTAATGGCCATCTAGCTCGAATTCATGGAGGAAATCTTGCTAAATGGTTGGTTTGATAGTCTTTCTTACATAGTTCTTCTTTCTAGCCTTCTTCTCCATCCAATTCTTGAAGAAAGGACCTTGGACGACCTCTGGAGCTCAATCCACCATTAAAGCTACGGATCTTGTATCTCTAGATCAGATTCTAAGGCGGGTTTTATAACTCTAAACCTTATGCTTTGTTTTTGCACCTTCTTCTCCTAGAATCGTTGCTTGTTCTTCTTCTTTAAACACTTTTCAAGTGTTCTTGCTAGTAAATCCGTGA
This sequence comes from Alisma plantago-aquatica, assembly GCA_963693085.1. Lineage (NCBI taxonomy): Eukaryota > Viridiplantae > Streptophyta > Magnoliopsida > Alismatales > Alismataceae > Alisma > Alisma plantago-aquatica. The sequence goes on along the minus strand of OY856415.1, from coordinate 370,939,458 downwards.
AGAACAACCACTATTCTTGAGATAGAAGTTGATGACATTAATTCCAAAGTTAATCCTTATCTTACTTTATCAAACGGTCCTCCACCTCTTGCCCAAATGGTTTGCAAAACCGTTTGGAAGCAAACGGTTTCGAAACCGTTTGAGTGCAAATGGTTTCAACCAAACCGCATGAAAGCAAACAGTTTCAAAACCGTTTGAGTGCATTGACCATGGTTGACCGTTTGGGAAATCTGTTGTATACATTATGGACTAATCACCCACCAAGAATCATCAACCAATTCCAAGCAAATCACCAATTGAAGGCACATTAGCCACCTAAACCCTAATCGGGTCTTTTGCTATTTTCAATAATCAAATCATGTTGAAGTTTGGGTTGAGTGGCCCAAACGGTTTCAAAACCATTTGGAAATCACTCAAACGGTCTCAAGACCGTTTGGTGACATCCCAAGACCGTTTGGAGGTCTAGGTTTAAGTAGGGTTGACCAATTGAGGGTCCAATCATATCAAGTTGTTGAGTAATCAAGTGCTGATTTGGTGATTAAATCTAGGGTTCAACCCTTAAGTTTTTGACTTGGTTTTTGGTGACATCATGGGAAAACGGTTTCAAAACCGTTTGAAGGATGTCCAAACAGTTTCAAGACCGTTTGGAGGTCTAGGGTTGACTATGGTTAAGTGGTTGAAGATTGAGAGACAATAAGTTGATCTATAATCGATTAGTGACCTAATGATCAAATCTATGGTTCAAACCTTAATAGAATGAGTTAGTTTTTGATGTGGACTTGAGAAAATGGTCTCAAGACCGTTTGGAGGATGTCCAAACGATCCCAAGACCATTTGGGGTCAGGTCATGACCCAATTGAGTGATGGTTCAATGGGTTCAACATCAATTAGGCTCATGTTGATGCATGTTGAAGGATGATCGATTTCCAACCCTAATTCAATCAATCCAAACCCTAATTGGTGACCAATTGAGGATCAATTTAGGGTCAAATCAGTAGAGGGTTAACCTAATTGGATTAATTTATAAGTGGTTAACCATGGCATGAACAATTGAGGGGTTCAACATTGAAAACCCTAACTCAAATTCAAGGGTTAACACACTTTTTGGTCCATGCGGTTTTGAGGTGTTTGGACCAAACGGTCTCAAGACCGTTTGGATCCAAACGGTCTCAAGACCGTTTGGATCCAAACGATCTCAAGACCATTTGGGACCAAACGGTTTCAAAACCGTTTGATGGTCATGCAATTTCCAAACCGTTTGGTGACCATGCGGTTTCAAGACCAATTTGTCCATGCGGTTTCAAAGTCAAACTTGGCCAAACGGTCAACGTGACCAAACGGTCTTCACCTCACTTTTGGGCAAACGGTCTTGATGGTGTTTTTGTTCATGCGATCTTGAAAGTCAAAGGTACCAAACGGTCAACCACTCCATGCGGTTTCAAAACCGTTTGGAGGTTGAAAGTGCAAAACCGTTTGGGGTCTTTTAAGGTTAAGAATGCTTATTGCTTTAAAGGCTTAGATGGTTCAATGGTTGATTAATCTAAACCCTAATGATACCTAAAGACATTAAGGAAACAAGTAATTAGTTGGTTGATATATGTTATGGTCAATGGTGGACTTTACCAAAGAACCCTTGATGGGTTTAAGTAGTCAACACCCCTTGATCAAGCAAACCCTAAATGACCATATTAGTGATGACTTGACTTATGTTATCAAGGTTGGTTTGACCTAATCTAATCATAAGAGATGTAAACATCATCTAATGATAAGAGGAGAGAGAAGATTCCTAATATGAATGAGAATCAAGTAATATACTTCCAATATGTATGAATACACATAAGTAGGGTATGATACTTTATGATGAGATCATGGAAACCCTAATAATGATGACTAATGAATCTTAACCTAATTTGAGGACATTAATGGAAGTAATCTTCATACATGATGATGGTATGATTTCAATTCACTGTAATGTGAATAGTAAACCCTAATCTAGGGTAATGTGATGTAATGTGAATAGTAAACCCTAATCTAGGGTAATGTGATGTAATGTGAATAGTAAACCCTAATCTAGGGTAATGTGATGTAATGTGAATAGTAAACCCTAATCTAGGGTGATGTGATGATATGAACAAGTAAACCCTAATTCTGAGTTATGCTTTTAAGCATGAAACTCTATGATTAAAGTATGAAATAAGGAATTACTATTCCTAATCAAGTTAAGAGGTTGAATAACTCTTATTGGATTGAACAAGAATCCTAACCCTAGAAACCAGCCGTGGTAATATGACACGGTCGTGGTGAATCCTTTGTTGCATGACCGTGCAATGAAGCACGGCCGTGGTGTCTTACTCTTGCACGACCGTGCAAGGTAGCACGGCCATGGTATCATATATATAATTTGAAAAGAACTTGTATTGTGTTGATATAGTTACAATGTACATGTTATTAGTAAATGTTAACCATGCAAGTTTTCATAAAGAGATGATCATATCCAGGTAAGGGTTATGATGTTATATGCATTGAAAATACTTTACATGTTTCAAGTATTATAATATGCTATGTTACCTGGTGAGTGGTAACATATGAGCTTGATAGGCTGAATGAGCCATGAGAAATATATACATTGTTATAATCAAAGGTCATACTGTTAAGATGACCAGATGATAAGATGATTACTTGGTAACAAGTGTTATGATGACTCAAGGGTTTGAATACTCACATTCCCGAATCACAATGATGGGATGGTTAGGGATTGATATCCCAATGTTAAAAGTATGTGATGTGGACTTGATACAAACAATACTCTTTCTTTATGGCATTTGTCTTATTGATTTATGTTTGAAATCATGTTTGATGCTAAAGAATTTCATAATGTACTTAACTAATCAAGTAGAGCCCTGACCATAGATCCATCATTGTCAGAAAATACATGATGGTGAAACAGGTTTTCCTAAGGGAACTCCTGTAGTACATATTTTTGAGTATGTGGGGGTTATGGACGCGAATATCCTTACATCCTAATGTTGGATTTGATAGGAGATGTACCATAAATCTCTCAATCCTTCATTATATGTTTATGTCGGTATGATGTATCACTAATCTCCCGATGATGTTGTTAATGCCACATCGATGAGAGATAAACAAGAAATCCCTCGATGGCGAAGAGAGTACAGAACGCCACTGTAACTCTAGATAGAGAAGTTGCTAGAATACCCTGGAAAGCTATTATAGCAGAGAGATGAGATGTCCTGCATGTTGATCCTCATACTGACTGAGGAGTGATGAGGTCATAGGAATCCGACTCTCCTGATGACCTAGGTATGGTACCGATTGTGATCTAGTGATGGTCGGTTGGAGTATGAGAGGTGTAACTCATCTCCTCAGGTCATAATAAATATGTTTGTAAAATGTAAACATCTGCATAGCATAATTTCTTAAGTTGAACTACGAGAAATAATGATTGATAAAACATTGTTCATAATGCTCTAGTTAAGTAACTAGTATACATGTTCTTCATATTCCTTATTCTTATATGTCTTATCATTCAATTAAGTTATAATTGAAATGATTACTTATAAGGATGCTGCTTCACATAGTTTATACAATGTTACCTGCTGTTGAATGTTTATAATTCTACTGCTTTATGTTATTCCATTATTGCAATAACAAAGCTTTTGGCGGAGAGTTATAACTCTCGCTGGGACAATTATTCAATTGTCTCACCCCCGTGAAATTCGACTTTTTAGGTAGACACCGAGGACGAAGGAACCCATCAGTGGGTGAGCAACAATAGCAGCAATCTCAGGGACAACAGTGATCCTCAGGTGGAAACACTGAGTGTCGAGTTGTGTAGATAAGTATGTCCTATGTGTCGTCTCTGTACTCTCAGGTCCTAGGAGTCAGTATATCTGAGATTTTGGCATGATGCCTCGAGATTTTGTATCTTACCTTGTACAGTTAACAAGGTGATTGATGTTGTAATTCTCGAGATGTGTTTATTACAGAGATACAATGATGAATCAGTTTGTAAATGACTTATCATGTTTCTTTATGAAAGAGTTTTTATCGTTTGAAGATCTCTTTACAAAAAGTTTTAATTTTTAGTGATTTTTGATAACTCCGTTGCTAATCGCTTCCCCATTCGTTGATCTTGTTTTCATGATTCGGTCATCTCAATTGTTTTGTTGGAGTTTGATCTTCTATGTGTAGTTCCATCGTGATCCTTGCTTCAAATCTTTCTCGAGCCACATGGAGGTAGGTTGGGGTAGCTTTATGACTCTCTTAGGCTCCTTCATGTTTTAGAAGTCCTAGGATCCTCATTTTCTCTCCCTTCCATCTATAGGTGCCAAAATACCTACTAAACATGCAAGAGCAACCATAAGTACACTTGAGATATTATGATATTTATTGGGAAATAACATGCATTGTTTGCATCTTTTTGTGGATGAGGGACAAAATGGCACAAGATGGAGATCCAAACTATGGGTCCGTAAAAACTACACTTCATCTTATTTATGAAATAATATTCTTCCCTTGAGTTAAAGCCCGACAACTTACATTACCCTCTTTCACAACATAATACACATCTAATTGATAACCTCCAATTTTGTGATGTTATCTTAATAATTTTCTTTAGTTTTCCACACTCTTCTTTAGATATATTAGATGGAATCTTTAACTATTCTCTTTTATTGCAAACGAACTGATAGATTAAATTTTTCCTTTTTACTTATAGAAAAAGACACAAAAAAATCACAAAAGATCCAAATGGTCCCAAGACCGCATGGACTCAAACGGTCCCAAGACTGCATGAAGCCAAACGGTCCCAAGACCGCATGGACTCACACGGCCCCAAGACCGCATGAAGCCGCATGGTCCCAAGACCGCATGAAGCCAACCGGTCCCAAGACCGCATGAAGCCAACCGGTCTCAAGACCGCATGGAGTCATACGATCTCAAGACCGCATGGAGTCATACGATCTCAAGACCGCATGGAGTCATACGATCTCAAGACCGCATGGACTCACACGGTCCCAAGACCGCATGAAGCCAACCGGTCTCAAGACTGCATGAAGCCAAACGGTCTCAAGACCGCATGGAGTCATACGATCTCAAGACCTCATGGAGTCATACAATCTCAAGACCGCATGGAGTCATACGATCTCAAGACCGCATGGAGTCATACGATATCAAGACCGCATGGAGTCATACGATCTCAAGACTGCATGAGTCCAAACGGTCTCGGAGTCCAAACGGTCTCAGGGTCCAAACGGTCTCAGGGTCCAAACGGTCTCAGAGTCCAAATGGTTTCCAAGACCGTTTGGACCTAAAATTTGCCAAATCGTTTGGACTTCACTTAAGGCCTATAAATAAGACCCAAGGGGTCCTCCCAAAGACATCAAGTTTCAGACGCCTATAGGATGCCTCTCCTACTCCAGAGCTATTCCATCCTCCATCCTCCGCCCAAAGGCTTCCGGTCTGAGATCCACGCCCCATTCCAAAGCTGCTTTCTCTCTCATCGCCAAAGAAGATGGGAAGAGGAGTCCTCATCATCGAGCAACCTGTGAAGTGTGAAGATCGTCCTTATCTCTCATTCCAAGGGGTTGACTTTCCTCTCTCCTTCGTGGGGATGATGTTCTCTCTCTCTATTCTCACCTCCTTCTTTGTCCTTGCTATGAGTGAGTAGCCTCATTTCACTAGGGTACGGGGAGTAGCCCCACTACCCATGTCTCATATCATGCAATGTAATCCATAGTTTGCAATAGAGATATGCTTTCTTTTCAGTTCTACATCAATCATTTAATGAATGCTTGTTTCTTGATCACCAAATTGTGTTATCTTTTATCTTTTAGTATGAATTGTCTATGTTTGTACTATTAGATTTGAATCTCGATTGATTGTGGGTTCTTGGTGCATGTATCCACCATGCATCTGTTTCGGTATCTAGAAGTGGTTTTCAAGAAGCAGAGGTAAACTCACTTCCAATGTTGCACTTTCATACTATGAAATGGAATCAATTGACGTATGAAAGTGCAACCTTGATAAGTCGAGGAACACGCTTTGTGAAGGGAATGATGTAAAGTAGGTGACCATTCGTTCGGGGATGGTTGGAATTGCAACATTCCCGCACTTCTCGTAGTTAGTTCTCTGAATGGAAACTAAACCTACAAAGATACTAACTGATTAGACTCTTATTGCAGGTTATGTTTTTATGTTGCATGTTTTGATCCATGCATAGTGGTGGTGAAAACCGATCACATCCTAGTGATTCCTTATCATTGTTAACAACCTAAGTTTACTTTATTGCCTTTACTTAACTTGCACTTAGTTTAAAAACAACCAAATAAAATATTTGGATTAAATATCAACTATTAAGGAGTTAAGTGAAATTCTTACGTTTTCCATCTTGTTGTTGCCAACAAGACCGTTGTCCTGTGGATTCGACCCTTAACTATACTGCGATAAGACTTCCACGTATCTTAGCATACGTGGGTGGAGTTTTAACCTAGTATAAGCAAGGCTAAACCTAAAGACTTACAATCTTTAGGATTTTTAGTGGTGCACACAATTCCATGCGAGTGGAAGCTCCATCAAAAATTGGCGTCGTTGCCGGGGACAACAGAACGTTTTAATTTCATTTATCATCTTGCTTGTTGGTTAGGGTTTTTCACTTTTTCTTTAAACATTACTCCATATCTTCTTGATTTCATCACACCTTCTGCATTATCTAACAAGTTTGTTTCTTCCTCTACTCAGGTAGAAGATGTGTATGCAACCATCGCATAACCTCAGATTCTCCTCTGATCCAGAGTATGACTCTAAGGTAGAGAGAAGCTTCCACCGCCGCATTAGACTCAACCACCAAAGAGCTAGGAAAATGGCTGAAGACCAACGACAGGCTGCCTTAGTTATGGAAAGGGTCAATGCCGCCATAGCCGCCCAGAGAGCACACCTCATTGCTGACACTCGTGCTCAGATTCAAGCAGAGATCCGAGCTGAAGAACAAGCCTGCATCCGAGCTGAAAACGAGGATGCCCAGTTAGAGTTGAGGAACAAGCAACTGCGAGACAATGCCGTCCCAAAGAACTACGAGGATAATCACCCAGTCTGGCCACCCATCATCAACATACCCCATTTTGAGATCTGGACGCAATGGATTCAAATCATGCAGGGTATTTCATTCTCTAGTAGTTCTGGAGACGACTGCATGGATCACTTGAAGAGATTCAAGGCACTTTTCTGACTTGTCCCGCAAGCCGGAGTGGCCTTCGACGCAATAATGCTACATCTTTTTCACTTCACCCAACTGGAAGGGCCTTGAGTTGGTACAACTCTCTTGATAGGGAGCCAATCATTACCACCTGGGCTCCCTTGGAAGAAAAGTTCCTGGAGAAGTTCTTCCCTCCTTCGTTGACCTATGAAATTAGGGGACAAATTAACCACTTCGCCCAACTTCCCAGAGAAACACTCGCTGAAGCATGGGAAAGATTTAAGGAGCTTTTAAGAAAGTTCCCCCATCACGGTATCTCCAAGAATCAATTGATAGAAACATTCTATAGGGGGGTGAGTGATGATATCAAACAATTTCTGGATTCCTCATCTGGAGGAAATTTTATGAGGAAGAACTACGAAGATGCCTGGAAGATCGTCACTCTTGGAGCTGAAAACCAATCCAATTGGAGAAGATCATCTGGTAAAAGAGTTCTTAAGGTTTATAAAGCTGAGGAATCAATGGAAATGAAGGCTATTGCTGAAGCTTTAAAGACTATCACTCACAAGCAGCAGGCACTTGAAGCTTCATTTGGGGAATATGATAAGAAGAAAAACCCCCAAGTCCAGCAAGTTAAAGCTGCTACGGGAACCTGTGAAGCTTGCCATGCATCTGATCACCCCACACTGTCATGTGGGTTGCTTTACAATGTAATGATGGATACGCAACCACCACAACAGCAGTATGAACAAATTATCAAACAACCTGAAGAACAGATACCCGAACAAGTTAATTCCATTCATTCTATACCGGGACAAGCTTACTATAACCCAAGCCAACCTAGAAACCTTCCCGGGTTTCAATACAAAAATCCTACGGGGACTGCCAATCCACAGCACCAAACGCAAGGAGGATCTTCTAACAGACTGCCACCAGGATTTCAAAGCAACTTTAACCAGAATCAAGGGAACCTTAGAAATAACCTACCAAGATCCAACTACCAAAGGAATCCCTCTGCCTACTACCAATACACCCATCCTCCTCTGCATCCACAACTACCCCCTCAGCTGCAGCAATCGCAGCAGCCTCAGCGAGCACCACCTCCACAACAGTCACATCAAGGACAACAACAATTGCAACAGAAAAATATCCCTTCTCAGCCCACTGATGAGATAACTATGATCAGGAAAATGCTACAATCGTAACAAACTATGCTCGCTAATCAGCACGCTCAGCAGAAGGCTGTAGAGGCTCAATTAGCACAAATCACTGCTCAATTGAAACCACCAGCAGGCACTTTTGCTGGCCAACCGAAATCAAACCCAAGACACGACCAGAATAGACTGGAGAAACTGAATGCTGTCACTACTAGATCAGGTCGTGTCTTTCATGAAGCTACAAGGATCATTCCTGATAATGATGATACAACTGCCTTTGTTCCAAATGCAAGCACAAATCTAGCGACTGAGAATTCTGTAGAGACTGAAAAAGGCAAGGAAAAGGAACCAGCCCCCAAGGAGTCAGAGGTCTCGCAATATAAACCTAGGATACCATATCTAGGTAGATTGAAAGAGACTAAGATGGACACTAGATTTCAAAAATTCAAGGAGGTGATGAAGAAACTCTATATCGACATCCCTCTCCTCAATGCCCTCTCCGAAGTACCAGCTTGGGCTAAATACCTAAAAACTTTGTTGTCAAGGAAGTACATTACTGAGGACCAAGAGACCGTTAAACTAGCTCAAACTACATATGATATCATTCTTAACAAAATGCCAAAGAAAAAAAAGGACCCTAGTTCCTTCGGTATCCAGTGTTGTATTGGAAATGCTTCAAGCAAGAAGGGATTAGCAGATTTAGGAGCTAGCATATCGATCATGCCTTATTCCATGTGCAAAAGATTGGGTTTTACGAACTTATTACCCACAACAATGACTATTCAGTTAGCTGATTCCACTATCACCGCACCCCTAGGAATCATTGAAGACATTCCGGTCAGGATAGGTAAAGATGCTTACGTCCCATGTGATTTTGTCATCATGGATATCAAAGAGGATTTAAGATACCCCATAATATTTGGCAGACCATTCCTTGCCACTGCCAGTGCGCTCATTGACGTTGAAGCTGGTACGATCATTTTGAGACTGGGAAAAGAAGCAATTCAATTCCGAGTCCTCAACAGCATGAAAGGACCCAACATTCAAGAGGAGGTTTTTCTCCTAGATGCAATTCACCAAATGTCCCAACTGGAAATATCTGAGCCATCTGATGAATTGGAGAATGTTCTAACTAATCCAGAAGTCGAATTCTCGGCTAATGAATTGGTTCAACAATGCTTGCAACACCTAGAGAAAGCCGAAGAAGCACCTACGACCACCTTTGAAGAGCTCAAATCTGTCACTGTTTTAGAAACAACAGAGGCGCCCAAGGCCCCCGAGATGAAGACTCTACCTTCGGGACTTAAACACATCTTCTTGGATAAGGAAAAACTATGTCCAGTTATCATCAGTTCCACTCTGACAGGAGACCAAGAAGAAAGGCTTCTCGTCGAATTAAAGAAGCACAAGAAGGCCATTGGGTACAAAATAACTGACTTGACAGGTATAAACCCTGCCTTATGCATGCATAGGCTACCCATGGTCGAGGAATTCAAGCCTTCAAGAGAACACCAAAGAAAGCTGAACCCCAACCTTAAAGAGGTAGTCCGCCTTGAGGTCCTCAAACTTCTGAAAGCTGGCATTATTTACCCAATTTCAGATTCCCAGTGGGTCAGCCTTGTCCAAGTGGTCCCCAAAAAGGGGGGGACCACTGTCGTGCTAAATGAAAAAAACGAGATAGTGCCTACAAGAAATGTGACAGGGTGGAGGATGTGCATCGACTATAGGAAATTAAACAAATCAACACGAAAAGATCACTACCCTCTGCCCTTTCTTGATGAAGTCCTTGAGCGCTTAGCTCATCAAAAGTTCTTATGTTATCTGGATGGTTATTTCGGGTTCTACCAAATCCCCATACACCCGGAAGACCAAGAGAAAACCACTTTCACCTGTCCCTTTGGGACATATGCTTTCAGAAGAATGCCATTCGGGCTTTGCAATGCACCTGCCACTTTCCAAAGATGCATGTCCGCTATCTTTGCAGGATTAACAAAATCTATAATGGAGGTATTCATGGATGATTTCTCAGTTTACGGAGACTCCTTCGATAATTGTCTACTCAACCTGGGCCAAGTTTTACAGAGGTGCGAGGAAATGAACCTCATCCTAAATTGGGAAAAATGCCATTTTATGGTAACTGAAGGTGTCGTCCTCGGACACAGAGTGAGTGACAGAGGGATTGAGGTGGACAAGGCAAAAATTGATGTTATCTCGAAATTGTCGCCACCAAAAGACATAAAAGGAGTACGAGCATTCTTAGGTCATGCTGGGTTTTACAGAAGATTTATTAAAGATTTCTCAAAAATAGCAAAACCCATGACCGAATTGCTGACCAAAGACGCCAAGTTTAATTTTAACCAAGAATGTTTGTAAAGTTTCACAACTCTGAAAAATGCCTTGATTTCTGCACCCATACTAAGAGCCCCAGATTGGTCACAACCTTTTGAAATCATGTGTGACGCCAGCGATTATGCCATAGGGGCCGTGTTAGGGCAAAGAATTGACAAGAAACCTTATGTTATATACTACGCATCCAAAACGCTTGATGAAGCACAGAAGAACTACACCACTATAGAAAAGGAGTTATTGGCGGTCATCTATGCGTTCGAGAAATTTCGCTCCTACCTGATTGGAGCTAAGGTCATCGTCTACACTGACCACTCCGCTATACGATATCTAATCTAGAAGCAGGATGCAAAACCCAGACTTATCCGCTGGGTGCTGATGCTTCAGGAATTTGATTTAGAAATCAAAGATAAAAGCGGAGTGGAGAACGTCGTCGCTGATCACCTCAGTTGTATTGAAGTCAAAGACGATGATAAAGTGCCTATCCGAGACTCCCTCCTGGATGACCAACTAATGAAAATTACAACATGATTCCCCTGGTATGCTGACATTGTAAACTATCTGGCTACGGGAATCATTCACCCTTCCGCCTCGTACCATGACAAAAAGAAATTCCTCCACGATGTCAAGCAATACTATTGGGATGAACCTTATCTCTTTCGACTATGTGCAGACGGACTTTTCCGCCACTGCCTACCTGAAGAAGAGATCACTCTTGTCCTAAAACACTGTCATTCCGGTCCCACCGGAGGACATATGAGCTCAAAAAAGACAGCCATGAAAGTCCTACAATCGGGTTTCTTTTGTCCGACAATAGCAAAAGATTCCCACGATTTTGTAAAATCATGCAACAAGTGTCAACTCTCTGGTGGTATAACAAAAAGAAACAAAATGCCTCTCACTATGTGGCAGGAGATTGAGATTTTTGATGTTTGGGGGATAGACTATATGGGTCCTTTTCCCTCTTCATATGGATGCTCCTACATTTTGGTCGCTGTTGACTATGTTTCAAAATGGGTAGAAGCTATACCCACAGTCTCCAGCGATTCTAAACCAGTCATTAAGATGTTTAAAGATATTATTTTTCCCAGATTTGGAGTTCCCCGAACTGTTATATTTGATGGTGGAGCCCATTTTCTGGAGCGAAGTTTTGAAGCCCTCTTAAAGAAATACGGAGTCAACCATAAAGTCGCCACACCTTATCATCCACAAACTAGTGGCCAGGTTGAAGTCTCGAACAGACAAATAAAGGCTATCTTAGAGAAAACCATCAATAGACACCTAAAAAACACCAATCGGAACAACACCGTTCCATTTGGTATACGAAAAATCATGTCACCTCCCGATAGAATTGGAACACAAGGCTTGGTGGGCTATTAAACAGCTGAACTTCGATCTGAAAAGTGCTAGAGATAATAGACAACTACAGTTGCAGGAGTTAGAGGAACTCAGAATGACCGCATACCAAAGTGCCAGGATTTATAAAGAACAAACCAAAATGTGGCATGATGGTCATTTAAAAAGAAAAGACATCGCCATTGGAGATAAAGTCCTCCTTTTCAACTCCAGGCTCAAAATGTTCCCCGGAAAACTCCGCACAAAGTGGTCCGGGCCTTTCACCATCAAACATATATATCCGACTGGAGCCATCATAATTATTGACGACAATGGAGGAGAAAGGACAGTCAATGGCCATCGATTGAAAAAGTATTATACTCCAGCAGACAAAATGCCGAGACAGACCATTGAGATCAGAGACCCCACAATGTCAACATAACAACATCAAGACTTCGTCGAGCCAGTGACGTAAAACCCAGGCGCTACTTAAGAGGCAACCCAAGATCTGAGTACCACCATTTTTCTTTTATATTTATTTTCTGTTCCTTTCGTTAACTTAGGTTTATCATCCGAAAAATATAAAAATTCACATAACCAAAACAAACATAAAAATATAAAAATCAAAATAACCTTAAACCTCCCAAACGGTCCTGAAACCGTTTGGAGCCAGACGGTCTTGAAACCGTTTGGACCCAAACGGTCCTGAAATCGTTTGGAGCCAGACGGTCCTGAAACCGTTTGGATCCAGACGGTCCTGAAACCGTTTGGAGCCAGACGGTCCTGAAACCGTTTGGAGCCAGACGGTCCTGAAACCGTTTGGAGCCAGACGGTCCTGAAACCGTTTGGATCCAGACGGTCCTGAAACCGTTTGGATCCAGACGATCCTGAAACCGTTTGGAGCCAAATGGTCCCGAAACCATTTGGAGTCCAAATAGTCGCTAAACCATTTGACCTAGGGTTTTTGTAAGGTCAACCCCCGAATCCTATAAATATAACCCCCCCTTCCTTCTTCTTTCTTTCGACTCCTGGCCTTCCTTAAACCCTCGCGCGAATGATTTTTCCTACTCCATCTCTACTCTCGTTCCCGCACAACCTGCAACACCGGTTCTCTTTGCCGACTGTCCTTCCCGATCCCGCGTGTCCTCACGGTGGTCGCACCTTAGTCGCCGTCTCTCTTCGCATCACCATCGTCTTCTCCTCCCGTCGCTGCAAGGTAGCCCAGAGCGCCGCATCATCGGCGCCTTCGTCCGTGCACCACCTCCGTTTCTTTTACCTTTGCCGACGTCTACGACACCGCCACGATTCCCTTTTCTATCGCCACTGTCATCCTTATCGCCGCTGTCTTTGCTTTCACCGCCGGTTCCGCCTCTCTTTCGCCCGCTGCGCTCCCGACGTTTTAGTTTCCAAACGGTCTTCAGACCGTTTGGGACCAAATGGTCTTCAAAACCATTTGGTCTTTTTAAACACCGCTTGCTTTTCGTTAAAACATGAAAATATAAACTCATACAAAATCAATCTTTATACTAACACATTACTTTCCATTTTCAGAAATGGCCACACCAGCAAAGCAACCAACCGGAAACGAAGACGCACCCTTCTGGACACCAAAGGAGCTGATAGAGGACCGAGCCAAGCTTCAAAAGATAGTAGATAATACAACAAGACTGGAAAGGACCCTCCAAACATCAAAATCATGGCGGTCTTGTGTGAAATTGACCGCATCAACAAATGCCTAGATGAGGCACCTGAAGAAGAAGTGGAAGAAATTTCTTCCAGCGATGATGAAGGCTCAGAATATGAGCCGACTCCTGAGGCGGAATCCCCCACCACAAAGAGCAAAGGGAAAAGGATGGCCCAGGAAGCCACCACAACTCAGCAACCAAAGAAGCAGGCAAGGAAGTAGGTTCATCCTGTCACTGCAAGGGAGCAAACCCTGGCAGGAAACATTCCATCAACCACCACCTGTGCTGCCGCTCCCGCCATAATCACTGTTCCTTCTTTCCCTCCCATCACCACTACAACACCACCACCAGAAAACCTCTACATACACACCCTTCCCTCCCTTGATAAAACCCTAAAACCTACAAAGTACGTCTGCTCCAGCGTACTGCTCAAGATGGGGATCTACGATAGAATTCTCACCATGCTAGACAATGCCAATCTTTCAAGGCTATGTTTTGTACCTGAGATCTCCTACACTGAACCTACAACTGAATTCTTCACTTATCTCAATAAGGAACCTGTCGACATTATGGATAGATCAAGGGATGGAGGTGACCGTAGGCTGGTCACCAAGCTCTTCGGCAGCAAGGTTGTCATAACAGAAAATATGTTGAATGAAATCTTTATAGACAACTAGGAGCATCTCAAGAAAGCCAAAGTTGTTGGAACAGAAAATACTAGTTTCAACAGACATAACTTATGGAAATCCCTGATAGGGATCCCCACCTACGAGGCAAAGATATGCAATGCCTCAAACATACAATCTGGACTAGTGCGTATTTTACATAAAATTCTTACAGGCGCACTCTTCCCCAGGACAGAAGGAGGGAATGTCATAATTTCGGATCTTTTTGTTCTTTGGTCAATTCTACATGGGATGCCAGTCAACATTGGCCGTCATATGATCCAGAAGCTATCCGCTTATGCCCTGGGGAAGGAAATTTGCATGGGGGGTCATGTCACATCTATCATCAAATACCTCAAGATGGACAAACCTCTACCAAGATGCACACAGATAAAGGGCGACATCCTAACAAATGAACAAACTTTGAAAAACTCCTACATCATCAAATACAAGGATGCAAAGTTATTTTACATCTTCTGCCCTAAGTAAAATCCTCTAGAACCCTGCTACCGCTCCCTGAGCTTGCCGATTACGACAAGGAAAAGCTCCTCTTCACCGACGAGGAGCTTACAAAACTCATAGCCACGGTCAAAGTACCAGTGAAAAAAGTAAAGGCGGGGTAGACAGAACTTAGCATAACCACCCCGGAAGCTAGGGTAACAAAAATTCCTGTGAAACGACCCTCCATAAGACTTTCGCAGAAACAACAGCTGTCGGGGACACCAACATCAAAACCACATCCAGAAAAAAACCCCCCCCCTCCCCGATGAACAAATCACCACCTCATCTCTAGACTCCTTCATTATGAGTCTAAATGCTAAGCTTACCACCACCACCTCACCACCCTCCACCTTTCCTCCATCCACCACTCTTCCATCTTTCTCCACAACTACTCCACCACCCACATCCTCCTCTTCACCCTTTTTCTCTTCGGGCATCCCCTTCTCCACTCCTACGCCCGACTTCACCACCTTCACCTCCATCCTCACAGTCTTTCCCTCAACACTATCAATCCCACCATTTTCACCAGATATACCACCACCTTTCCCATCCACCACCACCCCAACACCGCTGGTGACCCCATCTATAGTCACCACGCAGTTTGCGGAACCATCAACATTGTCTCTTCCGCAAGACACTACATCCTTCCCACCCAGATCCCAACCACCCCACCCTTCCATACCCGGGGTCCCTTTCACAAATGTCGGTGCAGAATTCAGACATCAATTTGACATCATCCGAAACCTCCTCACCGACCCTTCTAACATAATACATTCCATTTTTTCTTGTGTGCAGGGAATATCTAAACAGGTCGCCAAGATCGACGAGAAGAACCGTGCCTTGCCAAGCATCCTCCAAGGTTTTCAGCAACGACAAGATGTAGTGGCCAGGCAAGTTGATCACATCGATAGCCACTACAACAACTTGCCCAAGCTGATCCTTGGAGTAAAAAGCCAGTAAGAAGTGATGGCCAAGCAAGTCAATGAGATCTCTACACAGACTCAACCTCTACCTGAGACTCTACGTGAGCTCAAACAGCAACAATCAGCTCTTAGCACGCGCTTGGATGACATCAACAACACTCTCACACAGCTCAATAATCGCCAAGAGGAGTCGACAAACAATGAAATCCAACAATTACGAGCTACAGTAACAGATCTTACAGTGTGACTCCTCTCTGCTGAGGGACGATACACAGATCTCAAGGAAACACACGACGCACTGCTCGAAACACACGAGCATGTGCAAGTGGCGTGTGACGAGTTACAAACCATCCACTGACAGTGCAAAAAGACAGCACACAAGAAGCTAACAGACAAATCAACAGC
This sequence comes from Alisma plantago-aquatica, assembly GCA_963693085.1. Taxonomy (NCBI): domain Eukaryota; kingdom Viridiplantae; phylum Streptophyta; class Magnoliopsida; order Alismatales; family Alismataceae; genus Alisma; species Alisma plantago-aquatica. The sequence goes on along the minus strand of OY856415.1, from coordinate 370,923,228 downwards.
TGACAAAGAAGGTGATGATGAAGAAGAAGATGACTCTGACTCCTCAGCTGATTCTAACAACGATACCACCTCCTCAGATGACAAATCTGATGACCCACACAATGCTGGGGAGGGCCCAAGCCTAGGAGCAGAACCTTCTCAGAAAGGATATAACAAAGACCACCAAGAAGGCGGACATCATCCCAAGTCCCCCACCCACAACGAAAATGTAAATATATCATATGGGGACCAATTCCTCGATTACTCTGCTTTGGGATCCATAGGGGAGTCTGCAAAAGACGCGGCCTTTGCTGAGTTCCACCAATGTATTTTAGGAACCAGCGCAAGCCCACCAGCAACTGTCTCTCAACATTTTCCCGCACCTGACCAATCAGTGCCCTTTCCGCCAGAATAGGAAGGCTCAGAACGAGTATGTTTAGATACAGATGAAGAACTCGATTCTTCTTCCGATTCAGATGAAGATCGGAAATGCTATATAGAAGATTTGGAACAACCTTCTTCACCCCCTCCGCAGGAGCTTCCCCCGCCACCACCTCTACCGCATAAGATGCATGATTTAGATATGACAACCATCTCTACACTAGATGCTCAGGACATCTTTATCCTGAACACTATTGTCGACAATGCCAAAGAGGGGGTAGACATCATCTATCACAATACAAAGACTAAGCGCAAGTTGACACGTGAAGATTTTCGCAACATCCTGCGACCACGATCAACGATGTCAATGGCAATCTTCTGTGTCCTACTTGCCAACTGCATAGAAGTTTACAGAAGCTCTAAGAGGCAGTAGCCAGTATTTAATGCCTCACCTGCTCTATCTATAGGCTTGTTATACAAAGAAATACGAGCAAAGTAAATAGAGCGGCTGCGTGCTGGTTTAGCACGGAGGGCACGATATCTTACAGTGCCTTTTCAAGTTTTCGATCACTGGTTGTTTATGATTGTGGACATCGAGGCTCGGGACGCCAAGGTGTACAATTTTTGTGCTACTGAGCTACCAACCGGAACAATAAATTTTGTTGGAGAAGAAGCAGGAGAGGCAAGATGTATACCTTTCTGGCTTCTTAAGCTAATTTGGGCTGCACACCCGTCCCTCCGTCAGGACTGGAGCCAACCATGGTTCCAAATAATAAACCCGCAAGTCCAAACCACTGAGAGATATGGGGATTGCGCTTTCTACATTATCCGTCACATTCAAGCGCTAAACCAAGAAATCCCCTTTACCGAGCTAGTCGTCGAGGATTTTCACTCCTTGCGAGGGCGTTACGCCATGGAGCTTATTTGTGATAGAAGGTTCTTCAAGGACCTGACAATGGCACCAGATGACGTCCCCCGCTACATCTTTTCAGCAATCCAACGTCTGCAAAGGTGACCTTTCAGACAAACTCTAAAAGAATTGGAGAAAAACAAACAACCAACCATAGTTCCCGAGCAAAGAAAATGGGACCCTTCCCACTTTGATCTGGCGCAGGAAAAGGGGACTTAGATCTTTTGTCAGGGGCAACCTTTAGGAGTTCGCCATCACAAACGGTGCCCCTATCTGCCATAGAACCAACTTTCCCAGATTTCGACCTCAGTGCTTGTAAAATTCTCTCCGACAATGAACTCCAGCTCATCATGTCAAGGCTTTCTGCCGAGAACAATGACCTCGTTTTCATGTCCAGTGACATTTTGGTCATGGCAGACACGTTACGAGAAATTGTACAGTTAAAAGGGTCTCTATCCGGGAGCTTGATGGCTTCCTATCAATTTCTTCTCAGATGCAACCACCCTACAACCTATATGGCATCCGCATATATGAAGGACGATCTCCTAAAGCTAAAGAACTTCGGAACAATTGAAGCCCTAATTTCTTTCCTACAACACACAACACCGAAGTTTACCATGCTACCCTTCCTTCACCATGAGCACTGGATGCTTCTGGCCACAAACCTACCCAAAGGAACAACTACTATCTACAACAGTTCCGACAGCCAGTTCAATCCACGACAGAAGAAATATGTAGTGACACCAAAGATTCCCACAGAGGAAGTGGCGAAGGAATGTGCAGACAGACTAATCGATATTCTAATTCAGCACATAAGGGAATACAACAAAGAACACTTTCATCGCCCATCCTTCAACCACAAATGTCCCCAACAAATTCGAGAATCAAACGATTGCGGCTTCCACGTCCTCTACTGGATGTACACCATCATGGTCCTTCAAAGACCAGTAGAGGACATGACAGAGGTGGATTACCATGCATTACGTGGAAAGCTTGCTGCTAACCTCCTTCGCACACATGGCGCAAATAAAGGACTAACGGACGCCTAATGCCCTTGTCCTTGTACTTCTCAACCTATCACTTTGACACTCTGAGGACAGAGTGAGTGATATGTTAGGGGGGGAGTACACTGGACAAGGGCGAGGTATCAATTCTAAATCCTTCCCTCTCTATCTCTTCTGTTTTAATTTTGTATAAAAATTTTCTTAGTTTTCTTTACACATGCTTAGTTTTTGCTGATAATAAAACCTGCTTGGAACAAAGTCATCCCCAGCTAACTTTAGAATCCAGTAGCCCTCAAGAGCAATAACAAGAATAGCACATAGACATGCAATGGTGAGTTAATAAATCATCTTCACTCAATTTTCATGCTTCTGTTTCAATTCTACATCTGACTCTCCACAGGACAACATCAGGGCCGCAATAAGCCAAAACAATCTCAAGGACGAGAGGGATATCAGGTGACATCCAAATCATGAAGCCTTGCAAGTGGACCACTAGTAGAAACCAAATAAGTGCATGTCGAACAACTCTAAGAACAGTTTTCTTCTCTCCAAATAAAAGAGGCTTGGCCGCCCAAATCAAAATCCCTAAACATCCACATCCCAAGCCTGTGAGTTTACGAATAAAAGCCAGAGTGTTGAATAAAACCATGAGAGTTGTGCCATAAATAAGGATCTATATGAAGAACCAACAAAGGTCTTGCCCGGCCAGTACATCCATCTGCCCTCACAAAGGCAGATGTGTCGTGCCCGGTAGTGAAACCCTAAGGTATCTAAATATATGAAAGGCTGATAAAGGACTCGCCCGGCCGGTACATTCAGCTACCCTCAAGAAGGTAGATGTATCATGCCCAGTAGTGAGATCCTAAAAGCATAGACAACCCCTCACCCACTTGAAGGGGGAGTTACACACTAAGCCTTTAGCCAACCCTCATACCTACTCTAGTTTCCGGTAGGATTTTTAGAGGAGTACAAAACTGATTAGAGTCAATGACATGCACCGAATAAAAAGTGGTCCCAACGCGGGCTAAGATATGGAAGAAACCTGAGATCCAAGCAACTCTCAATACCTGAGAGAGTTAAGGCAAAAAGCTCCGATACAACCTTAGGATATCTCAGGTTTAGAATTGAAGCAAGAGTATGGAAATCTTAACTAAAATAAAATCGCCTTGCCATTACATGCCTCAACTCTATCTCACTTGAGGACAAGCTAGACTCTATGTTAGGGGGGGGGTGATAACCTCCAATTTTGTGATGTTATCTTAATAATTTTCTTTAGTTTTCCACACTCTTCTTCAGATATATTAGATGGAATCTCTAACTATTCTATTTTATTGCAAACATACTGATAGATTAACTTTTTCCTTTGTACTTACAGAAAAAGACACAAAAAAATCACAAAAGATCCAAACGGTCCCAAGACCGCATGGACTCAAACGGTCCCAAGACCGCATGAAGCCAAATGGTCCCAAGACCGCATGGACTCACACGGCCCCAAGATTGCATGAAGCCGCACGGTCCCAAGACCGCATGAAACCAACCAGTCCCAAGACCGCATGAAGCCAACCGGTCTCAAGACCGCATGGAGTCATACGATCTCAAGACCGCATGGAGTCATACGATCTCAAGACCGCATGGAGTCATACGATCTCAAGACCGCATGGACTCACACGGTCCCAAGACCGCATGAAGCCAACCGGTCTCAAGACCGCATGAAGTCATACGATCTCAAGACCGCATGGAGTCATACGATCTCAAGACCGCATGCAGTCATACGATCTCAAGACCGCATGGAGTCATACGATCTCAAGACCGCATGGAGTCATACGATCTCAAAACCGCATGGAGTCATACAATCTCAAGACCGCATGGAGTCATACGATCTCAAGACCGCATGAGTCCAAATGGTCTCAGAGTCCAAACGGTCTCGGGGTCCAAACAGTCTTAGGGTCCAAACGGTCTCAGAGTCCAAACAGTTTCCAAGACCGTTTGGACCTGAAATTTGCCAAACCGTTTGGACTTCACTTGAGGCCTATAAATAAGACCCAAGGGGTCCTCCCAAAGACATCAAGTTTCAGACGCCCAAAGGCTACCTCTCCTACTCCAGAGCTATTCCATCCTCCATCCTCCGCCCAAAGGCTGCCGGTCTAAGATCCACGCCCCATTCCAAAGCTGCTTTCTCTCTCATCGCCAAAGAAGGTGGGAAGAGGAGTCCTCATCATCGAGCAACCTGTGAAGTGTGAAGATCGTCCTTCTCTCTCATTCCAAGGGGTTGACTTTCCTCTCTCCTTCATGGGGATGACATTCTCTCTCTCTCTTCTCGCCTCCTTCTTTGTCCTTGCTATGAGCGAGTAGCCTCATTTCACTAGGGTGCGGGGAGTAGCCCCGCTACCCATGTTTCATATCATGCAATGTAATCCATAGTTTGCAATAGAGATATGCTTTCTTTTCAGTTCTACATCAATCGTTTAATGAATGCTTGTTGCTTGATCACCAACTTGTGTTATCTTTTATCTTTTAGTATGAATTTTCTATGTTTGTACTATTAGATTCGAATCTCAATTGATTGTGGGTTCTTGGTGCATGTATCCACCATGCATATGTTTCGGTATCTAGAAGTGTTTTTCAAGAAGTAGAGGTAAACTCACTTCCAATGTTGCACTTTCATACTATGAAATGGAATCAGTTGACGTATGAAAGTGTAGCCTTGATAAGTCGAGGAACACGCTTTGCGAAGGGAATGATGTAAAGTAGGTGACCATTCATTCGGGGATGGCTGGCATTGCAACATTCCCACACTTCTCGTAGTTAGTTCTCCGAAAGGAAACTAAACCTACAAAGATACTAACTAATTAGACTCTTATTGCAGGTTATGTTTTTATGTTGCATGTTTTGATCCATGCGTAGTGGTGGTGAAAACCGATCAGATCCTAGTGATTCCTTATCATTGTTAACAACCTAAGTTTACTTTCTTGCCTTTACTTTACTTGCACTTAGTTTAAAAACAACCAAATCAAAGCTTTGGATTAAATATCAACTATTAAGGAGTTAAGTGAAATTCTTACGTTTTCCATCTTGTTGTTGCCAACAAGACCGTTGTCCTGTGGATTTGACCCTTAACTATACTGCGATAAGACTTCCACGTATCTTAGCATACGTGGGTGGAGTTTTAACCTACTATAAGCAAGGCTAAGCCTAAAGACTTACCATCTTTAGGATTTTTAGTGGTGCATGCAATTCCACGTGAGTGGAAGCTCCATCACTAATCTAGTAAAAAACCCACTTTCACATCATTTAAGTAGTATTTATTATGAATTTTCTCTAGATTCTCTCCATCATAGTTGTGAGTCCAATATCATGGATCTTTCTTAACAATGTTTATATATATTCATCAAATAAATAAACCCCTCTTTAGAAGAAATAACCTATATGAAATTATAAACATGGTGATCAAGCAAGCACATAGAGATTTTTTGAATTTGTATAAAACTCAAGAATGAATATCATTCATAAACAAATAGATTCAATCATAAACATTGAATAGGGCTACTTGCAGGTTCTAGATATAGATAAATTAGACAAATATGGTCAGAATGATATTAAAATAAAAAATTAGAAGAAGAGAAAACATATAAATGATGGTGTAGAGTCTTGAGAGACATTACAAAGATGACTATGATACACCATTGTAAGACCTAGAAATTGACTTCTAATGTCCCAACAATATTACATTCTTCTCTTTTCTTCTTCTCCTCATTGCCTTTGACCATCAAATTTTGTGATATCTGGGATCAATTCGTACCTAGGAGTGCAATATTATTATAAGGAGTTTAAAGATCATCTTGTAACTTATACGATCAGATTTATCACTTTTATCTTGATCATCATATTAAGAGTCAGTGCCATTGAATTAAGGTTGGTAGCATTGATTTTTTACTGATCCAATCAATTTCTTTATCATTCTAGAAACAATGTTAAAAGTATGTCCAATATCACCACCGACTTAATGTCAGATGTATCAAATTTTCTATAGAAATTGAAAATCGCCCTCAACATAAATACAATTAATTAGGCCAAATATTATTATGATAAAATTATACAATTTTTTTTGTAAAAAGGAATAGTTGGTGCACACGTAATTGTATCCAAATTTGGTGTAAAGGAATGAAAATACATGCAAATGAGATCATGAAATATGAAAACACCCAAATCAGGATATGAAAATAACAAAAATGATACAAGCATCAGAACCCCTATGCTTGAATATTTCTCATCCTCAAGAAATACTACTTTAGATTTGATTGAAATAGCAAAAAAAAGACAAATCTAGCAAAACTCAACTCTCCTAACCACCCTCCACAAATTGGTTACAAACCAGTCCTAGAAAACCACAATGTGTGTAGTTGTTCAAAGAAATCAAGCATGATAATAATGGAAATGTATACAATAAGATCAATGAGAAATTGGTTAGAATGAAATAACAACATGTCTACTAGACATACACATGGTGTATCATATGATCTCTACATTGCTGTGAAAAATAATCAATGTTAAATGGATGCAATCCCTGGATATAATTGAATAGGGGGATTATCAATGCATTATTCTAGAAGACATAGTAACGAGTGGATAGAATAGGCGACCTGAAATATGAAATCCAAATTTTGTTTCTAAATTACATGAGAAATCACACTACTTCTTGGTTGGTTTAAACTCAAACATCATCATCATATTAAAAATGAAATGATTGAGTTAAGTTTATTGTTAATTAAACATGTCTTTAAGATGACTGATCCAGGGTCAATTCCAAATGCTATTGTATCCTGGAAAACAAAATTATAGACTAGAGAGGAAAAACTTGAGAGATCAAGTCAAAAGTAAATTTGATACAATGTCACAAAATAATGGCATGTATAATGAAAATTATCCATTTTAGGGTTTGTACCCACAAATGCACTACATAGATAAAGATAGATGCACCATTCCATTCCCCTCCCCCTAAGATTGAATTTGAAATTTTCACCATCATCAAAAGTGTTGGGAAAAATTGGAGTGGTGTTATAGTTGTGTATTGGTTTGAAAAGAGAGGCATGGACATTAAATCTGAATCAAAGTACTTTCACACAAAAGTGTGCAAGCTCAGTGTAAAATATATGTTGATAAATGGATGATGAGTATGATCTCATCAACAAGCTCATATTGGATGGGTGAAGGTTATATCACAAAGAATCATCTCATCAAACTCTCAGCCAGTCAACGTGTATTTTTGGCACTGAGTTGAAGTTGGTGGTAGCAACATTGGTATCGACAGTTGTTGTTAGTAGCTGTTTGGATGTCAATAACTTCCCTATGTGTGTTGGTTTTGGTCCCATCAACATAGTTGTAGGTAGTACTATATTGAAATTAGACACTTATTTTTTGAAATTGGTGTTTCACTTGATGCTACTGACATTTCTATTGGTTCCATCGAGTTTGAGTCTTGATTTTCCTATAATAATAGTGATGGAAGTCGGTGCTACCAACATAAGGTGGACACTATCAACCTTTTGCAATGAAGATTAAAACAACTTCCCTAGACGAAGTCAGTGTCACTGACTAGGATATAAGTCATAACGAGCTTGCGACTGTAGTTTCCTATAGAGTGCTCAAAATATGTTGGTGGTACCAAAACCATGGGTCAATTCCACCAAATCCATAAAATCCATTCCCTATAATAATCAAGTCAATGGTATCATTTGTTTTGTAATTTTATATGCATGAAACAACACATTATGATGTCTTCGTTACTATAATCAAAACCATCATATCTTGTAATTATTAACCAAAATGAATTAATGTTATTAAACATATATATTTGAAAAAAATAGCAAAATAAAATTAATATAATATCCTAATTAGTGGGTTTGATTACATAATGTTCCCTTGTTCTATGTCCTAGAATAAACATGATTCTCACCTCTAACTTGGTTTATCATGGGTGGGTGATGAAGAATGATCTAGAATCTGAACTTCACACTCTCATCATCAATGCCAAATGTGTGGTAGGCATGACCCATTGCAATAAAAACATCCTCTGTGTCTTGAAATAGCCACCCTAAAAGCAATTCAGATCCATGGCCATCCTTCATGTCCATCACCAAAAAGATGATAGGATAGATAAATTTATTGACTTTGACAAGGGCAAATTGGGATATTCCAACGGTCCACACTATAGATACATTTGCCAACTAAATTTTCATTTATGTCTTTATAGGCTATTTGAATCCTTACTTCTTGAATGTAGCACAAGGCATAAGATTAGTTCTTATTGCATTATCACAAAATTCATCTTTGAATGTGTGCTTTTAATGGAACCGAGATAGTAAAACATCCCAGCTCCTTCTGATTTTATGACATTTTTTTGTTGAATCATTATAGTCACCACCTCATTGACTTACAAAATGTAAGAATCTTTGATCTTGTGATTCTTGGTGATAATGTCTTTCACAGATTTTCCATATCATGGGATGTTCTAAATAGATTCCTGGTGCTTGTGGTCTGATTGCAGGGGGACGACGTTACTGGAGGTGGGAAGATCTTTGGCGATCGTGGTGCTAGGTGGTGGATCGAGGCTTTTTTCATTCAATTTCTTCTTTTCAGTTGTCTTTTATTTTGTTGTTGTCCGTCAGTGGCAAGTATCTGCCTTTTTAGTCGTCGTTTATCAGCGTGTTTCAGTTTGTTGGTTTGGTTGTTAGTCCTCCTCTGTGAGAGTTTGTGGTCCTAGCCAGAGCTAGGTCTCATGTTTTTCTTTGGTTGTTCTTTACCGCTATAGTTTGGGTTTTACTTGTCGATCAAAGACTTTGTCAGATTATGGTACATGTCCAGACTTCATATCACTACCTCAAGCTCAAGTTGAAGGCATCCTTCATTAAAAGCTGCTTACGCCAGCCTCATGGAAGAAGGATCTATGCAGAAGTGTTCTTTTCTCATCCCAATGTGAGTGGTTATGGTATTTCTCTTATGTCCATGTTCCTTGTATGGTCTGATGATCTCCTTTATTTGCTTGTAGATGCCTTATGGCTGTTTAAGTAATGATCAATCTTCGCTCTAAAAAAATAGACTCTACCAATGGAATATTAATATATATATTTTAGAATTATATAGATAATTCTTGAATATATTTTTCTTCTTTCCCAACTTTAGACTATTCATGGATGGAACTAGTGGCAAGAAATTACACATGGTTGGTGGAACATAAGCTTGTTTGGGGTTCTCTTCCCCTAAGATTGCTTTAGTATGAAGGTTCATTGGAATAGAGATTGGTGTGGCTGATTTTGTTTGTGATTTCTCCTTCTCTTCTATTGATGACTACACATGTTTCATCTCCTCATCCATGTACGTCATTCCTCCCAACCTCAAACTATTGTGGGTACGGAATTGGTAGTACACATACTTGCATATTCTTGGGTACATATGGCTCTTTAAGAAACCTCTCAATCACATGAACTTTCCCACTATAGATTGAAACCAACTTTGTTTGTTGGTGCCCATTGTGGGCAATATTTGTGTTCCCCATAAAACCTTATTGAGCAAGTTTCTTAAGATTTATAATGTTTGGGGACAAATGTGCCATGTAGGTCTCCAAACTTTGGATTTGGGGCCTTGGGTTTTGCATCTACCACCATGATTAGTCATAGTAGGACCCAATGTTTTTCATGAACTTGCCTATGAGATCTTGTAAAAAGTGGGACTCGAGACAAAATCCATTTATTACTTAATTGAGGAATAAATTCATCCAATCCAAACATAAATATGTATCATGGAAAAGATGATTTTAAAATTTCAAGTATGATACATCAATCTGAGTCTTTATGTAATAGAGAATATATTGACAATTTCAATATTATTCTTTACATATTTCCTCACCTCAAGAGAGGTATTACAAAAGATAACATTACATGTATTTTGTTACTAGGGACCAATGAAGAGGGAAACATGTCCATCCCAATATATTCATCAAATTCCCTAATTTATGGTCATCTAGAGTCATGATTTTCTACAAAACCTATACCTAGGTGGTTTCGCAAAAATGCCCAGATAGAAAAAGGAACAAGTATGGTTTAGTAATCATGGAGTATGTGCACAATGAAATATTAAGGCATTTCAGTTCAAATTGGTATAAAAAAGGAGGTTCCTGTAACGCCCGGACCCACTGCCCAAGGCTCTAGTAGAGTTTTAGGAATGACGATTGTCCCCACAGACCACCACTAGCCTTAACTGCACACTTTGTCCTCACTCATGCGCATGCCAAGATCAACTTCTTGACAAGTCACCCATCCCAGTACTACTCCAAGCTGAGCACGCTTAACTATGAAGTTCTTAGTGATGGGCTCCCAGAAAAGGATATGCACCTTGGTGATATGGGTAGTCCAATCATTCCTTTTAAGATCAACTTATTTGAGGCCTCAAATCATGGGATGTTACAATCTCCCCCACTTAGACGCTTGACGTCCTCATCAAGTCTCAACTATATGGCCTCATAATCTGACCCCATTTCAGTGCAGACCCACAATGGCCCATGGACACCCAGCTCCCGATCACGGAATACCAGTGCAAGGGTGGCTACGTCTACCATGGACAACCCTTTCCTACATGCCTAGACCGCACAGCTCAAGACTGGCATGCCACATGCCCATGTGGGCCCCACCTACTGGAGAGGTTATGGCTCTGATACCATTTGTAATGCCTGGGCCCACTTCCCAAGGCTCTAGTAGAGTTTCAGGAATGACAACTGTCCCCACAGACCACCACTAGCCTTAACTACACACTTTGTCCTCACTCGCGCACATGCCAGGATCAACTTCTCGACAGGTCACCCTTCCCAGTACTACTCCAAGTTGAGCATGCTTAACTATGGAGTTCTTAGTGATGGGCTCCCAGAAAAGGAGACGCACCTTAGTGATATGGGTAGTCCAATCATTCCTTTTAAGATCAACTTATTCGAGGCCTCAAATCATGGGATGTTACTGTTCCCATGTAAGGGGGACTTTTAACAAGTAGGAAATTTCAATTATAATAACCAAGAGAATGAAACATTTATGTAAAAAATAAATGAGAATACTATGGAGTCTTTGTGACATATTCAAAACTAGTTATAACTCCATTCTTCTAGACCAATATTCCATTATGTTAAAAGCTAATACCTATTTACCATGTTCCACATGAATTAGGAATAGTTGCAGTCAAATCGTATCATGTATGCATAGATATTCTTTATAAATGACATTTCAATGATAAATAACCAAATAAACTTTATATTGGGACTGATTCTCAAATACATAAACTAAGTGGTTTGAACCTCTTAAAATTGAAAAATAGTCCTAGAACTATAACATGTGAGAAATGGAGAGAATACAACTAATTTGGATAAATAAATTATGATACACAAGAGACTAAAACTACAAAAGTAATGCTAATAGTGTTCTTTATATTCTAATTAGGTAGCTTAGCAATTTCAAGTCAACTGAATACATCCTCAAATTAATTAAAAAAATTAAATATATACAATGTAATTATAAATTAGTTCAATTCATATTGTCATGTTTTAAATGTATATATTCTCCATTCGATTCCCCTGTCACATGGCCCATACATGCATTTCTTGATTTGACAACTCGTGTTTGGTTCTTTCTTGATGTGATGATGCGACCATCACCCTCTTTCTTAGTCTGACTCAACAGAAACACCTCCATAAGATCATTTCTTCAATTTTAGGTTTCCCCCTTGTCAATGAATATACATGATTTCTTCTTCATTCAATTGATTGTATCCTTCCATTTGATTCATTACCTTACTTGTGTTAAAAAATTATTCATATGCAAAATGCCCAGATTCAATATTAACCATTCATCTATTGTTACCTTTCCAACAAATTGACAACCCCCTAAACCTATTACCATTTGAGATCTAAGTATTCATATATGTTTAGAGTCACCTACCAACCCTATTACCCCATTATAACCTAAAACTTCCTATGGTGCTCGAAATGTGCTATCTTTCTTCTTTAGCAAAAAATAGTTATCCATGAAGCTACACTCCACCACCTCCCATGAACCCCTCAGTGAACCTCCCCACACTTCTTTATCAGTGTATATTTTATTGTTATGTCGTGCAATTCACCACCTTCCTTCTAAAAAACTCCGCTGCTCATTCTTCCTGGCTACATGCAGTCATTACCCATGAAGCCACTGTATTAGGATCCCACCCCAAAATTCCTTCCATAGATACTCTTGAAGAATATGAATCCATATTTTTCTCAATGTTTTGGTGCCTTGGATCAAAATGTTTGACCCTAAGATTCCAAATTTTTAAAGCTTCTCTGTGATGCTTCAGGGCTAGAATAGTCCATCCACCCCAAATGAATCTCTCCTTGACTCTATCTACTTCCCCAGAATCAATACACCATTTTAGTTTGTTTTTTGTTATGATGATTGTGAGTTATCCCAACATCCAACATCCTACAACCATGGCAATGGTGTAGACAATCTCTCATGTGCCTTTCAACCTGAGATTATGATCATTGGGTTTGTTCTTGAGCTATGATTGTAGCAACAACATCCAAATGTGAAGTTTCCTCACATTTTCTGGTTTAGCTTGGAGCTTCACATATTTGCTGAAGCTTTTCAACCATGAAGTGGGAGCAATGATCCAAGGGAGCAAAGTGACCTCACTACCCTTTCTAGACCAATCAAGCAATTAGTCACACATAGACATTTTTGTAATTTAAGACATATTTTAGTTTAGCAGCCGCACATGTTTTGAGACTTTACAATGTGCATATGCCCTGTTACGTTCATTTAATCATAACTGGATGTCAGGGAATATAGGTTATTTTTACATTTATTGTATTAACTATTCAGAATCTAATTTAAATTAATAGAAATCTTATCTAATTATTGGTTTAATAGAAAATATGCATAAATAAATTTGGGATTAAAAAATTATAGTTTATTTGATGGTGTATAATTAGGAAGCAAATTCAAAGTCTCCAAGAAAGTCTTTTACAAGATTTTGTTAAATATTATACAAATAATTGTTAACCCTAAAGCAATAGTACGTTGATTAGGATTTTGGAGACTTGACCCTGAATCATAGGTGTTTGTTGGACTACTTACAACTTTGTGAGGTATGTACTCCCTCCCAATTTTATTTGAATGTATAGTTACTGAATCCTAATTTCCATTGATGAGACATATTTTGATCATACATCCCTTTTGAATCGCTTGAATCCTTTTGGAATCTCAAATTATTATTGAAATGATTCTTTTATGATTATTGAAATCCTACTTCTCATGGATATGGGTCCTCTAACCCCAATTTCATATGTTGCATGCTTTCATATTTTTGTAATTGAATATACGTTGGACGTCTTATAATCTTTTTTTTTCCAGAAATAGGTAAGTATATTGCCAAAAGGATCCTGTAAGAAACATGACCTACAAAAAACAAAACATATACATGGGTATCTATCTACAAAAACCCCAGTATCTTTTTGCCTGCTCAGTCACACCTGACTGTAGGCCATTTCTAACATTCAGTATGCATTTAACCGTATATGATATCTTATCAACAATGATATCCTCATTACATTCCTTTCTTCCATGGATTCTATTGTTTCTTTCCTCCCAAACAAAAAAGCAAACACTTGATATGCAAAGCCCTCCAAACGCTATCTTAGCTTTGCCTATAAGCAAGTTATCCAACTTTTTTACTGTATCCAACAGGTTTTCCTCGAAAATCTGACCCCAACCGTTCCTCAGGCAGACGATGGCCCAAATCTTCCTGAAGAACGAGCATCTCCCAAATATGTGTTCATGGCTTTCCTCTTCTCTTTTGCATAGAGGGCAGTTAGGATCCACCTGCAGATCCCATTTTATCATCGTATCCCTAGTTGGAAGCTTGGAAAGGATGGCTTTGTATGTGGTCATACTCCATTTAGGCATGTGGTTTGGATTCCAGAGTAACTGAGCCCATAGAACCTCCTCCCCAGTGCACGTGTTAATCCATGGTGCCCTCCTCTGCTCAATGAGACTGAAGGCACCATTCATATCAACATTGTACAGACTCTGGACATCCTCCCATCTTCTACACATGTTTCTCCACGTTCATGACAAATGCACAAAATATCCTTGTTGTAGACTCCCATATCTTATGGTTAGCCACTCAGACCAGAGATTATCATTTTTAGTGAGGAACCTGTTGATTCTCTTGCATTGACTTTGTTTTACTAACTCATCAATTAGAAAAAGATTCAGTCCCCCTTTCTCGTATGGCTTCGCTATGGTCCCCCAAGCTACACCATGCCCTCTACCTCCCCATATAAAGTTGGCTATGATCCTTCTGATGTTGTTCGCTTTCGGGTTGGGTAGCTCGCAGACCCCACACCAAAACTGAACCAAAGCATGGAGCAAAGATGTAGTCAAGAGTCGGCATCCTGCCATAGAGAGTTTAATAGAAGACCACCCATCTATCTTGGATCTCATCAGATCTAGACACAGAGAGAAGTCATTTGAGGATCCCTTGCTCCCTGCAATCGGGGCCTCCAGATATCTGGTTGGTAGCCTACCCGTCTTCAGCCCCACTATAGTTCTGATCCTACCTCTTCTTGTGTCACAAGATTTAGAGAGGTATATTCTGGATTTGATCGTACTGATGTAAAGACCAATCAATTTACCAAAACACATCAGTATCCATTTGAACTCATTCAATCTCTTTGAATATCTAGTGGAGAATAATATACATCATCAACAAAGATGAGATGTGTGTCGACTTTCACATTCTTCACTTTAAATGTTCTAATTCTACCTCTACCTTCTGCTTCATTTATCATTTTGGTTAGGCCCTCCATAACTAGGGTGAAGAGAAAAGGAGATAAAGGGTCTCCTTGCCTTAACCCATTCAATGCTTTGAACATCCCAACATGCCCTCCATTCAGTAGGATAGGGAATGAGGTGGTAGTAACACATTGTTGGACAATCATGATCCATTGATCATTGAACCCAATGGCCTTCATAATCATCCAAAGCGCATTCCAATTGATGTGGTCATAAGCCTTTGTCAGGTCCACCTTCATGCAGGCTTTGGAGCTGTGCTTCTTCTTCTTGAAATCAGTTAGGAATTCAGCTGCCAACAACGTGCTATCTGCTATTCTTTTGCCTTTAATAAAAAATCTCTTCTCCTTAGAAATGATATCAGGGAGGACCTCCTTCAAGAGACCTGCAATAACTTTAGATATGATTTTATATAACACATTACAACAGGAAATAGGCCTATAGTCTGCTATTCTTTCAATATCATTTTTCTTAGGTATGAGTTTTATGAATGCATGGTTGATGGCTCTAACCATCCCATGCCCATTCATAATACACCTAACGGCTTTAATGATATCATGCTTCAAAACCTTTCACATGCTTTGGAAGAACTTCACATTCATGCCATCAGGTCCGGGTTCTTTGCTAGCACTAATAGAAAATAAGGCTCTCTTAACTTCTTCTTCTTCAACCTGAGCACACAACATGTTGTTGGCAATGTCACCGATCCTCATCGTGGGTAGTAACTCCTCTTTACTATTGCTATTATAATCATATTGGTTGTAAAGGCTATAGAAGTAATGGATGACATTTCTTGAGATTCTGTCCCTGCTATTCAAGATATTGCCTCTCTCATCAATCAATTCATAGATCGACTCCCTTACCTCCTTCTTCTTTATTGCCCTATGATAGATCCTAGCATTTCTATCACCATCTTGGATCCATTCCATCCTACTCCTTTGCCAATAATAAACCTCTTCAGCTTTCTTCAGTTTCTGCAACCTATCCTCTCTTTCTTCTTCTTCCTTTATGAGTTCCCTATTTAGAGGATCATTTCTAATCCTATCCATGGTACATTCGTACTTGGATTCAGCTTCGGCAAGCATGTACTTTAAGTTCACCTTTTCCTTGCTCCACTTCTTCAGAGCTTTCTTCATCATTTGTATCTTCCTTAGAGTTCTATATAGATTGTTGCCTTCTATACCCATCTTCCAGCTATCTTCGACCATTTCTTTGAACCCTGGCCACTCACACCACCAGTTCATGAATCTAAACGGTCATCTAATTTGTGGTTTGGTCACTAACTCGATCTTCATCCACGAGTGATCGCTCAGGATATTAGATCCTAGCTTGATGAATGTGTTTGGCCAAGCATTGAGCCATTGTTCATTTACCAACCCCTTATCAATAGAGTTGGCTATCCTTCCTTTATGCCCGTGTTTGTTCGAGCAAGTGGTCTTGCTCCCCACTTTATTCAGTTCCATCAAAACTGCATCTTCCACAGTGTTGTTGAACATGGCCAAGATCCTCTGTGGTACTCTATTCCTTCCATACTTTTCATCTGTTCTTCTGACATTGTTGAAGTCCCCAACAACGAGCCAAGGGACTTCATTTTGTGCCATCTCGACGATGCTTTTCCACAACCCTCTTCTGTCAGACTCCAGTCTTTCACCATAAACCCCTGACAAAATGAAAGAAGCTCTGCCTCTGTTGCACGCCGAGACAGTAATGATCTGGTCAGTAGCATTGATAGCAGCTAGCTCCCAGACATCTTCTATCCATCTAATGACAATATGGCCACCCTCCCTTTGGTCTAGATTCGACAAGTCTCTCTACCTTGTGGGAAAGAGAGTATCGATCCTTTCCCTTACATTCCTTCTGATTCTCATTTCTAGGCATATCACCAGAGATGCCCCTATGTCAGTGATAGGTTTCCTCAACTCTCTTTGGCTCCCAGACAAAGATGCTCCTCGCACATTCCATGCGAGGATAGACATTAATTGGTTGTGGATGTCTTGCCCTCTTCATGTGGGAGAGCATTCTTCTTCCTCTTCTTAGCCATGTTTCTGGTTTATATTGGGCTTCTGCTCCACTCCTTCTCTGATCCTACAACCTCTTCCCCTATTTCCTGCTCAAGAACCACGAAAGGGTTATCGTTCTTGACACCTTCGCTGGTCCTCATGGCTTTACTAGTTCCTGGCTTGTCACCAGCCAGAACCTCACCTTCTTCAACCACTATGACCTCCTGTGATGTCATCTCTGTGGTAATTGTGATAGCTGTTGCTGTTGCCACAACGACTTCAGCAACCTTGTTAGGCATTTCAGCAGGTACCTCCGCTACAACTTTCTCCTTACCCTTCCTCTCGATAGGGGGAGGTTTGGACTTGCCTGTCCTTCGCCCCTTATCTCTAGGGAGATTATGGATGATCGGAGGTGTTCGCTACACAGACATGCTTCTTTCACCTGGTCACTCAGCAGTGTTATACCCAAAAACCTTGCAGGTGTTGCATCTGTTCGAAAAAGCTTCATACCTGATTTGGACTTCCCATTCATCCCCATTGGGGAGCTTGACCATTACCTCCGGTGGTGGTTCATTCCATGGATATATCCACGTAAAATCTGGCACAACCCTGAATAGACCCATTAGATTTCCGGTCTATCACTCTTGGCTCCCCTATCACGTGGGTAATGACTGTGATCGCCCTGGAGGTCCACTGTTTACCGACGTCAGGTAAGGAAACCCACACTGGTGCGGTGGTGAAAGAGGCCCTCCTTGTATCCACTTCAAGGGTCCATTTTTGCACTACAACTAACTGATCATCGAAGAACCAAGGGCCCTTCAACATAGCTGCATTGCGGTCCTGATCGTTGTTGAAATGGGTGAGGAAGAGTCCCCCATCCAAGGTGAACACCTCAATCTCCCCCTTCGGCCTCCATTTCCTAACCATCCATCCTTTCAGCTACTAAGGATGAGCCTTCTTCCCCAAGATCTGGACAATGGTAGAGTACCGGTGGTAGTCCTCCATCTCTTCCATTATCGGGTCATTGAATCTCGTCCATAGGTGCTTGTCCCCATCCTTGTGGAACAAGACCTTCGGGTTAGCGGCAACCACGCCTCTTAGCTTGGGTGGGGGGCCAGCCACCAACTTCACCCAATCTCGTCCGATGGTCACATCTACATTGGGTGAAAACCAGTCGTTGTCTGCCTTTACTCTATTGGTCTCGACATTGGGGGTGGAAACGGAAGAGGAAGGGGGCGGGGAACCCCCAATCGCGATGGCCACAGACCTAAGCTAAGTGGTTCAAGTGATTACCTTCTAATAATGTTGCTTCTATATTATGTGTGCTATGTATTGTACGGGTTATCTAATGTGTTTATAAACATCAGGGCATGTTGTTCTTCCCCAAATGTGTTGTTGCCACATGTTTTATTTACAAGGGATTTCTATTCCACCAATGGTGTGCTATTTCACACCATTTATATATTAGGGTGTGATGTTCCATGCAGGGTGTGTTCTTCCACCATGTATACATTAGGGCATGTTGTTCCACCCAGGATGTTCTCTCTTCTCCCATTTTTGGCCAATGATTAGTGGTTCCTTGTCCCTATTTTAGAAACTTCTAGTCTATCTCATATATGCATGCAACTATTTTTCATTGGATGTTACAAATTAATTAATGGAAAGACACAATATGAAGTTTAGTTAGTCTTTATATTCATCATTCTCTTGTTTATCCTTTTGTTAACTTACCTACTTGTTAATGATCACCCTCTTGAATGAGAACCGAACCTCCTCTTTTATAACTATTTAATCTAAAATATTCAAATATATATACTATGCACATAATCAGTGTATACTGACCCATATATCTACATTTCACTTTTTGGATATTGTTTACAAGCCGCCTAGGTGTAGGTACCTTAGATCACCAAGATTATGGAAGATCATGTAAATATTTGTGAACATAAGGATAGCTTGGAGTGGTTGTGTTTCCATCTTCAACTGGCCTTATGTGTACTTAACTAAAGTTAATAGCTATAATACCACCTTTTATGCTGAGTAAAAATTGTATGACGATACACTTTTAATCTTTATACTAGTCCTTTTTGCATTCCATTAATATTAAATGACTCTTTGTATCCCACTCTTTACAATATGGTTGACAACACTATAATTTACGTACTTTGTATATACATTTTACATTACTTTTAGCATAACTTTAGTTAGCTTTTCACATAATTTCTCTATCTTTTTGACTCCGACCTTGTTTTATTGATTTCAGAAACCAACATGACCTCAGGTCATGGTCTTTGGGAGCCACAAACACGATTCCAGAGTACTAGATGTCTCGAAGCCTCAGGCAATAAGAAGGAATCCCGACCGCGGTTATTCCAAGACCGCGACCGCGGTTATCCAGGAACTGCGACCTCGGTTATTCCAAGACCGCGACCATGATCATCCAAAGACCATGATTGTGGTCATTCAAAGATCATGACTAAGAAAGACCACGAATGAGGTTTTGGGAGGATCGTGACCAAGAAGGACCGCGACCAAGGAGGAATAAAGTGGAGACCACGACTGCGGTCTTGCCTTCACTTAAAGGAAAGACCGCGACCGCGGTTCTAAGTTGATGGAAGGCACCTATAAATAGCGCCCCCACCTATCTTGTCAAATCATCAGATCATACAGATCAGATCTCGAGGCCACAAAGTGCTGCTGCGTTTCAGACTCGTCTCTGACCATCCATCCATTCATCTTAGATCTCCAGGAGTGAAAGCTAAGGAGAGAGAAGACTGTCGTCCACCCCTTCTTTGACAGGAGAAGGACATCCACGCGGTAGATCCAGATCTACAAAAATAGTGCGTAGTATCACATTCTTGTCTTCTAGATCTATCGCTTCATCCCGCTGTACCCCTTCCCCTCTTCGTGAACCTGATGGATCTATCTGTATGTAGCGTCGTCATGTTGTCTGCAAGCATGAGTGGATAACACCTTAAATTGGGTTGGGAGTATCCACTAAGGCTCTCCCAACATGTATATTGTCTCTTTCTTTTGAATATACATATTCTTATCAAGATTATCTCCATGCACCTATTTTAATGCTTCACTTGTATGCTTAGCTACCATGTTGTGATGTTTGATTGTTGATATCTTGAGAGAGTAATATCACTTTTATCCCATGTCATGGAGTGGTATGAATGCACGAGAGTGTTGGAATGCTTAAGCTTTAACTATATGTTTTTGCTATGAGGTTTTTGAGTTGTCATCTCGAGAGAGAGGCTTCTTTTAGACAGATCTATCCATATCTCGAGAGAGAGTGGAATAGACATTTTAATGGTTGCTTGTAATCTTAATACAAGTATGCGAGAGAGAGAGAAGATGTACGCGTTGGAGACATACCTTAGTAGGTGAACCCCAACCCATGTTTCCCCATATACTTGTTTACAGTTCATTTCCTTTTCTTGTTTGTTTTTCTGTTCTAGTTCTTGTGCTTCCGTTCCTTAGGGAATATCTCTTTACATCCTTTTCGACTGGAGTATAAAAGTGTTTGATTCCACATTCTTAACACGACCACCCTTGTCCCTATGTTCGACCCCGATCACTACATCAGACCCCGTTCATCGTTGCGGGGGCCTTAGAGTCGGGTTATCTATTTAAAAGTCCGACTACTTTAAATTCACTCCTTTTGGGCGTGTGATTTAGGCCAGTCAACTTTTTGCCACCATTGCCAGAGACAAGGAAAAATGGTACTGTTAAGAATCCGAGTCTACTTACTATACTCCTGTGCATCAAGCTCAGCAATAAGTTTGATAGCACAGTGATTTTAAGCTTTCTAACCTAAATTTGTGCATGATAGTTCGTTTTACCAGTTCGGTTTCCTAACTTGACTGTACGACCTATTCAGGTACCCAAGAAGAAGCGATTTGTTCGACTTAACTCCCACTCATCATGGTGCCTCACGTGGAAGGTCCGCTTTCAATAGACGAGTGGAACGTGAGGATTGGACAACACCCACCTCCACCAGGAACCGTTGAAGATAGAAATGACCGTTATAATGACAGTCATTTATACAAAGAACAAGAACAACCGGAAGATGATCATCACCACGAGGAGTGTCGTCATCTCCGTAGGCATAGAAGAAACCACCATGAGCAAAATCGTAGGGACAACGCCAATGAAGATGACGAAGAGCAAGAAAAGACTCTTAGGGAGTTGGCAGCTACAAAAGCCAACAACTCAAGCTGTCCTGTGATCATCCCAAGGTTCAATGCAACAAACTTCGAATTGAAGCCAACTGTAATATCTATGATCTAGAATAAAAGCTTTCAAGGGAATTCAAAGAACGATAACCCTTATCATCACCTCAACGCTTTTGAGAATATCCGTGACACCATCAAAATGTGGGGAGTTCTGTAAGAAGTCATCTATTGCAAAGGTTTCATTTTCTCCTTAGAGGAAAAAGCACTATCCTGGTACCTTGGACTACCACATCAAGCTTTGAATGGATGGAACACATTGGCAGACACTTTCGTGAACAAGTTCTACCCCACCGAGAAGACTGTTCGTAACAGGCAGAAGATCACGTCTTTCATGTAGAAGCCAAGTGAGAATCTGCATGAGGCCTGGGAAAGGTATCAGGAGTACTAGAGAGACTTCCCTCACCACAATTACAAGAAGGGATTCTTGATAACAACATTCTACAATGGTCTAACTCATGAAAAGAGAGTCTCGCTAAATGCAGCAGTTGGAAGTGACTTTCTCGGTAAAAAGCCTAGTAGATCTAAAAAGATCATAGAAAACATGACTGAGTTACAAGCTGGGACTGACTATGACAGGACCGACAGAGGGTATGCTAATAAAGCCACCAATGAAGGGCTGTCGATTGAATCAAGGGCTCTCGAAGCAATCACATCTCAAATACAAAAGATAGCCACGAATGTCAAACAGCTGAAGTAATCATGAGGGAAAGGAAAGAAGAAAATTGAGAAGGTGATGAAATGTGTCACATGTAGTGAAGGTGGGCATGGAATAGATAACTGCATATACACCCGACTCGGAGAATCAAGTGAAAGTGAGTCTGAGGAGGAGGAAGCTGAAAATGTCTCTTATGCCAACTTCAAGAGGTCAGATTACCCCGGTTTCAGTTATGGCAAAAAAGATGCTACAGAAAATTCACATCAATTGAATAATCCACCCAAGCAACCACTAGGTTTCGAGAAGAAGAGTGGAAAAGGACAGTACACCAAGACAAGCACTTTCCAGACAAACAAAACCAATTATCAAGGTCAAGGGAAGTATCAAAACCGCCAAGCTGCTAACACAAGTCAAGGACAAGGACAAGCTCAAGGATAAAGTCAGACAAGGAGTAATAATCAACCTGCTTTAGTGGGCCAACTATTCGATTTCGTCAAGCGATAGGACATGATAAACAATCAACTTGCACAAAGTGCACTGTCCAACTCTGGCGTTCTGAATACTATGTAGGTCCAAATGGCAGACATGCAAACACATCAACGCCAGATAGACCAACAACTCGTTCAGTTGGCCAAGCTCGTGAAGAACCCTTCAGGGAAGATTCCTTCTAACACATAATCTGCCAAGATGGCGATCCTTAGATCAGGAAAGACAATAGAGCGCCCTGAGGTGAAAAGACTGGAAGAACCAGAGCCAGAGAATGTTACATAGAAACCAGCCAAAGGAGAGAACCAACACGCTCAAGTTAGAGAACCAGAACCTGAGGAGGAAATATTCGCCAAAAGAAGTCAATACTCCCCCAGATTACCTTTTCCATACAAATTTATAAAGGTGCACCTCAAGAAGAGGTATGAGAATTTTATGGATTCGGTGAAAACGCTCCACCTGGAGGTGCCATTTCTGGATGCTTTAGAAGAAATGCCAACATATGCCAAGTTCTTCAAATATCTAGTCACAAAGAAAAGAGGAGGAGGAAGGATTGAAACTATGCACCTTGCTAGTATGTCAACAACCTTCGTAAAAGCGAAACTACCTACCAAGAAGAAGGACCCTGGAGCCTTTACTATACCTTTTGGTGTAGGGGATAACATCGAAAGGAAAGGTCTCGTCAACTTGGGGGCTAGCATCAGTCTAATGCCTTTAAGCCTCATGCAATGATTAGGAATGACTGATATGGTCAGGACTAATATGAGAATTGAGTTGGCGGATCACACCTTCAAGAGGCCAGTTGGAGTAGTCAAAGATGTTCTGGTTCATGTGGGGAGATTCTTCATCCCTTGTGATATTGTTATCATTAATACTATTGAAGACCCTAAATGCCCTATCATCTTAGGACGTCCTTTCTTGGTGATCGTGAGGGCACTAATTGATGTCATTGAAGGCATCATAACTCTGAGGGTCAGAAATGACCACATTGATTTCAAGGTGAAAGACGCCATGAAAGGACTATCCCTACTCAAATCTGCTTACTTCGTGGATCGCTACAACCAATATTATGAAGAAGTAGAAGAAGACACATCAGTGCTAGACCCTCTTATGAGGGTGTTAAACAAAGAAGATTCGGAAATCGACGACCCCAAGGTTGCTGAGATCCTCGAATTCCTAAGTCAAGACAAAGAAGAATTGAGAAATGAAGAGACAGTTGTCGAGACAGTAAAGTATGCTTCTCTAGAGCTGACAACAGAAGAAGAGAAAGTACTAAAACCCAAACCAGAACTGAAACAATTACCAGAAGGTATGAAGTACGAGTTTCTTGATCTTGAAGAAAGGAATCCTGCCATAGTCAATGCCAGTATGACTGAAAATTAAATGGAAAGACTTCTTAAGGAGATAAGGCTCCATAGGCAAGCTATAGGGTATTCGATGGATGATATCAAGGGGCTAAACCCTGCCCTATGCACCGCATAAATCTAGAAGAGTCAGAAAAACCCCTTGTTCAACCCTAGAGGAAGCTAAATCAGATGTTAAAAGAAGTTGTGAAGAAGGAAGTCATCAAGCTGAGAGAAGCATGTATTATATACCCAATCAGCAACAACAATTGGGTGAGCCTGATTCATGATGTACCAAAGAAAGGGGGGATGGCAGTTGTGAAAGGTGATAAAGGAGATGAAGTATCTATCCATACTGTCACTGGGTGGAGAATGTGCATCGATTATCGAAAGATGAATCAAGAAACAAAGAAAGATCACTGCCCTCTTCCCTTTATCGACCAAGTGCTAGAAAGAGTTGCACATCACGAATATTTTTGCTTCTTGGACTTTTATTCTGGATTTTACCAAGTTCCTATCCTTCCTGACGACCAGGAGAAAACTACCTTCACCTGTTTATATGGTACCTATGCCTTCCGAAGAAATCCATTCGGATTATGCAATGATCCGACAACATTCTAATGTTGCATGATCTCGATGTTCTCAGACTTCTTAGAGGACACTGTGGAGGTCTTTATGGATGATTTTTCTATATATGGAAGAGATTTTGATGGTTATTTGAAAAACCTATCATTAGTCCTGCAACGCTGTGAAGAGAAGAACTTAGTCCTCAACTGGGAGAAATGCCATTTTATGGTGCAAGAAGGCATAGTCCTGGTCCACAAGGTCTCAAGGATAGGAATTGAAGTAGATGTCAACAAGGTCGAGGCTATTTCTAGACTGCCTCCACCTAGGTCCGTAACAGGAGTGCGAAGTTTTCTTGGTCACACTGGTTATTATCGAAGATTCATAAAGGACTTTTTGAAGATTTCAAAACCCTTATCAAATCTGCTGATCAAAGATGCAGAATTTGATTTTACAGATGATTGTTTGAAGGCTTTTCAGACTTTGAAGGAAGCACTCGTAACCCTACCTATTCTTCAAGCTCCATATTAGGAGCTACCTTTTGAGCTGATGTGCGATGCTAGTGACTATGTTGTGGGGGCAGTCCTAGGGCAGAAGAGGGACAAGAAACATCATGTCATCTGCTATGCCAGCCGTACTCTAGATGAGGCACAAGTAAATTACACTACCATGGAGAAAGAAATGCTAGCTATTGACTCCAAACCCATCATAAGGCTATTTGATAAAACTATTTTCCCAAGTATATAATTTATCTTCATTTGATATTCCCATAATTAGTTATAATTTTTACAAGAAAATTCATTTTTCAACCAATCAGTAATGACGATGTATGTATTTCATATTTATTTAAGCCATGCATACGGGCTAGGCTTGAGCCAACTGGCTCATGCCACCTAAGCACCAAGACACACGAGGCTACTCACCCACGTAACAAGAGAAAAATGTGAATTTACCATAAAGCCCTTACCTTTACAACACAGACTCGAGGGCAGGAGGGTACTTTCCTCTAATGTTGTCTTCAACCTCCGTTCTTCCGTTCACGCGAGCAGATGGTCAACTCACTAGTTGACTTCAATCATTGTTGCACCCATGTGTGAACTAGGGCCACCGGTAGCTCTGCCTCATCTTCCCAAAATCAACACACCTCTCAATTCCTTGCTCGCTACCCTCCTCCGTCTGGACAAAACCACTCTTCCTCTGACAAAGGCTGCTCAAAGACAAGGGTAAAGGATAAGGTGAAATCTTGAATTGAGAACACCGACCAATTTGTCTACTCCTTCTGGTTGTGTGAAGATTATTTGTGGGCTTGCTGGTACCGCAAAACACCCGCCTTATATAGGATAGGGTCTCGGGTTCCACCAAAATTGGAGGAATCTGATGCCCTCCATGAAAGGTAATCAATCCTAGTATTGATGGGATCCATGGGACCTTCCAAAGATGTTGGGACCAATCCCAACTTTTCTCATCCTCTTGTTTGCAAATAAATCAAATTGGAAATTCTCCATGTACTATGCTCATGTCTGTGTATCCAACTGAGACCAAGATTAAGCCAGTGTCAATGGACTTTAGATCCAACGATCCACAATACCCATATTCTTATAAAATGAAGTTTCTAATCCAATTGAAATTGTGACATTTAATATGATTCATCAATTATCCATTTAATTTCGAAAAACTTGCAAATCCATAACTCCCTCCTCGTTTGCCTTTTTTTTCTTCCAAAATTTAGGGGAAACCTTATTGTAGCATTATCCACTCATTTGTTCATATGTAAGTTAAAACTCATTAAAGCATAGTTAATTCATATTTTCTCTCTCTTTCACTTTTATCTTCTATATTTGGATTCCTTGTATCACAAGAAACCATGTGTGAGACATGGTGCACGAATGTCTCAAAACTAAAAGAGCGATGGCCTCTGGTGACCCGAGTGTGACGTCGGGCTCCCCGGCCATCCCTACTGCTCCCTTACTGCCTGCCCCCTCGACCTCGACCTCCACCACACATCCCACCACCACCACCACCTCCACCCCCTCCTCCCACCCATCGTTTCCCCTTCCCCCCACACCCGCTGAACTGACGGCTGATGTGGGTAGCTCTGGACCCTCTCCGACCCCCTAGATTGATCCCTGCACAGATGTTACCGTGAGCAGGACATGGGCAAAGACCATGAGGTGCCCCATGGAGGTCCACAGGTCCTACAGGCTGGTCAACCTCCCTGAGGATCCCAAGGCCCCTGCCTACCGTGATGGTAACTCCCGGCCATGGACGCGCTTCTCTCAGCCCATGGTTGTGGCGATGGACGATTTCCACAGATTCACTATCATCATCCAGGGGATGGGGAAGACTTGCCACATTTCCCATCTCTATGGATGGATTATGAGGTCATGGAAACTAAAAGGTGAGGTCCAGCTTTCCCCCCTCAAGAATGGCTTGTTCCTGGCCAGACTTGCTTCAGATGAGGACCTGGTGCCACCGTTGGAGAAGGGGCCCTGGTTTTTTGATAACCAACTGGTCATCACTCGTAGGTGGTCACCGGAGGCTGACACCAGAAGGGCTTCCCTCACCTCTACTCCAGTCTGGGTGACACTCCCAGATGTGGGGTTGCATTGGACGCTCAAGGCTATCACCATTATTGGCTATGGTCTTGGTACACCCAAGGTAATTGATTTTTATTCGAAAGGGCATTTTGCTGGTGCGACCCATCTCTGTGTGGAGATCACGATGGACAAACCACCTCCTCATGTGGTCATGGTCAAAATGCCTGATGAGGGGAGTTGGAAATCAAGGTCCTCTATGATGCTCTTCTAGAGATAGTCGACACCTACAATGTGTTCGGTCATAGGTCTGGGAGATGTCCTTCCTATTACACAGAGGTACCTTCTGAGTTGGTGACTCAAGGCAGGTCTAGCAGCAGGAGGCTAAGAAGGAGAAGGACTGGCCCTTCCCGTCTGAGTGCAACAGGGGCTCAACAACACCAGGTTATCCCTATCCAATAGGGTGGCCATGCTGGATCTATTGGTCAGGAGGTAGAGGGTCCTTCACAGGATGACTCGTTTGAGGGTATTATTGTGGTGCAAGTGATTTTTGCTGGTCACAGAGAGGTTATGGAGGAGGGTCAACCTCCTGACTCATGAGGCTGTCGATGAGAACCCGTTCTCAGTTCATCACAACTTGGATTCTGAGGTCAACTTTGAGGACTTGGCTGGGAATTCAGCGATGAGAGAAGGGACTCATGCCCCGGGCACTCAGTCCAGCAGAGGGAGATGTATGTCAACTAGGATATCCATTTCCAGAAGGGGTGGAGCAACACGTTTCCAATAACCATCCTCATGTGGAACATGAGGGGTGCCTCAAGACCTGAGAGGTAGTGAAGGGTGAGGGAGATTATCACCAGGGAACAAGCTATGATGGCTATATGCCAAGAGACTAAGATCAAATGGGATTTTGGCCAGAGAATGACCAACCTTTTTTTGGGTTTTAGGGGAGACAGAGAAGGCAGCGGAAATAAAAAATTTCTTCTCCCAAACCCAGAAAAAGGAATCGCGTCAACGTCTATACAATAGGAAGGATGGTTTGTAGAGGAATACCTTGTCCCGAGGCTTGCTCGGCTACGTTACCTCACGGCTTGCACGGTCTTCACCTTCAGTCTTAGATGGTGTCTGTGCAGCTCCTAGTCTCACCGAGACTGTTGGGATTGACAGCTGTCCTCCGAGCGGCAGAAGTCTCCCGCCTTTGAAGTAGTCCACACAGACCACCTGGAACTCCGATCTCATTGTCCCACAACGAATCGGAAGGAGTCGCACCCTCCTATCAATGTACTAGTCACTGACACACTCTCCTACAACCAATTTCTTTTCTGTAGTTGTCTTTCCCTTGTTGTGCCTCCCTTATTGGGTAGCACTTGCTCGGGCTCTCTCGGTTACCATAACCAGAGAGAATGACAACTTTGCAGAGCAACTGGTGTTCTGAGTTGTTATTGCTAAGAAGCCCCCACTGCCCCTATATATAAGAGGGTCATGGGACCGGGTTCTCTACCCCGGGCAATGCAGGATTAAAGCATGAGTAGAAGGGTTCGAGATTTTCCACAAAACAACCAACTGCACCACCCGAACTGATCATTTCAAGCATGAAATGGTCGGTTGGGGACCTGAGCCGATAGGTTCACACTTAATCCGATCGGTGGGAACACCTGAGTCGGTCGGTTCAAGCATGAGCTGATCAATTCGTAGTCCTGGTCCAACTCAAATTGACTTTCATATTTATTTTCGATTATCAAATATTAATCCTTGTCCAAATTGAATTTGTGCAAGTGAAACAAATTGAATTTGCAAAATAGTCTTCTGACTTTCCAAACGATCTCGGTTGGTCACATGAATCGACCGGTTCAAAAATTGAGCCGATCATCTCATTGATACATGAGCCGATCGTCTCACCAGTTGAGCCGATTGGTTCACCAACCTGAGCCAATCGGTTCATCCCATGAGCCGATCGATTGGGGCAGCAGACTATGTAAATCAGTCAATTGCAGTTTTAATTAATCTGATACTCCTATCAATCGGTCCAACACCTTGAACACTATGATACTGATCTATCAATTAATTGAGTGTTTAATTTAACTATTAAACTCCTTTAGTAATCAATCTAAACATCGTTTGTGAATAAACTCCTCTTCTAGATTAAATCCTATGTGTGTGATCCTGTAGGTCCATTTCACGTTGGCAGTGAAAGTCCATAACACTTATGACTTCACAAGCAAAGAGCGGTGCCTAGTCGCACATCAGTGCTACCCAAGTGAAAAGGAAAGTTGGAGAACAACTTTTAATCCTACAATCCATGAATGGTGTTACAGTGAATGTATAATCCCTTTGTCACTGATATCCCGAATGAACTCAAGGCATGGAACAGTCATCCTGTCAATGTTCATTCACTTTCTTGATCTCAGAGAAGATTGGAGGAGATATGTATGACATCAATATCACATACTGATTCACACATGCATGCATGCCTATCTCAATCCTACTCATCAAGTGGCCATGGATATCAAACTCCCTCAAGAGGGACAAATCCCATATCTATCACTCACCCCTCAAAAGCCCCATGTGTCAAAGCCACCCAATCATCACCTTTATAACAACCCTTGTTTCAGGACTGCTTTGATGATGTCAAAGTGAACCCAACGACGTGTTGAGTGTAGTGATTTCAGGTCAAAGAATCACATTCACTACCATCACTGTGGGAACTAACTGTGACTACCATGTCATGGTTCCATGTGTCAAACTCACGGTGGGTTTGTCCAGTACACTTGTTCTCTAACAAGTACCTATGTGTTTGGTTTGATATCTCCATATCATGACTAATGAGATTCTATCATCAACCAACACCACAATCCAGTCTTGTGTGTCATTGTTGTTTATCTAACTTCCACAATGACATCCGACTAGGGACATAATAAGAATGTACAAACTCTTAGCATCCGTATGATCTCATCGTTCAGGTCCTGAACCTGAAAGCATACGTCATTGAGTACTATCATTCTCTAGACATTCAATTTGTTCTATCATTATCTCATATGTCTAAACCAGAAAGAGTTGGAAGCTTGCCTTCGATCTTTATCAAATCAATCTTGATGTATCTCACCAATCATCCCATGATTGGCTCTCAGGGCATACATACCAACAGACTCCCACTTGCACTGCGAGCCAATCACCCTTGAATCATATTCATAGTGATCTTCAAACATGTCCCACATGTTACTATGCTCTAGTGCTAACATAGTGAGTTATGGCAACACCTTGCCAAAGTTGGTATTAACTGCATGTCTCTCATCTCTTCGTTGTACATCACACGTACAAGATGGAGTTGCCATAATATGTGATCTAGTATTACTTTGCTAACCTTTAGCCACATTGCATGACCAAGTACTCCTTACTTGTCATCAAAGATTGGAATATCTATAAGTTCATCTCATGAACTTCCAGATCCATATAGTATCCATTGTTGTTTTCTAACACACGGATGCTCGACATTTCCTTTTAAAACAACTTCATTGGAACGTTTCCATTTATCAACAAACATTCACTTTTATATATATCCCATATACATTTTGTGATTAATTTTCCGTCATTTTTTGAAGTTCGCATCAGTGTAACTCTTTACAGTGAACCCTTCCTTATTTCCATACAACTTGTACTTCTCAAGTTCTTATGGTATTCCAGTAATCCTTACTGGAACTAGACAGACATCCACTCGTCATGTCCCACATACGAGTTATCAAGATGAGCACATCATATTGTCATGTCCTACATACAAGACGATGAATGCATTTTATTCTTTCTATGTCCATACATGCAAGATGATGGGATGATTACATACATGATAGATCCATATCTATTCTTAGTGTTCCCATTCTTCATAAGAATTGGACACTTGGCCTTGGGATACTAACTCCATGTAACATGTACAAGTTTTC
Source organism: Alisma plantago-aquatica (assembly GCA_963693085.1). Taxonomy (NCBI): domain Eukaryota; kingdom Viridiplantae; phylum Streptophyta; class Magnoliopsida; order Alismatales; family Alismataceae; genus Alisma; species Alisma plantago-aquatica. The sequence continues at coordinate 370,892,330 of OY856415.1, read as the reverse complement.
TCCCACTGAATCTGTGCACACTGAACCTTTAAGTATAGATTCCCAATGTATGCTTTCTCTTTTTAGGTCAAGAGGTTTTCGAGAACTATCTCTATAGATCTTTATTTCTATCACATAGGAAACGTCTCTGTCTTCCCTAAAGATAATTTCCACTTTGGATTTCCATTCTAGAACATTTCCATTTCACATCAACATGTGGAATGTGAATACGCTCCCACTAAATCACAAATCCCTTCTTTTCTTTGTCATATCAGTCAAACCCTTTGACTATATTATCAAAGTAAAGATCCCAGCTCTGAGTTTCTTGTACTCAATCAATCACATTGATTAGTCCATTGTAACTTATAGACTTTATTTGCATTAATGGATTCATAAACCTTATAGGTTGTGTCACATACACATCCTTGTCTTATTCCTTATAGGAATGCGGTTTTAGTATCCATATGCCAAATCTTTTAGTCATTAAGTTGCAATCAACAAGCATCATCCTTCTCAAAATTTCATCCATGTGTCTTAACACTTAAGACTCATTCACACTTATGAATTTCATCCCAATGGGTGCTACCATCAAGGTCATACCTTATGGTTCACATGGAAGTCATTTAGGATGTAATGGTCATAAACCATAACTCAAAATCCGATTCCTCATATTCATCTAGATAGTTGATTCATCACATGACCAACTCATCACATAGATAATCGAGGTGTATCTGTTAAGGATATAAGAACTCACAACCCTTTGTGATTCTTAATGTCTTTTATTAGTGTGGGGTATTCTTTATTTAAGAAGAACTTAGTTATTTGATAATCATCCTCTAACTCCTTAGAATATGACTCTTTTTGATTTAGACATCCCCATGCCTTAATCACGAGCTCACTATGATACATTATCATAATCACTCACAAAGATCTCAAACATTTGGTTCAAGTTTTTCATTCATTGATCTCATTAAGAATGAACACTTTACCAAATTCATACTTTATTTATGATATTCTTGAACACTTCAAGATATTCATATTGGTATTTCTCTAAACACCATTTGAAATATTAGCATTTGCTCCAATAGGTATGTAAATACATCACATGTATTATACCTAATAGGATAATCATTCTCCCACTACCACTAGTGAAGGTTGATTAATCATGTCTAAGAGGTTCATGTCTCTTACTGGTTCTCTAACCAAAAAGAGTCTAGACTTATCCATCATATGGAATCTAGAAATGAATTTCTCATGATTTATGCTAATTTGATTCTTTGAGTTATCAAAAACTTTTAGATATCATTTTATCTTATGCATACCAAGTACCACAAGATAAACAAGGCATTTCCACAAAGATTGAAACATCAACTTTATTAATTGCCATCATTGTCATACAATATGCAAAAATATGGTGTTTCTATCTATTGGAAAATATGAAATAGTAGTTCATAACTCTATTACACGCCTTCAAGGCTGAAAATAAACTAAAGTAATCCTATCTATGGCGGCAACACTTGCCCCATTTATTGGGTGCTTTACACTTTATATCTTGGTATCATATACCCAAAAAGTGTTACAAGTTTATTTCATGACACCTTCAGGTGCAGACGTCCGTCGCCTCCTTCTTCTTTAGTTCTTCCAGATAGAGTGGACAATTCATTTTCCAATGTCTTGGCTTTTGACAATGGTGGCAATTTCCTCTCTTGGTCACGCCTCCCTTGGCCTTGAGAGTTGAAGACGACTTGGGTTGCTGGCTAGCATCAGAACCTTTATTAGCCTTGCCCTTTCCCTTGCGCTTGAACTTGCCTATCTTGTTGCTGATCATCATCATAGACTTAGGCTTGTCCTTCTTCATCTCTGCCTTGGCTGTTCTCAACATGCCCAACAACTCTGTCAATGGCTTGTCAAAGTTGTTCATGTTGTAGTTCATCACAAACTGATTGTAGGATTCTGGCAACAATTGCAGTATCACGTCAATAGCCAACTCTTGGCTCAGGGGAAATCCCAGTCTCATCAGGTTCTTCACATACCCAATCATCTTGAGTGTGTGAGGACCAACTGGATCTCCTTCTGTCATGATACACTTGAACAGCGCCCTGGAGACATTATATCTCTCTTGCCGTGCTTGATCTTCATACATGTTCTTAAGATGCTGAATCATCTCAATGACACCCATGTTCTCATGTTGTCTCTGTAACTCGTGGTTCATTAAGCACAACATCAAGCACTTTGCATCAATTCCATATCAGAATGCTTCTTATAAGCATCCCTTTCTGCCTTTGGTGCGGTAGGAGCAGGTTCCTATGGAATTGGAGTATCCAGGACATAGAGCATTCACTCTTGAGTGAGAAAAATTCTCAATGTCCTAAACTAGTTGTGGAAGTTAGTCCCATTTAACTTGTCCTTTTCAAGGACCGACCGCAATGAAAAGTGATTGTTGTTTGTTGTCATTTGTACTACAAAAGGAAATATATGCAATTTAGTCCAAAACTTAATTTTGACTTATTTGATTGATTTGAAAGGTTGATGATATAATTAGGGCTTTAATTAATTATCGCTCCCACTATTTTTTTTCAAATTGATAGCCCTCACTATAAATTCAGAAGATTGTAGCGTACAATCTTCTAGTGGGCCAAGATCCTAAAATCCTCTGAGTCATGGACCAGCTAGGGTTGTCACCCACAACTTAGATCTTCCAGGTAGGCAACGTTTGCCAATTGCATCATATGCAACTCTTAAAAGATGTCATATGCAACTCCTTGCAATGATCACCTCCATTCCTCAAGGTGCTAGATCCTATCTAGGTCACCTTGTTAAGTCCGACCCAAAGCCAACACGATGAATATGCACCCTGATAGGGCAGACCCTCATATCCATCCTTCACGCTTCCACGAGATAGACAGTGTACCACGCTAGGGCGTGCCCACACTTGGCTGATCAAGCTTTTCACGTGTGTCACATTTAGAATGCATCTAAAACTTTAATATTTAATGAGGGATTTAGTTTTATAGGGACATATACATATCCAATCACCACAATACATAGTACATATCATATACATGCTATATCCCACAAAAAACATGTGAAATGATAAAAAGTGATGATTATGGCCATCCTAATGTGATTCCTCGAGCCAAGAGGAATCATGGTCATCTAGGTCTACATCACATGCAACCTGTCCATGATGAAGTGCTATAGCCATCTGAGTTGATCAACTCATCACATGAATGACCTGCTCGCCTTGGCCGGTCGTCTGGGTGCCACCAGCCGATCAGTTGGATCCTCCAACCGATCAGTTCGCCTGGTCGTCGTGCATCTCCTTAGGTCACCACCCGCTCATCTCGTTCCTCGAGCCGATCATCTAGATCGCCAACCGATTGGTTCACACCTTGAACCGATCGTATAAGTTATTGTCAGATTGTCTTCCGTTCTTTGACATAACATGAAATAAAAATATGTATCCTATTTACATTTGTATAGGGAAACCCCGAGTTACATTCGGGGGGAGAAAAGGTAGGAAAGAAATCTCGAATCATCTCGAGTTACATCAGGAATAGGAGATAGGGAATCAGTGCGCAGACCGAGATGAAAGCAACCACATACAACCAAGCACACACACATAGGGTTTATTAGCCATAACCACACTATACATCCACCACAAAACTCGTTTAAGGGCAACGTGTATCGAGTGCATTCATATTACATATCATATTTGTGGATTTAGGATTGGACATGCATAAAGCCAATTTTATTCACATCGTATGCAATAAATAAAGGCGACAAACCAAAATTGATCACATCGATAATCCTAAAGTATAGAGCAGTTGACATGGATCTGATACCACTATTGGGTTTTAGGGGAGACAGAGAAGGCAGCGGAAACAAAAAATGTCTTCTCCCAAACCCAGAAAAAGGAATCATGTCAATGTCTATACAATAGGAAGGATGGTTTTTAGAGGCATACCTTGTCTCGAGGCTTGCTCGGAGACGTTACCTCGCGGCTTGCGCGGTCTTCACCTCCAGTCTTAGACCGTGTCTGTGCAGCTCTTGGTCTCACCGGGACTGTTGGGATTGATAGTTGTCCTCCAAGCGGCAGAAGTCGCTCACCTCTGAAGTAGTCCACACGGATCACCTGGAACTCCGATATCCTTGTCCCACAAGGAATTGGAAGGAGTCACACCCTCCTATCGGTGTACTAGTCACCGACACACTCTCATGCAACCAGTTGCTTTTCTACAATTCTCTTTCCCTTGTTGTGCCTCCCTTATCGGGTAGTACTTGCTCGGGCTCTCTCGGTTACCACAACCAGAGAGAACGACAGCTTTGCAGAGCAACTGGTGTTCTGAGTTGTTATTCCTGAGAAGCCCCCACTACCCCTATATATAGGAGGGTCATGAGATAGGGTTCTCTACCACGGTCAATGCAGGATTAAAGCAGGAGTAGAAGGGTTCAAGATTTTCCACAAAATAACCAACTGCGCCACCTGAAACGATCGTTTCAAGCATGAAATGGTCAGCTGGGGACCTGAGCCGATCAGTTCACACTTAAACCGATCAGTTGGAACACCTGAGCTGATCAGTTCAAGCATGAGCCGATCAATTCACGGTCCCGGTCCAACTCAAATTGACTTTCATATTTGTTTCCGATTAATCAAATATTCATACTTGTCCAAATCGAATTTGTGCAAGTGAAACAAATTCTATTTGCAAAATAGTCTTCTGACTTTCCAAACGATCTCGGTTGGTCACATGAATCGACCGATTCAACAATTGATCCGATCATCTTATTGATACATGAGCTGATTGTCTCACCAGTTGGGCCGATCGGTTCACCAACCTAAGCCAATCGGTTCATCCCATGAGCCGATCGGTTGGGGCAGCAGACTATGCAAATCAGTCAATTGCAGTTTCAATCAATCTGATACTCCAATCAATCGGTCCAACACCTTGAACACTATGATACTGAGCTATCAATTGATTGAGTGTTTAATTGAAGTACTAAACTCCTTTAGTAATCAATCTAAACATCGTTTGTGAATAAACTCCTCTTCCAGGTTAAATCCTATGTGTGTGACCCTGTAGGTCCATTTCACGTTGGCAGTGAAAGTACATAACACTTATGACTTCACAAGCAAAGAGTAGTTCCTAGTCGCTTATCAGTGCTACCTAAGTGAAAAGGAAAGTTGGAGAACAACTTTCAATCCTACAATCCGTAAATGGTGTTACAGTGAATGTATAATCCCTTTGTCACTGATATCCCGAATGAACTCAAGGCATGGAACAATCATCCTGTCAACATTCATTCACTTTCTTGATCTCAGAGTAGATTGGAGGAGATATGTATGACATCAATATCACATATTGATTCACACATGCATGCATGCCAATCTCAATCCTACTCATCAAGTGGCCATGGATATCAAACTCCACAGGAGGGACAAATCCCATATCTATCACTCACCCCTCAAAAGCCACCCAATCATCACCTTTATAACAACCCATGTTTCAGGACTGCGTTTGATGATGTCAAAGTGTACCCAACAACATGTGTTGAGTGTAGTGATTTTAAGTCAAAGAATCACATTCACCACCATCACTATGAGAACTGACTGTGACTACCATGTCATGGTTCCATGTGTCAAAATCACGGTGGGTCTGTCTGGTACACTTGTTCTCTAATAAGTACCTATGTGTTTGGTTTGATATCTCCATATCATGACTAACAAGATTATGTCATCAACCAACACCACAATCCAGTCTTGTGTGTCATTGCTATCTATCTACCCTCCACAATGACATCCGATTAGGGACATAATAAGAATATACAAAATCTTAGCATCTGTATGATCTCATCATTCATGTCCTGAACCTGAAAGCATACGTCATTGAGTACTATCATTCTCTAAACATTCAATCTTTTCTATCATTATCTCATATGACTGAACCAGAAAGAATTGGAAGCTTGCCTTCGATCTTGATGAAATCAATCTTAATGTATCCCACCAATCATCCCATGGTTGGCTCTCAGGGCATACATACCAACACCTTTTCCCAGTTGGATGGGGGTGCAACTCCAACCTCCCTCATGTAGATGGTGGGAGAATTGTGATTGGTTGGAATTCTAATGTGTGGGATGTCCAAGTCATCCATGCCACTGACCAGATTGTTGTTGCTAGCGGCATCAATGTGGGGGCTTTCACTGCGTGGTCAGTGTTGTCTATGGGCACAATAATGAGATGTGTAGAAGGAAAATATGGGACCAGATCACTAGCTCCACACAACAGGCTCTTCCACACCTTGTTATTGGGGTTTTCAATCATGTGAGGAGGGGGTCTAAGAGGCACGGTGGAAAACCGATCCCAGATTCTATCATCTACAGGTTCAACGTTGTTGTAGATGCGGCTAATCTTGTTGAAGTGAACATGTCTGGTGGCATTACCACTTGGCAGAATAAGAGAAGTTCGGGTTTCAGAATTGCAAGTAACTTGGACAGGGTGCTTGTTAATGCGGCATGGATGAGTGTGTTCCCTGAACGGTGGTAAGGTTGGGGGGACACCCAAATAGTGACCATGCATGGCTTCTGATGAATCTTAATGGTGCTACCCGGGTGAACAGACCTTTCAGGTTCCTAAACTTCTAGCTTTATTGGCCAAGTTTTGGAAGGCTGGTGGTGAATACTTGGAATACACGGATTGAGGGAAATCCCATCTTTATGGTGGTGGAAAAACTGAAAATCCTAAAAGCTGAAATTAAGAAATGGGCAGCTGACCTTACTGATTTGCCGACGCTTTTCAAAGACGCAACGCGAGCTTACTCTAGTGCTGCCGAGGACTTGAGGATGGATCCTCTTTGACCTGACTTGATGGAGTTAGAAGAGAGAGCTGTGAAGAAACTCAAACAGCTGGAGAAGGCTGAACAACTACCGTTTTGGTAGAGAAGCAGGATAAGGTGGATTAGAGATGGGGATCGTAACACTAAGATATACCACACATCCACAAAGAAGAACCATATGAGGGACTGCATCCACTCCCTTACTAAAGAAGATGGGACACCCACAGGTGGTCTGGATGAGGTGGTGAATGAAGCTGTCAAATTTTTCTCAGATTTGTACAACAGAGGTGGTGCTTTCTGTCCCTATGAGCTGCCTTCTCAACGTGTCTCTGATGAGATGAATAGGAAACTTTGTGGACCAGCCTCTGATGACAAAATTAAATAAGCTATTTTCTCTATTGGAGCATCCAAGGCCCCTGGGCCGAATGGCTTCAATGGCAAGTTCTTCCATGCTTTCTGGGATGTTGTTAAGGAGGATGTTGGCTAGGCAGTTAGGTGGTTCCTTGTTGGTAGCTCTATGGTACAGATGGTTAACCATGCTTTCTTGCGACTGATTCCTAAGAAACCCAATGTTATGTCTTTGGAGGATTTTCGATCCATAGCTTGCTGCTCCATTCTTTATTAATTTTATTCTAAGCTCCTCTCTAGAAGACTGAGTGCCATCTTGCCTGAGGTGGTGTCCCCCCATCAATCGGCCTTCATTAAAGGAAGAAATATATCAGACAGTGCAGTACTAAATAGTGAGTTCCTGCTGGACTTCAACCGTAAGAACAATACCAAGAAGGCCTACGTGAAGGTTGACATCTCTAAGGCCTATGACCATGTCAACTAGTCAGCCTTGTGGGTTATATTAGAGGCTTTTGGCTTCTCAAACAAGTGGATTGGCTTGATGAGTCAATGTGTGGAGACGACATCCTTCTTGGTGTTGGTCAATGGGGTTCCTAATGGGTTTTTCAAAGCAACAAACGGCCTAAGACAGGTTGACCCGCTATCCCCCTGTTGTTTACTCAGATCATGTAGGTGTTAACCTTACTCATCAAGAAGGTTGAATGCCATGGTGATATCAAGCCCTTCAAAGTGGGGGGTAGACCAGTCCTATCCCATATGATATTTGTGGATGATGTTTTGATGTTCATAGAGGGTCATGGTAAATATATTAGGGGTATGAGATCTTCTCTGAGGACCTTTGGTAAACTTACTGGTCTATATATCAGCAGAATCGAATCCAAGGTTTTCTTTTTGAGGTCATGTGATGCAAGGAGGGGGATGCTCAGAGAGGCTGCTGGTTTGGAAATCGATACTTTCCCAAGTAAATACTTGGGCATACCGATTATGGGAGGAAAGGGATGTGGTAGAGATTTCTTGGAGGTCATCGACAACCTTCGGGGCACTGTTGACAAGTGGGTAGGACTGAAGTTGTCCTTGGCTTGCAGAATTGTCCTTATCAAGTATGTGCTTACTAGAAATCTTCTCTTCTGGTGTAGACAAGATGAATTACCCTAGTTTATCCTTGAGAGGGCCAGAACCATCCTTAGTTCCTTCTTGTGGTCTGGTCAGAATAATAATGTTGCTTGGAGTACGGTGGATGCTCTGACGGATCTTGGTGGTTTGGGCATCATGGATTGTGATGGAGTGAGTTTTTACTTTATTTTCTCTCCCTCTTGTTATTTCTTTTCCCAATTTATTGTTGACAAAACTACCCTCAATTTAATCATTGCATGACTAAGCTTAATATAGCACTTTTGGGCAAAAATATGCAAACCCTAGTATGCTTTTATGATAGAATACATATGATAATGTATTTAGTTTAATAAACACAGCAAACCTTCGAATTTGGGTTTCAAATTTTTATCATAGTATCATAAGGACCTTGTGAAACTACACCTCAAATTTCATTTGAATTGGAATTACCAATCATGAGATATGGCCAATTTAATAAAACAACCTAGATATATGTCCTAGACCTAAGTTCCCTTTTATCAAGGCTAAATAATGTGTCACGCTGCCTTTGATTACCCGGCCCACTCTCCTAACCGTTAGATCGGGCGATCCACGGATCTGCCCTGATCCAATGGTGGAGACTTCGTCTCCTACCTCCCGCAAAGGGCGGGGAGGCAACAGGAAACAGAGCCCAACCAATCTCGCCACCTCGCACCTCCTTTCAAATTTCAAACCGCCTAGATGGCTTCCTCGTGCGATTTCGTAGCTGGATATACCAGCTTTGACCGGGTCTCATGCGCCGTTGCGCCAACCCAACAGCCACGACGTAACCTCCTCTCACTCCGGCGGCGGGGCTCTTAGGGCTTCCTTGCCTAGCCTCGTTCGCGCCTATTTAATACCTTCAATAGCTCCGCCATGCCCCCTTTACTCACTTCACACCTCCAATTGCAAGCCGTGACACCCAAACACTGCTCCCCTAGCCACCTTCTTCAACCTCCAACCATCGCCACCCAGCGAGCTCCATAGCTCTCCTCGCACCAAGCCTACCCCTCCAACAGCTTCGCCAGCCCACCGCGAGTGTGCGCGGCCAGAGGACGGTTCCCCAGAACCTCTCCCGCTCCAAAACGTCCCCAGCTCCGGTGACCTCGCCTGCACCCACGGCGGCGACGAGCTACACAGGGACTTACACCCTGATCTGACCATCTCGGGCTTCGGATCAAGCTACCGAATCAGTCTCAGCCTTTTTCCACCCGTGTAACACCCCAATCTTAATTATGCAAAATTTCCAATTATTTTAGTCCTTGCATGCCCTTTTCTAATTTAGATAATTGTTGAGGACTCAAATGCAATTTTCCCATATTTAGTTTTTGCAAAATCACTTATTGTGTTCAATTACTCTATTATACTTGTTCTATTTAAAGAAAATGTCTTCATGTATATCTATGCTCTTTTGTTTAAGAAAATAAGGATAAATGCTTTTATGTCATATTTTTTTTCTCTCTCATATGATTATTAGTGAGTTGCATGTTTAATTTCTTGATTAATGGTCACCATCTTGTTAAATGAAAGGAAATAACATTTAGGGCACGTTTTTATGTTTCTCAATTCTTATTTTGAAGAACTAATGATTTTATTTGCATTAATTATGGTCATTTAATCATACATGAGGGTTTGCTAATTTTCTTAGGCCTAAATGGGTTCAAGCACGAAATCTTATGGCATAGGAATGTTCTAGACCCTTTAATACACCTATGGTTCAAATTTGAACCCTTTTTGACCTTGTTTGACCCTTCAATTTATCTAATAAAGGTTTGAATATTAATTGGCTAAGGTTTAAATGAAAATGCCATTTATACAACCGATTTAAAGCATGGTTCGTTTTTAAATTTAATTTCACGCGTTACCCTGGCCTTACGCGAGTCGCCAGCACCGTTTGATCAGCAATCAGCGGTTGATCTGCCTTCTTCTACCTCCGATTTTCTTGCGCACAGAACCGTTTTCACAGTAATTACTTCGGCGATCTCGTTCTCCCTCCTCAATGAATCATTCTCCTTGATTCCTTTCCCAATGAAACCGTGAGATCGATCCGAACACAGAGAGCCCTCACACACCCTCTCCCTTGACCTATACAAGAAACGCCCAATCTAGGGCTTAGACTCCCGAATTGCAGAGGGCACGACCGTGCCTCTTCTTCCTTTTTAAGGGCCCCGAGAGCACCACCGGACCTCAAGCCCCCTTCCTCCTCAGTCAATTGTGACGCACCTACCCCCAAGCACCCTGACCTACTCAGTTTCTATTCTCCGGCGACCTTGAGTCTGCCCGACCTCCTCCGGTCATTTCGGTCTAATTACTCGTGCGGTGAGCATCTGCGGCACCGAGTCTTTGATTTGGCTCTTTCCGTTTGCCTTAAGACCGTACCAATCGACGGGCCCTGTAACGACCTTCGACCTTCGTTTTTGGGTCTGTTACTCCGGTGAGGTAGGGGTCTTCTGTTCTTGTTTTCACTCGCACTTGTACCCGTCGGTTCCGCCTGAGGTTCACGAGGATCCCCGCATCATTTAGTTGACGAATTCACTGTCGTTTCTTGCTTTGGATTCGGGAATCACCCTCGGCCATGGCGGGAGGTTCCCCTGGAGTTCAGGGTCGCCCCTGGACCTGAGCTTTCGCTCTGTGAGCTCGTCTTGGCACGAGGAAGCTGTTGAGAACCTCGGTTCTCCGGGAAGAGCAGCCCTCAGCTTACGGGACCTGGGACTGGGATGATCTCCCATCCTTCCTGCTCGAGCCATGGCTCGCGAAGGAGCAGGCCAGGAAGAATCCGGGTCAAGAAATGACCACGGTGCCCTGCTTTGGTTTTTCTAACGTTTTCAACCGCAAGGGTAATTCCGGGTTTTCACCCTTCCTCTTTGCTTTGATCGCAAGTTCTCAGAGGCAATCCGCGCTGCTGATTTGGCCAAACAGGATTGGTCCAACTCATCGCGGGCCCGATAGCTGTTAAATATGCCACGTGGATTTTTCTCGATTTGCTATTGGTTTAATCTTGAGAAATTCGTAGTAAATCGCCTGATTATCAGAAAAATACGCAAAAATACATTTTGGAAAGGATTTTCGATGAGGAATCCGATTTTGAGGTTTTTATCGACTGATTTTGCTATTTTAACATCTCAAGTTTTATATGAGCAAATTAGGGTTTAAAGTGAATGACAAATGATAATTATGTTAATTTCAGGTTTTTAAGGGAATCCAATTGGTCAAACCAGGTTTGACCTAGGTGTTTTAGTTCAAGGTAAGCGGGCCATGCCTTTGGCATAGTAAATTTGCATTATTGAATGATTATGATATATTATGCTTCTTTTATGTTGAAATCTTGAAAAGTACATGTTTTTCCTCAATATACATGGTTATTGGATGTTGGTTGTTATAAGCTAAGTCTAAGAGTAGAAATCCCATTAGATTATGGTTTATGATTAAGATATAAGAAATTAAGATTAAGAGGGAATAAGTTTCCCAATCATGCTTAAGAGGGAGAAATCCCATTATGGTCATGGGGAGAAATCCCAACCATGTTCAAGAGGGAGAAATCCCAATTAAGATTAAGTTTAAGATATTAAGAAGATAAGTGAAGTTTAAGAAAGATCATGAATAATAGAAATTTATTCAGATTTATATGCACCTTGTTATGGGCTTTCCGAGCAATTATGGGCTTTCCGAGCATTCATGGGCTCCTTATGGGGCATTAAGAGAGGAGCATATTTTTCTAGTAAATTTCTTTATGTAAAAGACAATAAGAAATGATTCATGATAAATGCATGTTCATGATTATGTTAAGTCACTTGTATATTTATTTTTGTGTCTTATAATATGCCAATGCCGCTTACTTACTATGTTTGTTTTCCTTTGCATGGCTGGGGACGAGATGTCCGCAGGAGTTGGAGCCAAGGAGAAGGAAACATCTTGAGTGTACCAAAGACCCAGAGATCCAAGGAGTTGTTGCCTGGTGGGACGTCCATCTATGGAGATCCTATCATTATCTAGTTTATGTTTAGTATATCTTTGGAAAACTGATGTAGTTTTTATTCCAAGAACTTATGTATGAATCTATGTTTCTATGAATGCTAAGTGTTATTTGTTTCTTGATATGAGATCATGCATGTGACATTCCCTCCCCAAATATGCCAAGTACCCCACATTATGGATAATGTTGGGGATTAGGCTGTGCTTCCTCTGGTTACGTAAGAAACCCTAGGGAGGGGTGTTACATTAATGGTATCAGAGCAAGGAATAGATGGCCACTAAGGCAACATTAGATATTCATATTATGTTCTAATATCATGATTGTTTACCCTTTCAGATGGCCCCTAAGAGGAAGGAGAAGGTTGGTGAGTCAAGGAACTCACACGGATCCTCTAGTGGTGATAAGACTGAAGACATGAACCACATCCCTCCACCAATCACCCTAGATGCCCTAGTAGTAGCCTTGACAAATGCCCTCCAACCTAGAGCTCCACCTAGAGCACATGAGATCTCCCTCGTAGACTTCTTGAAGATTAAACCCGATGCTTTCCATGGTGAAGATGAGGTCGATGTAGTAACCAAGGCTGAGGAGTGGCTGAGCAACATGGAACATTGCTTTAGAGACCTAGAGTGTCCCCCACGTAGTAGGGTTAGATTTGCCACCCATATGCTCAAGGGTGCAGCCCGTACTTGGTGGGAAAACCTCTTAGCCTCTAGGGAAGGTGATGACCCTCCTTACTCTTGGGATGAGTTTGTAGAAGTCTTCAATGACCATTATGTATCCGAAGCCATGTTAGAGAGGAAGGAGGATGAGTTTATTAACCTTAAACAAGTGGGTGACATGACTGTCACTGAGTATGCCATGAAGTTCCGTAAGCTCCAAAAGTATGGTCCTGAGTACACTGAGCTAAAGAGAGCTAAGAAGTTCATTAGAGGACTTAAACCCGACCTAAGTTTTGCCTTGTCTGGTAGAGGACATCGGACCATGCAATCGGCCTTGGATGCAGCCCTAGAATTGGAGGAACATCCTGGAAGGAATCACAAGAAAGAGGTACCTCAAAACAATCGTCACCATCAGCCCCATCAACCACCTCCACCCTCCAACAACAAGAGAAAAGCCCCTGAGCCTTCCCCTGAGAATGAGAGAACCCCATGCCCCAAGTGTAAAAGAAACCATGGTGGTCCTTGTAGGTTTGGGACTTCTGTTTGCTACTATTGTGGTGAGGAAGGGCATATCAAGCCTAATTGCCCTAAGCTTGCAAAGAAGGATCCCAACCACAACCAAGCTAGGAACCCTAATCCTCCACCCAAGGTCAAACCAAGGCTCTTCACCATGCAAATGTCTGATGGAGAAGAGGAAAATGATCAAGGTAAGGGTAGTTGAGTAATTTATGTTTAATCTTAATGCTTTGTTTATGTGTTCTTCTTTTATAATAAAGAATCGTACGGAAAGATTTGTATGCCTATGTGAAGCCCTTAAGGTGGGTAGAAATCCTAGGAAATTTCGAGGACGAAATTTATTTAAGGTGGGTAGTATTGTAACACCCCAATCTTAATTATGCAAAATTTCCAATTATTTTAGTCCTTGCATGCCCTTTTCTAATTTAGATAATTGTTGAGGACTCAAATGCAATTTTCCCATATTTAGTTTTTGCAAAATCACTTATTGTGTTCAATTACTCTATTATACTTGTTCTATTTAAAGAAAATGTCTTCATGTATATCTATGCTCTTTTGTTTAAGAAAATAAGGATAAATGCTTTTATGTCATATTTTTTTTCTCTCTCATATGATTATTAGTGAGTTGCATGTTTAATTTCTTGATTAATGGTCACCATCTTGTTAAATGAAAGGAAATAACATTTAGGGCACGTTTTTATGTTTCTCAATTCTTATTTTGAAGAACTAATGATTTTATTTGCATTAATTATGGTCATTTAATCATACATGAGGGTTTGCTAATTTTCTTAGGCCTAAATGGGTTCAAGCACGAAATCTTATGGCATAGGAATGTTCTAGACCCTTTAATACACCTATGGTTCAAATTTGAACCCTTTTTGACCTTGTTTGACCCTTCAATTTATCTAATAAAGGTTTGAATATTAATTGGCTAAGGTTTAAATGAAAATGCCATTTATACAACCGATTTAAAGCATGGTTCGTTTTTAAATTTAATTTCACGCGTTACCCTGGCCTTACGTGAGTCGCCAGCACCGTTTGATCAGCAATCAGCGGTTGATCTGCCTTCTTCTACCTCCGATTTTCTTGCGCACAGAACCGTTTTCACAGTAATTACTTCGGCGATCTCGTTCTCCCTCCTCAATGAATCATTCTCCTTGATTCCTTTCCCAATGAAACCGTGAGATCGATCCGAACACAGAGAGCCCTCACACACCCTCTCCCTTGACCTATACAAGAAACGCCCAATCTAGGGCTTAGACTCCCGAATTGCAGAGGGCACGACCGTGCCTCTTCTTCCTTTTTAAGGGCCCCGAGAGCACCACCGGACCTCAAGCCCCCTTCCTCCTCAGTCAATTGTGACGCACCTACCCCCAAGCACCCTGACCTACTCAGTTTCTATTCTCCGGCGACCTTGAGTCTGCCCGACCTCCTCCGGTCATTTCGGTCTAATTACTCGTGCGGTGAGCATCTGCGGCACCGAGTCTTTGATTTGGCTCTTTCCGTTTGCCTTAAGACCGTACCAATCGACGGGCCCTGTAACGACCTTCGACCTTCGTTTTTGGGTCTGTTACTCCGGTGAGGTAGGGGTCTTCTGTTCTTGTTTTCACTCGCACTTGTACCCGTCGGTTCCGCCTGAGGTTCACGAGGATCCCCGCATCATTTAGTTGACGAATTCACTGTCGTTTCTTGCTTTGGATTCGGGAATCACCCTCGGCCATGGCGGGAGGTTCCCCTGGAGTTCAGGGTCGCCCCTGGACCTGAGCTTTCGCTCTGTGAGCTCGTCTTGGCACGAGGAAGCTGTTGAGAACCTCGGTTCTCCGGGAAGAGCAGCCCTCAGCTTACGGGACCTGGGACTGGGATGATCTCCCATCCTTCCTGCTCGAGCCATGGCTCGCGAAGGAGCAGGCCAGGAAGAATCCGGGTCAAGAAATGACCACGGTGCCCTGCTTTGGTTTTTCTAACGTTTTCAACCGCAAGGGTAATTCCGGGTTTTCACCCTTCCTCTTTGCTTTGATCGCAAGTTCTCAGAGGCAATCCGCGCTGCTGATTTGGCCAAACAGGATTGGTCCAACTCATCGCGGGCCCGATAGCTGTTAAATATGCCACGTGGATTTTTCTCGATTTGCTATTGGTTTAATCTTGAGAAATTCGTAGTAAATCGCCTGATTATCAGAAAAATACGCAAAAATACATTTTGGAAAGGATTTTTGATGAGGAATCGGATTTTGAGGTTTTTATCGACTGATTTTGCTATTTTAACATCTCAAGTTTTATATGAGCAAATTAGGGTTTAAAGTGAATGACAAATGATAATTATGTTAATTTCAGGTGTTTAAGGGAATCCAATTGGTCAAACCAGGTTTGACCTAGGTGTTTTAGTTCAAGGTAAGCGGGCCATGCCTTTGGCATAGTAAATTTGCATTATTGAATGATTATGATATATTATGCTTCTTTTATGTTGAAATCTTGAAAAGTACATGTTTTTCCTCAATATACATGATTATTGGATGTTGGTTGTTATAAGCTAAGTCTAAGAGTAGAAATCCCATTAGATTATGGTTTATGATTAAGATATAAGAAATTAAGATTAAGAGGGAATAAGTTTCCCAATCATGCTTAAGAGGGAGAAATCCCATTATGGTCATGGGGAGAAATCCCAACCATGTTCAAGAGGGAGAAATCCCAATTAAGATTAAGTTTAAGATATTAAGAAGATAAGTGAAGTTTAAGAAAGATCATGAATAATAGAAATTTATTCAGATTTATATGCACCTTGTTATGGGCTTTCCGAGCAATTATGGGCTTTCCGAGCATTCATGGGCTCCTTATGGGGCATTAAGAGAGGAGCATATTTTTCTAGTAAATTTCTTTATGTAAAAGACAATAAGAAATGATTCATGATAAATGCATGTTCATGATTATGTTAAGTCACTTGTATATTTATTTTTGTGTCTTATAATATGCCAATGCCGCTTACTTACTATGTTTGTTTTCCTTTGCATGGCTGGGGACGAGATGTCCGCAGGAGTTGGAGCCAAGGAGAAGGAAACATCTTGAGTGTACCAAAGACCCAGAGATCCAAGGAGTTGTTGCCTGGTGGGACGTCCATCTATGGAGATCCTATCATTATCTAGTTTATGTTTAGTATATCTTTGGAAAACTGATGTAGTTTTTATTCCAAGAACTTATGTATGAATCTATGTTTCTATGAATGCTAAGTGTTATTTGTTTCTTGATATGAGATCATGCATGTGACATTCCCTCCCCAAATATGCCAAGTACCCCACATTATGGATAATGTTGGGGATTAGGCTGTGCTTCCTCTGGTTACGTAAGAAACCCTAGGGAGGGGTGTTACAACCCGCGAGCAGCACCAAGGGGCGAGCTTGACCTCGCCGGAAGCTCCTTCTTCACTGCTCGAGCAAGCGGAAACCAAAGGCATAGTAGCGGTTCAAACCAGGAGCGTCCGATCCGGTGTAGACCATATCCTGAGCGCCCAATCAGTATAGATCGATCTGGGTCGTGATCCAGTCGGATCCAGCCGTCGATCGAGGGTATGTTTCCTTTCTTTTAGTTTATTTTATTTTTGATTAATCTTGTATTAGTCAAGATAATACATCACTTTAGAAAAATCATAAATAATGCTAGGAATATCGGATTATAGCAAACCTATACATTTTTTTGATCAGAAAAATATGCTCTATTCATATAAAATATTATTAATACCTGAATCCGTTCCCTATTTCAAAAATAACTGTCTAAGGCCTAAAGGACATCCTTAATCATAATTAATTACTAAAAATGGCTTTCTTGATGATATATGACTTCTAAAATGTTTGTAACCAATAGATGAAACCCTGATTTCAGAATAACTCGAAATACTATACAAAGTTGATAAGTGATCAAGGGATTAGAATAAACCCTAATTTAGCTTTCTTTTTCTACATGGATTTAAAGATATATTTCTTATGTCAAAATTAATATCATTAGATGACAATTAGTGTTTATTAGTAGGTCTGAATACTTAAAACGAACCATGATGTTATGAATAGGTAACATGTTAAGGATTACCCTCCCTTTTTCCTTAATCATCTTAGAAACCCTAATTTCGAGAAAATCTTCTAAATTGTCAATTAAATATTATCTTTAATCCAAATAATTTATAATAGATCAGACCTGATAATAATTGTGAACCTAATTAGAACATGGGGAAAACCCTGATCTAAATTAAGATAACATAAAAGGAATAATAACTAAGAACATATCTTAGTCCTGGTCATTTGGACCAATAGTAATGTTGTACCCTTGCTTTCTTTGCAGGGTGACTAAACTCCTGTTTGAATCTAGATCTGTGGACTTTTGTTTGAACAAGCAGGTACGTGGTTATAAGTATATGACTAGTTTCCATGGTTGTTAAAAGTATTGTACTTGGATGCAACTACTTTATAAATGTGTTTGGATGAAATACTATAGGGTATTTTCTTTTGCCGACAAAACTCTAAATATAAGATGAAAGGTTAGATGGATTGTAGCTACATGCACTACCTAATGCTGGATGTATGTGCCTAATATGGATGTATGAAATCTGGCCCATGTTAGATGTATGTATCCCTCTCTTTTCCTTCTCTATGGCCCACATTAGATGTATGTTGAAAAGTTGCTTGAAGTAGTACAATCGCATCAAATGACATGTTAAAAGAAATGTTTACTTGATTATCGCTTTGCTTAAAGAATACGAATTATGCTTATCTCATTTTGATTTCAAAAGTTACTTTTCTTATGCAACCATACTATAGTATCTTTTTCTACCACGTACTCTTTTGACTCGTGTTTTGTTTCCCGTATTTTTTTAGGTACAAAGAACTTGTGAAACACTGGAGTAAAAGAGATGATCAAAGTACCTGAACGCATAATAAATGAGCAAGGAGGATATATTAGAATAGATTTCTGTTCTTCTTATCTATTTAATGATAGATGTAGTTTTTCCCTTTCCAGTACTTTGAGGATGATAATATCCTATGTATCTCTATTGTCTCTTTAGAACTATTTATATCTCTTCTCTCCATTCGAATAAGTTATGTATGACTTTATTTATATTTAATGAATGGTGGTCACTGTGGCTATTAATTGTTGTTTGTGAACTAGATCTTGGCATATCTCTGGTTTTAGTTGACTTCACTAATTTCTTGTATTTTCCCTTTTGACATTTATAAGATATGAGTGCACGCATATCTGTTTATGTCATTATGGAAAGTATATAGAAATTGGGGTCGTCACAGTTGGTATTAGAGCCAAGGTTCACACAACCTAGTCACATGAACCCATTCACTCTATTGTGATTCTAGGGTAGTCCTTGAGTTTGGGATACGAAGGGTTGAGGTGACTAGGATAGCATCTGCCTAAGGTCTGGCTAAAGTCTCCGAGCCACTTTGCTTGGCAATCACGAGGCTACCTATAAGGCAGTGTGAGTCTACCTGGCCGATACTCTAAGTTCCCCTACTTTTGGGATTATCCTATTTAGGACCCTCTCACCTCTAGAAAATTTCCTCTTACCTCTTTCTCTAGGATTATTTCCCTCTCATCTCGACTTTGAAATCTCCTTCTCACCTTATAAGGCTAATAAAATGTCTCTCTATTTAGACAAGTCTTAAGGACTGACTTATAAGGACCACCTTAGGATATCCTCCGCAAATTGTAATATTAAGAACTTTAATAATGAAAATAATAATAATAATAATAATATAAATGGAAATGATAATTGACACGATAATCATGATGATGATGATAATAATGAAACTTTTGAGAGATAAACCCTGATTTATTTAAATTAATTTCAGGATGCCTCCAAAAACCAGAAACTCCAGATCCTCTGAGGAATCACACTCTCACAAAAGGAAGGGCCCTGAAACCTCCGAAAATCCTGATCCTACGGGCCAAGCGAGATGGGAAGAACAGAAGAAGGCTCTTTTTGACTTCATGGAAGCCCTAGTCAACCGAGCCATCCCAGAAACCAGTAACCCTAGGGCCAGAGAAGTAACGGTGATAGATTTCATCAAGTTAAACCCTGATTCCTTCTGGGGGGAAGACCAACCCGAAGTGATGGACAAGGCCGAAGCCTGGCTTCTGTCCATGGAAAACGGATTCCGTACCCTAGGAGTCCCTGAAGAGAAGAAGGTCACCTTTGCAGCCCATATGCTTAAGGGAGGGGCTAGGATTTGGTGGGAGAATTATGGAGGGAATAGGGGAGGAGAGGTGGATGCCATGGGTTGGGAAGCCTTCAAAACCCTATTCACCGACCGTTTCATGCCCATAGCTGAAAGGAAGAGGAAGGAGGTGATGTACATGGAGCTCAAGCAAGGCAAGCTGTCAGTGGCCGACTACACTAGACAGTTCAGGCTTTTGGAGCGCTATGCCCCCATCCGTACGGAAGAGCGTCTCACTGAGCACTTTGTTGACCGTCTTACCACACAGTTAAAAACCCTAGTCATAGCCTCCCGTCCTCGAAACCTGGATGAAGCCCTAGATATGGCCCTTAAGCAGGAGAGAGAGCAGGGTTTACAGAAGCCACCTAGCATGGGGTACCTAGGGTTAACCACCACTGAAGAGGAGAAGTTTAAGAAGTTCCACCCCGGCCACAATAAAGGATCAGGAAAGGGAGGAGGTTCAGGAAGGAAAGGTCCAAGAAACAACAAGCTGATGGACTATCGTAACAAGTGCAAAACCTGCGGACGAGGACACGATGGACCTTGTCGCTACACCAAGCCCGTCTGCTACAACTGCAAGAAAGAGGGACATTTCCTTGCCAAGTGCCCCAATGCATCTATCCTTGGTAAACCTCCAGTCGGTGCTCCACCCCCTCAGGGACACCGCAATGCCAGGGTGTTCGCAGTGACCGCAGAAGAGGCTAGGGCAAATCCGAACCAGCTTGTCGAAGGTAACCTTAAATCTTTTTCATATATCTAATATCTTGTTCAATGCCTTCAATTATTTATAATGTAATTATCATGTGTAGGCATTGTTTTCTTGAATGGACATCCTGTTAAAGCATTGTTTGATTCTGGATCCACAAACACATTCATTTCTCGCAATCTAGCCTCAATGTTACACTTACATATCAGGGACTTGGGATACATTCTGGATGTGTCAACCCCAAGTGGAAAAATATTCACCACATTGCAGAAAACTGATGTTCTCCCTCTAAAATTTGAAAATCATGACATGCCGTTTGAATTTATTCTCTTAACCATGGAAGACTTTGATGTTATTCTTGGCATGGATTGGTTGTACACATATCATGCTTATATTGACTGTAGAAACAAGATGGTAGTTCTCTCTCAACCTCATTCCTCTCCTGTAGTGATCTCCCGGGGAAGCGGATTCTGTAATAATATAATAATCTCCTCTCTTAAAGCTAAAAAGCTCATATCTAGAGGATGTAAAGTCTTCCTCGCATTCGTCTCAGAGACCAGTCCTGACAGCGGGTCGGTAGAAAGACTGGAAGTGGTACGTGATTTTCTTGACATATTCCCGGAGGAGCTTCCTGGGCTGCCTCCAAACTGAGACATTGAGTTCTCCATAGATCTCCTTCCTGGAACCACTCCGATTTCTAGGGCACCGTATAGGATGGCACCTGCTGAGCTTATGGAGCTGAAGAAACAATTACAAGAACTTCTTGATAAAGGTTTTATCCGGCCTAGCGTTTCCCCTTGGGGTGCACCTGTCCTTTTTGTTAAAAAGAAAGATGGTTCGATGCGGATGTGTATTGACTATCGCATGTTGAACCAAGCTACCATTAAAAACAAGTATCCTCTCCCTCGTATTGACGACCTCTTTGATCAACTCCGTACTGCTAAAGTTTTCTCAAAAATTGATCTCCGTTCTGGCTACCATCAACTAAAGGTCAAAGACTCCGACATTTCCAAAACAGCCTTCCGAACTCGGTATGGACACTATGAATTTCTAGTAATGCCATTCGGGTTGACCAATGCACCTGGTGTCTTCATGAATCTGATGAACAAAGTCTTCCAGCCCTATCTTGATGATTTTGTGGTTGTTTTCATTGATGATATTCTGATCTTTTCTGATTCTGTGGAGAAGCACCGGGAACACTTGAGGACAGTTCTCGAGATTTTACGAACCCAGAAGTTCTATGGCAAGCTATCTAAATGTGAGTTCTGGATCGATAAAGTCATGTTTTTGGGACACGTTATCTCTGGAGGCACTATTTCTGTTGATCCCGCCAAAGTTTCTGCAGTACTTGATTGGCAACCTCCTCGCAATCCTTCAGAAATCCGAAGTTTCTTAGGTCTGGCTGGATATTATCGTCGTTTTATTTCGAATTTCTCCAAAGTGGCACTCCCTCTCACGAAGCTTACTCGGAAGGATGAGCATTTCATCTGGTCAGCTGCTTGTGAGTCTAGCTTCCAAGAGCTTAAACAGAAGTTGACATCAACACCTGTCCTTGTTCTACCCTCTGGTAATGAAGGATTTGTGATATTCACTGATGCTTCCCGGCACGGTCTAGGTTGTGTCCTGCAGCAGAACGGAAAAGTAGTGGCCTTCTCTTCTAGACAGCTAAAACCCAATGAGTTGAATTACCCTACACATGATTTGGAGTTAGCTGCTATCATCCATGCTCTAAAAATCTGGAGGCACTATTTGTACGGAGCAACGTTCGATATCTTCACTGATCATAAAAGCCTCAAGTACATTCTGACGCAGAAAGATTTGAATCTTCGACAACGACGATGGATTGAGTACCTAAAGGACTACGACTTCACCATTGGCTACCATCCAGGTAAGGCCAATGTGGTTGCAGACGCCCTTAGTAGGAAAAGAGATGTTTGTGCATCCCTGTCTGTACCCGAATGGAGGAACATGGAGGACTTGGCCAGCTGGAAACCACAATTCCTGGCTGATCGTGTGCATGTCAACAACATCTCTATCACATCCAACTTGCATTCTGAACTTCTGGAGGCACAGAAAGTTAGTCACGAGCTTGCAGAGCTCTCCTCCCTTCTGGCTAAACCTCATACACATCTGTCAGTGGGTCTTGATGGTGGTCTTCGATACAAGAACCGCATGTGGGTCCCTGAGCAGTCAGCTGTAAAGACAACCATTCTTAGCGAGGCTCATGGGTCCAAGTACACAGTTCATCCCGGCACAACCAAGATGTACAAAGACCTACAAAGACAGTTCTGGTGGAGAGGCATGAAGCACGATATTGTAGACTTTGTATCCAGGTGTCTGACATGTCAACGAATCAAGGCCGAGCATCAAAGACCAGGTGGTCTACTGCAACCCCTCGAGATTCCGGAATGGAAATGGGAACATATCACTATGGATTTTGTAGTGGGATTACCCAGGACCAGGAAGGGGTACGACGCTGCTTGGGTCATCGTGGATCGTCTCACCAAGTCAGCTCATTTTCTACCTGTGAAGACTACTGCGAAAGTTTCTGAGTTGGCCGACCTTTATATTCGGGAGATTGTACGTCTGCATGGGGTTCCAGCATCCATTGTCTCGGACCGGGACCCGAAGTTCACCTCAAAGCTGTGGAAGCAGGTTCAAGAAGAATTGGGCACTAAACTGAATTTCAGTACAGCTTATCATCCACAGACAGATGGACAGTCCGAACGAACAGTACAGATTCTGGAGGATCTTCTACGAGCTTGTGTGCTTGACTGGGAAGGCTCGTGGGACCATTACCTGCCTTTAGCTGAGTTCGCCTATAATAATAGTTATCAGGCAAGTATTGGGATGCCACCATACGAAGCTCTCTATGGACGACCGTGTAGATCTCCGTTACATTGGGACGATGTCGGGGAAAACACCTTGATGAAATCTGAGGAGATGCAGCTGTATGTAGATAAAGTTGCACTGATTAAGCAAAGAATGAAGCGAGCACAGGATAGGCAGAAATCTTATGCAGATGCGCACCGACGTGAACGACAGTTCAAGGAAGGTGATCATGTATTCCTGAAAATCCGACCTATTCGAGCTTTGGCCAAGAATAAGGGAAAGCTCAGTCCTCGTTATGTGGGACCCTTTGAGATCCTTGAAAGGGTTGGAGAATGCGCCTATCGTCTTGCTTTGCCACCCCAGTACAGTGCCATGCACAATGTCTTCCACGTATCCAATCTGAAGCCGTACGTCAAAGATCCTAGTCACATTCTGAATCATGAGCCCCTCGAACTGAAAGATGATCTATCATATGTTGAGTCACCAGTCAGAATTCTTGATCTAAAGACAAAGGAGCTTCGCAACAATCGGAGTATAGATATGGTGAAAGTTCTCTGGAGCCACCATGATCCAACCGATGCTACCTGGGAGCTCAAGTCTGAAGTCGAGCGGAAGTATCCACATCTCTTTCAGGCTTCTTGAATTTTGAGGACAAAATTCTTTTAAGGAGGGGAGAATGTGATGGAGTGAGTTTTTACTTTATTTTCTCTCCCTCTTGTTATTTCTTTTCCCAATTTATTGTTGAAAAAACTACCCTCAATTTAATCATTGCATGACTAAGCTTAATATAGCACTTTTGGGCAAAAATATGCAAACCCTAGTATGCTTTTATGATAGAATACATATGATAATGTATTTAGTTTAATAAACACAGCAAACCTTCGAATTTGGGTTTCAAATTTTTATCATAGTATCATAAGGACCTTGTGAAACTACACCTCAAATTTCATTTGAATTGGAATTACCAATCATGAGATATGGCCAATTTAATAAAACAACCTAGATATATGTCCTAGACCTAAGTTCCCTTTTATCAAGGCTAAATAATGTGTCACGCTGCCTTTGATTACCCGGCCCACTCTCCTAACCGTTAGATCGGGCGATCCACGGATCTTCCCTGATCCAATGGTGGAGACTTCGTCTCCTACCTCCCGCAAAGGGCGGGGAGGCAACAGGAAACAGAGCCCAACCAATCTCGCCACCTCGCACCTCCTTTCAAATTTCAAACCGCCTAGATGGCTTCCTCGTGCGATTTCGTAGCTGGATATACCAGCTTTGACCGGGTCTCATGCGCCGTTGCGCCAACCCAACAGCCACGACGCAACCTCCTCTCACTCCGGCGGCGGGGCTCTTAGGGCTTCCTTGCCTAGCCTCGTTCGCGCCTATTTAATACCTTCAATAGCTCCGCCATGCCCCCTTTACTCACTTCACACCTCCAATTGCAAGCCGTGACACCCAAACACTGCTCCCCTAGCCACCTTCTTCAACCTCCAACCATCGCCACCCAGCGAGCTCCATAGCTCTCCTCGCACCAAGCCTACCCCTCCAACAGCTTCGCCAGCCCACCGCGAGTGTGCGCGGCCAGAGGACGGTTCCCCAGAACCTCTCCCGCTCCAAAACGTCCCCAGCTCCGGTGACCTCGCCTGCACCCACGGCGGCGACGAGCTACACAGGGACTTACACCCTGATCTGACCATCTCGGGCTTCGGATCGAGCTACCGAATCAGTCTCAGCCTTTTTCCACCCGCGAGCAGCACCAAGGGGCGAGCTTGACCTCGCCGGAAGCTCCTTCTTCACTGCTCGAGCAAGCGGAAACCAAAGGCATAGTAGCGGTTCAAACCAGGAGCATCCGATCCGGTGTAGACCATATCCTGAGCGCCCAATCAGTATAGATCGATCTGGGTCGTGATCCAGTCGGATCCAGCCGTCGATCGAGGGTATGTTTCCTTTCTTTTAGTTTATTTTATTTTTGATTAATCTTGTATTAGTCAAGATAATACATCACTTTAGAAAAATCATAAATAATGCTAGGAATATCAGATTATAGCAAACCTATACATTTTTTTGATCAGAAAAATATGCTCTATTCATATAAAATATTATTAATACCTGAATCCGTTCCCTATTTCAAAAATAACTGTCTAAGGCCTAAAGGACATCCTTAATCATAATTAATTACTAAAAATGGCTTTCTTGATGATATATGACTTCTAAAATGTTTGTAACCAATAGATGAAACCCTGATTTCAGAATAACTCGAAATACTATACAAAGTTGATAAGTGATCAAGGGATTAGAATAAACCCTAATTTAGCTTTCTCTTTCTACATGGATTTAAAGATATATTTCTTATGTCAAAATTAATATCATTAGATGACAATTAGTGTTTATTAGTAGGTCTGAATACTTAAAACGAACCATGATGTTATGAATAGGTAACATGTTAAGGATTACCCTCCCTTTTTCCTTAATCATCTTAGAAACCCTAATTTCGAGAAAATCTTCTAAATTGTCAATTAAATATTATCTTTAATCCAAATAATTTATAATAGATCAGACCTGATAATAATTGTGAACCTAATTAGAACATGGGGAAAACCCTGATCTAAATTAAGATAACATAAAAGGAATAATAACTAAGAACATATCTTAGTCCTGGTCATTTGGACCAATAGTAATGTTGTACCCTTGCTTTCTTTGCAGGGTGACTAAACTCCTGTTTGAATCTAGATCTGTGGACTTTTGTTTGAACAAGCAGGTACGTGGTTATAAGTATATGACTAGTTTCCATGGTTGTTAAAAGTATTGTACTTGGATGCAACTACTTTATAAATGTGTTTGGATGAAATACTATAGGGTATTTTCTTTTGCCGACAAAACTCTAAATATAAGATGAAAGGTTAGATGGATTGTAGCTACATGCACTACCTAATGCTGGATGTATGTGCCTAATATGGATGTATGAAATCTGGCCCATGTTAGATGTATGTATCCCTCTCTTTTCCTTCTCTATGGCCCACATTAGATGTATGTTGAAAAGTTGCTTGAAGTAGTACAATCGCATCAAATGACATGTTAAAAGAAATGTTTACTTGATTATCGCTTTGCTTAAAGAATACGAATTATGCTTATCTCATTTTGATTTCAAAAGTTACTTTTCTTATGCAACCATACTATAGTATCTTTTTCTACCACGTACTCTTTTGACTCGTGTTTTGTTTCCCGTATTTTTTTAGGTACAAAGAACTTGTGAAACACTGGAGTAAAAGAGATGATCAAAGTACCTGAACGCATAATAAATGAGCAAGGAGGATATATTAGAATAGATTTCTGTTCTTCTTATCTATTTAATGATAGATGTAGTTTTTCCCTTTCCAGTACTTTGAGGATGATAATATCCTATGTATCTCTATTGTCTCTTTAGAACTATTTATATCTCTTCTCTCCATTCGAATAAGTTATGTATGACTTTATTTATATTTAATGAATGGTGGTCACTGTGGCTATTAATTGTTGTTTGTGAACTAGATCTTGGCATATCTCTGGTTTTAGTTGACTTCACTAATTTCTTGTATTTTCCCTTTTGACATTTATAAGATATGAGTGCACGCATATCTGTTTATGTCATTATGGAAAGTATATAGAAATTGGGGTCGTCACATGGATCTTTAGACCTTGGCTGACCACGCTACTGAGGTGAGGGTTGATACCTTTCTCCTCAATGGTTCATCCTCTTGGTCGCAGTGGATGAAGGCAATATACGGTGATAGGCTGGAGTTGTCCAACCCACACATGTCATCTAGAGCATGGAGGAGGATGAATCAAGTCTGGACTATGGTTCATTCTAACTATGATTTGCTGAATGGTGCATGGATGAGACCTGTTGCTATGGCTGGGTTGCGTGTTTCTTCTAGATCATCGGTGCCTTAGGCGCAACTCAAATGGAACCGCTTGCACTGCCCCAAATGGAGCTACTGCTTTTATAGGGGCGTCATGAGAAAGATGCCTACGATGGATAGGCTGATCATATGGGGCTTGGATGCGACTCTTGGATGCCTACTGTGCAAGGTTGAGGATGAATCCCACCAAACATCTCTGGTGGGAGTGTGGCTACAAAAAGTATAGTTGGACTAGGGTCATGTTGAAATGTGGTTGGGGTGGGAACCTTCCTTGTGAGCTTGATGAAAGCATCACATGGATTCTGGTGAATACTAACAAGAACCAGCCGATGAGACATTTTGTGGGGATCTGTATTACAGCTATCATGTTCCATGTGTGGAAGGAAAGGAACTCCATGCTACACAATGGACCTGAGAAGGATGCTACTGTCATTTTTGATGATATTGTAAATAGTTTACTTGCCGTCGGAAAAGCCAAACCTCGACTCGTTTGTAGGCTGGACAGGTTGGTCCTGAGGCAATAAGATTTTTGTAATTAGCTCCCCGGACTGAGTTTTGGGGTTTCCTTTTGTCCCCCCATTACTTTTTTGGTTACAGATAGTGATATTGTAGCTTATCCAAAAAAAAAAGAAACCATGTGGATTTCAAAATTTCATCCATTATGATCAGTCATACATATTTCCACATATTTCTTAAATTTTTCATCATTATTTCAATTTCCTTTCTTATTTATGCATTATTTGATTTCCTTCAACATTCCTTCCTCATTTATCATCTTGAACCCACTAATGTAATAGGATCCACGAAAATGCATGCACAAGGAAAAGTTGTAAAAGAAACCCATATATTTATCATAATTCATACAATTTACATACAAGTACATTTCTTTGGAAAAATTGCATTTACAACCATACAAGCAAAATAAATGTTGTATCATCCTCCCCTCCTTATACAAATTTTGCTCCCAAAATTCAACCAATCAAACAAACAAATCAAGGTAGGCCTTTTCCATGTCTGTCTTCAGCTCCCATGTGGCTTCATCCTCTTCATGGTGCTTCCAAAGAACCTTTAACATCTCTATCTCTTTATTCCTGAGCTCGTTTACCTTGGTATCCAGTAACCTCACAGGTGACTCATGATATGTCAGTCTCCCTTGGAGCTCAATAGGTTCAATGTTCAACACATGGCTCGGGTCCTTCACATAGCGCTTAAGATTAGATACATGGAAAACACCATGCATCATACTATACTGAGGGGGTAAGGCCAAACGATAAACACCTTCACCAATCCATCCTAAAATCTCAAATAGACCCACATATTAGGGACTCAGCTTCCCTCTATTCTTAGCTATAGCTCGGAGGGGTTGAATTTTCAAAAACACATGCTCTCCCATAGTGAACTGCAAGTCAGTCTGCTTCGCATCAGCATACAACTTCTATCAATCCTGGGCTCTCTTTAGACTTTGCTTTATCAAAGAGACTTTATCTGCATACACCTAGAGCTCATTAGACCTCAACAAGGTCCTCTCACCAACATCATCCCAGTGAAGTGGTGACCAACACTTCCTCTCATAGAGAGCTTGATACGGTGGCATCCCGATACCGACTTGATAGTAGCTATTGTAAGCAAACTCAGTGAGGGGCAGGTATTGCTCCCATAATCCACCCCATTCGAGCACACAAGCTCTCAACAAATCCTCTAAATTCTAGATTATACTATCTGGTTGTCCATTAGTCTGGGGGTGATATGTTGTATCGAACTTCAACCTTGTATTGAGTTCCTCTTGTACCTGCTTCCACAACTTAGAAGTGAACTTCAGATCATAATCAGAAATGATCGAACTCAGAACACCATGCAGTCGTACAATCTCTCTGATGTAAATTCTAGATAGATCTGTCACTTTGGCACTGGTCTTTAAGGCAAGGAAATACTCCAATTTGGTAAGGCAATCTACCACAACCCATATTGCTTCATGACCTCTCTTGGTCTTGGGAAGACCCACCACAAATTCCATGGTTATCTATTCCCAGTTCCACTCAAGAATATCAATCAACTTTAGCAATCCACTGGGTCACTGGTGTTCAGCCTTCACCATCTTTCAAGTGAGACAACTGGACACATATGCCGCTATATCTCTTTTCATTCCAGGCCACCAAAAGTATCACTACAAATCCTTAAACATTTTAGTGGTGCCCAGGTGTACCGTGTACTTCGAACCATGAGCTTCTTGTAAGATTAAATCCTTTAATGGAAAATATTTAGGAACCTAAATATGACTCTTGTAATGGATTCTGCCATCCACTCCCACTGAGAGATGGGTTTGGGGTTTCTCTAACAAACCTTTCATCTTGTCAAGCTCTGGGTTGGATAATTGGGAAGCTACCAACTCAATCAATAATTCTAGTTTAATCTGGATAATAGCCAAATGAACTCGGTCTTCTAATGGTTGTGGAGTCTTCTCCATAAGATCTTCTAACTTCCTCCACTGGCTAGACAAGACAAATGCACACCTGAGCTATTTTTGGCTAAGAGCATCATCCACAACATTTGCCTTTCCAGGGTGATAGGCAATGGTGAAATCATAGTCTTTCATATATTCCATCCACCATCTCTGTCTCAGATTTAGGTCCCTCTAAGTCAGGAGATGCTTCAGGCTCTTGTAGACAGTGAAGATTTCAAAGGTGGCTCCATATAGATAGTGTCACCAAATCTTTAGGGCATGTATAATTACAACCAACTCTAAATCATGTGTTGGACAATTCACTTCATTAGGTTTGAGTTGTCTTGAGTCATAGGCAACAACATGCTTGTTTTTCTCTAGCACACATCCAAGCCCCATCTTTGATGCATCGATGAAGATCATAAAACCCTCATTACCAAACGGTAGAATCAACACTACATTTGTAGTCAACTTCTCTTTTAACTCTTGGAATCAAGCTTCACATAAGTCTGACCACACAAACTTCTCGTCCTTTTGGGTGCACTTGGTGAGTGGGAAAAGCAATCTTCGATAAATCTTTTATGAAGAGCTGATAATATCTGGCCAATCCCAGAAAGTTGCAGATCTCTAAAGGATTCTTCAGTGCTGGACAATCTCGAACGGCCGACACTTTAGCTAGATCCACTGAGATGTTCCCTCTGGATATGATGTGTCCAAGGAACATGACACGATCTATCAAAAATTTGCACTTTGAGAATTTCCCATAGAACTTCTTTCTCAAGATATCAAGGACTCTACCCAGGTGGTCACAGTGTTGCTCTAGGTCATCAGAATAAACCAAGATGTCATCTATGAACACTATGACAAATGAATCAAGGAAGGGCTAGAACACACTTTTCATGAGGTTCATAAAAACACTCGGGCCATTGGACAACCCAAAAGGCATAACTGCAAACTCATAATGGACATAACATGTTCTAAATGTAGTTTTCGAGATGTGCTCACTCTTGACTCGCAACTGGTGGTACCCAAACCTCAGGTCAATCTTTGAAAAGACTCGAGCTTACTTTAGCTGGTCAAACATGTAATCTATATGGGGTGAAGGGTATTTGTTCTTAGTAGTAGCCTAGTTGATCATATGATAGTCTATACACATTCTGAGTGACACATCCTTCTTCTTCACAAAGAGAACTAGTACTCCCCATGGTGATGTGCTAGGTCAGATAAAACCCTTGTCTAGTAGTTCTTATAGTTGTTTCTTCAACTTGAGCAACTCAGGAGGGGCCATCCTATAAGGTGCTCTCAAAATAGGGGTTGTCTTGGGAGCTATCTCTATTGAAAAGTCTACCTCTCTCTTAGGAAGGATCCCAGGTAAATCATCTAGGAACACATCTGCATAGTCCTTGACTACATTTCCTCTAAGGGCTGCACCTTAGGCTCTGACTCATTAATGACTGCTAGGAAAGCTTGACAACCCTTGGTTATTATGCATTCTACCTTCACGGCTGACACATACAAGCTAGTGGTAGCATCCTTCCTACCTCTAATGGTGAAGTTTGGGTGACCTGGTCTTTTTATGATTACTTTCATTTCCCTACAATCGATATTTTCCCTATAGGTATAGAGCCAATCCATATTGATGATCGCATCAAAGTCGTTCATGTCAAGGAGGATAAAATCTATAAGGAACTCATGATCCCAATACTTAATAGGTATCACTGGAGTTTTCAAGAGGGATGTAAATATCTGACCACTTGGGGTTGTGACATCCAAAATATATCCTAAATCCTTGATATCCAAAAAAGCATAGTTGCAAGATTCCTCAAAATAAAAGTATTAGTAGATCTAGAGTCAAATACAACTTTTACATTGTGTCCCATGACTTCAAGCATGCGTACATTGGTTTTCACAATACATCAAACTACTACATGCTTATCTTAAAACACAAAAGAAAACTCTAAGGGTTATTACTCTCTATCAACCGATTAGCATTAGCTTGGGCCTCCTCATTGTCGATAGCAAAAACTCGAGCTTATCTTCTCTCTCCAGTAGGTGGGGTTGTGTCTATCGGTTAGGCTACTATAGGGGCTGAGCCTTTTGGGTCTAGAAAAGGGCAGTTGGCTTGAAGGTGTCCCTCTTGCTGGAAACAATACCACACCCTCTTCTTGTAGTGGCACTCGCCTGAATGCCATTTTCCACAGGTGTGACACATGGGCCGATGGTTCTCATTGTGGAGTTTTCCTTTACCTCCATGCTTTACCTTTGCATGATTGCATCTCTGTCCTTTCTTGTGATCATTCTTCGGGCCAGAGGTACCTTCAGTGAAACCCAAGTATCCTTTGGATGGGTGCTGACTAGGCATCACCATCTTCTCCATGTCCAGAGTGGTGTTCTAGGCTTCTATAAATGTTTTTTGTAGGGTGTAGATGCTCTACAAAATGGTCCACCCATCACATGATGCTTTATTATAGGGTGTAGATGCTCTACAAAATGGTCCACCCATCTTTCCTCAGTCATCATGTACCCAAAACACTCCAGGATGTGGAACTTGCGGCCAAAGTCTGTGACAAATAGGCTACCTTGGATCAGGTTGGCGAACTCCCTTTCCTTCTACTTCTTAGTAGAGGTTGGAATGAATATGGCTGCAAAGATAGTCCTGAAGTCGGTCCATGCCATCGAGTTATCATTCAGATCTCGACCCATGATGTGGTTCTCCCATCAGATCTTGGCTGCTCCTTCCAAGAGGTGAGCATCAAATGTGACCTTCTTGTTTGACTGTACCTCCAGCATGCGGAAACCGTTCTCGGTCACTAGCAGCCAAGCCTCTACTTTTTTGAGCACTTTAGTCTTATCCTCTCCCCATAATTTCTCAATGCTCAGCTTGATGAAGTCCAGAATGGTGACTCCCAGTCGGGGACAAATAGGAGAGGAAAATCTTTCCAGCCCCCGGATTGTGATTTTTTGTAGACACATCTATCTTTTGGAAAATCCTATAATAACACCCTTGGGCTCTAAAGAGTTTGTCAAATTTAATAATTATTAGAGATTATATGTAAAACCATACACTGATACCAAATGTAATGAACCCACCCCTTAGGAACCTCCAATTAAGGGAGACCAAGAGGCTAGAGCCGTTATCCCAAAAAAGGATCATATGGTTTTTCAAATAATAAAAAATAATAAATAATTTCTACCACAACTACGCTTAAAATAGGATAAAGTTTCATTTGACATACCTTGCAAAATATAGGATTTGAGGGACTTTACTCAAATAAGAAACTATCTATTTACAACCCTCCAATTCTTTATTGATCTTTATTCATTCAATGTCACTTGAAAGGAATATCCACTTTCAGATAAACCTAAAATGTCGAAGAACAACATGACGGTCATTATAATGAATTATATTGGTATGTGAGGGAACCAAAATATTCCATCTATTTGTAACAACATCATGCAACCAAATTATTGTTTAACTGGTCAAACTTTACGTATTTAACATAACTACTCTATACTTACATATCCAATCCTTTGTACTGTCCCAACAGTTGACATGGATCCTACCTCTCTCATATGGTAGATCTCAAATAGCCCCTATGATCCTACCTTATAGGTAGACCATGACCTAGGGCTGTGTAGTTGTATGGTCCTACCCAAGGGTAGACTAACACATCAACTCATGATAACCTGATGATCCTACCCCAAGGTTAGACCATGTACTAAGTCATCCATCTCATCATCATCAAAGCTACAGAGGAGGACTAGGATCTGAGCTAGTCATGTACATATATTTATGGTGATAGTCATAGTCACTTTACAATTGCATGAAATAAAAGTCAACCAAGTAGTTATTTCTAAGCAACCAATAAAATCTCAGAAATCACCGTGAAACTAGAGTGATTAGTCATAATCGTAACCGCATACCTATTCTTGAACAAGAGAATCCAAAATCAACAAGATATCCAAGCAAGCACCTAATGCAAGCAAACCTTATTTCCTGAAACATATAGATTACTTAATGTCACTGTCATATTCTAAACAACTTCTTAATGACATGAGGATACTTTCTAAGGCTTCCAAGTCTCCTTAAGGTTCATTAGGGTTTCTTAGATTGCTTTATCCACCTTTACCCTTTTCAGGCTAACAACCCTAAAAAAAGGTTTCTTATTTACAAGAACAATAATTATTCCAATTCTCATCATTAAGGGTTCTTTAATCTCTGATCAAGCTTAGGATCATTATATCTTTGTTTCATGTTTACATTTTTAGATTAAAACCATCAAAACCCATATTTTCCAAAATTAGGGTTCCTAAGCCCATTAATGCATAATCATGTGTATGAAACCCTAAAACAAGCATAATATCATCTTTTTCGGATTTAACTCAAAATAACCAAAAAGAAACATTAAATCCAATTTCCATATCAACTTAGGGTTTTATCATAATTTAATGCATTAAAAGTGGTAACTTTATGCACTTTTTAAATTAAAAGTGATATCAAGATTCAATCCTATTTTTATTGGATTCTACATATTTCTTTGATCAACTATCATATATAATTTATCTTCATCCGATATTCCCACAATTAGTTACAATTTTTACCAGAAAATTCATTTTCAACCAGTCGGGAACCACCATGTATGTATTTCGGATTTATTTAATCTGCGCTAGTGGGCCCGGCCTGTGCCAACCGGATCGCGACACCTAGGCACTCAGACCTGTGAAGCTACTCTCCCGCGTAACAAGAGAAAACATGAATTTACCATAAAACCCTTACCTTCACAACACAGACTCGATGGAAGGAGGGTACTTTCCTCTAATGTCATCTTCAACCTCCGTTCTTCCCTTCATGTGAGCTGATGGTCAACTTTCTAGTTGACTTTGATCGTTGTTGCACATGCACGTGAACTAGGGCCACCGATAGCTCCACCTCATATTCCCGAACTCAATGCACCTCTCAATTCCTTGCTCGATGCCCTCCTCCGTCAGGACGACACCACTCTTCCTCTGGCGAAGGATGCTCCAAAACAAGGGTACAAGTCATAGTGAAATCTCAAATTGAGGACACCGACAAGTTCGTCTACTCCTTCCAGTTGCATGAATACTATTTGTGGGCTTGCTGGTACCGCACAACACTCCCCTTATATAGGGCAAGGTCTCAGGTTCCAACAGAATTTCGGGAATCCTATTCCCTCCATGAAAGGTCATCAATCCCAGTATGGATGGGATCCCTGGGACCTTCCATAGACGTTGGGACCAATCCCAACTCTACTCATCCTCTTGTTCATGAAGAAATCAAACTGGAAATTCCCCATGTACTATGCTCAGGTTTGCATCTCCATTTGAGTCCAGGATTAAGTCAGTGCCATTGGATCTCAGACCCAACAATCCATGTCGCCCTGATTCTTCTAATATGAAATTTGTAATCCAATTAAAATTGTGGCATTTAATACGATTAATTGATTATCCATTCACTTTAGAAAAACTTGTGAAATCCATAACTCCCTCCTCGTTTATTCTTTTTCATACAAATTTTAGGGGGAACCTTATTTTAGCATTATCCACTCATGTACCAAGTTTGAGTCCCAAACTTGGAAGGATATATGGGTTTTCTTCACATGCAATTTATTACTTATTAAAGCATAGTTTATTCATATTTTCTCTCTCTTTCACTTTTATCTTCTTGATTTGGATTCCTTGTAACACCAGAAACCATGTGGATTTTGAAATATCATCCATTATGATCAATCATACATCTTTCCACATATGTCTTATATTTTTCATCATTATTTCAATTTTCCTTCTTATTTATGCATTATTTGATTTGCTTCAACTTTCATTACTCTTTTATCATCTTGGACCCACTAATACATTAGGATCCATGAAAACACATGCACAAGGTAAAAGTTGTAAAAGAAACCCCTATATTTATCATAAGTCATACAATTTACAGACAAGTACATTTATTTGGAAAAATTACATTTACAACCATACAAGCAAAATCAAGGTTGTAATAGATGTTGTCCATTCTCTCATTAAGGATTACAATACTACTATTAATGCCACTCATGATGTCAGGGAGGAGGAAATGCCTTTCTTGAATCCCGAGTGAGGGGGTTTAGAATTACACCATAACATGTCCTAATGTCATGTAGTAGATGAATAGAGAGTTGTTTTACTAGGCTTTTGTAGATGAGATCAATAGGGAAGTCTTCTCCATTGGTCTTCCAAGGCATCGGGCCATGAGGGGTTCAATGCAAAGGTCTTTGTCATGGAACCATTCTTACCCCAATCCCAATCCCACTGCCTAGAGAGTGGTAAGAGGATTGAAGTGCCCGTCCCTGAGTGGCCCAATATGATCTCACACACTGGCATATACAATAAGAAATAATTACTCAAAAATAAGAGATTTAAAGAACAAACTAACCCAATTATGAGATTCTGTAGTTTTATCCTTGACATCAGAGTACATCGAGTGCGGAAGCGGTCTAGTTAGTGTTCCATTTGTTTTGCCTAAAATCAACAAAATTGAGACACAATCATTATACTCTATCAAAATCAAGTAAAACGGTTTATAGAAAAAGAGTATACTTGGCATGACTTATATTAAAAAATTATAACAAGCAATTTTCCAAAATCCAATACTTATTTGACATTATGTTTATTTCAAATAATTCAATTTTTATTATGAGTTCCCATTATGTTGTAATCGAGAAGCATACTTAAATGATTTGTGTGACTCCATCGCCCCAATGCGATGGGGAAGGTCACCAAGATCCTTCTCTCTATATGAGGTAGGAGGCCAATGTAGAAGTTCCACCTCCAAATGAGGAGATCGCTTGCACTCAATATCAACATTGTCAACATTATCAACATCATCATCATCATCATCATCATCAATATACAGACAGTCATAATGGGCAATATCATTTATGTTTTCATGCTTTTCTCAAAATATAATATAGGGAAAAATGGAAGACTAATCATAGGGAACAATATCCCAATCAAGTTATATAGCCAAGTATACAATCAAGAGATACATAAAAAGTATCTTCAATACAACCAAGGAGGAGATGTAATAGCATAACTTTCACTGAAGATTTCGAGTACAGATCAATAAATAATAGGTCGAGCCTTCGAGTCAGATCCTAAATAAAAATGTTTGGATCAAGGGTCAAGATCATAATATTTGAAGATCATGTTTCAATATTTGAGATTAGGGTTACACTTTTCCTATGTCAACCTTAGGGTTAGGTCATACAGTTATAATCAACCAATATTTCAATATGTTTAACACTATTTCAAGTGTCAAGAATATTTCAAGTGTGGATGACTTACTTAGGTATTTTAGGAACATATGTGTTAACCCTAATTTTGTGATCATTATCCCAGTCATTATCATCATCATGATGAATTAACATCATTGGTGTTCAATACTAGATCAAGTATTGATTGATATAATGAATAAAATTAGAGATCAAGAATTAGGTTAATGGATTAAGATATTTCACAAGATTTAGGTCAATCATTAAGATATCCTCATCAAGATTAATATTTATTCATAGAATTCATTTTAAGGTAGATGATTCATTTTCAATAGTATATTAGTCAACACGAATAGATCTAGGTTTCAAGATTATCATCAGATTCCAAATCTAGGGTTTCCTAAGATTAAACATCATTGTTGAATCATTTGTCAAATTAAATAAGAAATACATTAAAGTATAGGGATATCAGTGATAAGATTTTAGAATTAGGCTTCACCACTATTTTTAAATGACTCATTGAATTTTTTTGATCAAGATCGACTATTATACGTAATTGTTGGAGTTAGGAATCAAGAGATACGATTTTTGCAAGATCTGATCATTTATTTGATTTTTGAGCAGAGAGAGATGTAAAATACGTTTAATATGGATAACAACTGACTATTGGATCACTTGATTAGGTGGCTGAGATTTTGCCACATAGGTGTGTGGCTTTCTCAATTACTATTCCGATTCAACTTTGTTTTAGGGGGTTCAACCATCAATTAACAGGTTGAATTGCGGCTTGGCTAGTTTAGCTTGGACCAAGCGATTTCCACCTTGAACCATGGTTAGGGGATTCTATTTCCCCTTCATCCATTTCCTAATGTGAGTAGGCAAGGATGCGGTGGAGGTGCCTCCATATATAAGGGGTTCGGGAGCTAGAGGAGCCAATGTGGGTCACGAAGGTGTCGTTTGGGGTCACTGTGACATCACGAGGTCATAGTCGACCTTGCTTTGGGGTGAGGGGACGAGGAAGGCGTACGCCCAAAATGACTGTCGGCGGTTCTGCTTGGGAAAAGGGAAGAAATTGGGGGGTGAATCATGTGTGAGAGGGAATGAGAGTAATGGATTTTTGTGCGGTTGGAGGTGGCAACCTTTGGGGGCCATTTTATAGCGTCGCATGGGTGGGTTTAGGGTTAAAGGAGCTAGGGTGGCAGCCGTGCTTGTGGGAGTGAGATGAGCAAATGAGAGGACCTTGTTTAGGGAAAAACCAACCCTTAATGGTGGTCAAAGTAGGGCTGGACGAGTTCAAAATTGCAAGGCAAGGCTTTTTGCTTGCTCGTATTTTTGAATCATGGTCATAGGAGGGAGATCGACCACTAAGGATGTCTTGCCTCCTCCCCACAATCAGCGGGAGATAGGAGATGACCATTAGGCAGTAGGATTGGGCCTGGATCCATGAGAGGTAGATCCAAGGGCCCTGACTCACCCCCTACACATCCCACGGATCACTGACTTGGACAAAGCTAATTAAAAAGGCAATTAAAGGGATTTTCAATGTATTAACTTCAATAATTCATAGAAAATTGCAGGAATGTCCAATTGTGATGAAATTTGGACCATATGTTTAAAATAATGTGGATAATATTTTGAAACATTTTGAGAACCAAAAGATAAAGTATGATGAAAAAATTTACTTCATTGGAAAAAGTGATGAATGAATCCAATTGTGTTGTTATAATGTGTATAAATTCATATTGATCACCATTTTTTGATTTTGAGTATCAATATTGATTTAGAAGCCAAGAAAAAAAATTGAAGTTCATGATTGAATAGAAGGAGGGTAAAATTAGAATTAGTTCATAATTATGCTAAATTTCACTTTGTCACATCCTTCCCTCCTTAGAAAGGAATTTTGTCACATCCTTCCCTCCTTAGAAAGGAATTTTGTCCCCAAAATTTTAAAACATCCTAAAAATTAGGACTACACAATCTAGGTCATATCCTCAAATACTGGAGTATCCTTAACTATTAAATGAAAGTTATGTCCTCAACATCATCACCTCATCAACAGTCTTGTATAAACTTGTATTGATCAATCAAGAAATCAAAGGCCACAACTCACTAATTGAGTTCACTTTCAAGTCGTGTCCCCATATTAAGGTCACAGTCTTCTAGTGAATATGGATTATGATGAAGAGGGCTATTAGTAGAGTTGTTAGATGGTTCCTTATGGGAGGGCAGGATACTGAGACAAGTGTATCACTACTTACTTAGACTTATTCCCAAATAGTATATGGTTTTATCAATGGCTAATGTGAGACTTATCACATGTTGTAATGTGATGTAAAAAGTTATTGTAAACTCCTTGCTAACAAACTCAAGCCTTCCTCGCTAAAATAATAACTCCTACCCAATTAGACATCATTAAAGGGAGAACCATTTATGAACGTTCTCTTATATCCTTAGAGTTCCTTCTCAACTTTAGGATAAAAAGTTTCTTCCATTAAGCTTTTGTGAAGCTATACATAGCTAAGGAATTAGGAAAAAATTACCTGGGATGCTTTATGGATTATCATGAAGACTCTCGGGTTCTCTGGTGGATGGGTGACACTTATCTAGGGATGTGTCACAGATTCCTCTTTCTCCATTTTCATGAATGGTTGGCCCTGCATCCTATTTATATCTTTTAATGGCCTAATGTAGGGGGACCCCTTCTCCCCCGATTATTTTTACAATAGTGATGGAGTCTCTATCCAAGATGGTGGAGTATGATATGAGGGTGAAGAAGATGATGACCTTCAAATTTTGGGTACAATGGTCCTACTGCATATTATCTTCACGGATGATGTCCTATTCTTCCTCTTGGGCAATGTGAAGAGGCTTAACATTTCAATGTACTTATGGAATGTTTTGGCAAGCTCATCAGTTTCTTTATGAGTGAGTTGAAATTTTGGTTCTTCTTCTCTAGATCAAAGGTTCCAGTAGATATTCCTTAGACTTGCTATTCGACTAGCTGAAGATGCCTTCGTAGTGATATACTTGGGTATTTGGTTGATGTCTTTAGGGATTGTGTGGTCTGTTGGATGGGGTTTCTCATATCTTTCATGGGTAGTCACATGCTATCTAGATTAGTTCTAGTAAGGAAATCCCACTTCTAGAATCTATAGGTTGAGATCACTAGTTTCATCCATGACAACATCAACAATATTATGGGATCCCTCTTTTGAGGGGGCAAGACCAACATGGTATCTTGGGCTGGCCTCGCCATGAGGTTTCATCAATGTGGGATTGAACATCTTTGATGTGAAGGGTTTCATAGTTTCTTCTACGCTGAGGAGAATCGATACCTTCCTTTAAAAGAGTGCCTCCTGATGGATAGAATGGATATAGATGAGGAATGGGACCTACCTTGCAGTTGGTGTGTAGACCTCCTGTTCTAAGACCATGAGGGACATGATGAGGAGATGACCTGAGGTTGCTGAGGACTATACTTTATCTACAGAGGGGAGGTGGTTATCATTAGATGTGAGGACAAACCTAGAAGCACTACCTTTCTTCTACACACATCAATTACCCTAGGATGGTCTCTAGTAGAATAAATTACACACCTCAAAATGGAACTGCAACGCTTATAGGACCATTCTTTGTAGATTGCCTACTCTTGATCGTTTGTAGATGTGGGGATTGGGGGTGGGTTCTACTTGCTTGTTGTATAATATGAGGAATAATCTCAAGATCACCTACTTTTTTAGTTTAACTTCTCAAGTTACTTATGGTGTAGATGGTGCTTTAAGATGGGTTGAGGTGGTGATCCCACTAAGTGTGCACTAGATTCTCTCTAGATGTGGTTCCAACCCTAGTTTGAGGAACCTTGTTGCTTTGTGCTACTTCATTTGGGGAGAATGGAATGTAAGGCTCCATGGGAAAGGGAAACATGATGACTTGGTAGTTTTTTACCATTGTATAAATAACCTAGTCTAGGTGTTTAAATACAAGCCTAAGGTTGGGATGAAGAGACTTGTTCTAAGACAATGTGCTTTTTTAGCATAGTCCAATTTTATAGTATACATGGATGTTGGATGTCCCCTATACTTTTTGCCTTTTTGCCTTACTAGTAATATTCTACACTCTCAAAGAAAACATCGGGACAATTATATTGTGTAGAATTTATCCTCTTTGTCTCTTTAGATTCCCAACATATCATGAGGTGTGGAGATATTATCACCCTAGATTAGTTAGATAAATTTTGTTATTTTATTCAAGTTTTATGTGATACCACATGATGTTTTGTATTGCACACTATATATGAACATACTTTTCACTTCAGATGATTAAAAATGTTAATGAACATCTTTTTCACTATGTATCCACTCTAAGATAGGAAATACCAATTTTGGAAAGGTTCTTGTGGATGTCGATCATCTTTCCTATTCTCAATAATTGTTCCATGCATATTTCATTGATTTAAATATTATTTTTACCATTATTATGTTTAATGATGTTCATTTATTCCCCAAAAAAAATCTTATGAGTTATTTAAAAATATAGATTTATGCATTATTTGACATTTACGTCCTTCTTTTACTGTGCATCACACATTGACACAACAAGCGGGGGATAGAGCATCACAGTTGATGAACTATATGGTTACATGGACCTCAAATTGTAACATTTTTTTTATTTTAATTATTCATCAACTAGGACATAAATGTCATGTTCTTCAATTTTAGGTTCAAATCAATATATAAACATCTCAACATCCACCACACTTTATATGAGTAAGGAATTACTTTCAATGTGCGTGTAATTGAAAAGTGCCTTGCAATACTAATTTGAGTCATATTCATGACAGAAGGTGTTAGGAACTTAGTCTCTTCCTGAAAACTTCTAGCATATTGTGTTGTTTTTTATAGAAATTGTTATATGTAATGGAAAACTCAGACTTTAATACACCTTCTAATAGTTATAAAGAGAAAAAATCTAGATGGATGCTTCCGCAAAAAATTTGACAAAAGAATAATATTGAATATATAATAAACCATAAAATGAATTATAGAGTAAATAATGGACAAATCCTCAATAAATAATGGAGTATAGTGTTTTTGACATCTAGGCACAAATGTTACTAAAAAATAAGGTGATTATTTATCAAGTTTAACAAAGACAAATTGATCATGAATGTATATTGATAATGTTTAGATAACATTTTTAATTTTCACATACATATAATTTATTTATTTATTTGTCAATTCATTTATGTTTTAGTTATTTCTTCTCTGATTTTAATTTAATTATATAATTTAGGTTCCAAGTAAATTTTGGATGATATTGAGGAGGTTTTGTCTCGATGAAGATTCCCTAAGTGCAAATCTAGATGCTCCTAATTTGCCCCATTCTCCAAAGTAACTATTAAGTTTTGGGGGGCATTGAATGATTGAGTGATGAAGGATCCATTCAACTGAGCCAATCATTTGAACATATATGTGTCAAGATATGATCTTCCCCAACTTGAAAAATACATTATAAATATCTTTCTTGATGTTTAGAACCCTTATAAACATTCCCAATATTCTTTATTAGTTGGCTAAGATAGGTATGAAGTCAAAAAATTACAATGTGACAACCAAACAATCGACTAGCAAATTAAAAGACATACATCATATTTTAATTGATCAACTTGACAATTGTCATTGACTCTCTATGAAAATGCCATTTTGAGAGACATACCACATATGACTCCCCAACCTATTTAGTTATGGGATGGGTCATACAAAAGACATCCATGGACATGAATTGGAAGATGTCACGTCAGAATTGTCACTTTGGAGAGAAAACATATGAAAGAATGGTTTATCTCGAATTGTGTAAGGATATTTAGTTACTAAAAGATTTTGTTTGAAAACGATCCACACACCATGGATCATATTCTTAAACCATCTTCTTTCAGTTCATGATTGTAACATACTAGAAATTGGACTCGGGAAAAATATTATGATCCACTCTCTCATTGAAACCTCATGTATCGATAAACATCTATAATTTGAGTAAATAGATATTATTTTATGAAAATGTAAAACTTCAATCTCAAAAATGTTCTCATACCTTGAAATCCTCATTAATTAAAATTTGTAAACTATTGACATCCAAATAAAAAATGATCTATTAGTATGTAGTAGGGGGCATATTTGTCAATATTTATATTATCTTTTTTTTGAGATTTTGTATTTCTTTTATAATTTAGTTTAAATAAAATTTGACACATAGTCAAATTTTGGGATTTCTTGGATTTGTAATTTAAGAACTATAAAACTTGAAATAAATTCATATGAGATTATTATTATACCTAAAATGATATATATAGGAGACTCTATATTTTTCCTCAAATATTTTGAAATGGATATCAAACAAGGACATACCCTATGTTCATGAATGGACTTATGATGTGAGGAGACCATGCCTCCTTTACTTACATCCTTACTCCTAGGTGGTGCATGGATGAGATGCACCGTTTTTCTTTCTTTCCTTATCAAGTATAACAATAGCTTATCAAGCCATGACTTCTCCTCATGCAGCTGACAGACCTTTTGTTGACTTGTGCAACCACCACCATAGCCAAAACTATACATTCATGATGCCTTACTTTTTCCTCCTTGTTACGCTTAGTTATGACCCGAAACATCATCTCCTATCCCTTCCTTGTAACTGGTATCCTAGCACATGTGTTCTTTCCGAAGCCTTTTCCATATGATAATTCTTCTGTGTTTAAACTGTCATTCATTGCCTAATGTATGTAGAGATAAATATCATGTAAATGAATCCCTCTCTCTAGCTGGCCTCCTTTACTACTTTCATTATACCAGCCTCTACCATTGCTTTTTGTTACAACCCCATTTTTTGGGCTTGACTGGTTTGAAATGGAAT
This sequence comes from Alisma plantago-aquatica, assembly GCA_963693085.1. NCBI lineage: Eukaryota > Viridiplantae > Streptophyta > Magnoliopsida > Alismatales > Alismataceae > Alisma > Alisma plantago-aquatica. The sequence continues at coordinate 370,848,631 of OY856415.1, read as the reverse complement.
TTCTCCAATTAATGTATGATCATGGAAATTGTGTGATTTATGTGTATTGGATGGATTTTATTTGCAATATTGCCTTTGTGCATGTGATTTTGTGGATCAAAATATGTTAATGAGTCCAATATGATTAAAAGAAAAAGAAGAAATCAAATAATGCTTTATTAAGAAGAAATTTTGAGATAATAATAAAAATATAGTAAATATGTGGAAAGTTGTATGATTGATCATCATGGATGAGATTTCAAATACACAATGTTTCTAATGGTAAAAGGAATCCAAGTAAATAGAATAAAAGAGTAAGAGAGAGAAAATATGTATAAAATATGCCTCATTAAGAGATAACTTGCATATGAAGAAAAACCTCTCATACTTTCAAATTTGAATCCCAAACTTGGCACACAAGTAAGTCATTATGGACATTCCTTTAAAATTTGGGATTAATTGGATAATAAGTTTGAGAGTTATGATTTTTACAAAATTTCCTAATGTGAAATGCCTAATATTAAATGTCACTCATAATTTTAATTCCGTGTAGGTTTGGGCACGCATCACCAACTGTCAGATCAAGTGATCCAATGGCTGACCGTGCATCACCCAGCTCTAGTCAGAGTCATATTTGACCAATGACGACTGATCTTTGACTCTGGTTTTTGTGAGACTCAGTATGTGTGTGCGAAAGGAAACTCCATGACCCAAATTTGATGTTTTATGAAATTGGGAAGAGTAATATGGATGTTCTATGAGAATATTAACCTATTGTTAATAAAATGGGATGTTTTGAAACTAAATAGATGATCCATATGCTTAATAGGTTAATTTAGGGTTTCATGTGTAGAATGTGCACTAATGGGCTTAGAAATCCTAATTTAGGTGTTAATGACTTATGATGAGTTATATTTTGAGATCCTATGTAAGAGATGAAGTTAGGTTGATCCTAAGACAAATTGATAATAAAGAGGTTTTAATATGAATAAGTTGAGTAATTAGGGTTTTGTATATATGTTGTTATTTTAGGATTTGTTGACCCAAAAAGGATAAAGATTGAGAAATTGATCTAAGAAACTCTAATGAATCACAATGAGACTTAGAAACCTTAGAAAGGTATCCCAAGTCAACAAAAACTTGTTTGGGATGTGATGGAAACAAGTAGGTGTTATACATGTTTTCAGGATCAAGGGTTGCTTGATTTGGTTGCTTACCTTGCTTGATTAGACATCTAGTTGGATTTGGATATCTTGCTTATATTTGAGACTCCAAGTCAGGTATGTGGTTACGCTTGTGACTAATTGCTCTAGTTTTGTTGTGATTTCTGAGGTTTTATTGGTTGCTTACAAATAATGACTTGGTTGACTTTTATTTCATGCAACTATAAAGTGACTCTAACTATCACCATAAATATGTGTGCATGACTAGCTCAGATCCTAGTCCTCCTCTATAGGTTTAATGATGATGAGATGGATGATCTAGTACATTGTCTACCATTTGGGTAGGATCACCAGGTTATCATAAGTCAATGTGTTGGTATACCCTTGGGTAGGAACATACGACTTCACAGCCCTAGGTCGTGGTCTACCTGTAAGGTAGGATCATAGGGGCTAGTTGAGATCTACCATATGAGAGAGGTAGTATCCATGTACACTGTAGGGACAAAACAGAGGCAAGGATATGTAGGGATTGAGTAGTTATGTTTATTACGTAGAGTTTGATCTCTTAAATAATAATTTGGTTACATTATGTGGTTACAAGTAGATGTAAGATTTTGGTTCCCCCACATACTAGTATAATTCATTGTACTAACTGTCGTTTTGTTTGTCGGCATTTTAGGATTATCAGAAAATGGATATTACTATAAAGTAGCATTGAATGAAAAAAGCTCAATAAATAATTGAAGGATTGTAGACCGATAGTTTCTTATCTAGGTAAAGTCCCATAAATCCTATATTTTTCATGGTATGTGATAAGAAAAAATTTATCCTATTTTAAGCTTAGTTGTGGTAGAATTTAATAATTAGTTTTTATTATTTGCAAAACCATTGATCCTATTTTGGGATAGCAACTCTGACTTCTTGGTCTTCCTTAATTGGGAGTTATCGGGAATCTGGGTTGTTACATGTGGTATCAGGGCATGGTTTCCATTTAATCTCTAATAATTATTAAATTGTACAAACTCTTTAGAACCCGAGTTATTAGAGGATTTTCCAATGATGGAGGTGTCTAGAAAAGGATCAAAATCCAAGGACTGGAATGATTTTCTCTACCCCACTAGTCAGTCTATGCGGACTCCCATATTCTATGTGACTACCTGGCCAAAATCGAAGGATTTGACTCAAAGTAAGATACCTCTAGGACTCTCTCATTTGTCTTCTTTCATCCTCAACCTTGATTCAAGTATAAATGTAAGTTCTTAGGGTTTCTCTCTCTCCACAACCCTCTTGTGTTTGGGATAAGAGTAATAAGGATTAAGGAATCCTCCACAAAATAATGAAAAGCATGTATACAAGATGTCATGGAAAAAGATTTTGAAAATTAGAAACTCAGTCTGAGTTTAGTTACATGCTTAGGGTGCATGGCCTGTGTTGTTGTGCCCTTGGGTACCCCTTAGGAGAACATTGAGGTTAGACCAACTTGTAGGTTGATGAGGAGAGAGTTAGCCTTAGAGGAAGAGACCTTCAAGAAGAGGTAGAGACCCGACACATCCTCTGAAGATGATGCTCAACCCAAAACTGTAAGTGGTGGATAGAGAAAGAGAAGACATGATGAGTTGGATATCATAGTTGACGATGCACACACATATGTGGGTTTGACATGCATGCTTCATGTAAGGCTTTGAGTATCCATTAGAAACATAGACTTTAAGTAGTTTTTTTACCTCTAGTGCCATGTGGTGACCCGACCATGGGTGGGTCCCTCATTGAGATGGTTGATGGTGATCGTATAGGAACCCTAACGAGCATATATGAATAGGAAGAGGCACTTACCTACATATAAGAGAGTGGAAGCAAGGCTGGCAGTGGGATTTAGACCTAATCTAGATAGGTTATGCCTGAGGTTTTATGGGATGAGCATGCAGAGCTTTGGATATTCTGGGTCGGACATAAATTTTGATTATATGTTTCACCCAGGTAGGGGTTGATGTGTATCCTTAAGAGCTTTACCCATATTCTGAGAGAGAACCTCTAATGGTAGGACCAGTTGTAGTGTTAGCTCTAGAGAAAGAGTAAGACCTGATGATGAAGGTTGGAATCCTAGACACCGAGACATGAGGAATCATGAGAAGTTGGGTATGATATGACTTGGGATAGATGACACTGAGTAGTTAGATGTGGTTGCATCATGCATGATCCTTGGAGGCTTGTTGTACCTTGGATGCTTTTAGAGGAACCAAACCCTAGAAAAGAGACAGAGGCTTTGTGAATGAATGTACATATGATTTGAGTTCCTACCTTTTGGGTGTAGGAAGGTGAGATCCAAAGACCCTAAAGAGGTATCATATGGTAACAAGTTGTGAGTCCTAGCACCCAGTTGGTTTTCCTAGTGTAGGACTCTAAAGGTTGTTCATATGGAAGAGTGTTAGGATGTATATGCCCTATCTTGTATAGGTTTGGTTCATGGATGAATAGTTGAGCATGCAGTTAGGCAACTGATGCATAAGAAGTGAACCTGGGGTTCTAAGACCAAAGAGGGGAAGTAGTCGTACCTGGTGCACATGATGCTCATGAGGCTATTGAGTTCATAGAAGTAAGTAAGCCACCCCCTCCAGTGTTAGAGAAAAAGTAAACCCCACTCGAACTGAGGTATATATTTGATGAACCACTCTCACAGGTTGGTGACATACACTGGTATGAGATTGGTCCAACCTTGAAGAATAATGAACAACTATGACATACCAAGGAACTTAGCATGGTTTAGTAGGTTTTCTTCTTGCTAGATACATGCAAAAGTATCATGTTAAGAGCTAAGCATATACATCATGACGTAAACCTTAGAGGTAAGAACGTTTGTGACCTTTGTTACTATTAAGTGATAGTTTTCTCCTATCTTGGGAAGGGACCCTTCATGTTAGGGTGAGAATTAACTTTTTTTAGGTGTGAGGTAACCTGAATAGGTCACATATAAGATCCATGTACAACCATCTTAATGGGTATAAGGATTTGTTGCCATTAAAGGTAACCTGTATGGGGCCAAACTAGGTTAGGTAGGTTGCCATGATCCCTATGAAGGGATTCAAGATTAACCATGAGTGCCTAGAGGGATGATGGAGATTCAGGTAAGAATTCAATAATGAGATGTTCTATGATGGAATCCTAAGTCAATACTAAGGTTAGGAAGGGATAAGACTGATGGGAGTAGGAGTTGTTTGTTCCCTAGATGCACAAGACCATAGGGTCAGGAGGTATCAACTACCTTTGCCCGAGGACCATGGGTTAGGAGGTTGGCGACGTTCATGAGTTCATGGGGCCTAAGGGGTAAATGTGAGGAACTCACTAGATCCATAAGGGAAAGATCGCCCTAAAAGTATCGACATCCTAGAGACCTTGAGGAAATGATTGGGTAATGAACATAAGAGCGATGATAAGACCCAAAAGTGTTTGGAAACAACTGTTCCTTTGGTGTAAACATAGTCTTGAGATGTTCATGGTGTGGAGTCATGAGAAGTATGTTTCAACTTAGATTGGACAGGGTAATGGTGATGTGTGATGCACCATCTCTAGTCTTTGAATGAGGTGAACTGTGTATTTGAACTGTAGCCAAATTCTTATTTCATCTTGTTATGGGTGTGAGAGACATGACAAAATGCATGCCATATACTAAAGATAGAGGTGATATGAGTTGAAACCCTTTGATGATGTTTGAAGACTGAAGGAAGTACCACACCCTTTGGAGAATATATTTGATAGGTGATTTGAGAGCATAAGGTGAACAAGGGTAATATGAGAACATACCTATCCCGAGTAGTTTGGAATGTTTTTATTACCAGTTTGGGTTTGATAACTGAGATGATGGGAGTAACAACTTGAAGTTCTCTTGACACAAATATACCTAAACCCAAAACAATGATGATGACTGGAGTATATCAAAGTTTATGTTTTCACCATCACCAAGCACATAAGGGAGCTAATGTGGTAACATATGCTCTTAGCCCAAACACAGCTCCGGTATATAGTTGTCTTGTCTAGCCAGTGTAGAGAGCTGAGAGAGGTTGCTAGGTAGACTCTGCAACCATTAGAGGACTAGACCTATGTACATAACATCCACATACAACCAGACCCACTGGTCAAGTTGGTGGTTGCTCAGTTATCTAGCCCAGAGCTTGTTGAGATAAAAGGATCTCTATAAGAACCTCAAATACACCTCCCAGGAAAAGAAGGTGTTGAAACCCACTACTAGAGTATTTTAGGGTTTCATAGGAGTTACCCTTGAGGAATCATGTCATGCAATAAGCTCATGATTTTAAGTACACCATACCCCCATGTATTACTAAAATGGTTGAGGTTTGTAGTGATACCTTGAAGTCCTAGAATGAAAAAGGATATAGAGGTGCCTATGGCCAGGTGTCGTACATGCCAGAGGGTGAAGGCCGAACACCAGTAACCCGATGGATTGCCACAGATAATGAAGAGCCCCGGAGAGAGAATGTGAGCAGATCACCATGGACATTGTGGTGGGTCTCCCCTGGACCAAGCGAGGTCATGATGTAAATTGGGTTATGGTAGATCGCCTTACCAAGTCAAAACATTCTCTTTCCTAGGAGAGCACTACCAGTCTAATAGATTTAGTTAGACCATATATTTGAGAGAGAGATAGTTCAACTATGCAGTGATATGAGTTCAAATATCTTGAGCATGACCTCAAGTTCTCTTCCATGTATGGAATTAGGTACAAGAATAACTCGATGCTAGATTAAAGTTTAGTGCAGCATTCACCCCCTGACTAATGGACAATCAAGAGAGTATGATCCAGACTTTAGAAGTTCTGATGAGAGCATATGTGCTCATTCAGGGTGATTTAGGGAAGTAATATCTTCCCCTAGCAAAGTTTGCTTGTTATGATAGTCACCATAGCCACTATCACGATGTAATAAGATCTCTAAGGGAGGTTGTGTTGGTCACCACTTCATCAGGATAATGTTAGTGAGAGGGCCTTGTGAAGGTCAGAGAAACCACTGTGTATGTAGATGAAGTTGCTTTGATCAAGAAAGGGATGAGAAAGCCCAGGGTCGACAGCAGTTGCATGCTGATGTGAAGCAGAATGACATGTAGTTCACTGTGAGTGAATATGTGTTATGAAAATCTGACCCCTCCAAGCTATAGCTAAGAAAGGTGAGTCCCCAATTCATGGTTCCTTTTGATGATGGATTGGTGGATTTGCTTATGTTTATCCTTACCCCTCAGGATAACATGATGTATGATGTGTTCCATGTGTCTGATCTAGAGTACTATGTGATGTTCTGAAGGCATGTGCGGAGCATTGAAACTATTGCTCTCTAAGGGAGGCTGACATGTCATGAGTCACCTATGGAGATTCTAGACACCAAGGTGAAAGAACTCAAATGTAATAATATAGATATGATAGAGGTTCTTTGGAAGCACCATGGAGAGGATGAAGCCACATAGGAGCTGATGATGGATATGGAAAGGTCTTATCCTGCATTGTTTGTATGTTTTGTGGAATTTTGAGGGAAAAATTCCTATAAGAGGGAAAGGATGTTACAACCCCAAATTTTGGGCATGAATGGTTTGAAATGCAATTTCTCCAATAAATGTATGATCATGGAAATTATATGATTTATGTGTATTGGATGGATTTCCTTTACAATATTGCATTTGTGCATGTGATTTCGTGGATCATAATATGTTAATGAGTCCAATATGATTAAAAGAAAAAGAAGAAATCAAATAATGCTTTATTAAGAAGGAAATTTGAGATAACGATAAAAATATAAAAAATATGTGGAAAGTTGTATGATTGGTCAAGAGGGAGGAGATTTCGAATCCACAATGTTTGTAATGGTAAAAGGAATCCAAGTAAAGAGAATAAAAGAGTAAGAGAGAGAAAATAGGTATAAAATATGCCTTATTAAGAGATAACTTGAATATGAAGAAAAACCTTGCATACTTTCAAATTTGAGTCCCAATCTTAGAACACTAGTAGTTTAAGTCCTTATGGAATTTCTTTTAAAATTTGGGATTAATTAAATAATCGGTTTGAGAGTTATGATTTTTACAAAATTTCCTAAAGTGACAATGCCTAATATTAAATGTCACGCATAATTTCAATTCCATATAGGTTTGGGCGTGCATCACCAACCATCGGATCAAGTGATTCAGTGGCAGACCGTGCATCACCTAGCTCTAGTCAGAGTTGGATTTGACCAACAATGATTGACCTTTGACTCTGGTTTTTGTGAGACTTAGTACATGTGCGCGAAAGGAATCTATATGGTTGAGTTCAGGAGATGATTCTGTGCAAGACCAACCTAGGTTTTGCTAGGTTTCTAGGTGGTTGTAGGAAACGCCCAAATCCTATTAGGATTGTGTTTGGCAGAGAGGTTGGGGAGACAACCCTAGACCCCCCACACCTATAAATAGGGCCCCCTTGATTTCGTTCAACCTTTGCAGAGGAAAACAACATGGTTTCATCCCTAATAGCCCTATCATTCACAGTATTGTGTGAGCATCGACAAGGATCGAGCATAGAGTCACCATAGAGGATTCACGATTCGAGAAGATAAAGAATGGGGGAAAAGAACCTGCTACCCCCGGCTCCAGAGAAGGCACTGAGGGGTAGGGTAGTCCTTCCACCCGAAGCCGAGCACATGGCTTGTGTAGCACCTCCGGATGCATGGAGAGCAACGGTTTGCGGAGGTAGACCGCATGGAATAGAAAAAGATGACCAATAATGACGTGGCACTCTGATATTGTTCCAAAGGTAATTTACTTTCCAAAAATCATAACTAATGATTGGTAACTTGAATCGAGGCATGCTATGTATGAAAATTTATCAGAAAAATATGTAGAATCTAACGAAATTAGTTTTAGATCCTGAATCTGATCATAGTTCAAAATGTACCTACATTTTAATGCTTTTATGACTAAGAATCCCTAATTTGATTTTTTATGAAATTGGGAAAAGTAATATGGATGTTCTATGAGAATATTAACCTATTGTTAATAAAAAGGGATGTTTTGAAACTAAATATATGATGCATATGCTTAAGTAGGTTAATTTAGGGTTTCATGTGTATAATGTGCATTAATGGGTTTAGAAACCCTAATTTAGGTTTTAATGACTTACGATGAGTTATATTTCAAGATCCTATGTAAGAGATGAAGTTAGGTTGATCCTAAGCCAAATTGATAATAAAGAGGTTTTATAATGAATAAGTTGAGTAATTAGGGTTTTCTATATATGTTGTTGTTTTAAGATTTGTTGACCTGAAAAGGATAAAGATTGAGAAATTGATCTAAGAAACCCTAATGAATCTTAATGAGAATTAGAAACCTTAGAAAGGTATCCTAGCACATGTTTGCTTTCCGAAGCCCTTTCCATATCTTAATTCTTCTGTCTTTAAACTGTCATTCATTACCTAATGTAAGCATAGATAAATAGCATGTACACAAAGACCTCTCTGCTGCCAGCCTACTTCACTACCTTCATGATACCAACCACCACAATTGCTTTTTATTGCAACCCCAAATTTTGGGCTTGAATGGTTTGAAATGCAATTTATCCAATAAATATATGATCATGGAAATTGTATGGTTTATGTGTATTGGATGGATTTCCTTTGCAATATTGCCTTTGCGCATGTGATTTTGTGGATCATAATATGTTAATGAGTCCAATTTGATTAAAAGAAAAAGAAGAAATCAAATAATGCTTAATTAAGAAGGAAATTTGAGATAATGATAAAAATATAAGAAATATGTGGAAAGTTATATGATTGATCATCATGGATGAGATTTAGAATCCACAAGGTTTCAAATGGTAAAAGGAATTCAAGAAAAGAGAATAAAAGAGTAAGAGAGAGAAAATATGTATAAAATATGCCTTATTAAGAGATAACTTTCATATGAAGAAAAACCTCTTATACTTACGAATTTGAGTCCCAAACTTGTAATACAAGTAGTTTAAGTCATTATATACTTCCCTTTAAAATTTGGGATTAATTGGATAATAGGATTGAGATTTATGATTTTTACAAAATTTCCTAAAGTGAAATGCCTAATATTAAACATCACACATAATTTCAATTCCATATAGGTTTGGGAGTGCGTCGCCAACCGTCGGATCAAGTCATCCAATATAGGACCGTGTGTAACCTAGATCTAGTCAGAGTTGGATTTGACCAACAGCGACCGACCTTTGACTCTTATTTTTGTGAGACTTCGTACATGTGTGCGAAAGGAAACTCCACGGTTGAGTTTGGGAGATGATTCTGTGCAAGACCAACCTAGGTTTTTCTAGATTTCTTGGCCTATGTAGGAAATGCCCAAATCCTATTAGGATTGTGTTTGGCGGCGAGGTTTGGGAGCCAACCCTAGACCCCCCACACCTATAAATTGGGCCCCCTAACTTCATTTGAGGTATGTGGAGGCAAAAGGCATGGTTTTATCCCTAATAGCCTTGTCGTTCGTAGTATTGTGTGAGTGATAGTGAGGATCGAGCGTGGCACCTCCATAGAGGAGTTGCGGGTCAAGAAGATAAAGAAAGGGGGAAAAGACCCCGCTACCCCTGGCTCCAGAGAAGGCGCGAAGGGGCAAGGTAGTCCTTCCACTAGACGCCGAGTGTGCGGCTCGCGTAGCACCTACAGATGCGTGGTGAGCAGTGATTAGTGGAGGTAGACTGCATGGAAAAGAAAAAGGCAACCAATAATGACGTTGTGCTCTCCTATTTTCTCAAAGGTAATTAGCTTTGCAAAAATCATAACTAATGATTGGCAACTCGTATCAAGTCATGCTATATATGAAAATTTATCAAAAAAATACGTAGAATCTAATAAAATTAGTTTTAGAGCCTGAATTTGATCATAATTCTAAAAGTACCCAAAGTTGCTATCTTTAATGCTTTTATGACTAAGAAACCCTAATTTGATGTTTTATGAAATTGGGAAGAGTAATATGGATGTTCTATGAGAATATTAACCTGTTGTTAATAAAAAGGGATTTTTAGAAACTAAATAGATGATCCATATGCTTAATAGGTTAATTTAGGGTTTCACGTGTATAATGTGCATTAATGGGATTAGAAACCCTATTTAGGTGTTAATGATTTATGATGAGTTATATTTCAAGATCCTATATATGAGATGAAGTTAGGTTGATCCTAAGCCAAATTGATAATAAAGAGGTTTTAATATGAATAAGTTGATTAATTAGGTTTTGTATATATGTTGCTTTAGGATTTGTTAACCTGAAAAGGATAAAGATTGAGAAATTGATCTAATAAACCCTAATGAATTCTAATGAGACTTAAAAACCTTAGAAAGGTATCCCAAGTGAATACAGAGTTGTTTGGGATGTGATCTTAAAAACTTGGTGTTATGCATATTTTCAGGATCAAGGGTTGCTTGATTTGGTTGCATACCTTACTCGATTGGACATCTAGTTGGATTTGGTTGTCTTGCTTATATTTGAGAATCCAAGTCAGGTATGTGGTTATGCGTATGACTAATCGCTCTAGTTTCACGGTGATTTCTGAGGTTTTATCGGTTGCTTAGAAATAAATGCTTTGTTGGCTTTAATTTCATGCAACTGTAAAGTGACTATGACTATCAACATAAATATATGTGCATGACAAGCTCAGATCCTAGTCCTCCTCTGTAGCTTTGATGATGATGAGATGGATGACCTAGTACATGGTCTACCCTTAGGGTAGGATCATCACATTATCATAAGTCGATGTGTTGGTCAACCCTTGGGTAGGACCATACGACTACACAGCCCTAGGTCATGGTCTACCTGTAAGGTAGGATCATAGGGGCTATTTGAGATCTACCATATGAGAGAGGTAGTATCCATTTAATCTCTAATAATTATTAAATTTTACAAACTCTTTAGAGCCCAAGGGAGTTATTAGAGGATTTTCTAATGATGGAGGTGTCTAGGAAAGGATCACAATCCAGGGGCTAGCAAGATTTTCCTCTGCCCCATTAGTCAGTCTATGAGGACTCCCAGATTCTGTGTGACTACCTGGCCAAAATCGGAGGATTTGATATGAAGTAAGATACCATTAGGACTCTCTCATCAGTCTTCTTCCCTCCTCAACCTTGATTCAAGTATAGATCTAAGTTCTTAGGGTTTCTCTCACTCCACACCCCTCCTGCGTTTTGGATAAGAGTAATAAGGATTAAGGAATCCTCCACCAAATAATGAAAAGCATGTAAACAAGATGTCATGGACAAAAGTTTTGATAATTAGAAACTCAGACTGAGTTTCATGCTTAGGGTGTATGGCATGTGTTGTTGTTCCCATGGGTACCCCTCAGGAGAACATTGAGGTTAGACCATGTTGTAGGTTGATGAGGAGAGAGTTAGCCTTGATGGAAGAGGCTTCCCGGAAGAGGTAGAGACCTGATGCATCCTCTGAGGACAATGCTCTACCCAAAACCGTAAGCGGTGGATAGAGAAAGAGAAGACATGATGAGTTGGATATCATAGTTGACAATGCATGCACGTATGTGGGTTTGACATGCATTCTTTATGTAAGGCTTTGAGTATCCATTAGAAACATAGACTTTGAGTAGTTTCTTGACCTCTGGTGCCTTGTGGTGACCCGACCTTGGGTGGGTCATCCCTGTTAGGGTGAGGGATGGTTCCCTCATTAAGAGGGTTGATGGTGACCGTATAGGAACCCTACCGAGCATATATCAATAGGAAGAGGCACTTACCTACATATAAGAGAATGGAAGAAAGGCTGGAAATGGGTTTTAGACCTAAGATAGATAGGTTATGCTTGAGGTTTTATGAGATGAGAATGCATAACTTTGGATAATTTTGGTCGGACATAAATTTAGATTATACGTTTCACCCAGGTAAGGGTTGATGTGTATGCTTTAGAGCTTTACCCATCTTATGAGAGAGAACCTCAAATGGTAGGACCAGGTGTAGGGTTAGCTCTAGAGAAAGAGCAAGACCCGATGATGAAGTTTGGAATCCTTGACACTAAGCCATGAGGAATCATGAGAAGTTGGGTATGATATGACCTGTGATAAATGACACAAAGCAGTTAGATGTGGTTGCCACATGGATGATCCTTGGAGGGTTGTTGTACCTTGGATGCTTTTAATGGAACCAAACCCTAGAAAAGAGAAAGAGGCTTCATGAATGAACATACATACGATATGAGTGCATACCTTTTGAGTACAGGAAGGAGAGATGCAAAGACCCTAAAGTGGTATCATATGGTAAAAAGTTGTGAGGCCTAGCACCCAGTTGGTTTTCCTAGTGTAGGACTCTAAAGGTTGTTCATGTGGAAGAGTGTTAGGATGTATATGCCCTATCTGGTATAGGTTCGGTTCATCATTGAATAGCTGAGCATGCAGTTAGATAACTGATGCATATGAAGTGAACCTGGGGTTCCAATACCAAAAGGGGAAGTAGTGGTATCTGGTGCACATGAAGCTCATGAGGCTATTGAGTTCATAGAATAAGTAAGGCACCCCCTCCAGTGTTAGAGAAAAAGGAAACCCCACTCAAACTGAAGTATATATTTGATGAAACACTTGCACAGGTGTGACACACATAGGTATGAGATTGGTCCAACCTTGAAGAATGATGAACATCTATGACATACCAAGGAACTTAGCATGGTTTAGTAGGTTGTCTTCTAGCTATATACGTGCATAAGTATCATGTTAGGAACTAAGACTATACATGATGATATAAACCTTGGAGGTAAAAACGTTTGTGACCTTTGTTACTATCAAGTGATAGTTTTCTCCTATCTTAGGAAGGGACCCTTCATGTTTGGGTGAGAATTAACTTTTTCTTAAGTTTGCGGTAACCTAAAGAGGTCACTTATAAGAGCTTGATGAGCTAAGTGGAGAGCACATCGTATGAGCATGGATCTATAGACCCATGTACGACCATCTTAAGGGGTATAAGGATTTGTTGCCATGAAAGGTAACTCGTATGGGGACAAACTAGGATAGGTAGGCTGCCTTGATCCCTATGAAGGGATGCAAGGTTAACAATGAGTGCCCAGAGGGATGATGAAGATTTAGGTAAGAATTCAAGATTGAGATGTGCTATGATGGAATCGAAAGTTGATACTAAGTTCAAGAAGGGATAAGACCAATGCGAGTAGGAGTTGTTTGTTCCCTGGATGCAGGAGACCATAGGGTCAGGGGTTAACATCTACCTTTACCCAAGGACCATGGGTTAGGAGGTTGGACACATGCATGAGTTCAGGGGGCCTAAGGGGTAAATGTGAGAGGCACTCTCTAGATGTATAATGGAAAGATCACCCCAAATGTACCAACATCCTAGAGACCTTGTGGAAATGACTGAGTAATGAACATAAGAGCGATGATAAGACCCAAAAGTGTTTGGAAACAACCTTTCCATGGATGTAAACATAGTCTTGAGATGTTCATGGTGTGGAGAGATGAGAAGTATGTTTCAACTTAGATTGGAAAGTGTAATAATGATGTGTGATGCACCATCTCTACTCTTGGAATGGGATGAGCTCTGTATTTGGACTGCAGCTAAATGCTTATTTCATATTTTTATGGGTGTGAGAGATAGGAAAAAATGCATGCCATATACTAAAGATAGAGGTGATATGAGTTGAAACCTTCGATGATGTTTTAGGATTGAAGAAAGTACCACTCTTTAGAGAATATATTGGATAGGTGATTTGAGAGCATAAGGAGAACAAGGGTAATATGATAATGTACCTATCCAGAGTAGTTTGGAATCATTTCATTACCAGTTTGGGTTTGATAACTAAGATGATGGGAGTAAAAACTCAAAGTTCTCTTGACATAGATAGACCAAACCTCAAGACAAGGATGATGAGTGGAGTATATGGAGGTTTATGTTTTGACCATCACCTAGCACATAAGGGAGCTAATGTGGTAACAGATGCTCTTATCCAAGACACAGCTCAGGTGTACAGTTGTCTTGTCTAGCCATTGGAGAGAGTCGAGAGAGGTTTCTAGGTAGGCTCTATGACCATTAGAGGACTAGATCTATGTGGCTAACATCCAGATACAACCAGACCCGTTGGTCAAGTGGGTAGTTTCTATGTTAGCCAGCCCAGAGCATGTTGAGATAAAAGGATTACTATAAGAACCTCAGATACACCTCTGAGGGAAAGAAGGTGGTGAAACCCACTACTAGAGTGTTTTAGGGTTTCTGAGGAGTTACCCTTGAGGAATCATGTCATGTAAGAAGCTCATGATTTTAAGTACACCATACCCCCTGGTATTACCAATATGGTTGAGGTTTACAGTGATACTTTGAAGGCCTAGAATGAAGAAGGATATAGAGGTGCATGTGGCTAGGTGTCGTACATGCCAAAGGGTGATGACTGAACACCAATAACTGAATGGATTGCCATAGATAATGAAGAGCCACCGAGAGGGAATGGGAGAAGATCACCATGGACATTGTGGTGGGTCTCCCCTAGACTAAGAGAGGTCATGATGCAATTTGGGTTATGGTAGATCACCTTACCAAGTCGACACATTCTCTTTCCTAGGAGAGCACTGCCAATGTGATAGATCTGGTTGAACCATATATATATATATATATATATATATATATATATATATATATATATATATATATATATATATATATATGAGAGAGAGAGATAGTTCAACTACACCGTGATACAAGTTAGAATATCTTGAGCTTGACCTCAAGTTCACTTCCATGTGTGGAAGTAGGTACAAAAAGAACTCGATGCAAGATTAAAGTTTAGTGTAGCATATCACCACCTGACTGATGGACATAAAGAGAGTATGATCTAGACTTTAGAAGATCTTATGAGAGCATATGCCCTCATTTAGGGTGATTCTTGGGAGCAATATTTGCCCCTAGCAGAGTTTGCTTGTTATGATAGCCACCATAGCCAAAAAATAGGATGTAAGAAGCTCTGTGAAGGAGGTCGTGTTAGTCACTGCTTCATTAGGATGGTGTCATTGAGAGGGCCTTGTGAAGGTCATAGAAACCATTGTGTATGCAGATGAAGTCGACTTGATTGAGCAAGGGATGAGAAAGCCCAGGGTCGATAGTAGTTGTGTGCTGATGTGAAGTAGACTGACATGCATTTCACTATGAGTGAATATGTGTTATGAAAATCTGACCCCTCTGAGCTATATCTAAGAAAGTTGAATCCCTGATTCATGGGTCCATTTGATGATGGATTGGTGGAGTTGCTTATGTTTATCCTTACCCCTCAGGATAACATGATCTATGCTGTGTTCCATGTGTCCGATCTAGAGCACTATGTGATGTACCCGATCCATGTGCAGAGCATTGAACCTATTTCACTCCAAGGGAGGTTGACATGTCCTGAGTCACCTATGAGGATTGTAGATACCAAGGTGATAGAACTCAGATGTAATAATATAGAGATGATCGAGGTTCTTTGATAGCCCCATGGAGAGGATGAAGCCACATAGGAGCTGATGATGGATATGGGAAGGTCTTATCCTGAATTGTTTGTATGTTTGGTGGAATTTTGAGGGCAAAATTCCTATAAGGGGAAGGATTTTACAACCCCAATTTTTGGGTTGAATGGTTTGAAATGCAATTTCTCCAATAAATGTATGATCATGGAAATTATATGATTTATGTGTATTGGATGGATTTCCTTTGCAATATTGCCTTTGTTCATGTGATTTCATGGATCATAATATGTTAATGATTCTAATATGATTAAAAAAAGAAGAAATCAAATAATGCTTTATTGAGAAGGAAATTTGAGACAATGATAAAAATATAAGAAATATGTGGAAAGTTGTATAATTTGTCATTAGGGAGGAGATTTGGAATCCACAAGGTTTATAATGGTAAAAGGAATCCAAGTAAAGTGAATAAAAGAGTAAGAGAGAAAAAATATGTGTAAACTATGCCTTATTAAGAGATAACTTGCATATGAAGATAAACCTATCATAATTTCGAATTTGAGTTCCAAACTTGGATCACAAGTCTTTTAAGTCATTATGGACTTTCCATAAAAATTTGGGATTAATTGAATAATCAGTTTGAGAGTTTTGACTTTTACAAATTTCCTAAAGTAAAATGCCTAATATTAAATATCACAAATAATTTCAATTCCATATAGGTTTGGGCGCGCGTCGCCAATCGCTGGATCAAGTGATCCAATGGCAGACTATGCATAACCAGCTCTAGTCAGAGTCAAATTCGACCAACGACAACTGACCTTTGACTCTGGTTTTTGTGAGACTCAGTACGTGTGCATGAAAGGTAACTCCATGGTTGAGTTCGGGAGATGATTCCGCACAAGACCAATGTCACAAACTGAATGTCAGGGTTCTTTTGCAATGTACCCACTTTCAAGATTTTTATTTCTTTTATGTCCTTTTGGACTTTTCTCCAATATTTCCTATCTTTTGTATCCTTCTTGGCCTCAATGTTAAATTTGAGCAATATTTGATGATGTGATCTTTATTTACCCACATTCATGTCAATTAATGGGTTTTTGTACAAATGTCTCAACTAATGTGTTAATTGTGGTCTAATAATGCAAAATGGCCATTGATGAGAGATAATTAGTAGATAATGTTAATTTAAATGTATTATGTCTTTTCGAGATAAGAAATAATATGTGATGAGGTATTGAGTTAATTATGAGAAGTAATTGAATCAAGTAATGAGAGTAATTAACCTCTTTCCTTTCTCTCTCCTCCAATATGGCTAAAATGCATGAATAGATAATAATATGGTGGGATATTTCCCATGAAATTATTGTGTGTTGTCTATCTCGAATTTCACTCAAATATTTCATTAAAAGAGTCTATTCATATTAACTCACTCAAATTATACATTAATATCTGCATTAATGGACAATATAGGTGTTATGAGCCATATTGTGTATAAACACGAAATCTAGTTACATAGCATTTCTCTAAACATTAATTCCAGCATATGGTTAAAATTTGGAGTCTTTTGGACAATGGTTGACCATTCAAATCGATTTTATAAGGTTGGAGTAAAGTGTAACTAAGGTTAATTACGATTTCATTTATATCACGTGTAACACCAAAGTCCCTTGATTTACTCTGTCATTTTCTTGGGTTCATCATGCACACGCATCCAACGGTCATCATTTGTTTCTCACTCGATCCAATGGATGAGGTGTTGTCTTCCATCTCTGACTGTTCGCGGGACAGCGAACAGTGGCAACCGTTTTGGTTCCCCGACCTGTTCTCTCTCCCTCCTTCGTCTTTTCACAAGATTTTTCTTCCAATAGTTTCTTTGCCCCCCGCCGAATTGAAAGAGTGATAGCTCATCCTCCCTCTCCCACTGTAGGAGAAATGCCCAACTTGGGGCTTCTCCTCTTCTCCTCCATATTTGTACATAGGGGACTAGCGTCCTCCTCCATCCTATATAAGGTCAGGGAGAGAACCCTCATCCGTCGAGTCCCCTCCTCCTCGTTCAATTGTTCCCCTTCTACCCTGCAACACCCGACCTCCTCATTTCTCTCCTCCATTGACCTTGGCCAAGAATCGTACCCCCAACCACCACGGCCCAACTACCTTTGCAGTAAGCATCTGTGGCCCCTGTAATTTGCTTCTCTTTCATCTCTTTGGCCCGTTGTGCTCCCAATCGTCGGGTCCTATAGACCATGGTTTTGACCTCTATGGGTGCTTAGCATTTTTCCATCTCTAGTGCACCTCCGCCAGTGTCAAGTGGTGCCTTTGACTCACCCCAACTCTACGAGCACGTTCTCGACCTTGGCTTCTTATACCATCACATTTTCATCGTGTTTTCCCCGAAAACCTCCTTCTCTGCTATCTGGATTTCTGCCATGGTTTCGATGTTTTCCTGCACCAAACAATGGCCATTTTGGCTCCTTCATCTTCTCTGAGATTGTAAGGACCCTGACCTCCATTTAGGGTTTATCCTATTTGCTTTGCTTAACCCTGATGCTTAGTTGCTTGCTAATCACCTTTGATGGTGATTAAGGGTTTGTTGGTGCTTGGTTGAGAGCTGGAGGTGCTACTTGCAATATACCCAAGTTTAGGGTTTGTGGGCAAGTTTGCCACCTTGTGAGGTGTTCCTCCCTCTCCTTGCTTCCTCTCGTATTGAGAGGAAGGTTTGGGCTCGTTGCTTGAGTCCCTTTGGGCTTGGTTGAGCTTGTTGGGCTTTGTTGAGCCTTGCCTTTATCTTGTTGGACCCTTGTGTCGGCCAGGAGTGGTTGTGTCGACCTGGGTGTGTCGCACAGGGTGGTGTGTCGCCCAGTGTGGGAGTGTGTCGGCCTGGAGGAGTGGTGGTGTGTCTCCCATGTACCTTTGACTCTCTTTAACCTCGTTTGTGTCACCATAAGTGGACACTTGGTGCTTTATGCTTGCATGTGGCAATGGCCTTGGACATGTGTTTAAGACATGCTAGAGTGGTGGTTTTGCTCATGGACAAGTGTCCCTAGGTGGGCAACACCTTGCTTTGCTCTACCTTGGTTTCTCCTCCACCCTCTTCTATATATGTGCTTCCTTTCTCTTGCTAAGGATCCCTTTAGTTCCTTAGTCTTCCTTCCCCTTGGTGCACGATATCCCCTCTTCTTCTTGCTAGCTTGGTGGCCGATCCTTGCCTTGGAGTCTCCTTCTTCCTTGGTGGTGCTTGGAGCTTGGTGCTAGGAGCTTGGAGCTTGCTTAAGGTGGGTTACATAACTCCTAACCCTAACTATACTACCTCCTTTCATGTTCTTTTATGTTTCTTATGATCATATCGGCTATGCATGTTGCTAGTTTAGTTTCTGGCTTAAGTTGTTCTTGTTGGCCGAACCATGTGTTCTAGGGTTCTTGGTGAGCAACACTCCTTTCTCTCCTTGGTCTCGAGGAGTGATCTTGAGTTCTAGTAATATGGGAAATACCCCTCTCTCGATTAAGTTGAGAGATGAGCTTGTGTTCTAGTTGCTTAAGCAACACCCTCCTCTCACCATGGACTTGAAGGGTGAGCTTCGTGGTGGTTGTAGACCTTTGTTAGGGATGGTCTTTGTGCTGCCCGATTGGTGTTAAGAAGCTTGGCAAGACTCCTCTCTCTCTTTATAGTTGAGAGGTGAGTCATCTTCTTGATCCATTAGGGTTTTGGTGCTCTTGTGCTTGAGGTTGGTGGTGACCCTGTCGGGTGGTTTCTTGTCCGATATGATGTTGGTGGTGTTGCTGCCCGACATCCTTATTTAGCCTAGAGCCTTGGTTGTCATGTAGAGTGGATGTGTTAGGCGATACACCCGGGTCCTTGATCTTTGGGGTGTTGTGCATTACATTTGGTTCGGTGGTAGGCGTCACCCTTGGTCTTTGCCTTGCGTGTGTCGGGAAATTCCACCTTGAAGAGTAACCTGCCCGATACATGTGTAAATGGCTTGGTGTCGATGGCTTGAGGTGTAGAGTTGTTAGCTAACTCTGTGATGTTGTGACGACATCGCGTTAATCCTGGCCCTGTGTGTCGACCGATAGGTTTAGGTTGGTTAGCTGAGTGGGACATTGTGTTGCCCGACACCATGATGCCCGATAGAGCGTTGCACGACAGAGTGTTGCCCGTTACACCATGCACGACACGCGTTGCACAACACTCTTGGGTGCACGATAAGCCTGACGCGCCGTTGCCCGATGCTGGTGGTTGCACGAATCATGCTGCCCGACACCCTAGGGTTTGGTCATCATCCGCTGGTCTGTTTTCTGTTATACATTTAGAGTTGGGCGATAGGGTGAGTACCTTGCCCGATATTACTTTTAGTTAGGGTAGTAGACGCTTCTAGTAAGGGTCTTGTCTCTCATGAAAATCTATGCACTAGCTCTTGTTCATGAATCACGTTGGTTTTTGATAGTAACCATGCTTGATGGTAATAGTGATAGTAGCTTACATCTAAGTATCTTTCCAAGATAGTACTTGTGTTTATGGTCATGTTGATTATATGTATAATGCTGAGTAAATGGCAAGCATGTAAGAAGCTTTGCATGATGATATGACCTATGTCTATGGTCACAGGTTGAATCATGAATGATAACATATATAATCATCACTGTTGCCCTATGTTGATAATATAACTCTTCTGATAATCCATGATGATTGTGCATACTAACCATGTAGGTACAGATGCATAGCCAGGAAAAGGGCTATGAGGTATATATGCTGAGTAACACTGTTGTGATGGTTACTCTTGATGATAAAATAATATGCATGATGTGTTTTGGTTTGAGGACCTAATTTTGGCTAAAATACCTACGTTGATGAGGATGCCTTTAGAGGCAATGACACTATGTGATGAGGGATTGAGATCCCATGACAATGTGATGATCCTTGTGATGGATCTGGATGATTGGCAAGAGGCCAAGTGGTAACATGTAATGTTGGATCCTTGTGATGGATCAGGATGATGTTGATTATAGTAAAAGCATGATATTGTGTTTCATGTTATTTATTCTTGTTGTAGTTTGCATGTTATACAACCTTGGCTGAATCTTGCAATCCACTTAAAAGATACTAACTTACAGTGGAACATATCCTGGAGTTTGCCCTGGCCATAGATCCATCATCGTCAGGAGTTGGTGATGGTGAAACGGGTTCTCCTACGGGTTAACCCGGAGTGCATATTGTTGAATATGTGAGGTTTATCCTAGCCTAAAATAGTGAGGATTCGAGTGCAGCTGCGGTTGCAGACTCAGGATATGTATAGAGCATGGTGAACAGGCCCATGGCTCATGATATGTGATATGGGAGCATGAATGGGTTCATGGCTCAGAGCACGGTGAACAGGCCCGCGGCTCAGATATACTAGCGTCGAGACCTGTACCAAGGCAGGCTAGGTAGAGGGTGGCCTGCGGGAGCTGACCCTGTAGTTAAGGCCACTTAAGAATGAGACTGCGGTCCTACTTGTGTTGTACTCGTACACTGACTATGAGGTGGGAGGTCGTGGAGTCCGGCTCTCCCATTGACCTTGTATGGCACCGACTTTGGGTTTCGCAACTGAAGGTTGGACTTGAGCGGTACGACTCACTTCCTTAGGGCATAATAATATGTAATCCAGCCGAATAGTATGTATTGCTTAAGGCAAAACACAGAACATTGGTTGAGGCCTTGCCTGTGCAGTTAATCTTGTTATACATGTAGTTACTTATACGTTCCTTATGATATGCGATAAGATCTTATAAATCTCATCTTATCAATCATGTTCCATAAAGAGATAATTGGTGATATGCCTTCCGTACAACCTGGTAAGCTTGATGGTATGAATAGCTTTGCTATATATATAGCTATTATTCTACATTTTACTGTTTATCTACTGTTGTTTCTTTATCTTCCTTCAGTTTTATAGTTTTGGCGGGGAGTTATGTTTCTCGCTGGGACAATGTTCAATTGTCTCACCCTGTTGGTTTTTAGGTGTTCAAGCTAGACGTGGTGGTGGTCGTAGAGTTGCGGCCGAGCAGCAAGATGAGCAGTAGAAGGCAAGAGTTGGACATACTACTATGTTGGTCATTTTGTAGTAGAGTCTTAGAGTCATCCCTGTACTCTCAGGTCCTTGGGAGCGTTTTGTCATTGTTTCACGATGTATAGCTATTGATGGTTTGTATATCCTACTGCTGGCCGGATGTGGGCCGTTATGTATATATAACAGGTGATGAACTCATGTGATGACAGGACAGATGATCTCCTAAGATGTGGACACGTATCAAGCCTTGTAAAGGTTTATATAACATGTTTTCTGCAGGACGAGGACTTGAATGTAATAGTTTCTTAGTTTTTCCGCTTTCTGCAATCAGTTTTAATTAACCCATGTTTTTGGTAAACTGTGGTTATGGTGTTTTCCGCACATTTTCGCGTAACTCCTCACTATCTGTGTGATAGTGGGATGTGTTGCCACAAGTTTTGGTATCAGAGCGCTAGGTTTGCTGAGTCTGCAGGGATTTAGGACTAGGTTGTGTCTGTTCTTGTGAGTTTTCCAGATTTTCTTACGATCGGCTTCTGCCCTCAGTGGAAGAAAAGTCAAGATGTCTGGAAACCATGAAGAAAATGCTGCTGAGAGCAGCGATGCTGCATCAGGTGATGGAGCTGAAGGGTAGGCACATGGAGATCGGGTGCCTGAGGTCCCCCAACTTGTCCCAGCCATTCTTATACACCCTGCTTATCAACATCTTATGGGGCAAATGATTGCTACGATGAATCTCATGGTAGAAAAATTTCCAGTGCCTCCGCCGAGAGCACAGGCTCCCCATGGTGAAACATCGGGTATTGGGAAGACCTTTGAGCGGCTTCGCCGAGTTGGAGCTTCAGATTATGATGGAATGGCTGATCCAGCGGATGCAGATCTGTGGTTGACAAGTCTTGAGAAGGCTTTCCGGATCCTTGACATCCCCGAAGAAGACAAAGTAAAGCACGCTGTCTACCTTCTGAAGGGTAGTGTTGGTCACTGGTGGACCATCGAGGAGGAGAAGTGTCCTGGTGAGGTGATCAGTTGGGAGGTTTTTCGGTGCGAGTTCATCAGCAGATACTTTCTGAAGATGTATCTGGATAAGAAGATCATTCAATTCGAGCGTTTGCACCAAGGAACGATGAACATCATCGAGTATGAGGCTAAGTTCATGGATCTGTTGAGGTTTTATCCTCACATGGCAGCAACAGATGAGGAGCGGATCAGACGTTTTGAGAAGGGTCTGAGTGCTGAGTTGACAATACCTGTTTCTGCGTTGGAGAACTGTGAGCGGTTTGCTATGTTTGTGGAATCTGTCCGGAGGATCGAACGGTCTGTTAAAGAGAAAAGAGAATCCATGTCTAAGAAGAGGCCTGCTTAGTTTCAGGGATAGAGGTTTGGTGGCTTCAAGAAGCCAAGGTTTTCATCACCTTTTGGGATAAGAGGTTCCAGTGTACCGTCACAGTGGTCTCCGAGTAAGGGAAAAGGTTATGTTTCTTCTCCATCTAAGGCACAAAGTACAACTTCAGTGGCAGTGACAGGGCCATCTGGGCCATGGTTTGAAGATAGGGCATGCTATCTCTGTGGTCAGACCGGGCATCTCAAGTTACATTGCCCAAATAGAGATGTTGAAGTGACGTAGCAGCCAAGATAGAATCAACAAGGATCAGATAGATAGCAGCCCAGTAGTAGCAGAGGGCAAGGACGCGGTCAAGCGTCGCAAGAGGGATCGTCTTCTCAAGGAAGCAGAGGACGTGGACAGCAAGCAACGGCTCGATTCTATGCTATGAGTCAGCCGGAGGTGATAGTCAACCCGCTAGTGGTGGCAGGTCAGATGGAGTTATTTCATTCTGATATGTCTTCTTCTTGCTTTATATCTGTTCTAGTTGATCCGAGTGCTGCACACTCTTTTATCGCCTATAGTATGCTTGAAAACTGTCGTTTACCTGTTAGTTGTAAGAAGGATAGCTTGTTGTTAGAAACCCCTCTTGATGGTTCCTCGATGCTTCGAGAAGAGTGTCCATCTTGTGTCTTATATTTTTTGGGACACCGCATACAAGTTGATCTTATACCACTTGATATGCATGGTTTCGATGTGATCCTTGGGATGGATACCTTAGAGAAGTATAAGGTTGTTTTGGACTGTGGTTCCAAGCAAGCTATGTTTGATGATGGCGGTAAGAAGTGGATCTTCCAAGGAGATAGGAAGATTCTTCCGACATGTCTGGTATCAGCTATGGTGGCAGAGAAGTTGTTACGACAAGGATGTGAGGCGTTCTTAGATCACGTGGTAGATACTGTTGTGGATATCAAGGCGAAAGGTCCTAGCCTTGAAGAGGTGTCGGTTGTCTGAGAGTTTGCAGATGTGTTTCCTGATAAAGTTCCCTGGTGTTCCTCCACCCCGAGAGATTGATTTCGAGTTCAATCTGGTTCCAGGAACCCAGCCAGTTGCACAGACACCGTACAGGATGGCTCCAGTGGAGATGGAAGAGCTTAAAAAGCAGTTGAAAGAGTTGTTGGATAAAGGTTTCATCCGACCGAGTACGTCGCCTTGGGGTACTCCAGTGTTGTTCGTTAAGAAGAAGGACAGATCGATGCGGTTATGTATAGACTATCGACAGCTGAACAAAGTCACGGTCAAGAACAAGTACATGTTGCTGAGGATAGATGATCTATTCGATCAGTTGCATGGTGCTACAGTGTTTTCAAAGATCGATCTACGGCCCAGATATCACCAGTTGAGGATTAAGGCGGATGACATACCAAAGTCAGCTTTTAGGATGAGGTATGGTCACTTTGAGTTTGTGGTTATGCCATTTGGGCTAACCAATACGTCTGCTGCTTTCATGAATTTGATGAATAGAGTGTTCTGTTTGTTCTTAGATCAGTTTGTTGTAGTCTTTATAGATGACATCTTGATCTATAGTCGGGACAGGCAAGAGCATGAGCGACATCTTCAACTAGCGTTGACTCTTCTTCGCCAACATCAGTTGTATGCCAAGTTCAGTAACTGTGAGTTCTGGCTGGAAGAAGTGACTTTCTTGGGTCATGTGATATCTGTAGAAGGAGTCAAAGTGGACCCAAGGAAGGTGGAGTCTGTCGCAGAATGCGAACAGTTGAAGACGCCGATGGAAGTTCGTAGTTTCCTGGGTTTAACGGGATACTACCAGAGGTTTATCAAGGACTTCAGTACGATTGCGTTGCCAATGACGAAGCTGACTAGAAAGGATGTACCTTTTGTCTGGACTGACCTTTGTCAGCAAGCTTTCCAAAGTTTGAAGGAGAAGCTGACTAGTGTGCCAGTGTTAGTACTGCCAGAGCCTGGAAAGGGCTATGTTGTTTTCTACGATGCTTCCAAGAAAGGTTTAGGTTGTGTGCTGATGCAGGAAGATCATGTGGTTTCTTTTGCTTCGCGACAGCTTAAGAAACACGAGGAGAACTATCCGACTCATGATTTGGAGTTGGCAACAGTGGTTCATGCGTTAAAGATTTGGAGACACTATCTTTACGGGGAAGTGTGTCAAATCTTTACAGATCATAAGAATCTGAAGTACATATTCTCGCACAACGAGTTAAACATGCGACAACATCTATGGATGGAGTTAATCAATGATTACGACTGCACCATCGAGTATCATCCTGGTAAGGCGAATGTGGTAGCTGATGCGCTTAGCCAAAAGTCTTCTTCTTTTTCTACAAAGAAGGCACAGTTGAGTTCCCTGTTATGCCATAGACGAGATATGTTTGTTTCCTTGCGAAAAATGAATGTGCAGATGGAAGTTTCCTTGTTAGCAGGACTTTTGGCACAGATGCAAGTCACGCCTACGTTGAGACAGCAGATCAAAGATGCACAGCAGACAGATGATACAATACAGATGATCAGATCAGAGTTTGGCAGCAAAAAGCGTGATGGGTTCCATGAGTCTGAGGATGGACTAGTTTGCTATCGTGATAGGATGGTGATCCCCGATGCTGATGATCTGAGGATGCTAGTGCTCAAAGAAGCGCACATGTCGATGTATGCTATGCATCCAGGAGTCACCAAGATGTATCATAGTCTGAAGGACTTGTATTAGTGGCCTAGTTTGAAGAAAGATGTAGCTGAGTTTGTGGCTAGATGCGCGGTATGTCAGCAAGTTAAGGATGAGCATCAGAAGCTGGAAGGTACATTACAACCCTTGCCGATACCGCAATGGAAATGGGATCACATAACTATGGATTTCGTAGTTGGTCTGCCCAAGACAACTAGGAATCATGATTCCATTTGGGTGATAGTGGACAGATTGACAAAGTCTGCCCATTTCTTACCAGTAAAGACAATGTACACAGCCGAGAAGCTTGCTCAAGTATATGTGGATGAGATAGTGTGGTTGCACGGTGTGCTAGTAACGATAGTTTCTGACAGAGGTCTGCAATTTACAAGTCATTTCTGGGAGCAGTTGCACAAAGTGTTGGGAACGCAGTTAAGGTTCAGTACTGCTTTCCACCCGCAGACAGATGGACAGTCTGGGAGAACTATTTAGACTTTGGAGGATCTCCTTCGGGCTTGTGTTTTACAGTTCCAAGGCAGTTGGGACATACATCTCAGTTTGATAGAGTTTTCCTACAATAACATTTATTAGCAGAGCATTGACATGGCTCCTTATGAGGCCTTATATTGCAGGAAGTGCAAATCTCCGTTATGTTGGTATGAGTCTGGTGAATATCAGCTTTTGGGTCCTGAGTTAGTACAACAGACAACAAAGAAGATCAGAGTGATACAACAACAGTTGAAAGCGGCACAGGATAGGCAAAAGTCATATGCAGACAATTGCCGACAACCTTTGGAATTCCAGGTAGAAGACAAAGTGTATCTTAAAGTCTCGCCCTGGAAAGGTGTGCTAAGGTTTGGCCGAAAGGGTAAGCTCGCACCCATATATATGGGGCCATACCCGGTCATAGCACGAGTAGGCAAGGTAGCCTACGAGTTAGAGCTGCCGCCAGAGTTGCACATGTTACATCCAGTGTTCCATGTCAGTATGCTGAAGAAAATTCATCCGGATACAGAAACAATGATACAGCCAGTCGAAGTTGAGCTTGATGAAGATGTGACCTACGAGGAAGGTCATGTGATGATCCTTGACAGAAGAGTTAAGAAGCTGAAGAGGAAGGACTTGGTTCTTGTGAAGGTTCTTTGGCATCATCGTGGCATTAAGGAAGCCACGTGGGAGCTGGAGGAAGAGTTGAGGAAGAAGTATCCCTCGCTTTTCTCTTCGGATTTCGGGGACGAAATCCCTTTGTAGAGGGTTAGTTTGTAAGGACCCTGACCTCCGTTTAGGGTTTATCCTATTTGCTTTGCTTAATCCTGATGCTTAGTTGCTTTCTAATCACCTTTGATGGTGATTAAGGGTTTGTTGGTTCTTGGTTGAGAGCTAGAGGTGCTACTTGCAATATACCCAAGTTTAGGGTTTGTGGGCAAGTTTGCCACCTTGTGAGGTGTTCCTACCTCTCCTTGCTTCCTCTCGTGTTGAGAGGAAGGTTTGGGCTCGTTGCTTGAGTCCCTTTGGGATTGGTTGAGCTTGTTGGGCTTTGTTGAGCCTTGCCTTTATCTTGTTGGACCCTTGTGTCGGCCAGGAGTGCTTGTGTCGGCCTGGGTGTGTCGCCCAGGGTGGTGTGTCGCCCAATGTGGGAGTGTGTCGGCCTGGAGGAGTGGTGGTGTGTCTCCCATGGACCTTTGACTCTCTTTGACCTCATTTGTGTCACCACTAGTGGACACTTGGTGCTTGATGCTTGCATGTGGCAATGGCCTTAGACATGTGTTTAAGACATGCTAGAGTGGTGGTTTTGCTCATGGACAAGTGTCCCTAGGTGGGCAACACCTTGCTTTGCTCTACCTTGGTTTCTCCTCCACCCTCTTCTATATATGTGCTTCCTTTCTATTGCTAAGGATCCCTTTAGTTCCTTAGTCTTCCTTCTCCTTGGTGCACAATATCCCCTCTTCTTCTTGCTAGCTTGGTGGCCGATCCTTGCCTTGGAGTCTCCTTCTTCGTTGGTGGTGCTTGGAGCTTGGTGCTAGGAGCTTGGATCTTGCTTAAGGCGGGTTACATAACTCCTAACCCTAACTATACTACCTCCTTTCATGTTCTTTTATGTTGCTTATGATCATATCGGCTAGGCATGTTGCTAGTTTAGTTTCTTGCTTAAGTTGTTCTTGTTGGCCGAACCATGTGTTCTAGGGTTCTTGGTGAGCAACACTCCTTTCTCTCCTTGGTCTAGAGGAGTGAGCTTGAGTTCTAGTAATATGGGCAATACCCCTCTCTCGATTAAGTTGAGAGGTGAGCTTGTGTTCTAGTTGCTTAAGCAACACCCTCCTCTCACCATGGACTTGAAGGGTGAGCTTCGTGGTGGTTGTAGACCTTTGTTAGGGATGGTCTTTGTGTTGCCCAATTGGTGTTAAGAACCTTGGCAAAACTCCTCTCTCTCTTGATATTTGAGAGGTGAGTCATCTTCTTGATCCATTAGGGTTTTGGTGCTCTTGTGCTTGAGGTTGGTGGTGACCCTGTCGGGTGGTTTCTTGCCCGATATGATGTTGGTGGTGTTGCTGCCCGACATCCTTCTTTGGCCTAGAGCCTTGGTTGTCATGTAGAGTGGTTGTGTTGGGCGATACACGCAGGTCCTTGATCTTTGGGGCGTTGTGCGTTACATCTGGTTCAGTGGTAGGCGTCACCCTTGGTCTTTGCCTTGCGTGTGTCGGGCAATTCCACCTTGAAGACTAACCTGCCCGATACATGTGTAAATGGCTTGATGTCGATGGCTTGAGGTGTAGAGTTGTTAGATAACTCTGTGATGTTGTGATGGGTGTCGCGTTAATCCTGGCCCTGTGTGTCAGCCGATAGGTTCAGGTTGGTTTGCTGAGCATGATGTTGTGTTGCCCTACACCATGATGCCTGACAGAGCGTTGCAAGACAGAGTGTTGCCCGTTACACCATGCACGACACGCGTTGCACAACACTCTTGGGTGCACGATAAGCATGACGCGCCGTTGCCCGATGCTGGTGGTTGCACGACTCATGTTGCCTGACACCCTAGGGTTTGGTCGTCATGCGCTGGTCTGTTTTCTGTTATACGTTTAGAGTTCAGCGATAGGGTGAGTACCTTGCCCGATATTACTTTTAGTGAGGGTAGTAGACGCTTCTAGTAAGGGTCTTGTCTCTCATGAAAATCTATGCACTAGCTCTTGTTCATGAATCACGTTGGTTTTTGATAGTAACCATGCTTGATGGTAATAGTGATAGTAGCTTACATCTAAGTATCTTGCCATAATAGTACTTGTGTTTATGGTCATGTTGATTATATGTATAATGCTGAGTAAATGGAAAGCATGTAAGAAGCTTTGCATGATGATATGACCTATGTCTATGGTCACAGGTTGAAGCATGAATGATAACATATATAATCATCACTGTTGCCCTATGTTGATAATATAACTCTTCTGATAATCCATGATGATTGTGCATACTAACCATGTAGGTACAGATGCATAGCCAGGAAAAAGGGCTATGAGGTATATATGCTGAGTAACACTGCTGTGATGGTTACTCTTGATGATAAAATAATATGCATGATGTGTTTTGGTTTGAGGACCTAATTTTGGCTAAAATACCTACGTTGATGAGGATGCCTTGAGAGGCAATGACACTATGTGATGAGGGATTGAGATCCCATGACAATGTGATGATCCTTGTGATGGATCTGGATGATTGGCAAGAGGCCAAGTGGTAACATGTAATGTTGGATCCTTGTGATGGATCAGGATGATGTTGATTATAGTAAAAGCATGATATTGTGTTTCATGTTATTTATTCTTGTTGTAGTTTGCATGTTATACAACCTTGGATGAATCTTGCAATCCACTTAAAAGATACTAACTAATTACAGTGGAACATATCATGTAGTTTGCCCTGGCCATAGATCCATCATCGTCAGGAGTTGGTGATGGTGAAACGGGTTCTCCTACGGGTTAACCCGGAGCGCATATTGTTGAATATGCGAGGTTTCTCCTATCCTAAAATAGTGAGGATTTGAGTGCAGCTGCGGTTGCAGACTCAGGATATGTATAGAGCATGGTGAACAGGCCCATGGCTCAGGATATGTGATATTGGAGCATGAATGCGTTCATGGCTCAGAGCACGGTGAACATGCCCGTGGCTCAGATATACTAGCACCGAGACCTGTACCAAGGCAGGCTAGGCAGAGGGTAGCTTGCGGGAGCTGACCCTGTGGCTGAGGCCACTTAAGCACGAGACTGAGGTCATGCTTGTGTTGTACTCGTACACTGACTACGAGGTGGGAATTCATGGAGTCCGGCTCTCCCATTGACCTTGTATGGCACCGGCTTTGGGTTTCGCAACCAAAGGTTGGACTTGAGTGGTATGGCTCACTTCCTCAGAGCATAATAATACGTAATCCAGCCGAATAGTATGTATTGCTTAAGGAAAAACACGGAACATTGGTTGAGGCCTTGCTTGTACAGTTAATCTTGTTATACATGCAGTTACTTATACGTTCCTTATGATATGCGATAAGATCTTATAAATCTCATCTTGTCAATCATGTTACATAAAGAGATAATTGGTGATATGCCTTCCGTACAGCCCGGTAAGCTTGATGGTACAAATAGCTTTGCTATATATATTGTTATTATTCTACGTTTTATTGTTTATCTACTGTTGTTGCTTTATCTTCCTTTGGTTTTATAGTTTTGGCGGGGAGTTATGTTTCTCGCTGGGACAATGTTCAATTGTCTCACCCCGTTGGTTTTCAGGTATTCAAGCTAGACGTGGTGGTGGTCGCGGAGTTGCGGCCGAGCAGCAAGACGAGCAGTAGAAGGCAAGAGTTGGACATACAGCTGTGTTGGTCATTTTTTAGTAGAGTCTTAGAGTCATCCCTATATTCTCAGGTCCTTGGGAGCGTTTTGTCGTTGTTTCACGATGTATAGCTGTTGATGGTTTATATATCCTGCTACTAGCCGGATGTGGGCCGTTATGTATATATAACAGGTGATGAACTCATGTGATGACAGGACAGATGATCTCCTAAGCTTTGTACACGTATCAATCCGTGTAAAGGTTTATATAACATGTTTTCTGCAGGACGAGGACTTGAATGTAATAGTTTCTCAGTTTTTCTGCTTTCTGCAATCGGTTTTAATTAACCCGTGTTTTTGGTAGACTGTGCTTATGGTGTTTTCCGCACATTTTCGCGTAACACCTCGCTATCTGTGTGATAGTGGGATGTGTTGCCACAGAGATCATCGATTGCTTGGGGTCAGTCTCTGGTCTGGTCACCAAAAGAAGTCAATTTGTTCGCTGCCTATTTCCTAGAAGTGGCGCTCGCGCCATGGCCAAGGCCAGAAGATGCCTGGTTGTGTTATGACCATGACATCCATGCCTATTTGATTTGATGATTCATTGAACATGGGCTTGATAGTCATTTTGCTATTTTGTTTTATCCTCTCGGCTGCAATTGTTTGATATGTAAGATAGACATTGATGCGCTCGTGATTTCAATTCTTTTAATTAACTCGCAAGAGTAATTTAGTAATTCATCCTATCCACTCTGTGCATTTGACTGAGACCGAGTGAGCGTGGACCAACTGACTGGGCCAAATGTATTTGGCCCAAGTCAGCATGGGTCCGGCCACTGTGGCATTTGTTTTTGTGAATTTTATAGCCTATGTGGCATTTATTTAAATTTTGATTGGCCCGAATTTGTTTAATTTATAATAAATCAATGCCTTGTTAGACAAATGTGAATAAATAGTCATTGGAAAGCATTTTTCAAGTAGAATCAGAATTTATGATTTTTGAGTCTTAATTCCCATTCCTTTTTTGAATTTTATCTTGAATATCAATTTGATTATATAAAATGTTCTAAAATATGTAACTAATTTATTTTAACTCCAAATGGAGAAATAAAACATGTTTTCCTTATCAGTGAAGTCCAAGTAATCGATTGGTCCATTTTTTGAGTCCTAAATCAAAGGTTTACAAATAAGGTTAAAAAAATTAGGTTTTCTTATGCTTTATAAATCCTAATAGATGTGTTATAATTTGTAACTAGGGAAAAGTGATATTGGACACACCTAATGGGTGAAAATGATGGTTATGAATCTACATTAAGGTATGTGAACCCTATGAATGTATGTGAAAACTTATGTATGTGTGTATATGTGCAATTACACCTATCCTTCAGTTGGGTAATTTGTCCCCTCCTAAATTCCTAATGAGGCATGTTCTTAGCCTTGAAATATTTCTATTGCTCATGTGATTGAATTACATCTTGGGTTTTGAAACCCCAATGCTATGATGCTATATTGTTTATATTTTCACTCTGCTAAATGAATTATTCATCTTGATGAATTGTTGACCAAATAACAATGTAGTGTACATGAGTACAAACCACCCATAGAGGGCATGTGTATTTTTTCCTTGGGGAATGTGAACACTCCCCCCAGAGGAATGTGACCACTCTCCTAATATTATATATATTTGTAGGTGTTTGGGAATGTGACCACTCTCCCTCACCTATTGGTTGAGGTCTGATAGGTGCCTCACCCTACATTTGTTTATTTTGTGTCATAATTCATTCATGCAATGCAAATTATTATTATTGTTGATCATGGAAAAATTCTTATTTCTTATTTATATACTTGCCTCATACTTTTGACCCTCCTAGAATAGAGAATCTTTATTGTGCAATGTTGTAGTTTATAATCGTCCTTGTTCTCTTGCTTGACACATACTTTTATCTTCTCTTACTGGGTGATCCCAACCACCTAGGTATATGACAAGAGCATGGTGAACCAGCCTAAGACTAGGAGGACTTCACCCTTCCATCATGAAATTGTTTGTTAAGTTATTTAATTTTTGGAGACATATTGTTGTAGTCAGTTTCCCTCTACTTAAATCTTCTTTTTGTATAAAGCGTGTACACCCTTTTGGAAAATTTTGATGCACTCTTTATTAAATTGGTTAAAGTCAAGATTTTAACTTCTGTTGCTATCCAAATTGGATTTTGTTTAGCATTGTTATTAGAAGATAGGTGGATTGATTTCACACTCTTTACAACATGGTATCAAAGCCAATGGTAGTTGGAGTCTTGACTATTTCAATTTATCTCTTTACTTAGAAAAACCTTACCAATATAGTATCCCTTTAGTTCACCTTATAATTAACCTATGCTAAAAGGTTGATCTAGAACCATAATAGTTTCATATTAGATACATCTTTAATCAACTTTTCGGTGATTAGCCTATTGGGTAGCTACTAAGGCACAAATTTGAAAGTGATGGTGTCTAGAAAGGGTCAGAACTTGGGGGCTGGCAATATTTTCCTCCGTGCCACTAGCTTGGTTTACGGGGACTCCCGAGTTCATATGACACCGGCCTAGCCTGATCTGATACGACATGCCCAAAATAGCATACCTTTAGGCATATACCTCAATGTTGAGTATCCTTAGAAACAAAATAAAATTACCTTGTGACCTATATGTTCCTTATATGAGTATTAGATTTCCATGTTTAGGGGTAGTCTACCATATACTAGACTTTCAAGTTTAGTGATAGTGATTAGTAAAACAATTAAGTGTTGGATCTTATACATGCTTAAATGCACTCTTTTACCTCAAGTTTAGTTTGACTTAATAGGTCAACCCTTTTAAGGGGTGGAGTAGTGGTAGTAGTACCTTGATAGATTTTGCATTTGCTGATTTCAAGGACGAAAACCCTTTTTAGGGGGAAGGAATCCTATACATAGAAAAATATAGCCACTTTGGAATTAGAAACCTTAACTCCTTAGACAAGATATTTGTGAGCTTATATGATTAGTGTTGAACAAACAAATTATAATTATGATATATTTTGTTTGTTTATATACACATATAATAAGTCATCTAAAAGAATAGTTCATATGCTTGAACTCTAACAAATACTTGATGCACATAATAGTGAGTTACTCATCACTAATTGTGAATAAACATTATGCTGACCGTGTCATCCTAATGGTATGGAGAGTAAGATAAATGGAACTAATTCAAGCTAAGGATGAATAACATGTAATGGTAATGTTGACCTAAACCCTAAATCAGATCATCTAGCCTTAACACACACATACACACACACACATATATATATATATATATATATATATCCTTAATGCCTTTCATGACACATTAGTGACATTAGGTGTCAACATCAGATAATATACCTTAATACATACAAATGGATTATAATCACCTAATCATAATCTTATCAAATTATCAATATGTGTAAGGCATATAACCTATTTCTCTAACATACACCTCATTAATCACCTTATCATAGCTTGACATATGAATCAATTCATTTATATTTAATGTTTTCCATCTGATTCACTAAAACACATATAATGACTCATATATGACAATGAATAATTGGATTCACATGATTATGCATGAATGCCTAATGTGATACTTAGAATATGAAGCGTAATAAGAGAAAATTGTTAATGATGTCATTAATATGAGTATGTAAGGTAATGTGACAATGTGTTATATAGTTATAAGAAACTAATGTGACATTATTTGGAATTATTGTAGACTCACAACTTGTTGGATAATATTATCTATTTCTTAAAAAATAATCTATGATAATTCTATGTGATGGCAATATGAAGATAATGGAGAACAAATTTAAGTTATTAAGGTTTGTGACCTAATATATTAATAAATATTGAGATGACTTAGTAAACCCTAATTGTGCTTAAAAACCCTTCACGAGATAAATAAGGGTAATACATATGAATTGTACATAATGTTGAGATATAATCTTTGTTACAACAATGTGAGCATAATATGACACAAGTAATAGAATATTGAAGATGATGCAAATTCATAATGGAGATAATGCTAATAAGCCAAAAATGTTAATTATGTTATGTTTGATAAAAGGTAATATGAATGGTGGAAACCTTAGTAGAACTTGACTTATGTGTAGAGAATATGAAGTACCAAAAATTAGAGGTAACCACCTAGTTGCTTAATGTTGGGATGTTATGAACTCACCCTTCCCTCTTGTTGAGATTTTGGGGACGAAATTCTCTTTAAGGGGTGGAGTGTTGTAACAGACTGAATCTCAGGGTTCTTTTGCAATTTACCCACTTTCAAGCTTTTTATTTCTTTTATGACTGTTATAACCCCAATTTTTGGGTACAATTAGTGAGAAATGTGATTTCTCGTATTAAGGATAATTGAACAAATAATGATGTGATTTCTCTGTGGGTTGAGTTCTTATACGGTCACACAGCTAGGTTGTATCTCGGGGATGGTCATATTTGGTCATCCACGGGTGTGCAACAAGGTGACCCCTTGGGCCCACTTCTTTTCTCTCTTGTATTGCATCCACTTATACATAAAATCAGGGACAAATGCAAGCTTTTGCTTCATGCCTGGTATCTTGATGATGGTAGTATCATTGGTGAGACTGAGGAGGTAGCCAAGGCACTAGATATCATTCAACAGGATGGACAAGGTTTAGGTCTTCTTTTGAATATTCATAAAACAGAGATTTTTTGGCCTACTGGTGTTGGTAGGGAGGATTTGTTTCCCGCAGACATAGGGAGGCCTATTCTAGGGGTGAAGCTTCTTGGTGGTGCTGTTAGTAGAGATAAAAGTTTTATTGAGGATTTGGCTATGAAGCGGGCTGTCAAAGCTGTTGAATTGATGCATCTTCTTCCTCAGTTGGGTGATCCACAAAGTGAACTCCTTCTGCTTCGTTCTTGTATGGGTATCGCCAAACTCTTGTTTGGATTGTGGACTTACCAGCCCATACACATGAAGGAGGCAACCCTGTGTTTTGATAGAGGGTTACAAGAGTCTATTGAGGACATTGTTGTTTGTGGAGGTCCATTCTTTGGAGACCTCCAATGGAGAGTGGCTTCACTGTCCATTCGTCTTGGAGGTTTGGGATTATATTATGCAATTGAGGCTTCTTCATATGCTTTTTTTGCATCTAGAGTCCAATCTTGGAAGCTTCAGGATCATATTTTGTGAGACAACGATATTTATGGTATGGACACTGACTTCGATTGCGCCTTAGATCATCTTCGTGTCATGCTTCTATCTTTCGACTTTAATTGTTTTTCTAACAAAGACACCATCCCCACAAAAGCCCAAAATGCTTTGGCGTGTGCTCTTTTTAGAAACATAATTGAGGACATGGAAGTTAAGTATGATATGATTGTTAGACAAAAGGCTGTTTTTGGATGTTTACAAGCTGATCATGCTCAAGATTTTCTTCTTGCTACCCCTATTGATGGGCTTGGTTTGCACATGTCCCCAGTGGAATACCGTACAATACTCAAATATCGTCTCATGATTCCTCTTTTTCCTACTGATGAGATATGTCCAGTTTGTCGAAAGGCGTGTTTAGACACTTTCGGGGAACACGATGTTCACCGCAGGGACCTTCCTGGCTTCAAATATAGACATGACCTTGTTAGAGATGTTCTCTATGATGTCCTCAGGAAAGCAGGAGTTGCTGCTAAAAAAGAGGCCCCTGTTAACTTTTTAACAGATCCACAAGAAGGGAGATCGACACTTAGACCTGCAGACATTCTGATTTTTGGATGGGCTGGAGGAAAACATGCATGTGTAGATCTAACTGGAGTTTCTCCACTTGTGGCATTACGGAGCGGTAATTTTACAGTTGGACATGCTGCTCTTAAAGCTGCCTCAGCAAAAGTTGCCAAACATGACAAAGCATGTACTGAAAATCAGCATGTCTTTGTTCCTTTTGGGTTTGACACTTTTGGTTTCTTAGCACCAGACGTTGTTGCTCTTTTGAAGAGGGTTCATAAAGTAATGAATAGTAATGTTATGTCCCCGAAGTGTATGAATTTAGTATTTCAGAGGATTGGCTTTGCCATACAAAAAGGACTAGCGGCGCAACTTGTTGCCCGCCTGTCACATACTGTAATGTAAACCCATATATAGATAGTACAAGTATTGTTTCACAATAGCCTTGATAGGTTGCTTTGTGGGCTTTATTGGCTATTGGGCCCAAATAACAAAGAAAAATTCAATTAGTAATGAATAATTGAATATTTGAGGAAAGAATAATGTGGAAACCTCTAGAAGGCAAATCCAATGAGGATTTTGTGCCTCTTGGGTTCCTTGGGTACCAAGGAGTCCAAGGTTGCAAAAAGAAAGCAATAAGAAAAGAAAAGATTAATTAAGTATTTCTTTATTAAGAAATAAATGGAAAATAATGAAAAGATGTGGAAAATGAGTAGAAAGAGGCATAAATGAGATTTCTTGGAGAAATTTCGTATCCATGAGATTTCTAATGATAAAAGGAATATTAATGAGGAAAATAAAAGAGGAATAAAGAGAAATCCTTAAAAAGGAATATTTAAATGAGATAAGCAAGATAATGTGAAATAATGCATAAAGATGCATCTAGAAGGATAATAAGTATCCAATAAAAAAATTTCGAAATAATGGAGTGTCTTGGGATCCAAGGAATCCCAATAAAGAGGATAGAAAGAGAAAATACTAAAAAGGCAAAATAAGAGGATAATGTGTTGCATTATTAATGAATTATGTGGTTTTCTTAAGAAGAAAGTATTTTCCTCTAAAAGAAATGTAATTTCATACCAATGAATTAAAAGGAAAGCAAAAGAGGTAGAGTTTTCGAATTTCTTTAATAACCAAGGATTTTGGATAATCAAGGAAGTATTTAAAAGAGAAACATTATATAAAGGAATCAACTATGCACCAAGAAAGGAAACTAACTCGTTTCCTCCTTGATATATATATAGACTCTTGTGTTAAACCTCTTTACCCTCAATCATGTAAGGGCTGGGGCTGATGCCTCGCAGCCAGAGAAGTTTTCAGATGTCAACCGTCCCTCTTCCCGGTCTTCTATCCCTTCTGTCACGACCAGAGGGGGTGGTGCAATCTCAGATGTGGTGCTGGACCAAGGAGGGAGTTCGAGAAAGGACATGAGGACCTTCTACTGGGCGACAGGGCTACGCGTTCGGAGAATTGTCCACCCTGTCCGCCAACGTTACGTCTGCAAGTGCGTCACTGTTCGCGGACCGAGTCACATGCGCCCAGCCTCCATGGACGCAACCTAAAGGCCTTGCTGTGCACGAAGGGATGCGGCGGAGGCAGTGGAACCCTCGCGGGTGCCAAGGAGCCCTGGGACACGTGCAGCTGTCGCAGCTAGGCTGCTATGATAGCCGACAGAGTCTGGCCTAACGAGAGATGAAGCGGCCGCCTTGGCCGAAATCGGGAGGTGCCCCGCGTGTGCCAGGTCATGGCGGAGGAAGAGAGGGAGCTTCCGACGAAGATCGTGGCCCAAGGAGGAAGGGGCAGCTCGCGTTTGGCTACAGGACCGCGGCTGCATAGGGTTTCAAAGGAAGGAGATGACCTAAAACGAGCTCTGGACCTTTATACCCCTCCGTAGGTTCAAGAGCCTGCCACTTAGGCAGGGGCAAAGCTGTCTTTCCGTTATGTTTTCCTAAACCAACAATTGCATGGGAACGAGGCTACGTGGCGCCTCCTGATTGGCCCAGGTAAATTTTTATTTCAAAAATCATATCTAATGATTGGTAACTCCGATTAAGACAAGTTATATATGAATTTTGATTAGGAGAACACAAGGAATCCAATAAAAATAGTTTTGTAGCCTGAATCTGATCATAGTTCGAAATGTAGTGTAAATTATCATCTTTAATGAATTAAAGATTAAGAAACCCTATTTTGAAATGAATAAAGTGTTTAATGTTGTTTAATGAATAATTAAGCCAATATTCACCTGTTGTGGATAAACGAGGAAATAGGATTTAAAAAGATGATCTTTTTATATAGTTGGTTTAATTTAGGGTTCTGTGCACATGAATATGCCTTAATGGGATTAGAAACCCTAATTTATGTTGATATGAATTCTAATGGTTTTAATTGTACAAATCGATGAGTAAAATAGAAATATGATGATTCGAAGATAAATTGAGTACCAAAGATATTTAATGTGAATTATTTGGATAATTAGTGTTTCCTAGTGTATAAAGGTGGAAATAGTAATAAATAAGGTTCATATATGTGAGTTGAACTATAATGAAATATGATTTGTCAATTTGAAAGAAACCGAAGATGATAATTAGCCTTAATGTTTTGGATATGACCTAAAAGGATAAAGATAATAGTTTTAGTGTAAAAGAAACATATTAGACTTATTTGACATTCAATTGTGCCTATGATGCAGAAATTAGGGTTTGTGAGTAATGGCATAAAATTAGGGATTAATATCGTAAAGGATGAAGGAAAACCCTAAATGCAAAACGAAACCCTAAAATGGATACAGAAACCTTAGGAAGCGATTTCAAGTTGAATAGAAAAAATCTTGATAAAGTGTGTAGTAAATGGAATACATGTGTTTTTCAGGATTCTTGATTATGTGGTTGAATTACTTCCTTGGATTGCTTTCTTGGTTGGAATTGATATTAGCTTGAGAAATCTACTGAACAGGTATGTGGTTACTTATGAATAACCGCTTAGTTTTCCGATGGTTTCTCGGACGTTTAATCACATTGAATGCAACTAAACTGTCTGGATGTTCTTATTGCAAATATAAAGTGACTATGACTATCACTTAATGTATATGCCTATAAACTCAGATCCCGGTTCTCTCTGTGGCATAATAGCTAACCTAGTACATGGCTTCCTATGGGTAGGTCCATCAGGTTAGAGAAAGGCCTAGTACATGGCTACCTATTGGGTAGGTCCATCAGGTCTATGGATGACCTAGTACATGGCTACCTATTGGGTAGGTCCATCATGTCTATGGTTGACTTAGTACATGGCTACCATGGAGGTAGGACCATCAAGTCACATTGAGTTAGATATTGGGCTACCTTCGGGTAGTGCCATGCGACTCTATTACCTAAAAGAGAGGTGAAATCTATGTCCACTGCAGGGACAACCCAGAGTTTGAGAATGTGTATGGATTGAGTTGTATGGCTTAAAATGTAATCTTGATTGTTAAATGATTAATTGAATGATTATATTGTTAACATAGTTCAACATTATCTATTTCCTGCACATACCAGCTTCGGCTGACCGACGTTTTGTTTGTCGGCGTTTTAGGTACAATGAAAAGTAAAAACAGTAAAGCGACACCTTGTGAATTCAAGAATTAAAGAACAAGGAGGAATTAGATAGAATAGTTCAGCTGAGGTTAGAAGTTAGTTTGTTCCCAACTTTTCAAGGTATGCAAAGAAAAATTTTATTACCATTTTCAGTATAGTCTGTTAGAATTTAATAACTGTTTATGGTTATATGTCGAACCTTTGATCCGGGATTAATGGGTGCGGCTTCAACCTCTTGGTCTCCCTTAATTGGGGGTTACTGAAAGGTGGGGTCGTAACAATGACCTTTTGGACTTTTCCCTAAAATTTCCAATCTTTTGTATCCTTCTTGGCCTTAATGTTGAATTTGAGAAATATTTGATGATGTTATCTATATTTACCCACATTCATGTCAGTGAATGGGTTTTTGAACAAATGTCTCAACTAATGTGTTAATTGGGGTCTAATAATGCAAAATGGCCATTAATGAGAGATAATTAGTAGATAATGTTAATTTAAAGGTTTTATATCTTTCTGGGATAAGAAATAATATGTGATGAGGTATTGAGTTAATTATGAGAAGTAATTGAATTAAGTAATGAGAGTAATTAACCTCTTTCCTTTCTCTCTCCTCCAATATGGCTATAATGCATGAAAATATAATAATATGGTGAGATATTGCCCATGAAATTATTATGTGTTGTATATCTCGAATTTTACTCAAATATTTCATTAAAAGAGTTTCTTCATATTAACTCACTCATTTTATACATTAATATATGCATTGATGGAAAATTTTGGAGTTATGATCCATATTATGTATAAAAATGAAATGTAGTTACATAGCATTGCTCTAAACATTAATTCCACCCTTTCGTTAAAGTTTGGAGTCTTTTAGACAATGGTTGACCATTCAAATCAATTTTATAAGGTTGGAGTAAAGTGAAACTACGGTTTAATTACTGTAACATCCCTGACCTGGGTTATGAACTAACCCTAGGTGTTTTGCCTAAATATGTAATTAAATCCTTGTGATTAACTTTGGGCATGTAATTATGTTCCTCAGAAACATATATTTCAATTTTGCTCCTTTATATATATAGTTGTAGCATTGTTTTGTAATACAGGGATCTATGTGCAAATTACCCAGTTAAGGGATTAACTTGCAAATTGCACATGTTGAGATGTTCCTCTGATGTTGAGACATCATGAGGATGTTTATGATGAAGTTTTAGGGTTTTCCCAAGCTTGAGCACCAAGGTGCAGCTGTGGAAGCAACCCCTGTACTTGAAAACCCTAAATTGGTGTAGAGTGCAATTTACCCAATTTGAGGGGTGCAACTTGTAAAATACATCATCTAAAATATCTTTTATAACTTTTTTCATCATTTAGAGTAGAAATGATGAAGAGGGCACTTCATTTGAATAATCATATAATAAAGAACACCTTTGTGATTGAATAATCAAGGTGTATGTATAATAGCCCTTTTATGTGTATGCTTTAGTGATGGGTTGATCCTCTTTGCCTTCAATTCATAATCTTAGAAGGAGTTTGTCCTTAGAAATAAGATGTGGGGACGTGCAAAGAAGAAAGGAAGGACTTAGATGAGAAATGAGGAAAACATATATTCTTATGTTGGAATTTCACCCAAAATATATATACCACTTCCTTTGCAAGCAAAGGAACGTTTCTTTCATTCCCATACTTATCCCCCTTGCTCAAACCGACTAAGGCAGATATCTGGAGCATAGGAGAATGACCAGGGAATTCAAGGTAAGTTTGGATCATCCCTTTTGCTTGAATTCATGGAGGAAACTCGATTTCAAGGTTGAATTCATGGCTAACTCACCTAGCTTTATCTTTCTAGCCGTTCCTTTCCAACTCTTCCTTGGAGAATTCACCTTGGCCGACCTGTGGAGATCAAAGCCACCATTAAAGACCTGAAGCTTGGAAGCTTGGAGCTCAAGGAACAACCTTTAGGTGGGTTTTATAACTCTAAACCTTATGCTTTGATTATACATCTTTTTCTATGCATATAGTTGCTAGTTCTTCTTCTTTCCTATCTTCCCTTGCATCCTTGCAAGTAAAATCGTGAAGAACTGCTTCTGTTCTTGAGGTAGAAGATAAGGGCATTAATTCCTATGCTTATCCATGGATTTCCACTTTACTAAACGGTCCTAACCAATTGCCCATGTGGTTTGCACAACCGTTTGGTGGGCAAACGGTTTCAGGGTCGCATAGAGGAAAACGGTCTCCA
Organism: Alisma plantago-aquatica; assembly: GCA_963693085.1. Lineage (NCBI taxonomy): Eukaryota > Viridiplantae > Streptophyta > Magnoliopsida > Alismatales > Alismataceae > Alisma > Alisma plantago-aquatica. Next base: position 370,806,629 of record OY856415.1, on the reverse strand, counting down.
AGACCATTTGGCCCAGTTGACCAAGCGACGACCGTATGGGAATCCTGTTCCTAATTGTGTAGTCTGATCACCCACAAAATTTGAGGGGTTAACTCCAAAGGAATCGTGAGATATAAGCAAATCAATTAGCAAATCCAATTGATTTAAGTTCTGATTTTCAATCTGTTTAATTTGCCCTTTTTGGGCAAACGGTCTCAAGACCGTTTAAGATGGTTGACCAAGCATTGACCGTTTGGGATTACTATTCATAATAATGTTTATTAATGACTCACCAAATTTGATGTCTTAATTCCAAACGAGTCATGAGTTTAAGGCTAATCAATAGGGAAAACCCTAATTGAAATCAGTGCTGAAATTCCAATGAATTAATTAGGGATTTTGGGTTGATTAGCCCAAACGGTCTCAAGACCGTTTGGGGAATCATCCAAACGGTCTCAAGACCGTTTGGGGATCACCCAATGCCGTTTAGAGGTCTGGGGTCAAGTATAGTTGACCAATTAAAGGTCCAAAGGTACCAAATCATATTGCAATTAAGTATTGATGTGATGATCAACTCAATAGATCAAACCTTGATGAATTTTCACTAGAGTCCAAAGGATGGATGGGAAAACGGTCTCAAGACCGTTTGGAACTCATCCAAACGGTCTCAAGACCGTTTGGTGTCAACCCAAGACCGTTTGGAGGTCTAGGGTTAAGGCAATTTGATCAATTGAGAGCCCAATTACAATGGGTTATTGAAGTAATTAAATTGCTGATTTGTGACTTAATTAAGATTCAACCCCTATCAAATCAACTTAGATTTTGATAAATTCTTGGGCAAACGGTCTCAAGACCGTTTGGAGGACATCCAAACGATCTCAAGACCGTTTGAGCCAAGTTTGGGCCCAATTGGAGGTCAATTGATAGGTTCAACCTTGAATTGATTCACATTGTTGAATATTGATGACCATCCGATTTGAAACTCTAATTGAGATGGACTTAACCCTAATTGGCTTTCAATTGAGGGTTAATTTGGTGTCCAATTTCTTTAGGATCATCCTTTTTGACTCAATTTATAAGTGGTTAACATGGCTTTGGCCAATTGAGGGCTTCAACATACTTAATCATAAACATTTGTAACTTTTGAACCATGTTGGAGGTCCAAACGGTTTGAGCCCATTTGGACCAAACGGTCTCAAGACCGTTTGGATCCAAATGGTCTCAAGACCGTTTGAGGCCAAATGGTCTCAAGACCGTTTGGGTCCAAATGGTCTCAAGACCGTTTGGGCTCAAACGATCTCAAGGCCGTTTGGACCAATCGATCTCAAGACAAGTTGATCAAACAGTTTCAAACCGCATAAGCTCAAACGGTTTGGAAAGTCAACCTTTCCAAACGGTCAACGCACCCAAATGGTTGGGGAAAACGACCTTGAGGTCATGCGTTCTTGGATTCAAACCTAGCAAACGGTCAACGCACCCAAACGGTTTCAAACCGTTTGGTAGTTGAAGGTTGAAACCGTTTGGAGGTTTTCAAGGTTATTTATATATAATCACTTGAAGTTGTAATTGGTTCAATGGTGATCTAATCTAAACCCTAATGGTAGCTTAGAACATTAAGGGACTAAGTGATTAATGAATTGACCCATGATGGTGATCATGAGGTAAATTACCAAAATACCCTTGAGGGGTTTAATTGAGTAATACCTTTTTCTAATAAAACCCTAATCACATGTTAATGATGTTTTGGCTTATGCTAGTCAATGAGGACTTAACCCAACCTGATCTAGAGTGGTGTTATCACCATCTACTAGTAAGAGGAGAGAGAAAGTATCATAAGAGAGAAAAAGTACCCTTTTATAGTGGAAACTTAAGTAAAGTACCTTCAATACACATGAATGTGCATGATTAGGGTATGATCCACCTATGTGAGATCATGGAAACCCTAATTATGATGTTTAGTGAATTTTAATCTTATCTAGGAGCTTTAATGATGATATTTCTCATACATGATGATGATATGAGTTCAATTCGCCATGAGGTGAATAGTAAACCCTAATTCTAGGGTGAGGACATGTATTGTGAATAGTAAACCCTGATTGATGAATATTGGGGAACTTGACTCTTCTAAGAGTTTGAAAGTGTAACTTCTAGAATGAATTGTTTACTGTTATCAGTTGAATTAACCATGCAGGTTGTCATGAGATGATGAACATATCTAGGTATGGATTATGAAACTATATTCATCGAAAGCATGCTTTAGCTTTATGAATAGTGATATATCCTAATGCATTGTCAATGGCAACTTATGGATTAAAATGGGCTGTGAGAGCCATAATTACCATCAAGGTCATGCTTTAGAGATGACTTGTGATGAATGTATTGAGATATGTTGATTGATGAGAGTTAGGCTTGTTACATTTAGTATTCTCATTTCATAGCTGTTATGCTAATGTTATTGTTTGAAGAACAATGTATGATAAAAGAATACTGAATGTACCTAACTAATCAAGTGTAATGTAGAGCCCTGATCATAGATCCATCATTGTCAGAGATCAAATGATGGTGAAACAGGTTTTCCTAAGGGAACTCCTAGATCACATACTTTTGAGTATGTGGGGTATATGGATGTGTAGAACCTTACATCCTAGTGTAGGTGTTTGATGTAGATGTGTAATCCATCAATCCTTCACTACAATCCTATACCGTATCAGTGGATGGTAAACATGAAACCTCCTGATGACGAAGAAAGCACAGATATCCGTATCAGTGGAAGATAAACATGAAATCTCCTGATGACGAAGAGAGTACAGAACGCCACTGTAACTCTAAAAATAGTGAAGGACCAGATTACCCTGGTAAGCTATTATAGTAGAGGCACGAGATGTCCTACAAGTAATCCTCTTACTGACTGAGGAAGGTGAAGTTCATGAGAATCCGGCTCTTTCGATGACCTAGTATGATACCAAGGCACTTAGCAGTGATTGGTTGGAGGATGAGTGGTAAACCTCATCTCCACAGGGCATAATAGTAATGTTTGAAAAACATAATCCACAGCATAGCATACCTATTAGAGATAACTATGAGTTGATTGATTGATGTTACACTGTATAGTGCAAATGTATTCATGTTTCATAACTGTTAAACTCATGCTTACTATTAAATCTGATGTTGAATACTTTGAAGCTTTTACTACTGAAGTTATTCTTTGAGGTACTATAATAAAGCTTCTGGCGGAGAGTTATAACTCTTGCTGGGACAATTATGTAAAATTGTCTCACCCCGTAGACTTCAACTTTTTAGGTGGACGTCGAAGACGGAGGAATAGGTCTACAGGTGACCAGTCCCAGCAGCAGCAGCACCAGGAGTAGCAGTAAAATCTCAGGTGGAGATTTAGCCTGCCATGTGGTGTAGTTAGAGTCAGTCCTATGTGTCCTCTGTACTCTCAGGTCCTGGAGTCTTTTGGTCTGAGATTTTGGTTATGAGCTCTTGAGATTTTGTATCATGTTGTATATAATTACTCAAGAAGTAACTATCTAAGATGTAAACAGTTTATCTCCTTTTATGAAGGAAGTTTTATGGTTTCAATGCTTTATCTCAAAAAGTTTTAATTTCCGCTGATTTTTGGTATTCCGTTACTAATCGAATCGCTTCCGCTAAGTTTAGATCGTGTTTATATCGTGGTTTGGAGATCAGAGCCCACAATTAAGTGGTATCAGAGCTCTAGGTTCGCTGAGTCTACAGAGGCATAGGATTTAGGATGTCGAATCTATCCTTAGTATCTCTTCCTTATCTAATAGAATCTTCTACTCCTCAGGAGAAGAAGATACATAAGGATGGCAGCGCCACATGATGAGTACATGGCAGAGAGTAGTGCTAGTTCACCTCGAGGTGGTGCAAGGGTTCTAGAAATAGAACAGCCTGCACCTGAACCACCCCAGTTTGACCCAGCTGATATGGGTAACCCAGCAGTTCAGACGATGTTTGGGCAGTTTATGACTGCCATGACACACATAACTGACAAGATGCCCATGCCTGCACCTAGTACACCTACCCAGCCTGAAGGACAAGGTATCGGTAAGACGTTCAAGCGACTTCGTCGTGTCGGAGCTACCGAGTACTTTGGGACTGCCGACCCCGCAGATGCTGATCTGTGGTTAACAGAGTTGGCGAAGGCTTTCAGGATTCTTAATATCCCAGAGGCTGAGAAGGTTAGACATGTTGTCTATCTTCTCAAAGGCAGTGCTAGTCACTGGTGGAACATGGAAGAGCAGAAGAGACCTGGGATAGAGTTCTCGTGGGAAGAGTTTCGTCGGGAATTTATCAATAGATATTTTCCAAAGACCTTCCTAGATGAGAAGATCTCTCAGTTTGAAAGATTGAGGCAGGGCATGATGAACATTAGCGAATATGAAGCTAAGTTCATGGAGTTGCTGTGGTTCTGTCCGCACATGGCTGCCACAGAAGAGGAAAGAATCAGGAGATTCGAGAAGGGTTTGAATGCTGATATATCAACCCCTGTGTCTGCCTTAGAAAACTGAGAGAGATTCTCTACCTTCGTTGAGTCAGTCTGAAGGATAGAGAGATCTGTGGTTGAGAAGAGGCAAACCCAGAAAAGATATCCACAGTTCCAGGGTTCTTCATCTAGGGATTTCAAGAAACTGAGATTCTCTGTACCTAACCCTCCACCACCCAGATCAAGTTCCCAAACTCAGTGGTCACCAAGTAGAGGCAGGGGACGAAGCCTACCTCAATAAGAGACTCACAGTTCTGCATCAATGTCAGTTAATGGACCACCAAGACCACAACAACTGGAAAGAAGTTGCTACAACTGTGGGAAGGTGGGACACTTGATGAAGGACTGTCGATCTAGGCCTGTCAGTGTGACACAACCTCAGAGGCAGAGTCAACAGGGATCTCAGAGAAGGCAATCTCAAGGAGCAGCTCGAGGACGTGGACAAGCGTCTCAAGCTGGATCATCAGCACCACCTCAACAGCAAGCGACAGCAAGGTTCTATGCTATGAACCCACCTGATGTAGTGGTCAATCCATGGGTAGTGGCAGGTCAGATGGAACTTTTATATTCTGATATGTCTACATCCTGTGTTGTATGTGTTCTGATTGACCCGGGTACTATGCACTCTTTTATCACTCGGAGAGTGATTCGTAACTGCAATATGATGGTTAGTCATAGGGCAGATAGTTTGTTGTTGGAGACTCCGTTGAGTGGGTCTGTCGTTTTGCATGAGGTATGTTCTCCCTGCATCCTCTTCTTTTCTGACCATCGCATTCAAGTGGACCTTATACCACTTGATATGCAAGGATTTGATATAATCCTCGGGATGGATACCTTAGAAAGGTATAGAGTTGTCTTGGATTGTGAATCCAAGTTGGCTGTGTTTGCTAATGAAGGCAACACATGGATCTTTCAAGGTGAAAGAAAGATTCTGCCCACCTGTCTTGTATTAGCTATGGTTGCTGATAAGCTGTTGAGGAAAGGATGTTATGCATTCTTGACCCATGTGGTAGATGTTACCAAGGAAAGTTCCAATCCTGCTGAAGTTCCCATAATCAGGGAATTCAAGGATGTGTTTCCTGAAGAACTTCCTGGTATACCACCACCTCGGGAGATTGATTTTGAAATCAATTTGGTCCCAGATATGAAACCCATAGCCCAGACACCGTATAGGATGGCGCCTGCCGAGATGGCAGAACTCAAGAAACAACTTCAAGAGTTACTTGAGAAGGGTTTTATCCGACCGAGCACTTCACCTTGGGGTGCTCGGGTCTTGTTTGTTAAAAAGAAAGACGGGTCAATGCGGTTGTGCATTGACTACAAACAACTTAATAAAGTAACAATAAAGAACAAGTACCCTTTGCCGAGATTTGATGATCTTTTTGACCAGTTGCGTGGTGCAACAGTCTTCTCAAAGATAGATTTGAGATCTGGATATCATCAACTCCGCATTAAGGATAGTGACATATCCAAGTATGCCTTTAGGACAAGATATGGTCACTATGAGTTCACGGTTATGTCGTTTGGACTAACCAATGCACCAGCTGCATTCATGGAACTCATGAATAGAGTTTTTTGACCCTTCCTTGATCAGTGTGTTGTCGTCTTCATAGATGACATTTTGATCTATAGTAAGGATGCTCAGCAGCATGAGCAGAATCTTCGCCAAGCTTTGACCTTGCTAAGAGAACACAAGCTGTATGCTAAGTTTAGCAAGTGTGAGTTCTGGCTGTCGGAGGTATCTTTTCTTGGACATTTGATATCTGCATTGGGAATTCGTGTTTACCCTACAAAGGTAGAATCTGTTCTACAGTGGGAACAACCGAAGACGCCGACGGAGATTCGAAGCTTCTTGGGGTTAGCAGGCTATTATCGAAGGTTCATTAAGAATTTCAGTTCCATAGCCTTACCCTTGACTAAGTTGACCCGGAAAGATGTTCCTTTTGTTTGGAGTGATAAGTGTCAGCAATCTTTCCAACTGTTGAAGGAGAAGTTGACAAGTGCACCCATACTTGTGCTACCTGAGCAAGGCAAAGGATATATAGTTTTCTGTGATGCTTCTAAGAATGGACTAGGGTGTGTGTTGATGCAGGATAAACAAGTAATTTCTTTTGCTTCTCGACAGCTTAAGAAACACGAAGAGAATTATCCGACACATGATCTGGAGTTAGCTGCTGTAGTTCATGCCCTGAAGATCTGGAGACACTATCTTTATGGAGAGACGTTTCAGATTTTCACTGACCATAAGAACCTTAAGTATATCTTCTCTCAACATGAGCTTAACATGAGGCAACGTCGCTGGATGGAGTTAATCAAGGACTACGATTGTACAATTGATTACCATCCAGGAAAGGCCAATGTTGTTGCAGATGCCTTGAGTAGGAAATCAGCAACATCAACCATGGATAGAGCACAACTAAACTCTTTAGTATGCTCTAAGAGAGATATGCTTATCTCTTTAAGGCAAGACAATGTACAATTGAAGGTATCATTGTTAGCCGGGTTGATGGCTGAGATGCATATTAAACCTACCCTAAGAGAGCAGATTAAGGAGGCACAACATGTTGATGCTGTAGTTCAGCAGATTAGATCGGAGTATGGTAGTAAGAAACGAGATGGTTTCCATGACTCAGATGATCACATAGCCTGTTATCATGGGAGGATGATAGTGCCGGATGTGGACAACTTGAGGAAGTTAGTCCTGGAAGAAGCTCATTCTTCGATGTATGCCATCATCCAGGGAGCATCAAGATGTATCGAAACTTGAAAGATATGTATTGGTGGCCTGGAATGAAGAAGGATGTTGCAGAATTTGTTCTGAGGTGTCCTATGTGTCAGCAAGTTAAAGCTGAACACCAGAAGCCTGTAGGAACAATGCAACCTTTACCCATACCATAGTGGAAGTGGGACCATGTTACCATGGACTTTGTTGTTGGCCTACCCAGGACAAGCAAAGGACATGATTCCATTTGGGTAGTTGTTGATAGGTTGACTAAGACAGCGCATTTCTTACCTGTCAAAACAACCTATTCTGCGGAGAGGTTATCACAGTTGTATGTTCAAGAGATAGTGCGTTTGCACGGAGTTCCTGTCACTATAGTTTCGGACAGAGGTCCCCAGTTTACAAGTCGTTTTTGGGAGCAGTTACACAGATCCTTAGGCACCAAGCTAAGGTTTAGTACGGCCTTTCATCCACAGACTGATGGACAGTCAGAAAGGACCATACAGACCTTGGAAGACCTATTGAGAACATGTGTTCTCCAGTTTACCGGAAGTTGGGATCTACACCTAAGCTTGATAGAGTTTGCCTATAACAATAGCTATCAGCATAGTATTGATATGGCACCTTATGAAGCCTTGTATGGTAGACGTTGTAGATCACCCTTGTGTTGGTATGAGACTGGTGAGCATCAGTTGTTAGGACCTGATCTTGTGCAGAAAACTACAGAAAAGATTAAGGTAATACAGCAACAGATTAAGACTGCACAAGATAGGCAGAAATCTTATGCTGACAAGCGTCGTAGACCCTTAGAGTTCCAGGTCGGAGACAGAGTGTATCTCAAAGTCTCGCCTTGGAAAGGAGTCCTTCGTTTTGGAAAGAAAGGGAAGTTAGCTCCTAGATTTATGGGGCCTTATCCAATCATTGAACGGATTGGAAAAGTAGCCTATAAACTAGAGCTGCCACCAGAGTTACAGAGGTTACATCCTGTGTTTCACATTTCTATGCTAAAGAAATGTCACCCAGACACTGAATCAATTCTACAACCTATGGAGGTAGAATTGAATGATGATATATCTTATGAGGAAGGACCAGTGTCAATCCTTGATAACAGAATTAAAAAGTTAAAGAAGAGAGATTTAAGCCTTGTGAAAGTCCTCTGGAATCACCGTGGTGTTGAAGAAGCCACTTGGGAACTAGAGGATGAGATGATAAGGAAATACCCTGCCCTTTTCTCTTAATACGTTTTATCGATTTCGGGGACGAAATCCTTATAAGGGGTGGATAATTTGTAACATCCCTGACCTGGGTTATGAACTAACCCTAGGTGTTTTGCCTAAATATGTAATTAAATCCTTGTGATTAACTTTGGGCATGTAATTAAGTTCCTCAGAAACATATATTTCAATTTTGCTCCTTTATATATATATATAGTTGTAGCATTGTTTTGTAATACAGGGATCTATGTGCAAATTACCCAGTTAAGGGATTAACTTGCAAATTGCACATGTTGAGATGTTCCTCTGATGTTGAGACATCATGAGGATGTTTATGATGAAGTTTGAGGGTTTTCCCAAGCTTGAGCACCAAGGTGCAGCTGTGGAAGCAACCTCTGTACTTGAAAACCCTAAATTGGTGTAGAGTGCAATTTACCCAATTTGAGGGGTGCAACTTGTAAAATACATCATCTAAAATATCTTTTATAACTTTTGTCATCATTTAGAAAAGAAATGATGAAGAGGGCACTTCATTTGAATAATCATATAATAAAGAACACCTTTGTGATTGAATAATCAAGGTGTATGTATAATAGCCCTTTTATGTGTATGCTTTAGTGATGGGTTTATCCTCTTTGCCTTCAATTCTTAATCTTAGAAGGAGTTTGTCCTTAGAAATAAGATGTGGGGACGTGCAAAGAAGAAAGGAAGGACTTAGATGAGAAATGAGGAAAACATATATTCTTATGTTGGAATTTCACCCAAAATATATATACCACTTCCTTTACAAGCAAAGGAACGTTTCTTTCATTCCCTTACTTATTCCCCTTGCTCAAACCGACTAAGGCAGAGCTCTGGAGCATAGGAGAATGACCAGGGAATTCAAGGTAAGTTTGGATCATCCCTTTTGCTTGAATTCATGGAGGAAACTCGATTTCAAGGTTGAATTCATGGCTAACTCACCTAGCTTTATCTTTCTAGCCATTCCTTTCCAACTCTTCCTTGGAGAATTCACCTTGGCCGACCTGTGGAGCTCAAATCCGCCATTAAAGACCTAAAGCTTGGAAGCTTGGAGCTCAAGGAATAACCTTTAGGCGGGTTTTATAACTCTAAACCTTATGCTTTGATTATACATCTTTTTCTATGCATATAGTTGCTAGTTCTTCTTCTTTCCTATCTTCCCTTGCATCCTTGCAAGTAAAATCGTGAAGAACTGCTTCTGTTCTTGAGGTAGAAGATAAGGGCGTTAATTCCTATGCTTATCCATGGATTTCCACTTTACTAAACGGTCCTAACCAATTGCCCATGCGGTTTGCACAACCGTTTGGTGGACAAACGGTTTCAGGGTCGCATAGAGGCAAACGGTCTCCAAGACCGTTTGGTCCAGTTGACCAAGCGACGACCGTATGGGAATCCTGTTCCTAATTATGTAGTCTGATCACCCACAAAATTTGAGGGGTTAACTCCAAAGGAATCGTGAGATATAAGCAAATCAATTAGCAAATCCAATTGAATTAAGTTCTGATTTTCAATCTGTTTAATTTGCCATTTTTGGGAAAACGGTCTCAAGACCATTTAAGATGGTTGACCAAGCGTTGACCGTTTGGGATTACTGTTCATAATAATGTTTATTAATGACTCACCAAATTTGATGGCTTAATTCCAAATGAGTCATGAGTTGAAGGCTAATCAATAGGGCAAACCCTAATTGAAATCAGTGCTGAAATTCCAATGAGTTAATTAGAGATTTTGGGTTGATTAGCCCAAACGGTCTCAAGACCGTTTGGGGAATCATCCAAACGGTCTCAAGACCATTTGGGGATCACCCAATACCGTGTAGAGGTCTGGGTTCAAGTATAGTTGACCAATTAAAGGTCCAAAGGTACCAAATCATATTGCAATTAAGTATTGATGTGATGATCAACTCAATAGATCAAACCTTGATGAATTTTCACTAGAGTCCAAAGGATGGATGGGCAAACGGTCTCAAGACCGTTTGGAACTCATCCAAACGGTCTCAAGACCGTTTGGTGTCAACCCAAGACCATTTGGAGGTCTAGGGTTAAGGCAATTTGATCAATTGAGAGCCCAATTACAATGGGTTATTGAAGTAATTAAATTGCTGATTTGTGACTTAATTAAGATTCAACCCCTATCAAATCAACTTAGATTTTGATAAATTCTTGGGCAAACGGTCTCAAGACCGTTTGGAGGACATCCAAATGATCTCAAGACCGTTTGAGCCAAGTTTGGGCCCAATTGGAGGTCAATTGATAGGTTCAACCTTGAATTGATTCACATTGTTGAATATTGATGACCATCCGATTTGAAACTCTAATTGAGATGGACTTAACCCTAATTGGCTTTCAATTGAGGGTTAATTTGGTGTCCAATTGCTTGAGGCTCATCCTTTTTGACTCAATTTATAAGTGGTTAACATGGCTTTGGCCAATTGAGGGCTTCAACATACTTAATCATAAACATTTGTAACTTTTGAACCATGTTGGAGGTCGAAACGGTTTGTTCCCATTTGGACCAAACGGTCTCAAGACCGTTTGGGCTCAAACGATCTCAAGGTCGTTTGGACCAATCGATCTCAAGACAAGTTGATCAAACGGTTTCAAACCGCATAAGCTCAAACGGTTTGGAAAGTCAACCTTTCCAAACAGTCAACGCACCCAAACGGTTTGGGCAAATGACCTTGAGGTCATGTGGTCTTGGAGTCAAACCTAGCAAACAGTCAACGCATCCAAATGGTTTCAAACCGTTTGGTAGTTGAAGGTTGAAACCGTTTGGAGGTTTTCAAGGTTATTTATATATAATCACTTGAAGTTGTAATTGGTTCAATGGTGATCTAATCTAAACCCTAATGGTAGCTTAGAACATTAAGGGACTAAGTGATTAATGAATTGACCCATGATGGTGATCATGAGGTAAATTACCAAAATACCCTTGAGGGGTTTAATTGAGTAATACCTTTTTCTAATAAAACCCTAATCACATGTTAATGATGTTTTGGCTTATGCTAGTCAATGAAGACTTAACCCAACCTGATCTAGAGTGGTGTTATCACCATCTACTAGTAATAGGAGAGAGAAAGTATCATAAGAGAGAGAAAGTACCCTTTTATAGTGGAAACTTAAGTAAAGTACCTTCAATACACATGAATGTGCATGATTAGGGTATGATCCACCTATGTGAGATCATGGAAACCCTAATTATGATGTTTAGTGAATATTAATCTTATCTAGGAGCTTTAATGATGATGTTTCTCATACATGATGATGATATGAGTTCAATTCGCCATGAGGTGAATAGTAAACCCTAATTCTAGGGTGAGGACATGTATTGTGAATAGTAAACCCTGATTGATGAATATTGGGGAACTTGACTCTTCTAAGAGTTTGAAAGTGTAACTTCTAGAATGAATTGTTTACTATTATCAGTTGAATTAACCATGCAGGTTGTCATGAGATGATGAACATATCCAGGTATGGATTATGAAACTATTTCATCGAAAGCATGCTTTAGCTTTATGAATAGTGATATATCCTGATGCATTGTCAATGGCAACTTATGGATTAAAATGGGCTGTGAGAGCCATAATTACCATCAAGGTCATGCTTTAGAGATGACTTGTGATGAATGTATTGAGATATGTTGATTGATGAGAGTTAGGCTTGTTACATTCAGTATTCTCATTTCATAGTTGTTATGCTAATGTTATTGTTTGAAGAACAATGTATGATAAAAGAATACTGAATGTACCTAACTAATCAAGTGTAATGTAGAGCCCTGATCATAGATCCATCATTGTCAGAGATCAAATGATGGTGAAACAGGTTTTCCTAAGGGAACTCCTGGATCACATACTTTTGAGTATGTGGGGTATATGGATGTGTAGAACCTTACATCCTAGTGTAGGTGTTTGATGTAGATGTGTAATCCATCAATCCTTCACTACAATCCTATACCGTATCAGTGGATGGTAAACATGAACCCTCCTGATGACGAAGAAAGCACAGATATCCGTATCAGTGGAAGATAAACATGAAATCTCCTGATGACGAAGAGAGTACAGAACGTCACTGTAACTCTAAAAATAGCGAAGGACCAGATTACCCTGGTAAGCTATTATAGTAGAGGCACGAGATGTCCTACAAGTAATCCTCGTACTGACTGAGGAAGGTGAAGGTCATGAGAATCCGGCTCTTTCGATGACCTAGTATGATACCAAGGCACTTAGCAGTGATTGGTTGGAGGATGAGTGGTAAACCTCATCTCCACAGGGCATACAAGTAATGTTTGAAAAACATAATCCACAACATAGCATACCTATTAGAGATAACTACGAGTTGATTGATTGATGTTACACTGTATAGTGCAAATGTCTTCATGTTTCATAACTGTTAAACTCATGCTTACTATTAAATCTGATGTTGAATACTTTGAAGCTTTTACTGCTGAAGTTATTCTTTGAGGTACTATAATAAAGCTTCTGGCGGAGAGTTATAACTCTTGCTGGGACAATTATGTAAAATTGTCTCACCCCGTAGACTTCAACTTTTTAGGTGGACGTCGAAGACAGAGGAACAGGTCTACAGGTGACCAGTCCCAGCAGCACTAGGAGTAGCAGTAAAATCTCAGGTGGAGATTTAGCCTGCCATGTGGTGTAGTTAGAGTCAGTCCTATGTGTCCTCTGTACTCTCAGGTCCTGGAGTCTTTTGGTCTGAGATTTTGGTTATGAGCTCTTGAGATTTTGTATCATGTTGTATATAATTACTCAAGAAGTAATTATCTGAGATGTAAACAGTTTATCTCCTTTTATGAAGGAAGTTTTATGGTTTCAATGCTTTATCTCAAAAAGTTTTAATTTCCGCTGATTTTTGGTATTCCGCTGCTAATCGAATCGCTTCCGCTAAGTTTAGATCATGTTTATATTGTGGTTTGGAGATCAGAGCCCACAATTACGATTTCATTTATATCATGTGTAATGCCAAAGTCCCTTCATTTACTCTGTCATGCGCTCGGGTCCATCATGGACATGCATCCAACAACCATGATTTGCTTCCCGCTCGATCCAACAGTTGAGGTGTTGTCTTCCATCTCTGACTGTTCGCAGGCCACAAATAGTGGTGACCGTTTTAGTTCCCCGACCCATTCTCTCTCCCTCCTTCGTCTTTTCACATGATTTTTCTTCCAATAGTTTCTCCTCCCCCCATCGAATCGAAAGAGCCATAGCTCATCCTCCCTCTCCCACCATAGGAGAAACACCCAACTCATGGCTTCTCCTCTTCTCCGCCATGTTTGCGCAGAGGGGACTAGAGTCCTCCTCTGGCCTATATAAGGTCAGGGAGAAAACCCACAACCCTTGAGCTCCCCTCCTCCTCGTTCAATTGTTCCCCTTCTACCTCACAACACCCTGACCTCCTCATTTCTCTCCTCTGGAGACCTCTTCCAAGAACCGTACCCTCGACCACCATGGCCCAATTACCTTTGTGGTAAGCATCTATGACCCCTGTTCTTTGCTTCTCTTTCATCTCTTTGGCCCTTTGTGCTCCCAATCATCGAGTCCTATAGACCATAGTTTTGACCTCCATCAGCGCTTCACATTTTTCAGCTCCGGTGCACCTCTACTTGTGGAAAGTGGTGCCTTTGACTTGACCTGACTCTGTGACTACGTTCCCAACCTTGGCTTCTCTGCCATCACATTTTCATCGTGTTTTCCCCAAAAACCTCCTTCTCTATTCTTTTGTTTTCTGCCCTAGTTTGGATGTTTTCCTGCACCAAACGATGACCATTTTGGCTCCTTCATCTTCATCTAAGATCGTCGATTTCTTTGGGTCATTTTCCGGTGCTGGTCACCAATAGAAGTCGAGTTGTTCACTCCCTATTTCCTGGAAGTGGCGTTCGTGCCATGGCCAAGGCAGGAAGATGCTTGGTCGTGTTATGACCATGGCATCCATGTCTGTTTGATTTGATGATTCATCAAACATGGGCTTCATAGTCATTTTGCTATTTCATTTTATCCTCTCAGCTGCAATTGTTTGATATGTAAGATAGACGCCACTACCCTCACGATTTCAATTCTTTTAATTAACCCGCAAGGTCAATTTAGTAGTTGGTCCTCTCCACTCAGTGTGTTTGACTGAGGTCGAGTGAGCGCGTATCGACTGACTGGGTCAAATGTAATTGACCCAAGTCAGCGTGGGTTCGACCACTGTGTCATTTGTTTTCATGAATTTTATAGCCTATGTGGCATTTCTTTAAATTCTGATTGGCTCAATTTGTTTAATTCATAATAAATCGACGCCTTGTCAGAAAAATGTGAATCAATAATTGTTGGAAAGCATTTTTTGAGTAGAATCTGAATTTATGGTTTTTGAGTCCTGATTCCCATTTATTTTTTGAGGTTTATCTTGAATACCAATTTGATTATATAAAATGTTCTAAAATGTGTAACTAATTTATTTTAACTCTAAATTAGAAATAAAACATGTTTTCCTAATCAGTGAAGTCAAAGTAATCGATTGGTCCATTTTTGAGTGCAAAATCGAAGGTTTACAAATAAGGTTAAAAAAATTTGGTTTTCTTATGCTTTATGCTTTATAAATCCTAATACATGTATTATAATTTGTAACTTGGGAAAAGTGATCTTGGACACACCTAATGGGTGAAAATGATGGTTATGAATCTACATTAAGGTATGTGAACCCTATGAATGTATGTGAAAATTTATGTATGTGTGTATATGTGCAATCACACCTATCCTTCAGTTGGGGAATTTGTCCCCTCCTAAATTCCTAATGAGGCATGTTCTTAGCCTTGGAATATTTCTATTTCCTTTCTTTGTCATATGTGATTGAATTACTTCTTGGGTTTTGAAACAACAATGATATGATGCTATATATTTTCACTCTACCAAATAAATTATTCAGCATGATGAATTATTGACCAAATAACAATGTAGTGTACATGAGTACAAACCACCCATAGAGGGCATGTGTAATTTTGCCCTAGGGTAATGTGACCGCTCTCTCGAGAGGAATGTGACCACTCTCCTCATATTATGTATATTTTTAGGTGTTTGGGAATGTGACCACTCTCCCTCACATATTGGTTGAGGTCCGATAGGTGCCTCACGCTACATTTGTTTATTTTGTGTCATAATATCATTCATGCAATGCATATTATTATTGTTGTTGATCATGGCAGAATCATTATTTCTTATTTATATACTTGCCTCATAACTTTGACCCTCTTAGCATAGAGAATCTTTATTATGCAATATTATAGTTTATAATTGTCCTTATTCTCTTACTTGACACACACTTTTATCTTCTCTTGCTGGGTGATCCCAACCTCCCATGTAAAGGATCAGAGTACGCATCAGGAGCATGGTGGACCCGCCTAAGACTAGGAGGACTTTACCCTTCCATCATGAAATTACTTGTTAAGTTATTTAATTTATGGAGACATATTGTTGTAGTCAGTTTCCCTCTACTTAGATCCTCTTTTTGTATAAAGCATGTACACCCTTTTAAAAAATTTTGATGCACTCTTTACTAAATTGGTTAAAGTCAAGATTTTAACTTATGTTGCTATCTAAATTGGATTTAGTTTACCATTGTTATTAGTAGAGAGGTGGATTGATTTCACACTCTTTACAACCAACCTAGGTTTTTCTAGGTGTTCTAGCCGTTCTAGGAAATGCCCAAATCCTATTAGGGTTGTGTTTGGCGGTGAGGTTGGGTAGCCAATCCTAGACCCCCCACACATATAAATTAGGGCCCCCCTTGACTTCGTTCGAGCTTTGCAGAGGAAAATGACATGGTTTCATCCATAATAGCCATGTCATTCATAGTATTGCACGAGTGCCAGTGAGGATCGAGCGTGACACCGCCGTGGAGGAGTCACGGGTCAGGAAGATAAAGAAAGGGGGGAAAACCTTGCTACCCCCGGCTCTAGAGAAGGTGTGGAGGGGCATGGTAGTCCTTCCACCCAAAGTCCAGCGCACGGCTCGTTTAGTGTCGACAGACACATGGCAAGTAGTGATTGGCAGAGGCAGACCGCATGGAAAAGAAAAAGGCGACCAATAATGACTTAGCGCTCTGCTATTGGCCCAAAGGTAATTTACTTTGTAAACAATCATAACTAATAATTGCCAACTCGTATCAAGGCATACTATATATGAAAATTTATCAGTAAAATACTTAGAATATAATAAAAATAATTTTAGAGCCTGAATCTGATCATAGTTTGAAAAGTACCTAAAGTTGCTATCTTTAATGCTTTTATGACAAAGAAACCCTAATTTGATGTTTTATGAAATTGGGAAGAGTGATATGGATGTTCTATGAGAATATTAACCTATTGTTAATAAAAAGGGACGTTTTGAAACTAAATAGATGATCCATATGCTTAATAGGTTAATTTAGGGTTTCATGTGTATAATATGCATTAATGGGCATAAAACCCTAATTTAGGTATCAATGACTTATGATGAGTTATATTTCGAGGTCCTATGTATGAGATGAAGTTAGGTTGATCCTAAGCCAAATTGATAATAAAGAGGTTTTAATATGCTTAAGTTGAGTAATTAGGGTTTTGAATATATGTTGTTGTTTTGAGATTTATTGACCCGAAAAGGATAAAGATTGAGAAATTGATCTATGAAACCCTACTGAATCCTAATGAGACTTAGAAACCTTATAAAGGTATCCCAAGTCAATAAAGAGTTGTTTGGTATGTGATGGTAACAACTAGGTGTTATACATGTTTTTAGGATCAAGGGTTGCTTACCTTGCTTGATTGGACATCTATTTGGATTTAGATATCTTGCTTATATTTGAGACTCCAAGTCTGGTATGTGGTTATGCTTATGACTAATCACTTGAGTTTCATGGAAATTTCTGAGGTTTTATCGATTGCTTAGAAATAACTGCTTGGTTGACTTTTATTTCATGCAACTGTAAAGTGACTATGACTATCATCATAAATATATGTGCAAGACTAACTTAGATCCTAGTCCTCCTCTATATCTTTGATGATAATGAAATGGATGACCTAGTACATGGTCTACCCTTGGGGTAGGATCATTAGGTTATCATGAGTCAATGTGTTGGTCTACCCTTAGGTAGGACCATACGACTACACAGCCCTAGGTTGTGGTCTACCTATCAGGTAGGATCACAGGGGTTAGTTGAGATTTACCATATGAGAGAGGTAGTATCCATGTCAACTGAATGGAAAGAGCAAAGGTAAGCATATGTAGGGATTGAGTAGTTATGTTCAGTATGTAAAGTTTGATCTGTTAAACAATAATTTGGTTGCATTATGTGTTTACAAGTAGATGCAAGATTTTGGTTCCCCCACATACAAGTATAATTCATTATACTGATTGTCATTTTGTTTGTCAGAATTTTAAGATTATCAAAAAGTGGATATTCCTTTAAAGCGACTCTCTCTTGGCGAAATTAGGTTAAAGAATTGGTGGATTGTAGATAGATAGTTTCTTATCTAGGTAAAGTCCCTAAAATCCTATATTTTTCTAGGTATGTGTAAAGAAATTTTTATCCTATTTTAAGCTTAGCTGTGGTAGAATTTAATAATTATTTTTGATTTTTTGCAAAAGCATTCATCCTATTTTGGGATAGCATCTCTAACTTTTTCATCTTCCTTAATTGTAGGTTACCAGGAAGCGAGGTCATTACATTTGGTATCAGAGCATGGTTTTTCATTTAATATCTAATAATTATTAAATTTTACAAACTCTTTAGAACCCAAGGGAGTTATTAGAGGATTTTCCAATGATGGAGGTGTCTAGAAAAGGATCACAATCTGGGGGCTGGCAAGATTTTCCTCTGCCCCGCTAGTCGGTCTACGAGGACTCCCGCATTTTGTGTGACTTCTTGGCCAAAATCAGAGGATTTGACTTGAAATATGATACCTCTAGGACTCTCTCATTTGTCTTCTTCCCTCCTCAACCTCGATTCAAGTATAAATATAAGTTCTTAGGTTTTCTCTCTCTCCACATCCCTCTTTTGTTTGGGATAAGAGTAATAAGGATTAAGGAATCCTCCACCAACTAATGAAAAGCATAATAAGATTTCATGGACAAAAGTTTTGATAATTAGAAACTCAGACTGAGTTTAGTTACATGCTTAGGGTGCATGGCATGTGTTGTTGTACCATTTGGTACCCCTCAAGAGAATGTTGAGTTTAGACCATCTTGTAGGTTGATGAGGAGAGAGTTAGCCTTGGAGGAAGAGGTAGAGACCTGATGCATCCTCTGAGGACGATGCCTAACCCAAAACTGTAAGCGGTGGATAGATAAAGAGAAGACATAATGAGTTGGACATCATAGTTGACCATGCATGCACATATGTGGGTTAGACATGCATGCATTATGTGAGACTTTGAGTATCAATGAGAAGCATATACTTTGAGTAGTTGTTTGACCTCTAGTGCCTTGTGTCGACCCGACCTTGGGTGGGTCATACCTCTTAGGGTGAGGGATAGTTCTGTCATTGAGAGGGTTGATGGTGACCGTATAGGAGCCCTAACGAGCATATATGAATAGGAAGAGGCACATACCTACATATAAGAGAGTGGAAGAAAGACTAGCAATGGGTTTTAGACCTAAGCCAAATAGGTTATGCTTGAGGATTAATGAGATGAGCATGGAGAGCTTTCGATAATCTTGGTCAGACATAAGTTTTGATCATACGTTTCACCCAGGTAGGGGTTGGTGTGTATCCTTAAGAGCTTGAGCCATCTTCTAAGAGAGAACCTCTAATGGTAGCACCAGTTGTAGGGTTAGCTGTAGAGAAAGAGCAAGACCCAATGAAGTAGGTTGGAAACTTAGACTCCAAGACATGAGGAATTATGAGAAGTTGGGTATGATATGACCTAGAATAGATGACACCAAGTAGTTCGATGTGGTTGCCTCATGCATGATCCTTGGAGGCTCATTGTACCTTGGATTCTTTTAGATGAACCAAACCCTAGAAAAGAGAAAGAGGCTTCGTGAACGAATGTACAGATGATATGAGTGCATACCTTTTGGGTGTAGGAAGGAGAGATCCAAAGACCATATAGAGGTATTGTATGGTAACAAGTTGTTAGGCCTACCACCCAGTTGGTTTTCTTGGTATAGGACTCTAAAGATTGTTCACGTGGGAGAGTGTTAGGATGTATATTCCCTATTTGGTATAGGTTTGGTTCATGGTTGACCAACTGAGCATGTAGTTAGGCAACTAATTCATAAGAAGTGAACCTGGGGTTCCAAGACCAAAGAGGGGAAGTAGTAGTACCTGGTGTACATGATGGTCACGAGGATGTTGAGTTCATAGAGGTAAGTATGGCACCCCCTCCAGTGATAGAGAAAAAGGAAACCCCACTCGAACTGAGGTATATGTTTGATGAACCACTCACACAGGTTGGTGGCATACATAGGTATGAGATTGGTCCAACCTTGAAGAATGATGAACAAGTATGACATACCAAGGAACTTAGCATGGTTTAGAAGGTTGTCTTCTTGCTAGATATGTGCATAAGTATCATGTTAGGAGCTAAGCATGTAAATGATGATGTAAATCTTGGAGGTAAGAATGTTTTGTGACCTTTGTTACTATCAAGTGATAGTTTTCTCCTATCCTGGGAAGGGACCCTTCATGTTAGGGTGAGAATTAACTTGTGTTTAGGTTTGAGGTAACCTGAAGAGGTAAGTTATAAGAGCTTGATGATCTAAGTGGAGATCACATAGTATGAGCATGGATCTATAGACCCATGTATGGCCAGCTTAAGTGGCATAAGGATTTGTAGCCATGAAAGGTAACATGTATGGGGCCAAACCATGTTAGATAAGTCACCATAATCTCTATGAAGGGATGGAAGGTTAACCATGAGTGACTAGAGGGATGATGGAGATTCAAGTAAGAATCCAAGAATGAGATGTGCTATGATGGACTCCTAAGTCGATACTAAGTCCAGGAAGGGATAAGACCAATGGGAGTAGGAATTGTTTGTTCCCTGGATGCACGAGACCATAGGGTCGGGAGGTAACAACTACCTTTGCCCGAGGACCATGGGTCATGAGGTTGGCCACCTTCATGAGTTCATGGGCCTAAGGGGTAAATGTGAGAGGCATACTCTAGATACATAAGGGAAAAAATATCACCCCAAAAGTATTGGCACACTAGAGACCCTGCGGAAATGGCACACTAAGACCCAAAAGTGTTTGGAAGCAACCTATCCATGGATGTGAACATAGTCTTGAGATGTTCATTATGTGGAGTCATGAGAAGTATGTTTCAAATTAGATTGGAAAGTGTAATGGTGATGTGTGATGCACTATCTCTACCCTTAGAACGGGATGAACTCTATATTTGGACTGCAGTCAAATGTTTATTTCATCTTGTAATGGGTGTGAGAGACATGACAAAACGTATACCATATACTAAAGATAGAGGTGATATGAGTTGAAACCCTTCAATGATGTTTGAGGATTGAAGGAAGTACCACATCCTTTGGAGAATATATTGGATAGGTGATTTGAGAGGATAAGGCGGACAAGGGTAATATGAGAATGTACCTATCCAGAGTAGTTTGGAATCTTTGCGATACCAATTTGGGTTTGATAACCGAGATGATGGGAGTAACAACTCAAAGTTCTCTTGACAGAAATAGACCTAAACCTGAGACAAGGATGATGAGTGGAGTATATGAAGGTTTATGTTTTCACCATCACCTAGCACATAAGGGAATTAATGTGGCAATAGATGCTCTTATCCAAGATACAACTCTGGCGTACAGTTGTCTTGTCTAGCCAATGGAGAGAGCTAAGAGAGGTTGCTAGGTAGACTCTACGACCATTAGAGGGCGAGACCTATGTGGCTGACATCCAGTTACATCCAGACCCGCTGGTCAAGTTGGCGGTTGCTCAGTTAGCTAGCCCAGAGCTTGTTGAGATAAAAGGATTGCTATAAGAACCTCAGATACACCTCCCAGGAAAAGAAGGTGGTGAAACCCACGACTAGGGTGTTTTAGGGTTTTTGACGTTACCCTTAAGGAATCATGTCATGCAAGAAGCTCATGATTTTAAGTACACCATATATAGCCCCTGGTATTACCAAGATGGTTGAGGTTTGTAGTGATACCTTGAAGGCCTAGAATGAAGAAAGATATAGAGGTGCCTTTGGCTAAGTGTCGTACATGCCAGATGGTGAAGGACGAACACCAATAACCCAGTGGATTGCCACAGATAATGAAGAGCCCTCAAGAGGGAATGGGAGCAGATCATCATGGACATTGTGGTGGGTCTCCCTTGGACCAAGAGAGGTCATGATGCAATTTGGGTTATGGTAGATCACCTTACTAAGTCGACACGTTCTCTTACCTAGAAGAACACTACTAGTGTGACAGATCTGGTTGAACCATATATATATGAGAGAGAGATAGTTCAACTATGTAGTGATACAAGTTCGAATATCTTGAGCATGACCTCAAGTTCACTTTCAAGTGTGGAAGTAGGTACAAGAAGAACTTGATGCTAGATTATAGTTTAGTGCTGCATATCACCCCCTGACTGATGGACAATCAAGAGAGTATGATCTAGACTTTAGAAAATCTAATGAGAGCATATGTGCTCATTCAAGGTGATTCATGGGAGCATTATCTGCCCTTAGGAGAGTTTGCTTGTTATGAATGCCACCATAGCCAGTATCAGGATGTAAGAAGCTTTGTAAGGGAGGTCATGTTGGTCATCGATTCATTAGGATGATGTTGTTGAGAGGGCCTTATGAAGGTCATAGAAACCACCGTGTATGCAGATGAATTCACTTTGATCTAACAAGGGCTGAGAAAGCCCAAGGTCGACAACAGTTGTGTGCTGATGTGAAGCAGAATGACATGTAGTTTACTGTGAGTGTGTGTTATGAAAATTCAACCCCTCCGAGCTACAACTAAAAAATCTTGAGTCCCCGATACATGGGTCCATTTGATGATGGATTGGTGGAGTTGCTTATATTTATCCTTACCTCAGGATAACATGATGTATGATGTGTTCCATGTGTCTGATGTAGAGCACTATGTGATGTGATCTAGAACACTATGTGATGTACCCGAGCCATGTGCTGAGCATTAAACGTATTGCACTCCAAGGGAGGCTGACATGTCTTGAGTCACCCATGAGGAATCTAGATACCAAGGTGAAAGAACTCAGATGTAATAATATAGAGATGACAGAGGTTCTTTGGAAGCACCATGGAGAAGATGAAGCCACATAGGAGCTGATGATGGATATGGAGAGGTCTTATCCTGAATTATTTGTATGTTTGGTGGAATTTTGAGGGAAAAATTCCTATAAGAGGGGAAGTATGTTAGAACCCAAATTTTTGGTCTTGAATGGTTTGAAATGCAATTTCTCCAATAAATGCATGATCATGGAAAATATATGATTTATGCATATTGGATGGATTTCCTTTGCAATATTTCCTTTGCACATGTGATTTCATGGATCATAATATGGTAATGATTCCAATATGATTAAAAGAAAAAGTAGAAATCAAATAATGCTTTATTAAGAAGGAAATTTGAGATAATGATAAAAATATAAGAAATATGTAGAAAGTTGTATGATTGATCATCATGGATGAGATTTTGAATCCACAAGGTTTCTAATGGTAAAAGGAATCCAAGTAAATATAATAAAAGAGTAAGAGAGAAAGAGTATGTATAAAATATGTCTTATTAAGAGATAACTTGCATATGAATAAAAACCTCTCATACTTTTGAATTTGAGTCCCAAACGTAGCACATAAGTAGTTTAAGTCATTATGGACTTTCCTTTAAAATTTGAGATTAATTGGATAATCGATTTGAGATTTATGATTTTTACAAAATTTCCTAAAGTGAAATGCCTAATATTAAATGTCACACATAATTTAAATTCCATATAGGTTTGGGTGCGCGTTGCCAATCGTCAGATCAAGTGATCCAATGGCAGATTGTGCGTCACCCAGCTCTAGTCAGAGTTGGATTTGACCAATGACGACCGACCTTTGACTCTGGTTTTTATGAGACTCAGTACATGTGCACGAAAGGAAACTCCATGGTTGAGTTCGGGAGATGATTCTACGCAAGACCAACCTAGGTTTTTCTAGGTTTCCTGGCCGATCTAGGAAACGCCCAAATCTCATTAGGATTGTGTTTGGTGGCGAGGTTGGGGTGACAACCCTAGACCCCCACACCTATAAATAGGCCCCCCTTGACTTCGTTTGAGTTTTGCGGAGGCAAACAACATGGTTTTGTTACTAATAGCCCTGTCATTCACAGTATTGTGTGAGCACCGACAAGGATCTAGCACACCGCCGTTGTGGAGGAGTCACAGGTCGAGAAGATAAATAAAGGGGGAAAAGACCCCGCTACCCCGGGCTCCACAGAAAGCGCTGAGGGGCAGGGTAGTTCTTCCACCCGACACCAAGCGACGACTCGAGTAGCACTTGCAGATGCGTGGTGAGTAGCGATTGGTGGAGGCAGACCACATGGAATGTAAAAAGGTGACCAATAATGATGTGGCACTTTGATATTATCCCAAAGGTAATTTACTTTGCAAAAATCATAACTAATGATTGGCAACTCATATCAAGGCATGCTATATATGAAAGTTTATCAAAAAAATATGTAGAATATAATAAATAGTTATAGAGCCAAAATCTAATCATAGTTAGAAAAGTATATAAAGTTGTTATCTTTAATGCTTTTATGATTAAGAAACCCTAATTTGATGGTTTATGAAATTGGAAAGAGTAATATGGATGTTCTATGAGAATATTAACATGTTGTTAATAAAAAGGGACATTTTGAAACTAAATAGATGATCCATATGCTTAATAGGTTAATTTAGGGTTTCATGTGTATAATGTGCATTAATGGGCTTAGTCTAATTTAGGTGTTAATGACTTATGATGAGTTATATTTTGAGATCCTATGTATGAAATGAAGTTAGGTTGATCCTAAGACAAATTGATAATAAAGAGGTTTTAATATGAATAAGTTGAGTAATTAGGGTTTTGTATATATGTTGTTGTTTTAGGATTTGTTGACCCGAAAAGGATAAAGATTGAGAAATTGATCTAAGAAATCCAAATGAATCCTAATGAGACTTAGAAAACTTAGAAAGGTATCCCAAGTCAATAAAGAGTTGTTTGGGATGTGATGGAAACAACTAGGTGTTATACATGTTTTCAGGATCAAGCGTTTTTTGATTTGGTTGCTTACCTTGTTTGATTGGACATCTAGTTAGATTTGGATATCTTGCTTATATTTGAGACTCCATGTCAGGTATGTGGTTACACTTATTACTAATCATTCTAGTTTCGCGACGATTTATGAGGTTTTATCAGTTGTTTAGAAATAACTGCTTGGTTGACTTTTAATTTATACAACTATAAAATAATTATGACTATCACCATAAACATATGTGCATGAATAGCTCAGATCCTAGTCCTCTGTAGCTTTGATGATGATGAGATGGATGACCTAGTACATGGTCTACCCTTGGGGTAGGATCATCAGGTTGTCTTGAGTCGATGTGTTGGTCTATCCTTTGGTAGGACCATACGACTACACGGCCCTAGGTCGTGGTCTACCTGTAAGGTAGGATCATAGGGGCTAGTTGATATCTACCATATGAGTGAGGTAGTATCCATGTCCACTGTAGGGACAACAAAGAGGTAATGATACATATGGATTGATTAGTTATGTTTAATAAGTAAAAATTGATCTATTAAACAATAATTTGGTTGCATTATGTAGTTCCAAGTAGATACAATATTTTAGTTCCCCACATACCAGTATAATTCATTATACTGACCGCGGTTTTGCTTGTCAGTGTTTTAGGATTATCAGAAAGTAAATATTACTTTTAAGTGACATTGAATGAATAAATCTCAATAAAGAATTGGAGGATTGTTGATAGATAGTTTCTAATCTGGGTAAAGTCTCTCAAATCCTATATTTTTCAAGGTATGTGAAAAGAAAAAAAATATCTTATTGTAAGCTTAGTTGTGGTAGAATTTAACAATTATTTTTGATGATTTACAAAATCATTGATCATATTTTGGGATAGCGGCTCTAACTTTTTGGTCTTCCTTAATTGGGGGACTGTCAGAAAGCGGGGTCGTTACACTTTTCCTGCTACCTCTCTGCACGTTCAGAAGGCTAGCCAACCTCTATTGCCTCATGTAAGGCCTGTTGCTAGTGCAAATGCTGATAGCTAAAAAGGTTGTATCCTTGGCTACAATCAGGCTTTATGACATGTCCTATTCACGAGCAATCAAAGAAAAGGCTTTTGAGTCTCTTGACTTACTTGCAGTCCGGTGTTCGATTTCAGAAGATGCAGTGTCTTCAGCAGATTGTGAGGAGTTCGGCTGCTATCTCATGCACTCATGGGGCCTACAAAGTAAACATTAGGTAATGTACAATCTCAGTTTTGTGCTACACGAAATACACTAGTAGATAGGAGCAAAGACAGAATGATGTAGAATCATGTTGGATCAACAATAAGAAAATACCAAATGATGCCTCTAGATCGTCTTGCACGCATGCACGTAAATACATTAGCACACTTAAAAATTCCGTAGGTGAACTTCATGCCATCAGCCAACTTAAAATGATAATGGGCAAAGATGTAATGCTAATACAGATAAGGCATAGGTGAACATGGTTAGTACCTACTTGAAGTCTAAACCCGTCGATGCTTGTATGCCTTAATTTGTTTGAGTACAGAAAAGACTGACGTACTATAGGTTCAATTAGTACTCACTGTATTGCATGGATGAGGTCTAGTACTTATCCGACAGATGCTCGTTGCTAAGTATTCGTCTTAAAAGTAAACAGGGCGGGTATATACGAATGACTTGTTGTCTAATATGACTATCTAACGTGATTGATTAGTTGTTTTGTATATATAAACTATTGCTTTCAGATTTTGTTTATCAAGTAACGTTGGATTGTCAAGTGACATGAGTATATATTGCCTAATGTAGTAGTGTTTTCACCGCGTGTCAATGATTAATCCTATTAGAACGTGGATATACAGGCATCTAAATTATAAAAGCTTCGTAAGTTCTTGTATTCATAAACATTTGTAGTACGAACATCTATATACGCGTGTAAGTTGTTGTATACATATGGAAGTATATTAAAATCTAGGTCGATAACTTGTTCATATGATAGCAAAATATAATATAAGACTTGATACTTTGATATGGACTTCGGTTTACCTTACACCGTTGGAAGTTACTTTGTCATACATATAACTAAACACGGGGTACATTCCAATACTTCTATACATATTTAAATTTATATATCTATATCAATATGCATTTGTGTATATTAAGTATCATGAATCCTACATTTATCATTTTGTCATACGATGCAAAAGATGTGATATAATGACAGTACGAAGTTATGATCTTACATGACTCCATTAATAACCCTAGAAGTACGACTAGACTAACAAGATGGACATATAATCCTAAATGGAAAAAAAACAATCACTAGTCACACAAGAAGCAATGCAACTTGATAATTCTAATAAAACAATAACCCATTTCTCTCTACACTAACCGATCATTTTTGGATGATTCATGGAACTTAATATTTGCATATTTTAACTTCCTTGCAAATGAATTCATGATACGAAATTACTATTTCTATTTGAAAATTTTATTTCCCTCTTGAATGCATACATGATTAGATAGGTTGGTGGTCTAATATTTCTTTTCAAATTTTATCCTTCCTATTTGAATGTCCACCAACATTATTTCTCGAAAATAGTAGTACATTATTTAAACGTCAAAAAGAGAAAGTTGTTGCCCACTAGGTGTTAGTGGATTTATCACTTCTAGTACTCTGCGCAGAGAAAGGACATAGGTGTCCCTCAGTATACTGAGAACTTCATTGGTGTGTTGTTGCTTCCATGGAGAGAGCATAAGTCTTATCCAACAAAATAGATATGGAGATGTGATATCTACTATGATTGAGTTTCTAGTCTTGAATATTAAATTTGAACTCATATTCTTGAATATTGAAATTAGATCATTTTATATTGATAGACCTTGTTCACAACTTGATACTTTCCTACATGTTAAATTCCTTGCATGTTCTCATTGACAATTTGTGGTAGTTAGTTGCATATTTTACTAACTTTTCAAATAACTGATTTTATACCAGTCCTTGTGACTGACCCATCTTTTCTTCTTTGGTCCATGAGTGGTCCTATTCTCTATGAGAATTCATAGACAAATCAGGTGCTTAAAGTTAACATGAACAAGATAACATGAGACATGTAGGAGATACCCTCTGTTGGAGACACGATCAGAATAAGTGTTGTTTAATTTACTAGTTCTAATATAGAGAAATCTAAGCTTCTGCACACTCTGATATAATGTATGAATTAACAATTGTTATTTGTCTCTCTGAATAAAATTATGTCGAAATTTGGTCTAGTAAAGATTGGGTTTTTACATGATGGTATGAGAGTAATAACAGTCGACACTCATGCATGTTTCATAAAAATATATATCTCATCATAAAAACAACTAGAATAATAGAACTTGCTCAAGTAGGTTACTGCAAAACCCTAGTACTCCCATGCTGACGTATAGTGTCAATTAAGGATATGAGTTGAAATTAATTAGAACCCAGGTGTTCATGTGGGTACCCTAGTTGATCAATGCGTGAAACTTGTAGACTAGGTTCAAGTACAAATGGCCTTCTCTATTATTTATAATACAAGGATTTCTATATATCTACATATTGAATCTGGTGGCTATTGGATTTATGCACTAGATTGTAAGACTTCTAGTGGCTATTGGTCTTCTCCACAGAATTCTTGGACTCCTAGTGGTTATTGGCCTTCTCTATTAGATTTCCAGACTCCTAGTGGCTATTGGACTTCTCCACTAGATTTTTGGTCATGTTCATAACAACATTAATTCAACAAATATCATTGTTTTGGAATTCTTTTTTATGCGTGGAACTCATTGGGCAATGATTGGTCAATATGTGTATGAGCACATATCTGTACATTTGATCGACAATGGAGACCGATATGACACTACTGCATTAGGCTATGATTGGCTAGCCAACCTCCATTGCCTGATGTAAGGTCTGCTTCTACTGCAAATGCAGATAGCTAAATCAGCTGTATCCTTGGCCACAATTCAGGCTTCATGCCATGTCCTACTCACGAGCAATCAAAGAAAAGGCTTTTAGGTTTCTTGACTTACTTGCCGTCCGGTGTTCAATTTCAGAAGATGCAGTGTCTTCAGCAAATTGTGAGGAGTTCGGCAGCTATCTCACGCACTCATGCGGCCTACAAAGTAAACCATACATAATGTACGATCTCAGTTTTGTGCTACACGAAATACACTAGTAGATAGGAGCAAAGACACAATGATGTAGAATCATGTTGGATCAACAATAAGAAAATACCAAATGATGCCTCTAGACAGGGGCGGAGCCAGAAGTTGGTTCTTGAGGGGGCCAAAAAATATTTGTGGTACCTAGGATTCGAAGCCAAGACCACAAGTCTAACAATACACACACAAACTACTAGACCAATTTCACACTTTGTTTCAACAACATGATACATTCTATATATATTCTTGTCCAATTTCTAGACAATAAATAAATTTAATAAAAAAAATGACTTGTGGCCGTAGGGGTTGGAACAAATGACCTCCAACAAAAGTTAAGGAGCACAAGCCACTATACTAAAAGCACCTCGTTGTATAGGTCTCACTGTGATATATATTTATTATACAACTTATGTATATATATATATATATATATATATATATATATATATATATATATATATATATATATATATATATATATATATATATATATATATATATATATATATATATATATATATATATGAGTACTCATATTGATTTTTTAATTTTTTTTGGGAGGGGCATGGCCTCCTCTTGCCCCCCGTGGCTCCGCCCCTGCCTCTAGATAGTCTTGCACGCATGCACGTAATTACATTGGCACGTAGGTGAACTTCATGGCATCTGCCAACTTTAAATGATATGGGCAAAGATGTAATGCTAATACAGAAGGCTTAGGTGAACGTGGTTAATACCTACTTGAAGTCTGAACCCGTCGATGCTTGTATGCTTTAATTTGTTTGAGTACAGAAAAGACTGACTGACTATAGGTTCAATTACTGCTCATTGTATTGCAGGGATGAGTTCTAGTACTTATCCGACAGCTGCTCGTTGCTAAGTATTTGTCTTAAAAGTAAACGGGGTGGGTAAATGTGAATGACTTGTTATCTAATATGACTATCTAACGTGATTGATTAGTTGTTTTGTATATATAAATTATTGCTTTCAGATTTTATTTATCAAGCAACGTTGGATTGTCAAGTGACGTGAGTATATATTGCCTAATATAGTAGCGTTCTCACCGCGTGTCAATGATTAATCCTATTAGAACGTGGATATCCAGGCATTTAAATTGAGTACCGATATAGAGCACATCACATACGCCAAGATTCACACCCCAGTCTCGGGACCATGCCACAAACAACAACCACACATGTTGTATTTAATTTTTTCGTATTCCCAATGCTCTGTCCGTACTGTGCTAGTTTTTAAATATAACAGTGCTAGAAGATGAAGTGTCGTTGGTTCAAAAAAATTTGAATTTGGGGCTATAAAACCACCCTACCCCAGCCCTCTTCCTCTTTTTGACGTGACTCTCTCCAGCTCATATTGCCCGCACGTCGCCATCGCTGCGCCCCAAACCGTCGCCTCCGCCGCCGCGTCCCTTCGCACCACCCGTTGTTCCGCACGCCCGCCACCGCTGCGCCCCAAGCCGCCCCCGCCGTCGCATCCCGCCGCGCCCCCCGCCGTTCCGCCCACCCGCCTCCGCCGCCCTCGTCGTCCCAACCGTCCTAGTCACGTCCAGCCCCCGCCGTCGCGTCCCCCATCATTGACACATCCAGCCGTCGTCGTCCCATCCGTCCGCCCACCCGACGTCGTCGCGCCTCGCACCGTTCCGCCCACCCGTCGCCGCTGCAACCCCCGCTGACGCCGCCGCGCCCTGCCTCCAGCCATCATCGTCGCAGCCGTCATCGTCAAGTCCGACCATCATTGTCCCAACCGACCGCCATATCCAGGAGGCCCGCACCGCATGAGCACACCCGACACACTCTACCACATTCGCCCCCATGTTGATGTCGCACCCGTGCCTACACTGTCGCCGCACCAGTGCCGTTGTTGTCGCACTTTCACACTGCCGTCACATCCATGACCGTGGCTATCTCAGTCATTCGTTCGTGTTGTAATTTTTATTCATTTTTGTTGTTGGTCCAAATTTTGGTATTGTAATGTACAAGAATTAGATGTTTATTGAAGAAATTATGATACTATGACATTTGTAATGAAGTTTTTATTTTGTTGTAAATGAAAAATGTCATTATTTTTGCATCATATGCAAAACTGTAGATTTATACATATATAATATTTTATTTTAAAATAATTATAAATGTCTATCGTGCTTCCTATTATATTTTTCTAATCACAAAAATGTTCTGATCGTAAGAACTATTTTAATTTTTATTTGGTATTATTTTGGATATTTTTTGGTATTACAACGACGATCAATGCGTAGTGTATTTATATTTACAGCAAAATGTGACAATGTCAACTAGAAGTTGAGGAAAATTGAAAAACAAAATTGAATTTAAATGCAACTGGAGGGAAAATGAAAAAAGAATTGGTTGTGGCAATGAGTGGTTGGGTGGTGGGTGTTTTGAATGAAACTCTTATGCTTTGGGTGGTTGGATGGTCGGTGTTTGAATGAAACAACAGTTGCACGCATACAACCATGTAACATGCAATCATGCAACCATAATTGTATAGTGGGTGTTTGAATGAAACAACAGCTGCATGCATGCAACCATGCAACCATAATTGTATGGTGGGTGTTTGAATGAAACAGCAGTTGCATGCATGCAACCATGCAACCATAATTGTAGAATTTTCACCTTGACGAATGTGTCGCATTGTGTTATATATTTTTTAGTATGTTATCATTGTATATTTAGTACTGTAATGGATATATTTAAGTATTATTTTCTGAATTAACTAAAAAATATGATTATCTATGCATCATATGAAATAGCATAAAATTATACATATAAAACGTGAATTTATTGAAATAAAAATTACTATCGTTCTTTGTGTCGCACTGTGTGAGAAATATATGTAAAGGTGCTAATTATGGCTTTTCTGTATGATGTCATTGTATAATTCATACTGAACTCTTTTATTTTAAGTTTGATTCCTGAAATATTTTGGTACTACTTTGAATAATATTAATTATTTAATATTGTCTTGAATATATTTATGTATTGACTTAAATTGTGAAATGTTATAATGTGACCTCATATAAAATGATTTTTAACATGATAATGTTTTTTGTTAATTAGTTTCTTAGATAATTTTCACATATGTACAGTAAATAAAAAATTACATAAATATACAAAAAAAAACAATTTTAGATTTTATTTTGCTTGTTGAATCAAAAATCTGACTGTACGCATTGTGTTAGTTTCTATCTAGTATATTTGTTAATGATTTTTGACACTGTGTTGAATATATTTAAGTATTGATTCTGGACTTAGCCGTGAAATGTGTATAAAAGCGTATATAATCGGATCAGTCGTTTATTCTGCCAAAAAGTAGAGGGAGTTTGAAAATAATAATGATTTAAATATTCAAATCTAGGTTGTGGTTGCTTTATTGCAGTGGTTGTTTTAATATAGCGGTTGCATGCATGCAATAATGACACATGCATTACTTTAATGGTCAAAATAAAGATTTGTAACAATGTTGCATGAGCAGCAGATGCACTAATGATTTCACGTTCTCGGTGGTCGTGAGTAGCAGGTGACTCTTCCACTTCTTGCGCAGCAAAGTCTGTCCGCACACTGCGGATTGTTCCATTTGTGCGATTTCCTGAGGTGGGGGTGGAGATGGTGGTGCAAGAGGTGTTATGAGAAAAAATTTCCTTTAAATTATAAAAGCCTCGCAGGTTCTGGTATTCATAAACATTTGTAGTACGAACATCCATATATGCGTGTAAGTAGTTGTATACATATGGAAGTATATTAAAATCTAGGTCGATAACTTGTTCATATCATAGCAAAATATAATATAAGACTTGATACTTTGATAAGGACTTCGGTTTACCCTACATCGTTGGAAGTTACTTTGTCATACATGTAACTAAACACTGGGTGCATCCCAATACTTCTAGACATATTTAAATTTATGTACCTATATGAATATGCATTTGTGTATATTAAGTATCGTGATTCCTACATTTATCATTTTGTCATATGATCCGAAAAATGTGATATATCGATAGTATGAGGTTATGATCTTACATGACGCCATTAATAACCCTAGAAGTACGACTTGACTAACAAAATGGACATATAATCCTAAATGGAAAGAAACAATCACTAGCCACAAAAGGAGCATATGCAACTAGATAATTCTAATAAAATAGTAGTAGCCCATTTCTCTCTACACCAACATACCATTTTTGGATGATTCATGGAGCTTAATACTTGCATATATGAACTTCCTTGCCAATGAATTCAACTTACAAAATTACTATTTCTATTTGAAAAGTTTATTTTCCTCGAATGCATGTATGATTAGAAAGGTGGGTTGGTTTAATATTACTTTTCAAACTTTAGCCTTTCTGTTTGAATGGCCACCAACATTATTCCTGGAAAATAGTAGCACATTGTTTAAATGTCAAAAAGGATAGGTTGGTGCCCACTAGTTTTTAGTAGAATTACCGCTTCCACGACTCTACGCAAAGAAAGGACACATGTGTCCCTCAGTATACTGGGAGGTTTAGTTTCTGTGTTTTCGATCCCATGAAGAGAGCATA
Organism: Alisma plantago-aquatica; assembly: GCA_963693085.1. NCBI lineage: Eukaryota > Viridiplantae > Streptophyta > Magnoliopsida > Alismatales > Alismataceae > Alisma > Alisma plantago-aquatica. The sequence continues at coordinate 370,773,205 of OY856415.1, read as the reverse complement.
AGGCTTCCCCAAAAAAATAGACATTGACGTGCTATCTATTATGATTGAATTTCTAGTCTTGAATATTAAATTTGAACTCCTAGACTTGAATATTGAAATTAGATCTTTTTATATTGATAACCCTTGTTTACAACTTGATACTTTCCTACATGTTAAATTCTTTGCACGTTCTCATTGACGATTCCTAGTAGTTAGTTGCATATTTTAATGACTTTTCAAATAACTAGTTTTGTATTGATCCTTGTGACTGACCCATCTTTTCTTCTTTGGTCCATGGATGGTCTTATTCCCTATGGGAATTCATGGACAGATCAAGTTCTTAAAGATAACATGAAAGAGATAACATGAGTCATACATGAGATGCCCTCTTTTGGAGACACGATCAGAATAAGTGTTGAGGTTAATTTACTAGTTCTAATATTGAGAAGTCTAAGCTTCTGCACACTCTGATATAATGTATGATATAACAATTTTTATTTGTCTCTCTGAATAAAATAATGTTGAAATTTGGCCCGGTAAAGATCAGGTTTTTACAATGATCTTCTTTTCTCCATGACTTACTTCTTGCACCAGATCCATGTGTTGCAAGTACCTACTCTTGCTCTAGTTTCTCTACATTGAATATTTCATGGAATGTTTATTGGTTACCAATCTCCTATTTAATTTTCAGTATGTAAAATTAATAGTCATATATATGTATGCTCAATTAGTAATATGACACATGAATGGTTGTTGCGCATATAATGGGTATAACTAGGATAGTTAATATGCCTTAAATAATTGTTTTCCATATTATTTATTGATTGTGTAAATAGAGAGAGAGTCTTGGTGGTGGTGAAACATATCACCCTGATGTATAGATTATATTGGCTCAATCAAAATTTGTAATTACCTTCACATGCTTCTTATAGTATGTAATAAAAAAACTATTACATGTCAATCATATTATTATCAATCAAACAAAAGTCCAACCAATCATTAAAATTTAATCTAATCAGTTTGAACCTTAATCTATACGATAGTATGAGTTGTGAGTATGCTTTATTATCAATTCTTGAGGTAAAATCTAGGTTCATTTCAAGTGAATTCATGGTAAATAAAAGGCACAACAACTTTTGCACCACTTTTTTGGATATTGGAACACATTAAATTTAGTTTTATTAATAACATGATAAGATTTTTCCTTTCATAACTTACAAAATCTCATGCCTAGATGAATTTTATACATTGGTTACAGTGACTCACTTCTCTTTTTATGGTTTGTCTTAGTGCAAGCAAGACACATGGTGGATAGGACATGCGTTTGAGCTTGATATACTAGTAGGCTTTGTATCAATTGATTAGGAAGAGACAAACAAAAATGGTTGACAAAGAGGTCTAACACCACACCCATGAGGCCCTCGAGGAGAAACTCGAGTGATAGAGAAAGGCAACGAGAATAAAGGGAGTTATAGGTTTCTAGATATGGAGGGGATAGAAAGTATTGATGTGATATCTCATACTAAAGGCATGTAATGAGAAATTATATGTTAGATACCCATATATTGCATTACTAAATCTCAATATCAAGGCACAACTAATAATAATGTTGTAGAACAATGTCTTTGCAAATAGGTTAGTTTATGACGCATGATGCACCAAAGTCCTTAGATTAGAAAATTACCAGAAGTGCACACTCTATTATAATAAACCTACAAGAGCATGATATTGGCAAGGAGTAGGATATAAACATAGGCAATCCATAATGACAATTCTAAACCTAATAAAATGGTTTAATTGGGATCCTAAGAGATACAACTTGGACTTTAAGAAAATAAAGTTGGAGTTGACACCCCATTTATTCTCATTCGGAAAAAATTTAAATAAGTGTCAATTTTTTGGCTAATGATGGAATTTGTTCCACATAGTACCCAATTTCCACATATACCTATTTTCCATGTTTTTCATATTTTTTCACCTATCTAACCACCTCTTTTTGCTCACTTTCACACAGTTTGGTCTCTTCTGCAAAGAAATCTTCTTTCAGACTAAAAGTATGATTATGTTTCAGTTCTTCCTCCTATAGGATAAAGTTTAACAAATTGCCCAGTTGGATTGCTAGAATTAAATATTCCCTTTTCAACTGACTTTTCAAAAATAATATGAATGATAACTCACACTTATATTTTTGTGTAATATTTCTCCGCTTTTCACAAGAACATTCACAAAATTAAAAGGAAAACAAGACCTCCTTTATTGTCCACCCCGAGACAGAAGCAAGATCCCGACAATCTGTCATGTGCTAGTTGGCGGATGGCTACATCCATAGACCCCACATTGCACATCAACATGATCCACCCCCACTTCTCAAAGGTTCAACCCAAAATCTAAAACCCTAATATATACCTATAAATAGACCACCATGCCCAACATATTCTAGGCCTCTCTGGTATCTCCAGAAGACAAAGTGACAACCACCTCTATAACCCTTGTGTCTTTAGAAAAATTTGGAACACCAACGAGGGCTCTTGAATCGTTGGTCTCCAAAAAATTTTGGGGAGCGCCCCCCTAATCCTTCACCATCCTTATCGAATCCTCATCCTTCTTCCACAAAACCCCCTTCCTCTCATCCTGAATGCCTATAAAAGGCATGGTAACCCACCCGTAATCCCCACTCCTCAGCCAATAACTCTCCCTGATTAGCAAACAACTCAAACCCTCTCCCCCTCACCTGAACCCACATCTGGTTCCAATTAATTTCCCTCAAAATAAACCCCCTATATATTGTCCTTCCCATTCTTAGTGTTCTTTTCACATATCATATTATAAGACCTAACATTACCTTGTCACACTAAAGTGTCGGGTGCCAACTACATAAGGTCTGAGTTTGTTTGGGACAATAACAATACATGGCCAAGATTGGGAGTGATCGCAGTGTGGGGTACCCAGATGTTGCATTATAAGATACGTGTTAGTAGTCCCTCACCTGACCATGTATGTAGTCTGGATCACACTTTTCGAAGGGATGATACAAGGAAGTCTAGAAATTGACAATCAATCACCCTTACATTGTGTGTCTGCTCCACACGACGTGTTACTTGCAATCATTGCCCGAATCATTCAGAAAATTGAATCAAGTACATATTGTGACCTATAAACACTATGTATCATGCTTCTTTTCTACATTTTTTGGAAAAGAACAATTTCTCATTTTTGTTAGATATAATAAGCCACTTCCCTTTGGAAGTATACCACGTACCATTTGGAGCAGTTAGAGGCTGGAGATAAGTCCACCGCTTTGGGTGGGGGAAATTTTAGAGAAACATCTAGGGTTTCTTGAGAGAGAACCCATTCTTGGCTCTATTTCTGTTCTCTTTTCCTTTGCAAAGCTGTAAAAAGGAGGTTGCTGAAGCAATGAGCATTTTCGAAGATAGATCTCCATCTTTTGGTCAGAGATCCTTTTCTATTCTTCACTCCCATGATTTTATTTTTTATTTCTCTATAAGATCCTAGGATTTGAGGCCTCAAATATAATGATCTTAAAGGGAATGATTGGACTACCCATATAACCAAGGTGAAACTCCTTTTCTGATAGACCATCACTAATGAACTCCATAGTTAAGCATGCTCAACTTGGAGTAGTGCTAGGATTGGTGACCAATCGGGAAGTTGACCTTGCCTTGTGTGTGAATTAGGAAAAAGCATGTAGTTAAGGCTAGTGGTGGTATGTGGGTCCACTCGTCATTCTTGAAACTCTAATAGAGCCTAGGGCAGTGGGACCGGGTGTTACATCCTCTCTTTCTACTCGTGTTTCTTTCAATGACATATCAGTTATGCATGTAGTTTCTCACTATGAGTGAGTAAAATCCCTTTCTTAGACATGGGAGAGTATCTCCCATGTTATAACTCATATGATCCAAATTTCATATTTTAATATTGATTAATCTTCTATTTCAAAATGGATCATGGTGGTTATCTTCTAGTATACATGGTTGGCCACCATATTTACATGTTTTATGTCTTTTATTGTTTTTGGGAAGTTATATTAAGAAATAGTGAATACCCATTTTGACAACATGTCCTTGATCATGGGAATTCTTAGGATCATGTTGAGGGTTCTAGGTATTAGTCTGAAATCGTGTATATGCATGGGAATGCTATACGAGGTTAGGACTATATTTTATAATTGGGAAATGTAATAGATGATATCAACATACCCTATAAAGATTGAGAAATATGAGTGAGACTCATGATTTCTTATTGAGTTATGATGTGAAGTGATATCCCATATCAAAGATTCTCATGATCTGATCTTTAAAGGAAAAGACTCATGTGATTAAACTAAAGGAATCTACATAGTCCTTTCTTATTAAGAAAAACCCTAATTATGCTCTAATGTAGTGACAATTTTTCATTAATGGGATAATATTCATTTTTCTTATTTACCATTGATCAAACACAGAAGTTAGTCTCTTAAGACCAGAGAAATTGACCATGCACACACAATTTTCTTTTCAGATACAACCAACTTCTATAAACAATACTTCTTTTTATAACCACAACTCCAACTACAATAATTTGACTAAATCTTCCTTGTCGCATTTCATTGTGTCTTTTTGCAATCTCCTCGACGAACCCACACACATTACTTTCTTTTTCTATAATCCATGTAGTCACCAAGACAATGTCGATTGGGACACATTACAAAAGAACACATTTTCTCACTATCTTAAAGATAGTGTGTGATTATATAATGGATAAAAACACCCTCAAGGTACACTTAATCCTACTATTGGCCAAACTACAGGCATTTCATATATTGATCCTCCAAGTAATTCTTGATATTTTCTTTGATTAATTATTTATGTAATGTAGTGTTCCCTATGTATTACAAAATCTATTATCATATAACTAAGTTGCAAAAACATGAACAATAATGATGATAATCCATTCTAGTATTCTAAAGATGGACTACAGAAAGGCATGGTAACCTCACATTATTATGATGAAACTAAATAGAGACCTTTCCCCTGCTTATTACGTTCAAGGCCAAGTGGTACATATTATTGGAGTTGTTGCCCTTCACCCTAGGGTCAAGAGGTCAGTCAATATTAAAATACATTTACTTCATAATGTTTGATGTGAAGGTTATTTAGTCAACTTATACTATAGCATAATGGAAAATATTCCTTAAAATGTGCTATGTGTCAACTAAGACATTTGAAAATTAGTTATACCCCCATTATATGTTTTCCATTGAAATTAAATTATTCTAAAACTAAGATTTTACATTAATTGGTAGTGTACACCACTGTGATTCCATTGACATGTCCTATTTTTCTTGATTATAGATCCATCTAGAAGATTATGACTACCATATTAGCTAAAATAAGACATGATACAATAAATTGGAATTCCATAAGTTTTATTAAATTAAGTTGGGATGTAGACTTTGATCTTTAGAATAGGTTTCTTTCATAGGTAATGTAATCTCTCTTTGTATGTTGTCTTTGGGATTTTATGTAAAATAATTAGCTAATATATCAAATTAAAATTGTGTTGGTTCTTTGCATATGTTTGTGTGTATCGGAACCACTCACTGACAGTCACACTAAAATGTCATTAACATTGAATCCCTATATGGATCTTGCAATGGGATTGGGATTAGTGTGATAACCCCTAATAATCAATTTATATATTGTTGCTTTATTATATCACCTTTTTTGTGAATAGAGGGCCTTTAATATTACTAGTCCTCCAAACAAGTTGAACTCTATGGCTGCTCAATGTGGGTTTAATTTTTTTTCAAACAATATATTTTTTTAAATCATTCCCTCCATGAGATAGGTTGTAACCCTCATATCTTTGTTTAGGGTGAAAATCCTAGCCCTTGTAGTGGTAATTAATAATAAAAAATTTGTGAACTACAACAACTAGCTAATGTGGATTGTTTACACAAAGTGAGAATTTGGTAGAAAAAAACAATTAACTAGGAAAATAATAAGGAAACATTATATACAAATACACCATTATTTTATTGGAAGTTTCCTATAGGCCCCTAATGTAAAATATTTCTATTCTATTCAATAAGTTGATATATAATTTCCTAATAGCATATGTTATATGTATTATTTGGGCCACTCAGAGATGAAAACATTGAATCCCCTTAATATTATCTATTAAGGTATTTGGGTTTAGGATTTGTTGGAAAATTTGTTTTGTGATAGTTAGCATCATAGAGTAAAACACAAACTCTATTTCACTATGAAACTAAACATCAAATCTCTTATGAACCTAGGAAACCCTAAAATCTATGAAGGTGTTTAGGATAGGATACACATGAGCTTATGATATAATAACCTCCTTACCATCTAGCTATGGTTGCTGACATTCATCTGTGTTCTACTTGACACTAGTGGATCCAAAAAGGGATTGTAGTTTATCCCCCAAACAGTAGAGGGCCTTTTAGCATCTCATGTCTTCATTTTGGACTACCCTAAACCACCCATATAGAAGTGAGTATTGTGACTTCTCCATGTCTCAATATTGGGGTATCTTGATCTTTTGATTATCTCTATTTTTTATATCCTAACACGGGGAACAATTAAAATGTGAATTAATAAATAAAATGTGAATTAAAATGATGAAGTTACTATGATCTTATTTTTTACTAAAAATCTGTTATGAGAAATAAAGTTACTCTTCAAATTTTGGCTATACCTACATGACATATATCTTTGTGCACAAAAAATAATATGTTCTTTTAGTTCTAGTGTATCATTAAATAATGTATATATAATTTCCTTGTTTGTTTTGGATTCAACTCACCATACGCATGAGTTGAAACCTGACTTTAAAATCAATTAAAAAGCTAGAATTCAATGACATACAGTTCGAGCATCTCAATTGTGATCACAATTTGATCAATATGGTAATATATGTAACGTACTACATCAAGATGATGGTAATTCTGATTATCTTATATTTGTTTGAAACCTTTCTCAGTGAATGTCCAAAAACTATGAGTGATAATGGCCAGTTGGAAATTCTCTATAAAAGACTCAAGGAAATCCAAGTTTTCAAGCATATGATATGATATTCATTTGTGTGTTTCAGCATCAATTGATATTTTTGTATTTTTGTTAGTCAAAGATAATATTTTGGTAAGGAAATGATATCATACACATTAGAAAATGATTTTATTGATTATTAGGAAAATCTTTGAAGAGGTTTTTTAATATGTAAGATGAAGTAAATCTTCCATACTTTCCTTTTAATGCTTTCCTTCTTGGTCAAGATGAATTTTGAGTTACCTGAAAACCATGGTCAATTTATGAATGGGATTTTTTTTCTAATATTATTTTAGTTTAAATAATTGGATAATCAAATAGCAAGTTTAATAAATGTTTTAGCCTTCTATAATCATCAAACACATTTTACTTACCAAGAACAACATTCTTTTCATAACTTGGTCCACCACATGTTGTGTTGGAATGGTGTGTATCAAAGAAAAATGAAGTAATGTGTGTTGTCTATCAAGTAAACTAAATAGAAAATAATGAAATGAGATAATGAAATTTTGGTTAAATATTGTAGTATTTGTAATTGTTGATTAAAATAAATATTGTTTATATAATTTTGATTTGTCTAACACAAAAGGCTTGTACCTGCTAATTTTTTTTTATGACAAGAGACTATTTGTCAGCATTCGTCAGAGGCAAAATAAAAGAAGTAAATGAATACCATCATGCTTTCATACATATTATTATTAAAGAGTAAGTAACTGAGTTCGAGTGAGTTGCATGTGAAATCGAAGGTAATGGGCATATTTTAATGCTAGCCTCCTTCCATGGTTACTAAGTGGTAGTTCTTGTTATTTCTATTGTCTAACAATTCTATTGACTTCACATGTGATTTGGTGTGTGCCAATATTTACCTACTATGTTTCCCGATCAACAATGGGACTATCAATGTGATATCAAGTCAAATACTTGGAGTCTTCAGTCGAACTCTTTTTCTACCAAATTGGTACTTCAAATCACAACTCAACAGACTACTAGCCATTGCAATACTTGGACACAAGGTACCTCTCGGTCAAACTCTTTTTTGATAGAGTTCAAGGTTGGTCAAAATAAAGTTTAAACAACAAGAAGTCTATAGACTTTTTAGTTAGTGCACATTTAGTCATTTTGAGCCCACTAACTATTTTATAATGACTTGTTTCCCACTAAATTTATCTAATAGCTATATTAGATATTCCTATGTGTTTCTATTTATAGAAGTGTAATGAATGTATATTCATCTTAATTTTAGTCACATTTTTTGTCTAGATAGAACTTAGATCTCTCAATTAACCATTCACTTTACCTCTATTTGTTTTTCCTAGTTTTATGTAAATACATAAGGTTTTAATCAAATCCATTGGTTTTATTGGAACGGTTAAGCATCAGAACATGTCTTTTGACGATTTGGACTTGATTAACCCCTTTTTCAACCTATATTTCTATTGACCTAAGCTCCTATTAGTGACAGCCCAAAGTCTTGCCCATAACCCCTCTCCCCCACCAGCCGGGGGGGGGGGGGTTGTTCCTAGTCGGAATGATTGTCATACCCCATCAACTATTTGATGTTGATCGACATGACATGTGCCCATTAAGGACTGATAGATTCCAATAGTGATGGGTAAACAATAGATGAAGAAGGCGCTCTAAGAGTCTATTATTCCATCAACCAATGATGATCCTACAAAACTTCCCTCAACGAAGACCCAAATCCTGATGGGAATCATGCCTGACAAGCCAGCAGGACCAAGCCCAAAGGGAATCTAGATCAACCAGTCAACCAATGACTTGTTTCCCAATGATAGTCTCCAAATCAGAGTATTTTCTGACAAACATATGTTGCCTGACGACTAAGTAAGCCTCATCTAACCAATGAAGCATCAACACTTATTCGACAACCCATTTCCTGATGAGTGGGAAATAAAGACCAGTGACTTCCCTATGTTCAATCGACTGATAAGAGAACTGCTACCAATTCTCATCTATTGATGGATTCTCGACCCCCATTGACTAATGGGGTCCCTACACTTCACACAACCACAACCTATAAATAATTGTAACCCTCCTCCATTGGGGGTCTCTTCCACTCCAAGGCACCTCTGAGATGCTTCTATGACGAACCATAAACCGAATGATAGTCGTCAAACCTCTTCCACTGGGAACCCCTATGGTGTTCTTGCATTACCCCTACTCTACTAAAGTCCATTATCTAGCCACAAAAGTGGTTAGATCATGGATGTCACCTCCATCCATATAGTTTTTATTTCTTCCCTGAAGATCCAGAGTCCCAATAGAGAAGGATTGAGGAAGAAGGAGATCATATTAATCATGCCTTCAGTCATTTCCCCCTCCTTTGACTAGAAAAGTCCATCCCCTTTGGTTCACACTAACACACATCTACCCTTTGGTTCACACAGACACACATCTCCCCTTTGGTTGAAGATGATGGACAATCTTCTTTTCTCTCTTCTTTGTTCAGATCTCATCATGAAGTCAGAGTAGTCCATTTTGATGGGGTGCGGGGATAAGCCCAATACCCACACTTGCATTGTCATTTTTTATGTTCTACGGATTGATTTTAAATAACTCTTCCAATTCAATTTCAATTGTTTGATTGCATGTTTCATGGCTTGATATACCACTTTCATGATCTATTATAATCCTATGTTGAGATAACTTCAATGATTAGAATCTAGAATATTATTTAACTTGGTTGACGCCCAGATGAGAACTTCTTACTGGACATCTCCATACTTGTAGGTGCATGATCTATGGTTAGTGAGATATCACACTCACAATCATATACATGATCATTCCACATCTAATGGGACAAACCTTCCTTCTTCTCCAATTCAATATTTCCATCCAGCCTAGATTAGTCATGGATGTGTTTGTGTGTGTAGTTGTGGTGAAACCTAATTCCACCTCATTCCCCTACATCATGAATCTAGACACTTCTTTAATCCCACACTATGTCTTTTCCTTGCAATTAGTTAACTTAAATTAAATTAACTCTTAGTTCAAAATATTAGTATTAGATGAACTATAAAGAACTAGCAAGATTCTCAAAAAGGTTGTCCCTTGGGATTTGATCATTAACTATATGGTGATAAAACTCGTCCTCTTATAGGTGTTATTATGGCACGTTGTTATGGTAAAATCTTAGGGATTTCAACTCCAGATGAATTTGTTAGTGCAATAAAAGCTACATAAGGTTGGTAGGGACAAAAAAAATTGTTGAGTTAATTCTAGTTCTATTAAGATCAATTAAATGTTTACTTTCATCATTCATAATTTTGCACATTTACTTGAATTTGGTCACTCTACATTCATCTAACTTGTGAAAGTTCTTTTTGTTGTAGGTACCCCAAACAAGGACATGAGACACTCCCAAAACATCAGCCTTTCATTGATATTTGACCCTGATATAGAATGAAACTTTCACACTCAGAGTAGATAGAACTAAATAAGAATGGTCAAAGAGAAAGGCACACAAAGGGATAAACATGCCATTATAGCACAAAGAGAGAGGCTTACACAAGAAGCCCGCGAAGCATTCAAGGTAAAATATGTGCATCAATTGTTGCAAAAGAAGTTGAGTGACAGAAGGAGTTGAGGGAGTTCTCAATCCCTAAGGCTATTTGTGGCAAAACATCCCATTATCACACAGATAGCGAGGTATTACGCGAAAATGTGCGGAAAACACCATAACCACAGTTTACCAAAAACACGGGTTAATTAAAAACGATTGCAGAAAGCGAAAAAACTGAGAAACTATTACATTCAAGTCCTCGTCCTGCAGAAAACATGTTATATAAACCTTTAAAAGGCTTGATACATGTCCACAGCTTAGGAGATCAGCTGTCCTGTCATCACATGAGTTCATCACCTGTTATATATACATAACGGCCCACATCCGGCCAGCAATGAGATATACAAACCATCAACAGCTATACATCGTGAATCAATGACAAAACACTCCCAGGGACCTGAGAGTACAGGGATGAATCTAAGACTCTACTACTAAACGACCAACACAACAGTATGTCCAACTCTTGCCTTCTACTACTCGTCTTGCTGCTCGGCCGCAACTCTGCGACCACCACCACGTCTAGCTTGAACACCTGAAAACCAACAGGGTGAGACAAGTGAACATTGTCCCAGTGAGAAACATAACTCCCCGCCAAAACTATAAAAACGAAGGAAGATAAAGCAACAACAGTAGATAAACAGTAAAACGTAGAATAATAACAATATATATAGCAAATCTATTCGTACCATCAAGCTTACCAAGTTGTACGGAAGGCATATCACCAATTATCTCTTTATGGAACATGATTGACAAGATGAGATTTATAAGATCTTATCGCATATCATAAGGAACGTATAAGTAACTGCATGTATAACAAGATTAACTACATAAGCAAGGCCTCAACCAATGTTCCGTGTTTTGCCTTAAGAAATACATACTATCCGGCTGGATTACGTATTATTATGCCCTGAGGAAGTGAGCCGTACCGCTCAAGTCCAACCTTCGGTTGCGAAACCCAAAGCTGATGCCATACAAGGTCAATGGGAGAGCCGGACTCCATGACCTCCCACCTTGTAGTCAGTGTACAAGTACAACATAAGCAGGACCGTAGTCTCGTGCTTAAGTGGCCTCAGCCACAGGGTCACTCCCGTAGGGTACCCTCTGCCTAGCCCACCTTGGTATAGGTCTCGGCGCTAGTATATCTGAGCCACATGCATGTTCACCGTGCTCTGAGCCATGAATGCATTCATGCTCCCATATCACATATCCTGAGCCATGGGCATGATCACCATGCTCTATACATATCCTGAGTCTGCAACCGCAGCTGCACTCAAATCCTCACTATTTTAGGCTAGGAGAAACCTCGCATATTCAATAATATGCGCTCCGGCTTAACCCATAGGAGAACCCGTTTCACCATCACCAACTCCTGACGATGATGGATCTATGGCCAGGGCAAACTACAGAATATGTTCCACTATAATTAGTTAGTATCTTTTAAGTGGATTGCAAGATTCATCTAAGGTTGTATAACATGCAAACTACAACAAGAATAAATAACATGAAACACAATATCATTCTTTTACTGTAATCAACATCATCCTGATCCATCACAAGGATCCAACATTACATGTTACCACTTGGCCTCTTGCCAATCATCCAGATCCATCACAAGGATCATCACATTGTCATGGGATCTCAATCCCTCATCACATAGTGTCATTGCCTCTCAAGGCATCCTCATCAACGTAGGTATTTTAGCCACACTTAGGTCCTCAAACCAAAACACATCATGCATATTATTTTATCATCAAGAGTAACCATCACAACAATGTTACTCAACATATATACCTCATAGCCCTTTTTCCTGGCTATGCATATGTACCTGCATGGTTAGTATGCACAATCATCATGGATTATCAGAAGAGTTATATTATCAACATAGGGCAACAATGATGATTATATATGTTATCATTCATGCTTCAACCTGTGACCATAGACATATGTCATATCATCATGCAAAGCTTCTTACATGCTTGCCATTTACTCAGCATTATACATATAATCAACATGACCATAAAAACAAGTACTATCATGGCAAGATACTTAGATGTAAGCTACTATCACTATTACCATCAAGCATGGTTACTATCAAAAACCAACATGATTCATGAACAAGAGCTAGTGCATAGATTTTCATGAGAGACAAGACCCTTACTAGAAGCATCTACTACCCTCACTAAAAGTAATATCGGGCAAGGTACTCACCCTATCGCCCAACTCTAAACGTATAACAGAAAACAGACCAGCGCATGATGACCAAACCCTAGGTAGTTGGGCAGCATGAGTCATGCAACCACCAGCATCGGGCAACGTCGCATCAGGCTTATCGTGCACCCAAGAGTGTTGTGCAACGCGTGCCGTGCATGGTGTAACAAGCAACACTTTGTCCTGCAACGCTCTGTCGGGCATCATGGTGTCGAGCAACACAACATCGCGCTCAGCTAACCAACCTAAACCTATCGGCCGACACACAGGGCCAGGATTAACGCGACGCCCGTCACAACATCACAGAGTTAGCTAACAACTCTACACCTCAAGCCATCGACACCAAGCCATTTTCACATGTATCGGGCAGGTTACTCTTCAAGGTGGAATTGCCCGACACACGCAAGGCAAAGACCAAGGGTGACGCCTACCACAGAACCAGATGTAACACACAACACCCCAAAGAACAAGGACCTGGGTGTATCGCCCAACACAGCCACTCTACATGACAACCAAGGCTCTAGGCCAAAGAAGGATGTCGGGCAGCAACACCACCAACATCATATCGGGCAAGACACCACCCGACAGGGTCACCACCAACCTCAAGCATAAGAGCACCAAAACCCTAATGGATCAAGAAGATGACTCACCTCTCAACTATCATGAGAGAGAGGAGTCTTGCCAAGCTTCTTAACACCAATCGGGCAGCACAAAGACCATCCCTAACAAAGGTCTACAACCACCACGAAGCTCACCCTTCAAGTCCATGGTGAGAGGAGGGTGTTGCTTAAGAAACTAGAACACAAGCTCACTTCTCAACTTAATCGAGAGAGGGGTATTGCCCATATTACTAGAACTCAAGCTCAATCCTCTATACCAAGGAGAGAAAGGAGTGTTGCTCACCAAGAACCCTAGAACACATCGTTCGGCCAACAAGAACAACTTAAGCAAGAAACTAAACTAGAAACATGCATAGCCGATATGATCATAAGCAACATAAAAGAACATGAAAGGAAGTAGTATAGTTAGGGTTAGGAGTTATGTAACCCGCCTTAAGCAAGCTACAAGCTCCTAGCACCAAGCTCCAAGTACCACCAAGGAAGAAGGAGACTCCAAGGCAAGGATCGGCCACCAAGCTAGCAAGAAGAAGAGGGGATATCGTGCACCAAGGGGAAGGAAGACTAAGGAACCAAAGGGATCCTTCGCAAGAGAAAGGAAGCACATATATAGAAGAGGGTGGAGGAGAAACCAAGGTAGAGCAAAGCAAGGTGTTTCCCACCTAGGGACACTTGTCCATGAGCAAAACCACCACTCTAGCATGTCTTAAACACATGTCCAAGGCCATTGCCACATGCAAGCATCAAGCACCAAGTGTCCACTAGTGGTGACACAAACGAGGTCAAAGAGAGTCAAAGGTCCATGGGAGACACACCACCACTCCTCCAGGCCAACATACTCCCACACTGGGTGACACACCACCCTAGTCGACACACCCAGGCTGACACATGCACTCCTGGATGACACAAGGGTCCAACAAGATAAAGGCAAGGCCCAACAAAGCCCAACAAGCTCAACCAAGACCAAAGGGACTAAAGCAACGAGCCCAAACCTTCCTCTCAACACCAGAGGATGCAAGGAGAGGGAGGAACACCTCACAAGGTGGAAAACTTGCCCACAAACCCTAAACTTGGGTATATTGCAAGTAGCACCTCCAGCTCTCAACCAAGAACCCACAAACCCTTAATCACCAACAAAGGTGATTAGCAAGCAACTAAGCATCAGGGTTAAGCAAAGAAAATAGGATAAACCCTAAACGGAGGCCAGGGTCCTTACAAACTAACCCTCTACAAAGGGATTTCGTCCCCGAAATCCGAAGGGAAAAGCGAGGGATACTTCTTCCTCAACTCTTCCTCCAGCTCCCACGTGGCTTCCTCAATGCCACGATGATGCCAAAGAACCTTTACAAGAACCAGGTTCTTCCTCTTCAGCTTCTTAACTCTTCTGTCAAGGATCATCACAGGACCTTCCTCATAGGTCACATCTTCATCAAGCTCAACTTAGACTGGCTGTATCACTGTTCCTGTATCCGGATGACTTTTCTTCAGCATACTGACATGGAACATTGGATGTAACCTGTGCAACTCTGGCAGCAGCTCTAACTCATACGCTACCTTGCCAACTCGTGCTATGACCAGGTATGGCCCCATATATCTGGGTGCGAGCTTACCCTTCCAGCCAAACCTTAGCACACCTTTCCAGGGTGAGACTTTAAGATACACTTTGTCTCCGGCCTGGAATTCCAAAGGTCGTCGGCGATTGTCTGCATATGACTTTTTCCTGTCCTGTGCCGCTTTCAACTGTTGTTGTATCACTCTAATCTTCTCTGTTGTCTTCTGTACTAACTCAGGACCCAAAAGCTGATATTCACCAGACTCATACCAACATAACGGAGATCTGCACTTCCTGCCATATAAGGCCTCATAAGGAGCCATGTCAATGCTCCACTGATAACTATTGTTGTAGGCAAACTCTATCAAACTGAGATGTATGTCCCAACTACCTAGGAACTGTAAAACACAAGCCCAAAGGAGATCCTCCAAAGTCTGAATAGTTCTCTCAGATTGTCCATCTGTCTGCGGGTGGAAAGTGGTACTGAACCTCAACTGCGTTCCCAACGCTTTATGCAATTGCTCCCAGAAATGACTTGTAAACTGCGGACCTCTATCGGAAACTATCGTTACTGGCACACCTTGCAACCGCACTATCTCATCCACATATAATTGAGCAAGCTTCTCGGCTGTGTACGTTATCTTTGCTGGTAAGAAATGGGCAGACTTCGTCAATCTGTCCACTATCACCCAAATGAAATCATGATTCCTAGTTGTCCTGGGCAGACCAACTACGAAATCCATAGTTATGTGATCCCATTTCCACTGCGGTATCGGCAGGGGTTGTAATGTACCTGCCGACTTCTGATGCTCAGCCTTAACTTGCTGACATACCGCGCATCTAGCCACAAACTCAGCTACATCTTTCTTCAAACCGGGCCACCAATATAAGTCCTTCAGACTATGATACATCTTGGTGACTCATGGATGCATAGCATACATCGATGTGTGCACTTCTTCGAGCACTAGCTTCCTCAGATCATCAGCATTGGGAACCACCATCCTATCATGATAGCAAACTAGTCCATCCTCGGACTCATGGAACCCATCATGCTTTTTGCTGCCAAACTCTGATCTGATCAACTGAACAATATCATCTGCATGTTTTGCATTTTTGATCTACTGTCTCAGCGTATGCTTGACTTGCATCTATGCTAAAAGTCCAGCCAACAAGGAAACTTCCATCTGCACATTAATATGTCGCAAGGAAACAAGCATATCTCGTCTATGGCATACTAGGGAACTCAACTATGCCTTCTTTGTAGAAAGAGAAGAAGACTTTCGGCTAAGTGCATCAGCTACCACATTTGCCTTACCAGGATGATACTCGATGGTGCAGTCATAATCATTGATTAACTCCATCCATCGACGCTGTCGCATGTTTAACTCATTATGTGAGAAGATGTACTTTAGATTCTTATGATCTGTAAAGATCTGACACACTTCCCCGAAAAGATAGTGTCTCCAAATCTTTAATGCATGAACCACTACTGCCAACTCCAAATCATGAGTCAGATAGTTCTCCTCGTGTTTCTTAAGTTGTCGCGAAGCAAAAGAAACCACATGCTCTTCCTGCATCAGCACACAACCTAAACCTTTGTTGGAAGCATCGCAGAAAACAACATAGCCCTTTCCAGGCTCTGGCAGTACTAACACTGGCGCACTAGTCAGCTTCTCCTTCAAATTTTGGAAAGCTTGTTGACAACGGTCAGTCCAGACAAAAGGTACATCCTTTCTAGTCAGCTTCATCATTGGCAATGCAATCGTACTAAAGTCTTTGATAAACCTCCGATAGTATCCCACTAAACCCAGGAAACTATGAACTTCCGTCGGCGTCTTCGGCTGTTCCCATTCTGCAACGGACTCCACCTTCCTTGGGTCCACTTTGACTCCTTCTGCAAATATCACATGACCCAAGAAAGTCACTTCTTCCAGCCAAAACTCACACTTACTGAACTTGGCGTACAACTGATGTTGGCGAAGAAGAGTGAACGCTAGTTGAAGATGTCACTCATGCTCTTGCCCATCCCGACTATAGATCAAGATGTCATCTATAAAGACTACAACAAACTGATCTAAGAACGGATAGAACACTCTGTTCATCAAATCCATGAAAGTAGCAAGCGCATTGGTTAGCCCAAACGTCATAACCACAAACTCGAAGTGACCATACCTCATCCTAAAAGCTGACTTTGGTATGTCATCCGCCTTAATCCTCAACTGGTGATATATGGACCGTAGATCGATCTTTGAAAACACTATAGCACCACGCAACTGATCGAACAGATCATCTATCCTCAGAAATGGGTACTTGTTCTTGATCGTGACTTTGTTCAGCTGTCGATAGTCTATACATAACCGCATCGATCCGTCCTTCTTCTTAACAAACAACACTGGAGCACCCCAAGGCGACGTACTCGGTCAGATGAAACATTTATCCAACAACTCTTACAACTGCTTTTTAAGCTCCACCATCTCTACTAGAGCCATCCTATACAGTGTTTGTGCAACTGGCTGCGTTCCTGGAACCAGATTGATCTCGAAATCAATCTCTCGGGGTGGAGGAACACCAGGGAACTCATCAGGAAACACATTTGCAAACTCTCGGACAACCGACACCTCTTCAAGGCTAGGACCTTTCTCCTTGATATCCACAACAGTATCCACCACATGAGCTAAGAACGCCTCACATCCTTGTCGTAACAACTTCTCTGCCACCATAGCTGATACCAGACACATCGGAAGAAACTTCCTATCTCCTTGGAAGATCCACTTCTTACCTCCATCATCAAACATAGCTTGATTGGAATCACAGTCCAAAACAACCTTATACTTCTCTAAGGTATCCATCCCAAGGATCACATCGAAACCATGCATATCAAGTGGTATAAGATCAACTTGTATGCGGTGTCCCAAAAAAGATAAGACACAAGATGGACACTCTTCTCGAAGCATTGAGGAACCATCAAGAGGGGTTTATAACAACAAGCTATCCTTCTTACAACTAACAGGTAAACGACAGTTTTCAAGCATACTATAGGAGATAAAAGAATTTGTAGCACCCAGATCAACCAGAACAGATATAAAGCAAGAAGAAGACATATCAGAATGAAATAACTCCATCTGACTTGCCACCACTCGCGGGTTGACTATCGCCTCCGGCTGACTCATAGCATAGAATCGAGTCGTTGCTTGCTGTCCACGTCCTCTGCTTCCTTGAGAAGACGATCCCGCTTGCGACACTTGACCAAGTCCTCGCCCTCTGCTACTACTGGGCTTCTATCTATCTAATCCTTGTTGATTCTGTCTTGGCTGCTGCGTCACTTCAACATCTCTATTTGGGCAATGTAACTTGAGATGTCCAGTCTGACCACAGAGATAGCATGCCCTATCTTCAAACCATGGCCTAGATGGCCCTGTCACTGCCACTGAAGCTGTACTATGTGCCTTAGACGGCGAAGAAACGTAACCTATTCCCTTACTCGGAGACCACTGCGACGGTACACTGGAACCTCACATCCCAAAAGGTGTTGAAAACCTTGGCTTCTTGAAGCCACCAGACCTCTGTCCCTGAAACTGAGCATGCCTCTTCTTAGACATGGATTCTCTTTTGTCCCAAACAGAACGTTCGATCCTCCGGACAGATTCCACAAACGTAGCAAACCGCTCACGGTTCTCCAACGCAGAAACATGTGTTGTCAACTCAGCACTCAGACCCTTCTCAAAACGTCTGACCCGCTCCTCATCTGTTGCTGCCATGTGAGGACAAAACCAAAACAAATCCATGAACTTAGCCTCATACTTGGTGATGTTCATCATTCCTTGGCGCAAGCGCTCGAATTGACTAATCTTCTCATCCAGATACGTCTTCGGAAAGTATTTGCTGACGAACTCGCGCTGAAAAACCTCCCAACCGATCACCTCACCAGGAGCTTCTCCTCCTCGATGGTCCACCAGTGACCAGCACTACCCTTCATAAGTTAGACAGCGTGCTTTACTTTGTCTACTTTGGCGATGTCAAGGATCCGGAAAGCCTTCTCAAGACATGTCAGCCACAGATCTGCATCCACTGGATCATCCGTTCCAGCATAATCCGAAGCTCCGACTCGGCGAAGCCGCTCAAAGGTCTTCCCAATACCCGATGTTTCACCATGGGGAGCCTGTGCTCTCGGCGGAGGCACTGGCAATTTTTCTACCATGAGATTCATCATAACCATCATTTGCCCCATAAGCTATTGATAGGCAGGGTGTTCAAGAATGGCTGGGTCAGGTTGGGGGACCTCAGGCACCCGATCTCCATGTGCCTGCCCTTCAGCTCCATCAGCTGATGCAACATCGCTATTCTCAGCAGCATGTTTTTCATGGTTTCCAGACATCTTGACTTTTCTTCCGCTGAGGGCAGAAGCCGATCGTAAGAAAATCTGGAAAACTCACAAGAACAGACACAACCTAGTCCTAAATCCCTGCAGACTCAACGAACCTAGCACTCTGATACCAAAACTTGTGGCAACACATCCCACTATCACACAGATAGCGAGGTGTTACGTGAAAATGTGCGGAAAACACCATAACCATAGTTTACCAAAAACACGGGTTAATTAAAACTGATTGCAGAAAGCGGAAAAACTGAGAAACTATTACATTCAAGTCCTCGTCCTGAAGAAAGCATGTTATATAAACCTTTACAAGGCTTGATACGTGTCCAAAGCTTAGGAGATCATCTGTCCTGTCATCACATGAGTTCATCACCTGTTATATATACATATCGTCCCACATCCGGCCAGCAACAGGATATACAAACCATCAACATCTATACATCGTGAAACAATGACAAAACGCTCCCAAGGATCTGAGAGTACAGGGATGACTCTAAGACTCTACTACAAAACGACCAACACAGCAGTATGTCCAACTCTTGCCTTCTACTACTCGTCTTACTGCTCGGTCGCAACTCCGCGACCACCACCACGTCTAGCTTGAACACCTGAAAACCAACAGGGTGAGACAATTGAACATTATCCCAGTGAGAAACATAACTCCCCGCCAAAACTATAAAACCGAAGGAAGATAAAGCAATAGCAGTAGATAAATAGTAAAACGTAGAATAATAACAATATATATAACAAAGCTATTCATACCATCAAGCTTACCAGACTATACGGAAGGTATATCACCAATTAACTCTTTATGGAACATGATTGACAAGATGAGATTTATAAGATCTTATCGCATATCATAAGGAACATATAAGTAACTACATGTATAACAAGATTAACTGCACAAGCAAGGCCTCAACCAATGTTCCGTGTTTTGCCTTAAGCAATACATACTATTCGGCTGCATTATGTATTATTATGCCCTGAGGAAGTGAGCCATACCGCTCAAGTCCAACCTTCAGTTGCGAAACCCAAAGCCGGTGCCATACAAGGTCAATGGGAGAGCCAGACTCCACGACCTCCCACCTCGTAGTTAGTGTACGAGTACAACACAAGAAGGACCTCAGTCTCATGCTTAAGTGACCTCAGCCACAGGGTCAGCTCCTGCAGGCTACCCTCTTCCTAGCCCGCCTTGGTACAGGTCTCGGCGCTAGTATATCTGAGCCATGGGTCTATTCACCGTGCTCTGAGCAATGAACGCATTCATGCTCCCATATCACATATCCTGAGCCATGGGCATGTTCACCATGCTCTATACATATCCTGAGTCTGCAACCGCAGCTGCATTCGAATCCTCACTCTCTTAGGCTAGGAGAAACCTCACATATTCAACAATATGCGCTCCGGCTTAACCCGTAGGAGAACCCGTTTCACCATCACCAACTCCTGACGATGATGGATCTATGGCCAGGGCAAACTACAGGTAATGTTCCACTATAATTAGTTAGTATCTTTTAAGTGGATTGCAAGATTCAACCAAGGTTGTATAACATGCAAACTACAACAAGAATAAATAACATGAAACACAATATCATGCTTTTACTGTAATCAACATCATCCTGATCCATTACAAGGATCCAACATAACATGTTACCACTTGGCCTCTTGCCAATCATCCAGATCCATCACAAGGATCATCACATTGTCATGGGATCTCAATCCCTCATCACATAGTGTCGTTGCCTCTCAAGGCATCCTCATCAACGTAGGTATTTTAGCCAAACTTAGGTCCTCAAACCAAAACACATCATGTATATTATTTTATCATCAAGAGTAACCATCACAGCAGTGTTACTCAACATATATACCTCATAGCCCTTTTTCCTGGCTATGCATCTGTACCTACATGGTTAGTATGCACAATCATCATGGATTATCAAAAGAGTTATATTATCAATATAGGGCAACAGTGATGATTATATATGTTATCATTCATGCTTCAACTTGTGACCATAGACATAGGTCATATCATCATGCAAAGCTTCTTACATGCTTGCCATTTACTCATCATTATACATATAATCAACATGACCATAAACACAGGTACTATCATGGCAAGATACTTAGATGTAAGCTACTATCACTATTACCATCAAGCATGGTTACTATCAAAAACCAACGTGATTCATGAACAAGAGCTAGTGCATAGATTTTCATGAGAGACAAGACCCTTACTAGAAGCGTCTACTACCCTCACTAAAAGTAATATCGGGCAAGGTACTCACCCTATCGCCCAACTCTAAGCGTATAATAGAAAACAGACCAGCGCATGACGACCAAACCCTAGGGTGTCGGGCAGCATGAGTCGTGCAACCACTAGCATCGGGCAACGGCGCGTCAGGCTTATTGTGCACCCAAGAGTGTTGTACAACACGTGCTGTGCATTGTGTAACGGGCAACACTCTGTCGTGCAACGCTCTGTCAGGCATCATGGTGTTGGGCAACACAACGTCACGCTCAACTAACCAACCTGATCCTATCGGCTGACACACAGGGCCAAGATTAACGTGACGCCCGTCACAACATCACAGAGTTATCTAACAACTCTACACCTCAAGCCATCGACACCAAGCCATTTACACATGTATCGGGCAGGTTACTCTTCAAGGTGGAATTTCCCGACACACGCAAGGCAAAGACCAAGGGTGACGCCTACCTCCGAACCAGATGTAACACACAACGCCCCAAAGATCAAATACCTGGGTGTATCGCCCAACACATCCACTCTACATGACAACCAAGGCTCTAGGCCAAAGAAGGATGTCGGGCAGCAACACCACCAACATCATATTGGGCAAGACACCACCCGACAGGGTCACCACCAACCTCAAGCACAAGAGAACCAAAACCCTAATGGATCAAGAAGATGACTCACCTCTCAACTATCAATAGAGAGAGGAGTCTTTCCAAGCTTCTTAACACCAATCGAGCAGCACAAAGACCATCCCTAACAAATGTCTACCACCACGAAGCTCACCCTTCAAGTCCATGGTGAGAGGAGGGTGTTGCTTAAGCAACTAGAACACAAGCTCACCTCTCAACTTAATCGAGAGAGGGGTATTGCCCATATTACTAGAACTCAAGCTCACTCCTCTAGACCAAGGAGAGAAAGGAGTGTTGCTCACCAAGAACCCTAGAACACATCGTTCGGCCAATAAGAACAACTTAAGCAAGAAACTAAACTAGCAACATGCATAGCCAATATGATAATAAGCAACATAAAAGAACATGAAAGGAGGTAGTATAGTTAGGGTTAGGAGTTATGTAACCCTCCTTAAGCAAGCTCCAAGCTCCTAGCACCAAGCTCCAAGCACCACCAAGGAAGAAGGAGACTCCAAGGCAAGGATCGGCCACCAAGCTAGCAAGAAGAAGAGGGGATATTGTGCACCAAGGGGAAGGAAGGCTAAGGAACTAAAGGGATCCTTAGCAAGAGAAAGGAAGCACATATATAGAAGAGGGTGGAGGAGAAACCAAGGTAGAGCAAAGCAAGGTGTTGCCCACCTAGGGACACTTGTCCATGAGCAAAACCACCACTCTAGCATGTCTTAAACACATGTCCAAGGCCATTGCCACATGCAAGCATCAAGTACCAAGTGTCCAGTAGTGGTGACACAAATGAGGTCAAAGAGAGTCAAAGGTCCATGGGCGACACACCACCACTCCTCCAAGCCAACACACTCCCACACTAGGCGACACACCACCCTGGGCGACACACCCAGGCCGACACAAGCACTCTTGGTCGACACAAGGGTCCAACAAGATAAAGGCAAGGCTTAACAAAGCCCAACAAGCTCAACCAAGCCCAAAGGGACTCAAGCAACGAGGCCAAACCTTCCTCTCAACACCAGAGGATGCAAGGAGAGGGAGGAACACCTCACAAGGTGGCAAACTTGCCCACAAACCCTAAACTTGGGTATATTGCAAGTAGCACCTCCAGCTCTCAACCAAGCACCAACAAACCCTTAATCACCATCAAAGGTGATTAGCATGCAACTAAGCATCAGGGTTAAGCAAAGCAAACAGGATAAACCCTAAACAGAGGTCAGGGTCCTTACACTATTTATGTTCAACTTCAAAAACAACCACCTCCTATAGATGCCCCTAACTTTGAAATTAGGATGCATTTGATCATACTTGTAACACCCCTGACCTGGGTTATACTTTAACCCTAGGTGTTTTGATTAAGAAAGATGATTAAATGCTTAATATTATCTTGTGAAAGGTAATTAGGGTTCAAGAGGAACTTATATTGCAATTCTAGTCCTTTTTTAACATTGTTGAAATCAATATTTTGCCTGTTTTGGACTAAAGTGCAAATTACCCAAGTTGAGGGGTTTAAGTGCAAATTGTGCATGATAATATGTTCCTCATGTGTTGAATCATCATGAGAGTAAAGATGATGCTGAGGTATGGCTTATGGAAGCCTGAATACCAAGAAAGATCTGATAAAACAATGTATGTGCATGAAAACCTAGTTTTGGTGTAATGTGCAATTTACCCAAAACCTAGGGTTCAATATGCAAATTACCACTTCAATAAGGTCCTTAATGTTCCTTGGCATCATGTAGAGAAAATAAAATGAGAGGGGTGCCTCATTTGAATTAAGTTGGAGGAGAGAGAATCTTGATATTAAAATAATCAAGATTTAATCATAAGTGAAACCCTAATTCAAATTAGGGAAAAAATGAATGTATTAATTAAAGGGCCTTCAACCAAAATGTTATTGGTTGATTTTGAATAAGGATGGACGTTCTTTTTCCAAGATAAGGAACGAAAATATCCTAAGAAGGTGAAATTCCACTCACCATTATTATAAGGAAAAGAAAACCCACTCACATATGGATATTAATATAATAAGCATTAAGGTGCTTAATTTGATTTTCTTTAAATGATGGATAATGAAGAGGAATAAGAGGCAATGAAGATAGCCTCGTCCTTAAGGATTTTGAGGTGAATTTGAGGGGGAAGAGGAGGCCATATTTTTGGAATTTAATGCATTTTAATAATGCATTTTCTCTCTCATCAATTTTCTTATAAAAGTACCTTTACCAAGCCAAAACAAAGGCTATTTCGGATTATTTTCTTTACCCTTGCTTGGAAAACGACTAAGGAGCTGTGGAGGAGCAGGAGGACGACCCCAACCTGTTGGTAAGGTCATTGACCTTCGTTCTCCTTGATTCCATGGTGGAAATAAAAAATAAATCATTGATTTCTTCTTATTTGGATCTCCTCTTCAACCCTAGCCAACTTTTTCATCCAAAAGCTTGAGGACGAGCTTAGGGGGAGTTGCTAGAGCTTCATCCACCATTAATGGCGTGAGCTTGAAGCTTTGGAGCTCAATTGGAGGCGGGTTTTATAACTCAAACCCTTAATCATTGCTATTGCATCAATCAATTATGCTTTGTTGATTGTTTTCTTCAATTTGATACATACTTGTTTCCTTGCTGCAATTTCCATCAAGAACGGTTTCTGTTCTTGGTTTTTCGAAGGAAGGGTATGATGACATCATCCTAGATGCTTATCCAAAGAAAAGTACCAAGCCAAATGGTCTTGATATCTATTCCAAATCGTTTTAAATTTATTGGCTATGCGGTTTCAGCAAACCGTTTTAGGGAAAACGGTTTCAAGACCGTTTGATATGGTTGAACAAGCGTTGACCGTTTGGGAATCTTGTTCCTAATTATGTAGGCTAATGACCCTCCAAATTTTAGGGGTTAACTCCAAAGGAATCGTTAGTTGAAGTCCAATCAATTAGATAACTCGAATTGAATTAAATGTTGATTTTCAACCTGATCAACTTGACCTGTTTGAGAAAACGGTTTCAAGACCGTTTGAGTGTGTTGACCAAGCATTTACCGTTTGGGATTCCTGTTTATAATGATGTTGGTTAATGACCCTCCAAATTTGAGGGATTAACTCCCAAGGAATCGAGAGTTGAAGCCTAATCAATTAGGGAAACCTAATTGAATTAAGTGCTGATTTTCAATGTGATTTAATTGACCTTTTTGAGTAAACGGTCTCAAGACCATTTGAATGCATTGACCAAGGGTTGAATGTTTGGGATTACTGTTCCTAATGATGTGGTCTAATGACTCACCAAATTTGAGGGATTAAATACCAAGTAATCGTGAGTTGAAGGCTATTCAATTAAGCAAACCCTAATTGTTTATGGAAGCAATAACTCAGTATACTATGTCAAACATAGTTGTTTGTATTTGATCAGATGGTTGATGTAACCAAATCAAGTTGAGAGAATGATAGAAATGAATTCATACATGAGTATGATTCATATGGTGATTTAGGGTAGGATCCTTAGTAAAGAGATCAAGAAACCCTAATTGAGAAGGTTAACGAACCCTAACCCTGATTTAGGGAAATTCTGAGTAAAACCCTAATCTAGGGTAATAGTGTAACCCTAATTAAGGGTAATAGTGTAACCCTAATTAAGGGTAATGACTTGGGTAACTCTAATTTAAGGTAATGAAATACCAAACTTTAATTGGAGGAATAATGAATCCCTAATTTATGCGTAATTGAATGAAACCCTAATTGGGATGATTAGTGAAACCCTAATTGAGGGTGATTCCCTGAGAAACTCTAATTGAGGATGATTCCATGTGAAACCCTAATTGAGGGCGATGTCATATGAAACCTTAAACCTAACACAGAGTAAATCTATGTAAAACCCTAAATTTGGGCTATAGTGCATGGAATTCTAATCATGGGCAATATGATGATAAATCATAACCCTAATGTCTGGGTAATGATATGAGTAAACCTTAATGATGAAATAATGAGTAATACCCTATAATGATGAAATATCTCAAGTGGTTGACTATAGGTAACCTTATAACAAGCAATGCCTTAATTTGAGATGAGTCCATATCATTGAAGATAGTTGGACAATCCTTGTGTGTGATCTATGCACATCATGGTAAAGGTAATAGGTTGGTGGATGAAAGTATTAAGATTGAAATTCCTTATTATAAGATAAGTTAATAAACTCATGTAAGATAGAAGTGATGAGGGACGTGATACATTGAGACATGATAGATATCACATTTAGCATTTCAGGGTTGATATACCTTTATGCATCTCAAATCCAATATTTTTAGATAAGATACACAAGGAGAGTGTTATGTAAATTGTCACAATGAAATGTAATGAGTTTAACATACTTGATAAGTAAGCTAAAATGAGTATGATGTAATCATCCCATGATAATGATGAGAGATAAACTCATACCTTGTGTTGATGATCATTTAATGATAAATGATAAGAATATTAAATACTTGGAATGTCGATGGATGCTCCTAGATGTATGGAACAATATATTAGGGTTGTATTGATAAAATGAACATGAAACCCTAATTGATGTGAATAGTAAACCCTAACCCTGTGGAGGAAATAGTGGTGTTACTATTATATTACATGAGTTAATATGTTATTGTTGCCTAGTGAGAGGTGACAAGATGTTTAATGGCCTTGTGAGCCATATGGTTAGATGTTACTTAGTAAGAAGTAACAAGATGTTTCATGGGCATGATTGAGCCCTGAATGAGGTGTATTCCTCTTATGTTGATAAGGGTTGATACCCCATAATATTGTGAAAAGGATTTATATCCTGTGATAGCATGATGACTGGTGTAGTCTCATGAATGGCAAGTGAATATTACCATGTGATGATGAGATGAGAAATTATGTTTCATATGTTTTATATCTTTTCAGGTTTTGATATTTATATGCTTGCTAGAAGTGAATTAGGATTTGTATGTCCACTTGTTTGATGCAGCCTTAATTCACCCAATTGGCATAACTAATCAAGTGCAACTCTAATCATGTAGTGTCCTGTGCCATAGATCCATATGAGTGTCAGAACTTGCCAGATGGTGAAACGAGTATTCCTAAGGGAAACTCAGAGCGCATACTGATGAGTATGCGGGGTGCTTGTCATCCTGAATTCAAGTGTTTAGGGAGGATGATTGTGGTCATACCTAGCCCTTAGTTTGAGAACGGCTGCGGTCGTGTCTCGCTGATTATATATGTGATGATATTAGAGGACAACTGTGGTTGTACCTCAGATGGTCGGGTATGCGTACCCACCTCTTTCACTAGTGTCGTGACCTGTACCAAGGACGGACTAGGCTGTTAGCAGCTTGACCTTTTGTGTCACTGTGGCGGACCCGTACTGACCGGGGGCGGAGAAGATCTTAGGAGTCCGACTCTTCCTAGATCTTGTATGGCACTGATTTTGACTTAGCAGTGGTCAGTTGGATTTTGAGTGGTATCCTCAATTTCCTCAGGACATAATAAAAGATGTAATACAACCGTATAGCATATCTGTTTAGGGTTATACATGACACTTCACATTGAATGATAACCCATGTTTGTTCTCTTTACATAAAGATGATGCTTAGTGCAACTAAGAGATAGTAATTATACTTATGTTGTGGATATGCATAAGACTGTAATTGTGTACATACAATGGTCATGCTTATGTTGATATCTTACTGCTACTGTTGATTATAATCATGATGCTAGATATCTCATGTTGATAGTTATGTTTCACATGTTATCCATGCCTCTATAATTAGAAATACCTGACAGAGGCTTAATGCCTGTAATTAGGTTTGGTTAAAGTCCAATGCCTGGATGTGTAATCAGGATTGGTATAGTCCAATGCCTGAAACATTTATACCTGATTGATATAGTTTAATGCTTGAATAAGACATGATGATTTATATAATCACATCTCTGGCATAAGTGAATACTTGTTTAGCAGATTGGCTAAGGCCAACAAATAGAAACAAGAATGAATCATGGGTGACACATCAGAATAATGAATGACATGAGCAAAGCTTGAGATGTTGAAAATGTATGGTAGATAAATGTTATACATGTTCTTTCTATTTCTTATAAAGAGAATAGATGAATTACTGTTCAATCATAGATAGGTGTAATACTTTAAAAGATGAGAATGATCTAAACTGCTTATCCTCTGCTCAGTTTTATATTAATTAAACTACAATAATGATGTTTCTGGCGGAGAGTTATATCTCTCGCTGGGGCAATTTTCAATTGTCTCACCCCCGTGGGAACCAACATTTTTAGGTGGACGAGTGTGAAAGAGACTGAGAATATCTTTCGGATGAAGAACATCAGCAGCTACAAGGACAGCAGTGACAACTCAGGTTGAGTGTGCTGTCTATCGTGTTTGGTAGATAGAAGTCCTATGTGTCGTCTCTGTACTCTCAGGTCCTCGGAGTTAGTACTTAGTGCTTTTAATGTATCATTTTGAGATCTTGGCTTGATGCCTCGAGGTTATTATGTTGTCTGTGTTTAGCTTTTAACAAGGCAGTTGATGTTGTAACCCTCGAGAAGAGATGGTATAAGATATATACTTATGAACCATGATGTAAATGTAATACATTGGTTATTGTTGAAAGAGTTTTCTTATGATTGGGTCTCTTTGAAAAAGGTTTAAAATTTTTAGTGATTTTCTGTAATCTGCTGCTTAGTGAACGCTTCCGCATTAGTTAATTATGTTTTTGTTAGTTGGATGCAATAATACTACTTCAAAGAAATCCATTTTCAAGAAAATGAGGTGAGGATTGCAAGAGCACATCTTGAACTTTGTGGATCTATGTGCTATGACTAAGAAAAATAGAGTTTTTGATGATGCATTAAACTCCACCTTTTCAAATATTCTCTTGCATATAGAGCTAAAAGCTTGTAAATTACTCTATTAGGTGACCCCATCACCACGTGGGAACAACTTTAGAACTTATTCATTGAGAGAGCCTATCCTATGTCAGTAACATACACCATTAGAGGCTAGATAATGTAGTTTACACATGTCCTAAGTGAAATTCAAGAAGAAGAATTGGAACAATACAATGAGCTTCTCCTCAAATGTCTACATAATGGTATTTCTGAATATCAACTCATTCAATTTTTTATAGAGGTGTAGATGAACATATCAAAAAGTTTCTAGACTCCTCATCTTGAGGAAATTTCATGCAACAAAGTTAGAATAGCACCTAGAGGGTAGTAACTCTAGGAGCTGAGAATCAAGCCAACTCAGGCAATCTTTTTGTAGGCAAAGGAGTGTTGAAGACAGATATGGAAGAAAGCATATCTAAGCTGAAATATAATGGCAAATCTCTAAAGCTTCTAGAATTCAAGAAAGATAGCCTTGAAACACCTATCAATACCTATGAATGAAGTAATTTTCCTCCACTACAACAATAGGTCAAGGCGGTAACTCTATTATATGAATCCTACAAAGGGACTGATCACTCTACTTTGGTCTGTAATATTCTCTACGATGTGGTGATGAGCAACGTTGTAGCCCAAGGTGACTACAACAAAATGGATGACCTAAAATACATCCATAGCATTCCTGGCCAAGGGCAGTATACTCCCAATCAAAACAAAAACCATCCTAGGTTTTTGTAACCAACTGAAATCTGGGTACATTCTTAACTTGGCCCTTTTCCTAAGTTTTTCTTTCATTTCAATCATTTTTGTCCTTGATGTTGAATTTTTGGGAATTATTAGTTGTTTGGAGTATATTTGATCACTATTCATGCCAATGTATGGATTTATTCACAAATACCTCAGTCAATGTTTCAATCAGGGTTTAAGATACAAAATTACCACTCAAGGGAAAAATTGTTAAAATAATATCATTCTAGAACGTCCCTTAGACTTATGAAGCAAGGAAGAGAAAAATGAATAAATAATAAATTTTTACACATAATAATGTGGCATTATATAACTTAAGTTGACAAATAAATATAATAATGTATAAAGGGGATAAAACCCATACAAATAAAGTCATTGGATAACGATAAATTTTAGATCTGAATTCCTTGGGTCTCAGTTGACTTGTGTGCCAAGTTTCACATTATTTACATAATAATAACTATTCATTCTAACTGGGAAAAAAATAAGACTAATAGTCAAATATATTAAATAAACTATTTAATGACTACAAAAGTGGTAGCTAATCTCATATTCATGATCTAGATGTAAAAATTAGCTGATGTTTGAATTTTCAACTAATTTGGACAATCTTAAACATTTTATTTAATTTAGGAGAGAAAAATTTATTTAAAGACCAAAAATATTAAAAAATATGTTAAAACATATCCACAAAATTGTGTTCCCTGTATTTAGCATTTCTTGTAGGCTAAGTTTCATATTTTTAGAGAGTTTCTATATGCCTC
Source organism: Alisma plantago-aquatica (assembly GCA_963693085.1). Classification (NCBI taxonomy): domain Eukaryota; kingdom Viridiplantae; phylum Streptophyta; class Magnoliopsida; order Alismatales; family Alismataceae; genus Alisma; species Alisma plantago-aquatica. The sequence goes on along the minus strand of OY856415.1, from coordinate 370,742,530 downwards.
TAATTCATAATAAATGATAATATTTAAAAATATTAAATAAAAATGACAAGAGGAAGACTACAAACCCACTGTATTTCTTGTAGGCTAAGTGAGTCAAATGTTATGCATTCACAAAATCCCTATTGTGGAAGACTACAAACCCACTGTAGAACACCTACATAAGTTGAACTAAATTATGAATAGTGGTTCATCTGGGAGTAGTGAAGTTGGTCATTCCTGGCATCATCAATCCTATTTGTGGCTTGCCAAAATTGAGCCAGTCTAAGTCATTTCAAAGAAAAGAGGCACTATGGTAGTGTTCAACAAAAAGAACAAGCTCATCTCCACTCACACTGCCACATGGTGGAAGATGTGCATCGACTATAGAAAGTTAAACAAAGATACACACAAGGACATTTTCCCTTACCTTTCCTAGATTAGGCCGTAGAACATCTTCATCATCAAGAATACTTGTGCTATTTTGATGGTTATTATGGATTTTATCAAATCACAATTCACTGAAATTATCAAGAGAAGACCACTTTTATTTGCCCCTTTGGGCCGTATGCCTCCATAAGGATGTCATTAGGGCTCTGCAACTCCCCACCAATGCAATAACTGCATGACATTTATTTTCATATGATTACCTAAAGTAGTTATGGAAGTTAAATTAATGATTTTTCCATAGGTGAAGATTCATTTGATTCATGCCTATGCATATCTCCCAATTTCTCAAGCACTGTGAATAAGCGCATCTACTTCTCAACTGGAATAAGTGTCACTTTATGGTGAAAAAAGGCATTGTGCTAGATCATAGATTCAGTAACTAAGAAATTGAAGTAGACAAAGAAAAAATAGAAGTGATACCTATGATTAGTCCTCCAACCATAGTGAAGGAAATAAGAGCTTACCTAGGTCATGTAGGCTTCTATAGAAAATTCCTTAAGGATTTCTTCAAGATAGCTAACCTGATGACAAATGTATTGCTCAAACATGTTGAATTTTTCTTTGATGAAGGATGTTTCAAGGGTTTCAACAAAATAAAGAAATCTCTTAGAACTACTCCATTTGTCCTTCTATGAGTCTGGTCACAACCTTTTCAAATTATGGGTGACGCTAATGACTATGTAATGGGAGATTTTTTGGGTCAACACATTGAGAAGAAACACTATGTCATCTATTATGTGTCTAACACTCCTGCTAAACCCCATAGAAACTATCCAATGACAAAAAAGGAATTCCTAGTAGTTGTGTATGCTTTTGATAAAGTCATATCTTACCCTATAGGCTCAAAAGTTATAATTCATATCAATCATGCAATAATGAGATACTTGTTGGAAATGAAGGATGCATAACTCAGATTGATCCGGTGGATCCTCCTTCTACAAGAGTTCAATCTAGAGAAATGATACAAGAAGAGCATTGAGATTGTCACTGCAGATTATTTGAGTTGCATTCACATTCATGACACAAATCATTTCCCCGTCAATTGCTCTCTACGAGATGATCATTGTATGAAAACCTCAGGTGCTTTTATATGGTATGCATATTTTATTAATTACCATGTTGGTGTCATCATTCATCCACAATGCACTAGGAATGTAAGAAAAAAACTCATTCACAATGTCAAACAATAACACTAGGATGACCGATACCTCTTAAAAGTATGGGTTGATGTTATTTACCTAGTGTTGTATCCTAGAGGAGGAAGCTAACATGATTCTAGAGAATTTCCATTCCGGCCCAACAGGAGGCCACACATGTTCTAAGAATATTACACTCAAGGTCCTTCTATACCTATTCTTTTGGCTAATGATGTTTAAGGATGCATACAACATTGTCATTTCCTGTAATAATTGACAAAGGTATGAAATATCACCAAAACAGTTGAGATGCCCTTGAATATCTGGCAAGAAGTTGAAACATTTGATGTATGGGGCATGGACTACATGAACCCAATCCCCTCTTCAAATGGTTTATGTTACATCTTTGTAGCATTCAGTTACAATAAATGGGTAGAATCTATACCAACTATGACAAATAATTTAGGACCTATTATCAAACTATTCAGCGATATCATCTTTCCTCATTTTGGAGTCCTTCACACTATCACATCTGATGGAGGTTCTCAGTTCTTGGAATCAAATTTTGAATCACTCTTGAGGAAATATGGTGTAAATCACAAAGTGTCCTCATCCTATCTTTTGCAAAAGAGAAGACAAGTGGAGGTATAGTCCAAAATCTAAAGAACTAGTCCAACAAAAACAATAATGCTCTTTGGGCCTATAAGAAAACCTTTAAGAATGCTCTAGGCACCACTCCCTTAAGATTGAATTATAAAAAGTGATTCCACCTCCCTATTGAGTTGTAATATAAGGCCTAGTGGGCCATCAAGAAATTGACTCTTGATATGAAGAAAGCTTTCTTGAATTGACTATTAAAGATACAAGAGCGTGAAGAATTCATATGGAATTCATACAAGAATGCATGGATCTATAAGCAGCAAAAAAAATTATGGAAGGACACTCATCAGAAGAGGAAATACATACAAGTCAGAGTTTAGAATTTTCTTTCTAACTCACAACACAACTTAAACTTTTTCTATATAAAATTCGGTCAAACTGGTATGTCCATACATCTTAAGGAACATATACCATCATGGTGTTGTCCTCCTATAGAGTTAAAAGTCCTGCAAGTTTGTGGAAAATGATCAACATTCCCAAAGATACTTTACTATGGAAGGCATGAATACCAAATTATCTCTCACCCTCTTGAAACTTGCTCATCCACCTAACAATTGAAATCAATGCCTTGGGCCAAAGACATAGAACCTAGGCTCTTGTCAGGGGCCAATCCGATCTTTACATTAGTTTATTCTTTCAATGCTAGATTAGATAATTTTCCATCCATTAGATGACACATTGCAGGATGCAATCTTAAGTTCTTATAGTATTGTTTTAAGATTATAGATCTAGAAAATGATGCTGACAGGAACTTAACCTTTTCCAGTTGTCCAACCAACATGACTTTTCCCCTCAATCTCAGATTTTGTGTATGTTTGGGAAGATCAAATTTATATGTTTTAGGTCGAGGGAGGGTGGTGTCTATTCTACTCTCCACCTAGTCCTATCTGTTTCAGACTTAAGAATTCATCATTGCAATTTTTTATTAAACTGTTTAATATTTTCAATTTTGAACAATGATTGTATGAAAATTCAATGAAATTTTGATTCTTTTAGAACAATCAAAACCATTTTGTAGCCAGATAGTTTCTTTTTCCATGAAATTTGCATCATTATACCCCTATAATTTGAAGCAAAGCCTCAAGAGAAACAATTTCCAAAATTAAGAAATGGCTAGAAATTGCCTTGAGAAGCCTATGAATCCTAAGATGATGTTCCTTGGAGAAAGATGGGAAGCTCCAGTGGAATTGAGAAGGATCAAACACATCATGCTTCCTACTGACTAGTGAAATAATTGCAAGGTGTGAGAACCCATCACACTAAACATCATTACTTAAAACTCAAAATAGGATCCATCACTAATTAACCACATAGAAGAAAAAGGGGATAACTAAAATCGATCAAACCTTCCAAACACATTCAGAGTCATTTACATAAAATTTCAACATCTTCCATATATTCATATTATTCCAAGTATCTTTACAACTACTCTGTGGGCACTGACACAACATATACATACATAAGAACATTATCCACATATACCACATGTACAAGAATCAAAATACTACCAAAAGCATGAGTGAATTGAATCATCATATACAAACTTTCTCACCTAGACGTGAGAGTACAAGGACGAGCCTAGCGCACACTAGACATCTAAAAATACCCTCTCTAAGGTCCATCACCAAAACTCCTTTTCACTGACACAAGTCTACTTTTACTGCTACCGATCACCTAAAAAGATGTCATGACCCATGAGGTGATACCCATGTCACAGTGAGAGATATAACTCTCAAAAACAATTTTGATTACAACAAGTTAAGTAATTAAACAAATAGAGAAAATTATAACACATAATAGAAATGCCATTTATAAAAATTCTTGAAATTTGTTCTAAGAAGAATCTTATTTGTAGCAACATAAGATTAACTTTATTCTCATAAAAATAGATATAGCTAACATTATGGGCATAAATAACATCATAAGTCTAACTTATATCATTAAACATAGATAACATCATCAATATGACTAACACTGTAAGTATGGCTAAAAACAAATCATATCTAGTAGCATAATCATAACTAACAAGATAGGTATTACTAAAAACACAAGACAAGTCTAAACAACATATCTACCATCACTTATTGCACTATACATCATCTATATGTGAAAAGAGAAAACAGGGGTTATCATCCAATGTGAAGCACTATGCATAACCCTAATAGATGTACTACATGACTTTGATACATCTTTTATTAATCTCAGGGGAGTTTGAGGTATACCACTCAGACCTCCAACTGATGAATACAAAGTGCTATTCAATTTTGTATAAGATTTAGGAGGGTTGACATCCTAAGATCTGCCACCCTGAGTCAGTACAAGTGAAATGCAGTGACATAACACACAAGCTACCCACAGAGACATATAGTCAAGTTGCTAAAACAAGCCTATCCTTAGTATAAAGGTCACGACGATAAAAAACAAGGTTTATAAAACCCTATCATCTGAGGTACAATCACAATTGTCCTAAATCACATCATATATACAAATATCTGAGACACGACCTCAACCACTCTCAATCCAAAGAATGACCACAACCATCCTCCATAAACTTGGAATCAGGATGTCAAGGATGTACACTCATTGCACCAACACATACTCAAAAGTACGTGACTCGGAGCATCCCTTAGGAATAATTGTTCAACCATCGAACAAGTCTCGACACGAAAATGGATTTATGGAAAATGGCACAACATGATTAGGGTTTCACTTGATTAGTTAATGCCAATTGGGTGAATTAACGATGCATCAAACAAGTTGAGATACAAACCCTAATTCATTTCTGACAAACATATATGTATAACAAATCCAGATGATATAAATGTATTAGACATAATTCATCATTTGAACACCACATGGTGCTATTTGACTGCCATGCATGAGACTATACTTGTCATTACACTGTCACATGATACCAATCCTTGTCACATCATGAAGAGGATCACACCTCCATTAGGGCTAAACCATGCCTAAAGGTCATTAAGACCATCACATCATTCCTTGTGGAGGTCCTTGGGGTTGGGATAGGTTTATAGAGGATGGGGTACTTGAGTTTGTGTAACCTGATGCTCGAGAATCATGGGGAGAAAGTGGCCAACTCAAATATCCAAATATAAGAATCAAGTTGGGGGTTAAACGATTTGGATCTTGATAAAGAAACTAATGGGGAAAATATCTTGGAAAGTGAGTGAATGTAGAGGGAGAAATCATGATTTTACTATGACGTGTGTATGTAGAGGAGCTACACTTCTTCCATCCCAAATGAAGAGAATGTAGAGCAATGCAATGTAGTAGGAAGCTTTGGAAACTAACATTCATACAATCCATATTCCAATACCTATAATTCCAGTTGGTGTGATCATCCAAACTTCTCCTACCACAACAAATGTTCTCAAATTTCCTAAGAAGCTCAAGGTCAACAACCATTGCATTTGAGGAGCATGCCACCAATGAAAAACAACTCTCCAAGCTTCAACAATAATGTCAATAGAAACTTCAACTAACAACAACAACAACCAGATGTAGGAAAATATGGTGATAGAGTAGGCAGATGAAACAAAAAAAATTGTCCCTATTCCCCATAATAGCAAGATTGTGTTAACAACTATGTAATGGGAATGATGGTTTAACGAGGTTATACCTGGTCCTGGAACAAGTCCACTGACTAATCCCTCATTGTAGTTGTGCAGTTGTCATCTAGTTGCACTGGGACAATTTCTACAATAGCTCCTGGCCTTCACCATGGATAGTAGGCTAACATTGTCCAACTACCAGAAGGAAAAATCATCCTCACATCTATGGTAGTCCAAACGGACTGCGAGAACTCATGTCTTCCTACTAGAACAGATGGGAATGAGTTTTCCCTCATGTTGGTGTACTAGCCACCAACTTTCTCTCCCACACTTGCTCACCCTTGCTATCCCTCCCTTTATTTGGTAGGACTTGCTCAGGTTCTCTTGGGTACCACAACCAGAGAAGATAAACAATTGTCATAGGTAAGTGACTTGTATCTGAGAAGCCCCCAAGTTAGGCTTAGGGTTCCCGGTTTGAGTGGGAGTGGAAGGGACCGAAATTTAACAAAAATTCACAGCCTACAATAGGAGAATGGTTGATTCATGAGCAAATTGATCGGTTCGCATGCGAGCCGATCAGTTCACCTAGTAAAGCAGTCATTTCATCAAGTTTCCCAGTCACAAATGTATTCACAATTCTAATCTGATTAATGCATGGCATGGCGTCGGCACGAATCCTTGATGAAATCAAATTAATCCATTTAACATGCATCTCGCTCCGTGAAATGGTAGGCAGGAGACCTTGACTAGGTGAACTGGTCGGTTCACGCCCTAGTTCATGCAGAACTCATCCAATGCAATTTCCAATCAATTTGGCACTCCAACTAATCAGTTTAACACTAAAACCGGTCGATTGGGAGTTCAATCATTTGATTATTTTCTCAAATTGAATAACTAAACACTAAAGTAATCAATTTAATTATAATTCATGATTAAACTCCTCTTCTAGGTGTATCCTAAGTGTGTGACCCTATATGTCCAATGTTACGTTGGTAGTGAATGTCCATAACTGGTTTATGACATCACAAGAAAAGAGCGGTGTCTAGTCAGACATCATTGCTATACAAGTAAATAGAAAGTTGGAGAACAAATTAAACCAACAATCTATGTTAGTTGTTACAATGATTGTATAATTCCTTTGTCTCTAATATCCCGAATGAACTCAAGGCATGGAATCATCTTCCTCTCAATGTTCAATCCATGTTCCTTAAGCTAGAGTAGAATGTCTGAGATATATGTGACCTCAATATCATATATTGATTCACATGTGCATGTGCATGCTTTTCTCAGTCTTTCTTATCAGGTGGTTTGGATATCAAACTCAAGTAGGAGGGACAAATCCCATCTACATCACTTACAGTCATCCGCATGTGCCACATCACACCCAATCATCACCTTTGTAAACCCTTATTCAAGGTCATGATGGATGGTGTTAAAGCACATTGAATGACATGTGATGAGTGCAACAATTTCAGGTCTAAGAATCACAATCACTACCTTCACTATGAGAGATGACTATGAACACCAATTATGGTTGTGATGTGTGACTCTCAAGGTGGGTCTACCCAATACACCTTTCTCCAACAAGTATCTATGTGCTTGGTTTGATATCATGTGTATAATGACGAATGAGATTCAATCATCAACCAACACACACTTTAGTCTAAAGTGTTAATGCTTTCTATCAACCTTCCATAGTAACATCTGACTAGGGACATAACAAGAATGTACATACTCTTCACATCCGTATGATCTCATTTTGAAGCCATGAAGTTGAAGACTCATGCCATTGAGTAATGTTATTCTTTAGACATGTATTTCTAGTACAAAACTGACATTTAGTGCCGGTTAACTAAGCCTTTTGGCGTCGGTTTCAAAGCGACACCCAAATGGGCACCGCTAAAACTAGAAACTTTCAGTGTTAGTTTAAACACCGACGCCATAACCCTTCCCACCACCAATAAAATGTGCCAGCAAGGGCACAATAGGCGTCAGTTTTTACCGATAACCAACACTATATCCCTCTAAAAGATGACGGCTTTTTACTAATAACCGATGCCAGAAAGGAAAAAAAATCATCCCCCAGAAAAGGGATAATGACGTCGGTGTTATACTAATAACGGACGTAGTAAGGTTTTGTTTTCGATTTTATACTATTAACTGACACCTATGTTCTGATTTTTTTTCTTATCAGTTCGCAAGCCTACTGTTCGGCTGGTCAGCCGGATGCAAAACCTACAGTTTAGTTCTAAACTATAGGTTTACAGCACCCTTCGATTTCAGCCAACAACAGGCCACAAACCTACAAAATTAACAAGGATAGACAACAATTTATGATCATGTGATTCACACACATATATAAGAACATTTAATTCATATTATTTTTCATCACACACATGTAGAAACCATTAGTTCCATTTCAAATTTCCTCCATTTTCACACACATTTAGCAACCTGCAGTTCCATTCATTTTATCTCTTTTCACATTCAGACATATGTAGAAACATTCATGTATTGATCATCTTCACATTCACACATATGAAAATTCAAAAAAATTCATTCACATGTCATCAAATACAAAAATAATTATGAGAATAAAGTTTAGAAATATCATTCTTTATTATTATCATCGTCGTCATTATCGTCGTCAGTATCCCAATCATAATAAAAAATTCCCACTACTTGTAAGGCTTTTGCCCATTGTTCTCTTACATCGTCTAATACTTCCATCGTATAGGGAGTATGTACATATAATAACTATTCACCTATAATGAAGTCACTGGTTTTAAACACCTGCAAAGAGAATGATGTATATATATAATTAATAATATATAATAAGATTGATATATTTCATATTATCTAATGAGACTATATATAATACTTGTTGTATGGTATCGATTTCCATTGCAGCATGTTTGATATTTTGGTACATATATCGCATCACATAGTATGCACATGCCTCGCCGTTGTCTTGTTTAGCACACTATAAATTGAAACATACAAAATGTTCAAAAATACAAACAAGCACAATTCCCATAAATAATATATACATTGGAGTCGGGAAATTACTTTCACATTCTCCCAAATTAGTAACTGTTTCGTTTTATTGGAGATGTTTCCTCTAGCTTTTTTGAACTCTCTTAAAGCCCTACATGTTAATTTAACACATTAAATTGCATAATTAAATAGTAATGTAATAATAGATGTTAATGGATATAAAAATATGAAATATTTCTCATGTGAATAACGGCCTTTTCATTGGGTGTCCATATAATGTGTCGAATTCCTTCCCCACAGGATCTAGATAATAAACATTGAATGTCTTGGATACAATAACCAGTAACTCCCAATGCCTACCACTAGAGGTAAGAAAGTTAAAAATTAATAACTCAAAATCCACAATAAAAATGTAATTTTCTTAAATCCAAATTATAAGCAAAGTAAACTTACTCAACATTGAATGGAGCTATTATCACTGTCTTCTTTTTTTTACCAAAATATTTAAAAGCCATAGAGTAGTATGAGGTAACTGATGAAGGGTCTTTATCTACAAGACTAATAAAAAATGGAACTAGAAATCCTACATGGGAAAATAAAACATCTTTACAGATCGTGTGTAAGTGGCTGCAAAACATGTATTACATATGCATTAATATATAAGAAACCATATCACCATATATAAAACAAGGTATATGGATGTATAACCAAGATCTCACCATATCCATAGCTCTATCATAGATGTATTCAACCAATCATAATGAAACAACTCCAAAATATCTTATATAAATATATTGTTATTGTATGATTCACCTACAACATCTTCTAGAATAGAAACATTTATAAGACAATTTGGGTTATGTTCGCCTATCCATACAGCCATACCCCTACAATTAGGACCTAATGAGGAGTATAGGTCCCTTAGAAGCCAACTAGGTACTTTAGGAGGTGGAGGTGGAGGCCGAGATGTAGCAGGTGTCTTCCTTTTGACATGTATATATAATTTCAGATCAATTGACTCATATATACACACTAACAAATTAACGTAATGTAAATTTACCATACAATATTAGTATAGACGACATCCATTTTGGGCCACAATATCACTCTGCCTTCTGCTTCACCAAGCATTTTAGAATCTGGGTGGGCATATGGCAATGGAAGATCCCTCCAATTGGGGAGTATATGTATCAGGCTCACACGAACCACACCATCTGGTACTGAAGTCCCATGAAACATGTCCCCTGGAAGGGGTGGGTAAGCCTCAGCGTCTACAACGATAAATTCTTGACTTTATAGACGACATGGCTTCAACCCCTACAAATTTACGTAAAGAATGTTATATACATATATACATAAACATATCATCTTGAAAAGACTAGCTACAATGTCATAAAAATACTTATAGAGGACGTGCTAGGTGGGTCTACAGGATTACTCCCAACCTCTGCAGTAGGAGAAAAGTGGAACACCACAAGTACTCTCTGAGTGGCAGCTTGAGACACCTGCCACTTAACCATTTCTTCTTGGATTCTCTTATTAATTAACTCATCTACCTATACATCGACAAAATAAATGCTAGATTTTGATGATTGAATTCTCTTTTGCAATAACATTCTAAAAAAAGAATAGCTTACCTCAACATTTGATAATCCCGCTTTTGGGACATGTTTGTGCTGTAATGGCCCGAAGAATGCTTTTATGCCCACACCAGCACCTGCACCCCTAACACTGTAGGATGCTCTGGGTTACCAAGAGCAACTGTCAATTCATCTCTTGTGCCCTCAGGGATGAACTTGCCTTCCTTCCTCTGCTCGTGAAGCTCCCGCTAATCACCATTAATAGAAATTGGTAAGTAAACATAACAATAATCAATATCGATTTCTCTAAGAGTTGAACTTTACCATTTTTGCAACCGCCTCAGCAGTTGCAGGCTTGGTTATATCTCATTTCTTGTTTTTCCTCCCATCTATCCACATAGAATGGTGAGGCAGAGGTACAAGACCAATAGTAGAGGACTCTGTAGTCTCTTGAGTAGCAGTAGACTCAGCATGTAGTCTTTGGTGAACGCCTACATAGCCTTTTGGATCCATCGTGTGGTCATACACATTTAATGCACGCCTTGCACTTTGAGCATCGTTGATATCCTTGTTAGTAAGCACATTGATTTGGTTAGTAACACTAAAGGTTAATCTTGAATAGGTGAATACATAAGAACGTATATTAATTAAATTGGGAGTGGCGCTTAATACCTTGAATTCATCAATTTTTCTTTTGGTAACAAACTCCTCTCAGTCATTGGGGTCAAAGTAGTTCCATTGCTCAGTGGCTGGCTTCTTCCTCTTCTCAGCATCTCGTATGTAATCTCGGGTGAGATTTGTCCTATAGTTCCGTAGGACCCTCCCACAGCATTGCATCACACATTTACGATGCATCTTTTCATCCAGTTCAAATATACTCTGCAAAATAGAATTGCTATTAACTAGTATCCTAAAAATTAGTAATCTACAAAATAGAATTGCAAAAAATAATAACTCACACATAGTTCCTTCCATACTAAGTATTTCTTCCCCTTCGGAACTTTATGTCAAGATTCTACATTAGGACTACAATGGCTACGAGTAAGAACCCCAAGATATGAAATAAACGAGTTGTGGTTCACTCCAACTGGATTTCCTGCATGATCAAAATTCGTAGCCAGTTTGGGTCCATTGCCCCTTTGTTGTAGTAACTTGTTCATCATAGTGATGCCCCTCACTTTTTTAATTTTTTTTTGCTGCTCATCAAGTGCCTTAAGTTCTTCAGGGGGTACATCATCAACCTAAAATTTGACAAAATAAACACACTTACAGGATATAACTATAAATGGACATATAGATAGAAATATAGGATTTATTTTTAAAACTTACATTGTGAGGCGGTGCATTGATATCCTCACCCTCATGGTAATCATCATCACGGTCATCATGCTCATGCTCAACCATCTGAAAGTGTCATTAAAAAATCAAACATTTAGCATTTGACATAAATATAAGATAATAAAACATTGTAAAGTTCACATTCAAAAAAATAAAACATATAAAAAATATAAACATGCATGCCTCTAATATTGCGATCTTTTATCAATTAACAATCCTTCATTGTGATCTCCATACACATACACGTCATCATTAGCTTTAATATTTGGTGGTGTTGGAAACCCAACTGAGAATGGACCGGAGTCATCATACTTATCATAGTACTCTTCTTCATCTATAGGATCTTCAATGAACTGTCTTTTACCATGAAGAACAACCGACCATTTCTCATTTGCAGGATCATTGATATAAAATACTTGTTTCTCCTGTGATGCCAATATGAATGGTTCACCACTCTCGCCAATCTTTTTGAAGTTCACTAATGTGAAACCCAATTCATTCACTATAACTCCTTTGGTGTTATCAACCCAATTACATTTAAAGAGAAGAATTATGAAATCTATGTAGTCAAAATCCCATATGTCTTCAATGGCACTGTAATATGACATTTTAGCTTCACATGGACTCTTATCCTTTGCACTTGCAAAAAACAATGAAGACGCTTGAAGGGTGACCCCACTGTTTTGAACGACACTCTTATCATCTTGACGCTTTGTGTAATATGAGAATCCATTTATGTCAAACCCTTCATAAGATATAACATTCAATTATGGTTTAAAGGTGAGGCATTTAATAGTTTCAGTAAGATTATTTGGTGTTTGAGATAGTTGATATAAGACTTTATCTTCAAACCACTTAATAAATGTCTTGTTATGCTCTCTAGCAAGCCACATTGAATTGGTTTGAGGATATTGTCTCTTGATGAAATTGGTATGTTCCTCGATATAAACACTCACTTCGTCAATGTTGTGTAAAATATACAAGTGACCTTGTTCCAACTACTAACGACTGATTACTTTCACCTGTGATCCCAAAATTCCTTTGTCGGAATACTTCTCAATATTCTTGTCATTAACAGGAGCGTCATTACCACTCAAAAAGTCATTGCAAAAATCCATAACCTCTCTCACCACATATCCCTCAATAATACTGCCTTCAGGACGATAATGGTTTCAAACATCACCTTTAAAAATGCTCACATATCGCTCAAAGGGATACATCCAATGCAAAAAAACTGGTCCCAACATTTTCACTTCCCTAGTCAAGTGGACAACAAGATGTACCATGATATCAAAGAACGAAGGAGGAAAATACATCTCAAGCTGACATAGGGTAACAACCAATTCTCTTTGCAATTTATCAAGAGTATCAGGGTCAATAACTTTGCAACACAAACTATTGAAAAAGAAACAAAGTTTGGTGATTACAAACCTTACATGCTTTAGAAATATAGATCGAATTGCCACAGGCAATATTTGTTGCATTAGAGTGTGACAATCATGAGATTTAAGACCTATCAACTTCAGATCTTTCATTGATACCAATCTATAGATGTTGGATGAGTAACCCTGTGGCACCTTAACATTTACCAAGCATTCACAAAAAGCTTTCTTCTCCTTTCTAGACAATGTGTAACAAGCGGGAGGTAAGTATGTTCTCCGATCGCTACTAACTACTTATGTTAATTTTTTCCTTATTCCCATTTCACGTAGGTCCATTTGGGATTTTATCCCATCATTAGTCTAATCTGGTATATTCAACAGAGTACCAAGGATGCTATCACATACATTTTTCTCAACGTGCATGACATCAATACAATGTCTGACTGCCAAAGAACTCCAACAAGGAAGATCCCAAAATATTGACTTCTTCTTGAATAAAGATTTGTCACTCCGTGTGTCCATGGTACATTGTGATCTCTTACCAAATTCTTCTTTTACTCTTTCATAAACAACCTCCTCTGGTATAGGTTTAGGTGCACTATGTTCCTCATTCCGTCCATTGAATTTGTGCAACCTATGATACAGATGGAATTTTGGAAGAAACCTTCGATGACCAAGATATACAATCTTGCCACCATGTTTTAGTCATATTGAATCAGTGTTCTCTTCACATATAGGACACGCTTTGGATCCATTGACACTATATCCAGACAAATTCCCATATGTTGGAAAGTCATTAACAGTGCAAAACAACATAGCATGCAAATGAAATGTATCTCTTTGTGAAGCACCATAGGTCATCACACCTTCACCCCATAGTTTCTTTAAGTCAGCAATCAGAGGTTCAAGATAAATGTCGATATCATTTCCAAGTTATTTAGGGCCTGATATCAACAATGAAAACATAACGTACTTATTTTTCATACACAACCAGATAGGAAGATTGTATATAACAAGCATAACTAGACAAGTGCTATGTTGGTTGCTCAATGTCCCGTATAGATTCATCCCATCTGTACAAAGCCCAAGTCGTAGATTCCTGACTTCTTCACCAAATTTAGGGTACAATAAATCAATCTTCTTCCACTGTGGGGAATCAGACGCATGTCATAGGATCCCATCATTATTTTTCTTAACGTCTACATGCCACCTCTAATTCTTCACATCTATCGGATTGGCAAAAAAGCGTCGAAACAATGATATTATAGGTAGATACCACATCACCTTGGCAGGAGAACCAGTTTTGGACTCCCCTGAAGTCATCCATTTATACCTTGACACACCACAGTTTGGACAATCTTTCAAATCCACATAGTCCTTTTGAAATAATACGCAATCATTCGGGCATGCGTGTATCTTCTTGGCCTCCATTCCCATTGGGCACAACAATTTCTTTAACTGATATGTTGAGATTGGTAGCTCATTTCCTTCAGGAAGAATTTCTTTCAACAAAGACAACAATGACGTGAAGCTTTAGTTGCTCCAACTATTGTTAGCTTTCATCTTATACAATATCAACACGGCTCTAAGCTTTGTAAACTTAGTACAACCTGCGTATAACGGTATCTTAGCATCATGCATAATGTTTCTAAACATGGGAGGTGGATCGGTGTGCTCTACTCCACAACTATCCAGCATCACATCAACGATGTCTACTGGAACTGGTTCGTTCACATCTACGTCATCAGAGGCAATTTCTTCTTCCACACAAGCATTGCTATCGACATCCACTGATTCCGAGTTTGAACTCTCTCCATGCCAGTGCCATTCTGTGTAGCCTTGTACAATTCAGTTGCACATGACATGACTTTTGATTTCATCACCAGTGTTGTCTTTCACGTTGTTACCACAATGCCTACATGTACAGTAGAACATATCTCCAGATTGTTTCCTATGTTCTTCGACAAATCTAATAAAATGATCAAGACCAAAAATAAATTATGGGGTGTAGTGATTTTGAATGGACATCCATGATGTATCCATTCTATGATCAAAGAGAAAACAAGTTATATTAAGGTTTAGGGTTAAAATATTAGGGTCTAGGGTTAAAAGATTAGGGTTTATGGTTAAAATTTTATGGTTTAAGGTCTTATATATAATAAATATGTACCGCCTATCCCATTCTTGAACACCTAATATCACTAGTAAGTGTATAATGTGTATTGGGTTTTCAAGAAAAAGCTGGCTGCATTTCCCAGTTGTTCTCCAAGTACATATGTACTTAGAGAACAAATGAGGAAATGCTACTGAAATGTTCTTGAAAACCCAATACACATTATACACTTACATCATAAGTGAGATTAAGTGCTCAAGAACAGTCCCAAACTAGGGACTATCCAAGATTTACTCCTAATGAGTAAATCTTGGATGGGTTTCTAGGCCAACAAATACATGTGTTGTCTTTCCTATACCAACGATCCTAGTTTCATCATTCATATACTAGGTTGATTTACAATAGCATAATTGATTTCAACATCTCAAATATACATGCATATGTTGTCAACAAGATAATCATTAAACATAAAATGTAGGTATCCTATCATTTATAATTTATTTCAAAATTTCAAATTGGCTCATGCATTATCATCACCATTCTACATCATACAATATAATTCATAATTAAACATAAATGTAGGTATCCTATCATTCATAATTGATTTCAAAATTTCAAACTAGCTCATGCATTATCATCATCATTCTACATCATACAATATGGATTCATGTTCCTAACATTTATTTGCACAAACATTTATTTCATTTCATATAGTATCAATAGAAGTGCAAAAATCATAAAAGCATCCATTCATTTCATATAATATATATTAATCATGCAAAATTCTTTACTGCCTACCTTCCAAGGTGACGAAGGTAGAGCAGATGGAGGAGCAACAGTCACAAAGAAGATGGAGGAGCAACAGTCACTAGAGAAGATGGAGGAATAGCAGTTGGGCTCAGGCGGGTCCGTCAAGGAAGAGGGGTAGCGGCGGAGGCAGCTCCAGTGAGGAAGAGGGGAAGCGGCGGCACAAACTCAATCCACCAAACTCTGGCGCCATTGAGCTCCAAAGCTTTGGAGGCATTGAGCACAGGTGTTGATCAAGCACAGAAGTTGGTGAAATCATGACGGCAGCAGGCGGTGGCGAATGGAGATCGACGGTGCGATGAGCGGCAACAGAATCGCCAGACCTAGTGCTGGTGAAATTGTGATGAAATAGAGAATGGGGAAGAGTCTGTTTCGCATGTGCTATTAAGTTTACCATCGTCGTCAGTTGTTTAAGAAACTGACACCTATGTTCAATGATAGTCATCAGTTTCAACTAGAAAAACCGACATCTATCGACATATGCCGACAAAAAATCATTCTTGAATTATGACCATAGTCATTGGTTACTTGGTCAACAAACGACGCCAATTGGGCAATTTGGGGGTAAAAATTTTCACGGGGACAGCGCGTGAAAACACATCTACCTCAGTCATTGTAATAAAACCGACGACAAAAATGGGGCCGATTTCTGTCTTGCAAAAAACCTTTAGTCCTCAGTTACTTGGTCAATGACCGATGTCGTATGTGAAATTTTGGAGGTAATTTTTTTGCACTGGAAAAATTTGATTTGGCGGGTGATTTTAGATGTCAGTTTCTTATTGCGCAACTGATGCTAAATAAAAAGTGATACCCATGTCTTATGAAAATTGTCCAGTCTTCACATATATATGTCGGTTTGTGTTTTCAGCCAACGTTGTAGGGTTTAGGCATTGGTTTTTGGAATACAACCAATGCCTCAAAAAATGACGTTATATGTCATTTCTGTAGTAGTGATATGTGTTTCCTCATTATCTCATATCTGATTGAAATAGAGTAAATCAGAAGTTTTCCTTTATTATTAATCAAATCCTTTATATTGTATTTCATATCAATCATCATATGATTAGCTCTACGAGCATACATACAAACAAACTCCTACTTGCACTTAGAGCCAATCACCTATGAATCTTATTCTTAGTAATCTAAAATTGTCCATCATGTTTCTTCTACGCATATGCTAATCTAACAGGTTAGCAACATTTTGCTATAGTCTATATATTGCATGTCTCATATCTCTTTGTTGTACGATATTTCCTATGATTTGAAACTACCTTAATATGCTATATGGTATTCCTTGCCTAAACAATATCTCTTTTGTTGTCACAATATCTCTACTGTGTCACCAATGGTTGGAATAGCTTTAAGTTCATCCATATGAACTTCTAGATCCATAAAGTACACATTCATGTGTTCATAACACTAGGATACTCAACTTTTATTTTAGGATTTAAATAATGGTCATTAGTTAGGAACCTTTCAAACTTTCAACTCTTCTTTTAAGATTAATCATCGCTTTATATTGCTATCATTCTGGAAGATTGCATTGGTGTAACCCCTTACATACAACTCTTTCTTGCTTCTATAGTCTAGTAACTTATGCTTTAGTGCTTCTCAAAAATTAACAAATATATTTAAATGACAATCCAATGATCCTGATTGGAATATAAATAACATCATCTTGTCATGTCCAATACATACAAGACTATGGGATAAATACACTATATAGAATACTTAATAGACCCAATTGTTGGTGCATATGGCATGTTACTCATGTCTTTACCATTCTTAATAAGAATTTAAACATAGGGTTATTGAGTGATTAATACCATGGATGATTTTTATCTCACTAAGTCCTTCATGTTGAACCCTTTCAACATCTCATTATATATGTGCTCATTTTAGGTCATGAAACTTTCAAGAACTATATCTATAGATCTAAATCCCTATCACATAGGATGTTTCACCTAATCCTTCATTTCAGAAGGTGTTTTACATGACCAGTCTTAAAACATACAGTGTTGAGATGTTATTCCCCATCAAAATGTGGAATATATATGTTCTCCCACTAAGTCTTTTGTAATAAAAGATTCCATCTTTGATCTTGATTCAAATCAAATGCTTTGACTATCTTATCAAGTCAAAAGATCTCATCTTTGAGATGCTAGTTTAAATTTCTAGATTAAGATTTGTAGCTTATAGAATTTATCTGAATTTATAAAGTTATAAAACCTTTAGGCTTTGTCACATACACATCCTCTTAAATATTCCTTTTAACAAATGTGGTTTTAAGCATCATATGCAAAATCTCATAGTTTATACTAGATGCAACAACAAACATGACAAATTATGAAGGAATTTCTTTATGTTCAACAATTTGAACTGATTTGAAAACCTTGACATCCAGTCTATCATTTTAGGTTGTCTGTGTTGGTCTTTGTGACATCCCCAGATTTTCTAAAACTTAATCTGATGTATGACGTCCAAATTGAAACCCTCACCTCAGCAAGAATTCCAATTTAAACATCCCACATGAGGCTAAGAAGAAGAAAATCAAAGTAAGTCATAAGGAAAATCAGTAGCACATGCACATGAACAATAATAAAACCACAACACATGTTCACCATTCAACATATAATTACAACATGAATTGTTACAACATTTGATATTACATATTGAACAGCAAACTACTAAACATATACATGTACTTCATCAAAACAACAGGATCTTACGACAACAGGTCCACCTGTACATCAGCTTGCCATACAACTCTCAACTATCCTGGATCTTCAAGAGCATAACCACAACCTATACAAAGATTACATGCGGTACACATCAGCACAATATTTCATGAATATTGTACTGAGTACGCCTACGTGTCTTTTATTTACCTCTCATCATATCTTGGCAATAAGATAAAACTAATATACTTGGTAGTAACAGAAGAATATAAGAAAAACATATACTTGCATAAGGATATTCATTAACAAAAGAGAACACATATTTTAAGCACATTTTCCATTATATATCCATGCATTTGCCACCTGAGGGAATAATGCATCATCTCTGCTACCAACGAGAATGAGATGTAAGGCCTTATGATCTACTACCAAAGAGTTAGATCATTGTATAATGTGATCTGCTACCAAAGAGAATGATCACTTTCCAGCACTATGCTACCAAAGAGAATTAGTGCTTTCATATAATGGAACAAATATATTATGTTTGATGTGTTCATAGCAGTAATCATGGAAAATCATGCAACATATCATACAAGAACAATCATTTCATCCAATATCATATGACAAGTATTTTACTACACATATAACACAATCATATTGTATAATAAGCCAAGTAAGAGGTAATGGCGTACCTTGATCGAGAGATAGATCATTCTAAACACATATTCCTCATGTCATCTATTTGTTTGTTAAACCTGATTAAGACAAGATCATATACTACCATCAGATTCTTATCATCTTACATCTCATTGTAACCCTAATTGTATCCATTTTAGGGTTTACTTAACTCATTCGGATATTCTCATCATTACTTTCATTCTTGTCTTGGAATTATCTTACTGATGTCATTTTCCAGATTGCATCTCATTATCAAAGTTCATCATTTGAACATTAGGTTCCAAATCCTTTTTGTGCACATATTAACCCTAGGTTACATCATTAACCTAGATTAGGGTTTTATAACATGTATTAAGGGTCATCTTCATATAACATGGATTTTATTCATCATTATGATCTCATAATTAAAAATGAGGTTCAATATACTGATATGAGATTTCTCTATAAATTTCATCAATTCTTGGGCATGCATGTATTTAATACATTTTATTTAGGGTTATTAGCCCTAATTAGTCATATTGAGAAAATTACATGATTTCGTGCATCATCATCATAATCATTGACATACACTGGATTAAAAGCATGAATATTGATTTGCTGACATATTCTCATAATTTTAGGCCAACGTTTGATATTTATTATCCGTCAATTAGGCATTTCAAAACTAACAATATATCACTGATATTCATGCATCAAGAGCTTGATATTATCATTCCATATTGTTCTATGCATTTTTCTGAGAATTTCGGTATATTATTTGTATTTTTCTGATCATCGAGCTAATTTTTGTGATTTATCTACGATCTGAGCATATATGAGGATTTTACCTTTTTGCAGCCAATCGGGGACTGCCACATGGCTCCCAGGGTTGGCGTTTCCTTGCTTGGGATCGGCCGGTTCCCTCTCCTGGCTCGCACTGGGCCGGCTGGTTCTGGGTTTGTTCGGTTCATGCGTTGATTTGGCTGATTTACGGCTGGTCTAACTAAACCGGCCCGTTCTCCTTCTCCTTTCTGGCTCGCGAGTCTGCGGGAGCGCCGCCAGAGTCCCGAGTGGGACTCTAGTCTTCCGCCTTTCTGTTTCTTCCTACGCCTATGCGAGGGCTCCATTCTGCCTGCACGAACCCACCACCGTGGCTGGGACTATTGTGCACCGCCGTCCTAGTGCTTCCCTCCAGTCTTGACTTCTCCAAGCCGTCTGCTGCTCCATGTCGCCATCTCTCCCTTATGCAGGCCGCCGACGCGAGGCTTCTCTGTTCAAGCTTCTTCAGCCACCATGAGAGCTGCCGCTTGCTCTCCTCTCCCGATCCATCAGCACCGCCGCCGAGATCTAGCATCCCCGACGTCCTTTCTTGCCGCCAGCCGCATGACCTGGGCGCCATCGAGGATCTTCCTCACTACAGTTCACTGCTATGGTCCTCTCCATCTCTCTCCCTCTATTCTGTCCGCCATAAAGGAGAAGGGTGGGGGGAATTGGAAGACTGTTCCCATGAGGATGGCAGTGCCGCTGTCGCTATTGTCTCCGATCACTGGTGGCCTCGAGGCTGCTGCTACTTCTCCTCCACAAGGCCCGCCTACACAAGGCTCCGCCATAGCAAGGACTTGGGAGGACCTTGCTCCTCCTCGTCTCTCTTCCTTCTTCTCATTCTATAACTCTTGACGGTCTATGCATGTGGATGGAAAGGTAGCGAAGATGGTGAGGTGGGACTCCCTCCCTCGTCTCTGTTCTGTATGCAATGAGTTGATCCAAAGTAGTCAAAACTACTTTCACCCACGAACCTTGATCATGGTGTATGGATCCCATTTGAACAACCTCCCACGATATACGTCTCAGCCCACGTTCAACAAGTAGGACGACATTGTGGCTGTCACCTAGAGGCAAGACCATAACCGCAGGATACAAGGTACCATTTGATCCATCCATCATCCATGTATGGCCGAGATGAAGTCCGCACCATGAGTCAATCTATGGCATCAGCACACTACAAGCATCAGCTATCCAAGGTTGCGTGACACATCCTAATGACCAACAACTTAAGTCTATAAATCCTTAAAAGCATACATTATTTGTCATATTCAAACTAGAACAACTTCCTTTTAGGTCCTCCAATAGCCACCATAAATTTAACCATAGCTTCACAATACCTCAAGGTACAATCCATTCGATTTTGGTGCAAAAACTAAGCTATTAGACTTGTCAAATAAATTCCTCAAGAAGGCATAAAAAAATTATGGATCCAAAATATTGTATAAACCTCAATAACACTCCAAATTTATTAAAACATTTGGGATTCTCAAAACAACTCAACATGTGTGACTTCACTTGTGTCATTGAACATTTAGGATTCTAAAAGTCCACTCCCTCACATCCTACAAACCTTAAAAGATATTCCGTCCTCAGAATTAGACAAAATTCAGTCTTTCACATCATATACATCTTAAAAGAACTTTTGTCCTCAAAAGTAAACCATACTCGTACTCCAAGGAAAACTGTGATGCCTTCATCCACATGTAGGCACTATTCTATGTGTAACATATCCAAAAACAAAGCTCCATAGCCATCTCCAAACTACCATTAGGAGGTTTTTAAAACATTCAAGGTGAATCACCCCCTTCATAGAAGGCTCAAACAAGGGTTTAGAAACTCTGATTAGGTCATAACATATCTCATTGTTAGGGTTTCATCCTTATCTTTGCTCATGAGTTAGGGTTCCGTCATCATATTACCGTATTCTAAAGGAGTTAACCAAAGTTAACCCATTATATCAAGGTGTCATAATCATTATGTTGTGTTAACTACCAAACTATATTTTTTTTTCATCTTTATTAAGCACTAAGATGAACACCTCATGTAACATGTTTCATTCTCTTGATCTCATTTCTTTTCTTATCATAATAAATTGCAACATTTACAAGTGATTTCATCACAAGATTAGCCAACTATATTACATTATCATCACTATTCATGTATATGGTTAACCATTATTATATTGATAACTATTAAACCATCTCTAGGTTTTTATCATATCATGTCTATGTATCACATCTTAAGATTAGATCATATCCTTACATATATTGTATCAGAGTTGTGCTAAACAAACTTATGTGAGTGGCTAATCAAACATATATCAAAACTTTATCAAGTCCAACTGAGGTTCTCCTAACCCATATCATGAGAGTAGTTCCATGCTCTGTCTCTCTGAGCCAACTCAACTCAATGAGTAACTCGTAAGGATACACTTTCTCTTTCCTCCCTTAGTCTAGGGTTCTCGGATTACCTCGTTGGCACTAGTGATTGCTTCACAAGCTCTAGCCACATTAGCACAAACCAAACATGCTACAACATCTTCCTCATAGGTCTCTACCCATGATACATATTACCCAACACTCTCTTATATACACCACTAGATTCCTATGTGGGAAACCACCAACCCGAGCATGAGGCTTTCACATAACTAAAACATAGCTACCTCCTCCAGGGTCTTGGGCTCTCTCCCTCACCCAGATGGTAAGCACTCATATTGATGTTCACATATGCTCATATATATCCAGCCTCTCATGTCTCTAGGGTTTGGTCCTCCCAAGGACATCTAGGGTTCAACAAAGCTATAGGAATCATGCATGGAGCAACTCAACTCAATCACTCAGGAGTAGTCTAGTTTAGGACATATCATATCACATATCTCATGATTCTCATATCATGGAGTCTAGGTTCTCTAACCTTCTCCCAATGGGTCTCACTCTCTCTGGAGTTAACCCTGAAACTGGTCCCAACACTAGAGGTCCTCCTTTATAAAAGAGCTTGAGGCTCATGCTGACTCACATCTTATCTTAACTTAGCTTATCTTATCTCATACAAGCCTAGTTACTTACATCATCCAAGCTTATCTCAAATCCTCAAAACCGAACTTATGTCCTCAAAGACAAACATATATCATCACAAACTATCTTATGTCATCTATATAAGACTTACGACATATCATCAGAACTTATATCATCTATTCCATCTATCATATATATTCCAACAAGGCTCTAGACATCTAATCTAGAACTACTCTCTCTTCTAGACTGATGTCATTCACTTTCACTAAGGTTGCATGACCACCTCCTACTCGTACATGTGTGGGGACACATTTTTGTAATACATATACATAATAAAATATTATATAGTTTTTCTCCGATAAAACAGGCGTCAGAGAAAACTATTGAGGTTCGATCCAATTGGAATCAAAAACCAAATCCTAAAAATGACTGTCCCACACATAGTAGAGAGTACAGTGTCATGAAAACTAGTGAAAAGGGCTGAGAACATGGTGTAGACTAGTGTAGCTACTCTAGACAACGTGCACAATATGTCTAGGGTTTCTCTTCCCTTGATGCATGCCATTTCCAAATAATGCAACGTCCCATACCGCTACACTATAAGGAAAGAACGACATCTAAGGACTTTCTACTCAACAAGCACCAGTCTACGCCTAGTTCTCAGACATCTAGGTGCTAACCTAGAGGCTAGGTCAGATCTAGTCTCTAAAGGATGACTAATCTAACCCTAAATATTATTAAGTTCAAGGTTCTTTAGTTTTGAGTTGCATAATGAGCAAATGTCAGGATTTGCTATTGTTCATGCTCTGATACCACCTGTGACGTCCCCGGATTTTCTAAAACTTAATCTGATGTATGATGTCCAAATTGAAACCCTCACCTCAGCAAGAATCCCAATTTAAACATCCCACATGAGGCTAAGAAGAAGAAAATCAAAGGAAGTCATAAAGAAAATCAGTAGCACATTCACATGAACAATAATAAAACCACAACACATGTTCACCATTCAACATATAATTACAACATGAATTGTTACAACATTTGATATTACATATTAAACAGCAAACTAATAAACATATACATGTACTACATCTAAACAACAGGATCTTACGATAACAGGTCCACCTGTACATCAGCTCGCCATACAACTCTCAACTATCCTGGATCTTCAAGAGCATAACCACAACCTATACAAAGATTACATGCGGTACACGTCAGCACAATATTTCATGAATATTATACTGAGTACGCCTACGTGTCTTTTATTTACCTCTCATCATATCTTGGCAATAAGATAAAACTAATATACTTGGCAGTAACAGAAGAATATAAGAAAAACATATACTTGCACAAGGATATTCATTAACAAAAGAGAACACATATTTTAAGCACATTTTCCATTATATATCCATGCATTTGCCACCTGAGGGAATAATGCATCATCTCTGCTACCAACGAGAATGAGATGTAAGGCCTTATGATCTACAACCAAAGAGTTAGATCATTGTATAATGTGATCTGCTACCAAAGAGAATGATCACTTTCCAGCACTATGCTACCAAAGAGAATTAGTGCTTTCATATAATGGAACAGATATATTATGTTTGATGTGTTCATAGTAGTAATCATGGAAAATCATGCAACATATCATACAAGAACAATCATTTCATCCAATATCATATGCCAAGTATTTTACTACACATATAACACAATCATATTGTATAATAAGCCAAGTAAGAGGTAATGGCGTACCTTGATCGAGAGATAGATCATTCTAAACACATATTCCTCATGTCATCAATTTCTTTGTTAAACCTGATTAAGACAAGATCATATACTACCATCAGATTCTTATCATCTTACATCTCATCTTAACCCTAATCGTATCCATTTTAGGGTTTACTTAACTCATTAGGATATTCTCATCATTACTTGCACTCTTGTCTTGGAATTATCTTACTGATGTCATTTCCCAGATTACATCTCATTATCAAAGTTCATCATTTGAACATTAGGTTCCAAATCCTTTTTGTGCACATATTAACCCTAGGTTACATCATTAACCTAGATTAGGGTTTTATAACATGTATTAAGGGTCATCTTTATATAACATGGATTTTATTCATCATTATGATCTCATAATTAAAAATGACGTTCAATATACTGATATGAGCTTTCTCTGTAAATTTCATCAATTATTGGGCATGCATGTATTTAATACATTTTATTTAGGGTTATTAGCCCTAATTAGTCATATTGAGAAAATTACATGATTTCGTGCATCATCATCATAATCATTGACATACACTAGATTAAAAGCTTGAATATTGATTTACTGACATATTCTCATAATTTTAGGCCAACGTTTGATATTTATTATCCGTCAATTAGGCATTTCAAAACTAACAATATATCACTGATATTCATGCATCAAGAGCCTGATATTATCATTCCATGTTGTTCTATGCATTTTTCTGAGAATTTTGGTATATTATTTGTATTTTTCTGATCATCGAGCTAATTTCTGTGATTTATCTACGATCTGAGCATATATGAGGATTTTACCTTTTTGCAGCCAATCGAGGACTGCCACGTGGCTCCCAGGGTTGGCGTTTCTTTGCTTGGGACCGGCCGGTTCCCTCTCCTGGCTCGCACTGGGCCGGCTGGTTCTGGGTTTGTTCGGTTCATGCGTTGATTTGGCTGATTTACGGCTGGTCTAACTAAACCGGCCCGTTCTCCTTCTCCTTTCTGGCTCGCGAGTCTGCGGGAGCACCGCCAGAGTCCTGAGTGGGACTCTAGTCTTCCGCCTTTCTATTTCTTCCTACGCCTATGTGAGGGCTCCATTCTGCCTGCACGAACCCGCCGCTGTGGCTGGGACTATTGTGCGCCGCTGTCCTAGTGCTTCCCTCCAGTCTTGACTTCTCCAAGCCGTCTGCTGCTCCATGCCGCCGTCTCTCCCTTATGCAGGCCGCCACCGTGAGGCTTCTCTGTTCAAGCTTCTTCATCCACCATGAGATCCACCGCTTGTTCTCCTCTCCCGATCCATCAGCACCGCCGCCAGGATCTAGCATCCCCGACGTCCTTTCTTGCCGCCAGCCGCACGACCTGGGCGCCATCGAGGATCTTCCTCACTATAGTTCACTGCTATGGTCCTCTCCATCTCTCTCCCTCTATTCTATCCACCATAAAGGAGAAGGGTGGGGGGAATTGGAAGACTGTTCCCATGAGGATGGAAGTGCCGCTGTCGCTATTGTCTCCGATCACTGGTGGCCTCGAGGCTGCTGCTACTTCTCCTCCACAAGGCCCGCCTACATAAGGCTCTGCCATAGCAAGGACTTGGGAGGACCTTGCTCCTCCTCGTCTCTCTTCCTTCTTCACATTCTATAACTCCTGACGGTCTATGCATGTGGGTGGAAAGGTAGCGAAGATGGTGAGGTGGGACTCCCTCCCTCGTCTTTGTTCTGTATGCAATGAGTTGATCCAAAGTAGTCAATACTACTTTCACCCACGAACCTTGATCACGGTGTATGGATCCCGTTTGAACAACCTCCCACAATATACGTCTCATCCCACGTTCAACAAGTAGGACGACATTGTGGCTGTCACCTAGAGGCAAGACCATAACCGCAGGATACAAGGTACCATTTGAGTCGTCCATCATCCATGTATGGCCGAGATGAAGTCCGCACCATGAGTCAATCTGTGGCATCAGCACACTACAAGCATCAGCTATCCAAGGTTGCGTGACACATCCTAATGACCAACAACTTAAGTCTATAAATCCTTAATAGCATACATTATTTGTCATATTCAAACTAGAACAACTTCCTTTTGGGTCCTCCAATAGCCACCATAAATTTAACCATAGCTTCACCATACCTCAAGGTACAATCCATTCGATTTTGGTGCAAAAACTAAGCTATTAGACTTGTCAAATAAATTCCTCAAGAAGTCATAAAAAATTATGGATCCAAAATATTTTATAAACCTCAATAACACTCCAAATTTATTAAAACATTTGGGATTCTCAAAACAACTCAACATGTGTGACTTCACTTGTGTCATTGGACATTTAGGATTCTAAAAGTCCACTCCCTCATAGTCTTTCAAATGAAAACCCAACTTGACCTTGTGAGCTTTACCCCTTTAGGTGGTACTACCAAGGTCATACCTTGTTAGTGTATATGGACTCCTCAATGGCCATTAAGGCATTACTCAAATTTTGAATCTTTAATAGTTTCTAGTTGATTTGTTGGATCATCATTTTATGGCCAACCTATCTGAGTTATTAGATTCACATTCTGTCAATCTCATATGGTTTCTACTTGAACTATGATGTTCTGTGTTATTTAAGTAAACTTGAGATTCTACATAAATGTGTGATTCTCCTAATTTCATATTATACCTTCTTAGGTTCCATGTATTCATGTTTATCTCAAACTTTTCTTGTTCTACTTATCTCTCACTGATTTCATCAGAAATCAGTAATCTTAGTAACAAACATTTTGTTATTAGATTTGGATAGAAGTAGTATGCAACAAACTAACCTTTATATGGTCTTGAGGATAAATATTTTCAAGGACACTTTTCTTGTGCAAGTTTAAATACTTGTAAAATACATGTTAGGACATTCCCATATTATATCATATATAACTTCTTCTAAACCATTTTAGATTGCACATTGTTTTAGTAGAAAGCATGTATCTAAAGGAAATTAGAAGAATGGATTAAATGATGATGATATCATGACTCGTCAAGATGTTATTCCTTCATTCTAACACATCACCATGTTTCAGGTAGAATTGATTTTGATACACTATCACTGTCTTCCCAGAAGGTCCTCAAACTCTTGATGTAAAGTATTTCAACATTGATCATATCAAAGTGTCTTAATGATTTTATCAAGGTTATTTTGTACTTCGTTCATGATACTTTTGAACACGTCAAGAGATTGATATTTGTAATTTACTAAATAAAAATCACCATATCTACTGAATTCATGAGCAAATATAATGAGGTACAATTACCTACATGTGGCATTTATCCTATAGGTCTATATACATCATTTTGTATAAATCCTATTACAATACTTATCCTCCCACTACATCTAGTGAATGTTGTTTCGTCA
The DNA here is from genome assembly GCA_963693085.1 of Alisma plantago-aquatica. Lineage (NCBI taxonomy): Eukaryota > Viridiplantae > Streptophyta > Magnoliopsida > Alismatales > Alismataceae > Alisma > Alisma plantago-aquatica. The sequence continues at coordinate 370,714,217 of OY856415.1, read as the reverse complement.
TGTTGTGCATAAGTAAGCCTTGAATGTATCTTATTCATTCAACAACCAAAAGAGTCTAGATAATCATCAACAAAATTTTGGATATGCATTTATTATATATGTGCTCTAGATGACAATGCTTATAGATATTGATTGTTTGAGTTATCTAATTATAATCCATTTGGTATTTACATTATCAATAGAAGATCATAAGATATTTTGGAGTATAGACACACAAGATCACATCTTAAAAATTAACATTAACAACTCTTTATTTGTAATCATCATTGTCCATACAATATGCATAAAGTAAAATGTTTCTATCATTAGCATAGTGATATAACAATTCATCTAACTCTATTACAGGCCATGTGGGCTAAGATAAATTCTAAATGTAGATTGAAGTAGGAGTAACTCTTGTTTCATGCAGTCCATTATCACCCTTTTGTAAAAGCTTACTCCTTGTCAGATCTTGCATATTGAAACATATCTTTGATCTACATCAGGTATCACATACTCAAGATGAAGAAGTAATGAGATTTATCGTATAACATATATACCTAAAGCAGAGATCTCTATCCCCTCCTTCTTTAGTTCCTCAAAATAGAGAGAGCAATTCCTCTTCCAGTTTCCCTGATGGTGAAAATGATGACAATTGGCTCCCTTATTTGCTCCTCCCTTTTCCATGAGTGTTGAAGACTTGGGCTTCTAGCTAACTTTACAAATCTTCTTAGCTTTTCCTTTACCTTTAGACTTTCACTTGGATTGTTGATCATCATCAAAGAATTGGGCTTGTGTTTCTTCATTTGTGCCTCAATTTTTCTCAACATAGCTAGTAACTCTATCAACAGCTTGTCAAAGTTATTCATGTCATAGTTCATGACAAACTGATTGAATGACTCTGGTAGAGGCTACAAAATCACATCAGTGGCCAACTCTTGACCCAAGGGGGTCCCAATATAGACAAGTTTTCCATATACCCAATGACATTGAGCACATGAGTACCTACTGGACCTCATTCTGCTATGTTACATTTGAACAATGCATTGGATACATCATATCTCTCATGTCTTGCCTGATCTTGGAACATGTTCTTAAGATGTATAACCATATCAATAACATCCATGTTATCATACTATTTTTGTAACTCATAGTTCATGGAGCACAATGTTAGACACTTGACATCAATGACATCTTCAATATGCTTCTTGTAAGCTTCCCTGACAGCCTTAGGTACATTGGGAAGAGGTTCATATGGTTCTAGTGAGTACAAGATGTATAGGTTGCAATCCTATGTGAGAATGATTCTCAACATCCTAAACCAATCATGGAAATCATTCCCATTTAACTTTTCCTTCTCAAGGACCGATCACAGAGAAGATTTGTTGTTATGTGTTTCCATTTGATTCTATAAAAGAAATTTGCATTTTTGTCAAAAGCTCATTTCTGATTTCATTTGATTTGATTTGTATAAAATTTCACGATGTTGACTTAAGCCTTTAATTTAACTATCTCTATCATTATTTTATTCAAATTGATAACCCTCAGTCATGAATTCGGAAGATTGCAGAGGACAAACTTATAATGAGCGAATATCCAAAATGGTTAAATTATTACCCTGCCAATGCCAACGTCTATAATCAATCATTAAGGTAGGAAAAGTTTGCCAATTGCATATTATGAAATTCTTGGATATATGATGTGTGTAACTCTTTTCTATTGTCATATGCATGCCTCCGATGCTTGATCTCATTAAGCACACTCAGTTAATCCTAACCCAAAATCCAACACGACAATAATGCACCCTGCTTGGCAAGCCCACATTATTACCATCATTCTTCTAAAAGATAAGCAGTGCACCACCCCTGGGCTGTCCACACTTTGTATGTGTGTGTGTGTGTGTACATATACATATCGAATCACCACAAACTAGTATCTATCATATACATGCTATATCCCACAAATATTAACATGCAATATAAAACATTAGACATGGTTATGGCTATATCTATTTTAATTCCTTGGAGCCACAAGGAATTAGTATCACCTAGGTCTACATACCAATGATGAACCCGTTGTTGGTGTAGCTCTGTGCTTGAACCGATCCGAGTTGATTGGTTCAACCCTTGAACTGGTCAGCTTGCCTCTTGGTCAGTGAGTTGGACTGTCATACCGGTTGTATGGCCTCTAGTCCAACTGATGTTTGAACACCTCCAAACAGTCAGTTGGGAAAATAGCTGATCGGTTCGGCCCCTACTGCCATCATCCTACTTAGTACTATAGTCGGTCAGATAATCTTTGAGACGATCATCTTGTTGAGTGTTGAGTGTCTTCATCTTCGTTGCAAGAAAATAAGCTATAATATTGATATTAAACTTATTACATGGTAATTATAAACCTCAAGTTACATTCAAGAGGAGAAAAGGTATGGGGTGAATAATACTTTTACAATGGAAAGAAGAAGGTAGAGGGTTTGTGTGCAAACTGAGATATAATAGAATAAAAAAACCCATTCAACCACACAAATATTAGGGTTATTGGCCATAACCATGCTACACATCCATCAGCAAAATCGATTTCAAGGTGACACCTATAAATTATATATATATATATATATATATATATATATATATATATATATATATATATATATATATATATATATATCTGTGTGTGTATCACTAGTACATAACCGGCCTTTAGTGTCAGTTATTTAAGGCCTTTAGTGTCGGTTTTTAAGCGACACCTATGTAGGTTCCGCTAAAAGCCCAACCATTACGCCACAACCCTTTGTGCGCCACCGAAAACACGCCAGCAGGGGGTATATGTGTCGGTTATTAGCTTTGAAACCGATGCCATATACCTTCGCGCCATAGAAAGGGCGCCATCTAGGCTACTATCGGCATCAGTTTATTAGTGATAACTGACGCCATCTCACCCGCTGCCACAGCTGTGCTGACCAGCACAGTCGTGGTGTCTGGTCCGCTGCCATGGCCGTACTGGCCATCACGGCCGTGGTGTCTGGCCTCATTAGGGAAATCGACGTCGGTTACTAGTAGGGCAATCGACAATGTAACCATTTGTCGTTGGTTTTAAACAAATAACTGATGCCTATTTTATGTTTTTTTTCTGTCAGTCTGCAGACCTTCTGTGGCTGGTCGCAGGATAAGAAACCTGCAGTTTAGTTATGAACTGCAGGTTTTACAACATCCATTGATATCAGCCAACAACAGGCCACAAACGTGCAAAATTAACAACATAACTGTTCACACATTTAGCAACCTGTAGTTCCATTTGATTTTCATACATGTAGAAACATTCATGTAGCAATCTGTAGTTCCATTCATTTTCACATTCACACATGTAGAAACATTCATATAGCAACCAACAATTTCATTCATTTTCACTCAGACACATGTAGAAACATTCAGACATGTAGAAACATTCACACATATTATAATTCGGAAATTCATTTTCAAAATATCATTCTTTATCATTAATTATTCGCTATCAACATCCCAATTATATGTTAAAACCTCCACTACTTGTATGGTTGTTGCCCATTCTTATCTTACATCATTTAGTTCTTCCGTCTATAGGGAGCATGTACATCTGGTAAGGCCTTTCCTGTATTGTGGTCACTTTTAAACACCTGCAAAGAGAATGATGTATATATATAATTAATAATATATAAATAAGAGTGATATATTTCATATTATCTAATGAGACTATATATAATACCTCAGGAATGGTATCGACGTCCACTGCGACATATTTGATAATCATGTGTATAAATCGCATCACATAGTATGCACATACCCATCCATTGTCTTGTGTAGCACACTATAAATTGAAATATACAAAATATTAAAAAATACAATTAATTAAGCATTGTTCACATAAATAATATATACATTGCAGTCGGGAACTTACTTTCATGTTTGTCCAAATTATTTGCTGGTTCTTTTTCCTGGGGACCTTTCCTCCAACTTTTTTGAACTCATCTAAACCCCTACATGTTAATATAACATAGCTGAATAATTAAATAGTAATGTAATAACATATGTTAACGGATATGAAAATGAAATATTTCTCACCGGAATAATGCCATTTTCATTTTGTGTCCATATTTTGAATTCAATTTAGTCCCCTTAGGATCTAAATAATAGACAGTGAACTTCTCGGGGACAATAACTAGTAAATCCCAATGCGTACCACTAGAGGTAAAAAAGTTAAAAATTAATAACTCAAAATCCACAATAAAAATGTAATTTTCTTAAATCCAAATTATAAGCAAAGTAAACTTACTCCACATTGAATGGAGCTATTATCACCGTCTTCTTATTTTGAGAAAAAGTTGTTAAAGCATCATAGCAGTATTGTGGAACTGACGGAGGGTCTTTAGCTACTAGACTAATCAAATATGGAATAAAAAATCCTACATGTTCGAATGAAAAATATATACATATCTTGTCTAAGTAGCTGCAAAACATATATTATGTATGCATTAATAAATAAGAAACCAGATCACCAGATCCTACACAAGGTATATGGATGTATAAAGAAGATCTCACCTTATCCATAACTCTATCACAGATGTATTCAGCCAATCATATCGAAACAACTCCAAAATATCTTGTATAAATAGGTTGCTTTCGTATGATTGACCTGCATCATCCGCATCTATAGAAATAGTTATAGGGCAATTTATATCATGTTTGCCTAACCATATTTCCATACCCCTACAGTTAGGACCTAACAAGACAGGTAGGTCATGTGGAACCCAACTTGGTAATGTAGGAGGTGGAGGTGGAGGCCTAGATGCTGTGGGTGTCTTCTTTTACAATAACATTATAAAGAAAGAATATGTTATCTCTTCTTGTGAAAGTCCCACTTTAGGGACATGTTTGCGCTGGGATGGCCCAAAGAACGCTTTGATGCCCACACCAGTGCCTGCAGCCCTTACACGTCCAGGATGCTCTGGGTTACCCAAAGCAACTATCAATTCATCCCTTATGCCCCCAGGGATGAACTTTCCTTGTTTCCTCAGCTCATGCAGCTCCCGCTAATTGCCAAAACAAAAATTTGTAATTAAGTAAACACCACAAATAATCAATATTCGAATGACTGCTGTAAGAGTTGTATTTTACCATTTTTGCTGCCGCCTCAGCAGTTGCGGGCTTCCTTATTTCTCCCTTCTTATTTTGCCTCCCAGCTATCCAGACATCATGGTGAGGCAGAGGTGTGCTACCTATAGTAGAGGACTCCTGAGTAGCAGCAGACTGAGGAGTAGCCTCAGACTGTAGTCTTTGGCGAATGCCTGCATACCCCTTTGGACCCTTTGTGTGGTCATGCACATTCAGTGCACGCCTTGCTTTTTGCGCCTCACTAAGGGCCTAGTTAGTATGCACATTAATGATTTGGTTAGTAACACTAAATGTTAATCTTGAATAGGTGAATACAACATATATTTATTAAATTGGGGGTGACGCCTAATACCTTGAATTCATCAGTTTGTCTTGAAGCAACAAATGCATCCCATTCTTCTTGGTCCAGGAAGTTCCACTGTTTTGTGGTTGTCTTCTTCCTCTTGTCACCTTCTTTTATGTATTCTCGGGTGAGATTTGTCCTACAATTCCTTAGGACTCTCCCACAGCGTTGCATCACACATTTACGATGCATCTTTTCATCCAATTCAAATATACTTTGTAAAATAGAATTGCTATTAACTAGTATCCAAAAAATTAGTGATCTAACAAATAGAATTGCAAATTAATAACAACTCACACATAAATCCTTCCATATTACATCTATCTTTCCCTTAGGAACATTATGCCAGGAATCTATCTTACAACCAGAATGGCTACAAGTAACATACCCAAGATATGAAACAAACGAATTGTGATTCACTCTAATTGTATTTCCTGCATTATCAAAATCCACAACAAGTTTGGGTCCATTACCCCTTTGCGCTATTAACTTCTTCATCATAGTGTTGCCCTTCTCTTCTCAACTTTTTGGTGTTGCTCATCGAGTACCTCAAGTGCTTTAGAGGGTACATTTGCATCATCAACCTAAAATTTGACAAAATAAACACACTTACAGGATATAACTAGAAATGGAAATATATATATATGATATATATTTTTAAAACTTACATTGTGAGGCGGCGCATTGATGTCCTCACCCTCACGGTAATCATCAACATGGTCATCAGGAGAATGTTCATCCATCTGAAAGTTCACATTCACATTGTAAAGTTCACATTGTAAAGTAATTCATATTGTAAAGCTCACATTGTAAAGTTCACATTCACATTGTAAAGTAATTCACATTATAAAGTTCACATTCACATTGTAAAGTAATTAACATTGTAAAGTTCACATTGTAAAGTAATTCACATTGTAAAGCTCACATTGTAAAGCTCACATTCACATTGTAAAATTCACATTGTAAAGTTCACAGTCACATTGTAAAGTAATTCACATTGTAAAGTTCACATTCAGAAAAATAAAACATATAAAAAAATATAAACATGCCTCTAATATTGCGATTTTTTTATCAATTAACAATCCTTCATTGTGATCTCTGCGCACATACAAGTCATCATTAGCTTCAATATTTGCTGGTGTTGGCAACCCAACTGAGAATGGACTGGAGTCATCATACTTATCATAGTACTCTTCTTCATCTATAGGATCTTCAATGAACTGTCTTTTACCATGAAGAACAACCGACCATTTATCATTTGCAGGATCATCGATATAAAATACTTGTTTCTCCTGTGATGCCAATATGAATGGTTCACCCTTCTCGCCAATCTTTTCAAAGTTCACTAAAGTGAAACTCAATTCATCCACTATAACTCCTTTGGTGTTATCAACCCAATTACATTTGAAGAGCGGAATTCTGAAATCTATGTAGTCAAACTCCCATATGTCTTCAATAACACAGTAATATGACATTTTAGCTTCATGTGGACTCTTATCCTTTGCACTTGCAAAAAACATAGTCGACGCTTGAAGGGTGACCCCACTGTTTTGGACGACACTCTTATCATCTTGGCACTTTGTGTAATATGTGAATCCATTAATGTCATACCCTTCATAAAACATAACATTCAATTTTGGTTTAAAGGCGAGGCATTTGATAGTTTCCGTAATATCATCTAGTGTTTGAGATAGTTGATGTAAGACTTTATCTTCAAGCCACTTAATAAATGTCTTGTTATGCTCTCTAGCAAGCCACATTGTATTGGCTCGAGGATATTGTCTCTTGATGAAATTGGTATGTTCCTCGATATAAACACTCACTTCGTCCATGTTGTGTAAAATATACAAGTAACCTTGTTCCAACTGCTCACGGTTGATTACTTTCACTCGTGATCCCAAAATTCCTTTGCCAAATTGCTCTTCAATATTCTTGTCATTACCAGGAGTGTCATTACCACTGAGAAAGTCATTGCAAAAATCCTTAACCTCTCTCGCCACATAACCCTCAATAATACTCCCTTCAGGCGATAACGGTTTTGAACATCACTTTTAAAAATGCTCATGTAACGTTCAAAGGGATACATCCAATGTAAGAAAACTGGTCCCAACATTTTCACTTCTCTAGTCAAGTGGACAACAAGATGTACCATGATATCAAAGAACGATGGAGGAAAATACATCTCAAGCTGACATAGGGTAACAACCACTTCTCTTTGCAAATTATCAAGAGTATCAGGGTCAATAACTTTTCTACATAGACTGTTGAAAAAGAAACAAAGTCTGGTGATTGGAAACCTTACATGCTTTGACAATATAGATCAAATTGCCACAGGCAATATTTGTTGCATTAGAGTGTGACAATCATGAGATTTAGGACCTATCAACTTCAGATCTTTCATTGATACCAATCTACGGATGTTGGATGAGTAACCCTGTGGCACCTTAACATTTACCAAACATTTACAAAAAGCTTTCTTCTCCTTTCTAGACAATGTGTAACAAGCGGGAGGTAAGTATGTTCTCTGATTTCCCATTTCACATAATTATGTTAATTCTGACCCTATTCCCATTTCACATAGGTCCAGTCTGGATTTTAGCCCATCTTTAATCTTACTTGGTATATTCAACAAAGTACCAATGACACTATCACAGACATTTTTCTCAACGTGCATGACATCGATACAATGCCTGACTGTCAAAGAATTCCAATAAGGAAGATCCCAAAATATTGACTTCTTCTTAAATAAAGATTTGTCACTCCGTGTGGCCATAGTACATTGTAATCTGTTACCAAATTCATTGACAAAGTCTTTTACTCTTTCATAAACAACCTCCCCTGGTATAGGTTTAGGTGCACTCCTTTCCTCATTCAATCCATTGAATGCTTTGCGCTTCCTATGATACGGATGGAATTTTGTAAGAAACCTTCGATGAACGAGATATGCAGTCTTACCACCATGTTTTAGTCTTATTGAATAAGTGTTCTCTTCACATATAGAACACGCTTTAGCTCCTTTGACACTATATCCAGACAAATTCCCATATGCTGGAAAGTCATTAATAGTGCAAAACAGCATAGCATGCAAACAAAATGTCTCTCTTTGTGAAGCATCATAGGTCATCACACCTTCACCCCAGAGTTTCTTTAAGTCATCAATCAGAGGTTCAAGATAAACATCGATATCATTTCCAGATTGTTTAGGGCCCGATATCAACAACGACAACATTACGTACTTATTTTTCATACACAGCCAGGGAGGAAGATTGTATATAACAAGCATGACTGGACAAGTGCTATGTTGGTTGCTCAATGTCCCGTACGGATTCATCCCGTCTGTACAAAGCCCAAGTCTTAGATTTCTTGACTTCTTCACAAAATTCAGGGTACAATAGATCAATCTTCTTCCACTGTGGGGAATCAGACGCATGTCGTAGGATCACATCATTATTTTTCTTAACATCTGCATGCCACCTCAAATTCTTTGCATCTATCGGATTGGTAAACAAGCGTTGAAATCGTGATATTATAGGTAGATACCACATCACCTTGGCAGGAGAACCAGTTTTGGATTCCCCCGAAGTCGTCAATTTATACCGTGACGCACCACATTTTGGACAATCTTTCAAATCCACATCGTCCTTTTGAAATAATACACAATCATTTGGGCATGTGTGTATCTTCTTGGCATCCATTCCCATTGAGCACAACAATTTCTTTACCTGGTATGTTGAGATTGGCAGCTCGTTTCCTTCAGGAAGCATTTCTTTCAACAAAGGCAACAATGACGTGGAGCTTTTGTCACTCCATCTATTGTTAGCGTTCGCTTATACAATCTCAACACAACGCTAAGCTTCGTAAACTTAGTACAACCTGTGTATAACGGTATCTCAGCATCATGCACAATGTTTCTAAACATGGGAGGTGGATCGGTGTGCTCTACCCCACAACTATCCAGCATCGCATCAACGACGTCTATTGGAACTGGTTCATTCACATCTACGTCATCGGAGGCAATTTCTTCTTCCACACAAGCACTGCTATCGACATCCACTGGTTTCAGGTTTGAAATCTCTCCATGCCAGTGCCATTCTGTATAGCCTTGTACAATCCCGTTGCACATGATATGGCTTTTGATTTTGTCACCTGTGCTGACTTTCAAGTTATTACCGCAATGCCTACATGGACAGTAGAACCTATCTCCAGGTTGTTTCCTATGCTCCTCGAAAAATCTAATAAACTGGTCAATACCAGATATAAACTCTGGGGTGCAGTGATTGCGAATGGACATCCATGATCTATCCATTCTATGATCAAAGAGAAAACAAGCTATATATTACAACAAGATTAGGGTCGAGGGTTAACATATTAGAGTTTATGCATGGTTACAACTTTAGGCCAACAAATACATGTGATGTCATTCTTATATATAATAAATGTGTACCACCTATCCCATTCTTGAACACCTAATCTCACTAGTAAGTGTATAATGTGTATTGGGTTTTCAAGAAAATTTTGGCAGCATTTCCCCACTGTTCTCCAAGTACATATGTACTTAGAGAACAAACGGGGAAATGCTACTGAAACATATATAAAAACACTTGTGGACAACCATATATAAAAACATATCAATGTTTCCTAAATTAATCAATGTATTATTTGATAACACAAATCGTGGTGGGTATAACATAGCAAAAAACTCAACATGTCACAATAGAAACATATCCTTAACCTAATATACAAATATTTGTAACAAAACTACCATAGAAAATTAAGTAGCATGCCCAATATATAACAAAAGCAACATTTTTCCAGATTGTTATAATGATAAAAACTCTTAACATTTTTCCATTGTAATAGCCTTATCAGCATTTACCCTTATCCAAACCTACAACTAGCATGAGAAGAGGTTATTCATAACAACATATGTAGTGCAGGAAACTTTGGTAGGCTTCATTCTCTTCTTTCGATTTCACAAACTCCATGACGAATGGGGACGGATGGATGAGCGATGGTTTAAAATCTTAGTCTAATCTTTGTGCAGGTCTGGATGTGATTTGACTAGGGGACAAACTGATATGTTTCTAAGGTTGTGATTATTTAACTAATATTTAAGACAAAAGCTGGATTGATTGATTATTCTAAGGTTGTGATTAATAAAAGGGTTGAATTAAATATTGATTATTCTAAAGTTGTGATTAATAAAAGGGTTGAACTAAATTATCATATGAAAGTAACACATGGTGGAACAAATTTTACCATCTCTACCTATCATTCAATGTCTTATTGCGTCATATTAAGCATGAACATATATGTTGAGGTCGGGTTAATCCACTTTTGGTGTTAATTTGGGTCAAAGCATATAAAGAACCTATATGAAGTTGTCATCAAGGGTTTAACAAGCAAATAGGCATGTAACCTTGTAGAGAACCAGCCAAGAAGCAAGCCCAGAAAAGACTCGGCCATCACTCATCGAGTGAGAGGGGAGCATCAGCAAAGGAAAAATACAAACAACTAGCAGAGAGAAGCCAAGCCTAGCTAGCAGATGCTACTACTGCCATATGAATACCCTAGAGGAAGAAGAGGAGGAAGAAGGGTACCTCAGTGTCGGCGGAAGAAGAAGAGGAGGAAGAACGCTTTAGGGTGGCAGTGGTGACCAGGAGCAACAACCAGGTGGCTGGCGGCGAGCAGGAGAAGGCCAACGGCGACGAGCAGAGGAGAAGGTGCCGGAGAAGGCGAACGGCGGCAGCCGGAGCAACGAATGACGGCAGCTGGAGCAACGAACGACAGCGGTGGTAATGAGCAGAGGAGAGCGGCGGCCGGAGCAGGGGGAATCGATCACCAGAGTAGGGAATCGCCAGACCTAAACACGGAGTCGATGAAACAGAGAAAGGGGGAAGAACCTGGCTTGCACGGGTGCATTAAGTTAACAATAGGCATCGGTTATTCCAAACAGCCGACACTTAAAACAATCAACATCGGCTGTCGTAAAAAACCGACGTCGAAGGGGGGTGAAAATTTTCATGGGGACAACGCATGAAAACACATCGGCATCGGTTATTGTAAGAAAACTGACGATTAAATGGGCCCAATTTCTATCTCGAGAACAACCATTAGTCGTCGGTTGATTAGCTAAAAACCGACGCCGTATGATAAATTTTTGAGATAAATTTTTTTACTGGATAATTTGGATTTGGCGGTCAATTTTAGGCGTCAGTTTTTTATTGAGCAATCGACGCTAAATAAAAAGAGATACCCGTGTCTGGCCGGTCTACAAATATAGATTTCGTTCTCTGTAATTAACCGACGTTTAAGAGTGTAGGCGTTGATTTTCTCTACTAACCGACATCTCTAAATGTGACATTATAAGCTATTTCTATACTAGTGTATATATATATATATAATTATTAGTTTGGGATCATTCGTGGTCTTTTATTGGATATGTGCATTAATCATTTAAATATTCGCATTTTATGCAATAAATAAAAGTGAAAAACAAAAATATGATCACATCAATTAAATCCCAAAACACAATCCATTGATGTGGCTCTGACACCACTATAGAGAAACATGGTGACAAAGTAGGCAATGGAAACAAAAAAATTTGTGCATATTCCCCCTAACAACAACATCATGTCAAAAACTATGAAATGGAAATGATGGTTTAACGATGTTATACCTGGTCCTGGAGCAAGTCCAATGACTTATTCTCATTGCATTTTTGCAATTGTCTTCTAGTTGCACTTGGTTGGCATCTGTAGTAGCTCCTGGTCTTCACCATAGACAATAGGCTGATATTGTCCTCCTAGCAATAGACATTAGCCTCCTCTCCTCTATAGTAGTCCACACACACCGCCTAGAACTCATGTCGTCCTAATAGAACAGACAGGTAGGAGTTGTCCCTCCAATTGGTGTACTAGTCTCCAACTTGCTCTCCCGCAATTGTTCTCCCATGCTATTGATACCTGTATCTAGTAGGACTTGCATGCGTTCTCTTGGTTACCACAACCACAGAAGATAAATGATTGTTAGAGGCAATTGAATTATTTCAGAGAAGCCCCCAGTACCCATTTATTTATAGTGGGGTTATGGTCAGGGTTCCCAATCTGAGTGGGAGAGGAAGGGCCAGAATTTTAGAAAAAAATTGTGACTTACGACAGTTGAAATGGTCGATTCGCGAGAAAACCTGATGGGTTGTCATGCAAGCCAATTGGTTAACCCAGTGAACTAGTCATTTTTTCATGTTTCCCAATCACAATTATATTGGGAATTCTAATCTAATGAATGCAAGATATGAACTCAACACTAATCCTTGATGCAAGCAAATTGATCCAGAAATTGGGTGTCTCGCTCTGCAAAGCTGGAGACCATGAGCTAGTCAGATCACTAGGTGATCGGTTGGTTAGCGCCCCTGTTCATGCAGAACACAACCTGCAATTTCCAATCAACCTGACACTCCAACCGGTTGATTCAACACTTGAACCGATCGGTTGGGAGTTTAGTCAGTTGATTTGTTGCTCACATTGAAAACCTAAACTCTTTAGTAATCAATTCAATTATCATTCATGATTGAATTCCCCTTCTAGGTCTATCCTAGGTGTGTGACCCTACAAGTTTCATGTTATGTTGGTAGAGAATGTCCATAATTGGTTTATGACATCACAAGCAATGAGTGGCGTCTAGTCACATATCATTGCTACCCAAGTAAATGGAAACTTGGAGAACAACATTAACCTAAAAGTTATGTCAGGTGTTATAATTATTATCTAATTCCTTTGTCTTTGATATCCAAAATGAACTCAAGGCATGGAATAATCATCCTCTCAATGTATAATCCATGTTCCTTGAACTAGAGTAGACTGTCTGAGATATATGTGACCTCAATCTCATATATTGTTTCACATATGCATGAACTTGCTTTTATCGATCTCTCTTATCAAGTGGCATGGATATCAAACTCTAGTAGGAGGGACAAATCCCATCAACATCAGTCACAATCAACCCCATGTGTCACAGTGCACCCAATCATTACCTTTATGGAAACCCTTATTCAAGGTCATGGTGGATGATGTCATATCACACCGAATGACATGTAATGAGTGTAGTGGTTTCATGTCTAATAATCACGATCACCACCTTCAATATGAGAGATGACTATGACCACCAATTAAGGTTTCCATGTGTCACTTTCAATGTGGGTCTGTCTGATACACTATTCTCCAACAAGTATCTATGTGCTTAGTTTGATATCACATATATCATGACTGATGAGATTTTTTCATGAACCAACACACACTCTAGTCTTAAGTGTTACTGTTGTCTATCAGCCTTCCACAATAACATCAAGTAGGGACATACAAAGAATGTACATACTCTTGACATCCGTTTGATCTCATTCTTCAAGTCACGCACTTGAATACATAAGTCATAGACTAATGTTATTCTTTATAAATTCATTATGTTTCCTCATTATCTCATAACTAATTGAAATAGAATAAATCAGTAGTTTTCCTTTATTATTAATCACATCCTTTATATTATGTTCCATCTCAATCATCATATGATTGTCTCTCTGTGCATACATACCAACACCAAAATCCAAATTGGAGTCTCTTCTAGATTGTTTTCGCTCAATAAAACAAAATGAGGAATTCCACAAACATGGGTAGCTTATGACAGATGCCATCCAACAACTTTCTTCAAATGTGGACAACATTACTACTCATACCAAGATGTTGGAGAGCCAAATTCCTCAACAAGCTCTAGCTAATCAAAGAACACCTTATGGTTCCTTGTCTAGCCAACCAAGGATGAATCCTAAAGAGACATGCACGTTCATGACATTAAGTAGTGGGAAAGTGTTAGGAGGATCGTCACCACCTTCAAAGAGGAAAATTAAAGAAGTTATTGACACAACTATGGAGGAGACTGATGAGAACCAAAGGAAGAAAATTGTTGAAAATCCACAACAAGGTGAAATTTTTTTTGCAAGAGTAATGCTCCTTTCCCTCATAGGTTTTCTAACACAAAAGTTGATGGAAAGTTCAACAGGTTTATGGACATCTCTAACAATCTGTATGTGAAACTTCATTTAGTTGAAGTGATAGATGAAATTCCTTCTTATGCTATGTTCTTAAAAGAAATTCTCACAAAGTGAACAAGGCTCGACCAAGCTGAAACAATGATGCTATCTGAGAGAATAAGCTCTATTATTTAGAACCATTTACCAAAAAAACTTAATGATCTATATGCATTCACTGTACCTTGCAAAATTGGAGACTCAACTTTTTACAGAGGTTTAGTTGATCTTGGTGTGAGCATCATCTTGATTCCTTTCTCCCTTTGGCAAAAGTCAAATTTGGGAGACTTGAAACCAAACCCATGACAATACAATTAGTTGATCTTTCAATTAAATATCCTAGAGGGATTGTTGAAGACATCCCAATGCAAATAGGGAAGTTCTACATTTCTTGTGACTTTGTAGTCCCAAACATGCATGAAGATCTAACGAACCCAATCCTTTCTGGGCGACCATTTCCCAGGACAGTAGGATGTATTGTAGACGTTAAGGAAGGAAAAATAACTGACAAAGTTGGAGTAGAAGCTCCAGTATTTTCTATTTGTGATTCTATAAAGGCACCCAACACTAAATAATATCTCTACTTGATAGATGGCATTGATACATTGCTAGAGGAAGACAAGAACATCCTTGAACAAGCTTTTGATGATCTTGAAGGTGAAGAGGACAAAGAAGACTTGAAGGTTGTTCTCAATGAAGATAATTCTGAAGCTGCATCAAACTCAACATCTAATGAAGTACCAACCCAAAAGGAGGCAAGTGAAACCAACACTCTAGAAAAAAGGTTGACCTTAAACCCCTCCCACCGGGGTTAGTATGCTTTCTTGGATCCAATTTTTTCTTCTCATGTTATACTCAATGTGGACCGGACTCCAGAACTAGAGGATATGTTGTTAGAAGAACTTAGATTGTATAAAGAGGTGATAGGTTAATCGACTGATGATCTTAAAGGAATGAACCCCTCAATTTGCATGCATACCATAGACTTAGAGGAAGATTCTAAGATATGCATAAAACCACCAAGAAGGTTAAATAAAAACATGATGGAAGTTGTTAAGAAGGAATCTTTAAGTTAAACGATACAGGGGGTAATATATCCTATTAGTGTCAACCCATTTGTAACTGATATACATGTTGTACTTAAAAAGAGAGGAACCACTATAAAGAAATGAGACAATAATGAATTCATTCAAAAAAGGGTAGTAACTAGGTAGAAAATGTGTGTTGATTATACAAAACTAAGTAAAGCCACAAGAAAAGAACCTTTCCCCCTGCCTTTTATTGACTTAATGTTGAAGAGACTTGCTAGTCACTCTTACTTTTGTTATTTAGATGAATATTCCAGATTTTTTAGATTCCTATTTTTCCTCTTGATGAAGAAAAAACAACCTTCACATGCTCATACGGGACATATGCTTATAGGAGAATGCCTTTTGGGTTATGTAATGCACCTTCTACCTTCCAAAGATGCATGATGGTTATATTTTCTGATTTCATAGAAAATATTATGGAAATTTTTATGGTTGATTTTAGTGTTCAAGGAAATTCCTTTGGTGGCTTCTTGTTAAATTTAACTAATGTTTTGCAATGATGTAAATAGGCCAACCTTGTTCTCAATTGGAAGAAGTGCCATTCGATGGTACAATTTGGGGTTGTGTTTGGTCACGTCATTTTAAGCAAATGAATAGAGTTTGATAAAGAAAACATTGAAGCTATTGAGAAAAAGTCAACAACAACAACAGAAGAGGTTCGATGTTTTTTGGGACATGCATGATTCTATAGAAGATTCATTAAAGAAATTTCAAGAATTGCAAAGCTTTTTTGTTTCTTGTTAGCTAAAGATGTTGAATTCATATTCAATGTTGATTGCAAACTAGCCTTCCAAAGATTGAAGGATGCTCTTTTCTCAGCCCCCATCATTCAACCACTAGACTTGAGTGCTCCTTTTGAAAACATGTGTGATGCCAGCAATTATGCCTATGGGTAATCCTTGGAAAAAGGATAGATAACAAGCTCCATACCATTCATTATGCAAGAAGAAAATTGGATGTTACTCAAATAAGTTATGCCACTACAAAAAAGAGATGCTTTTTATAGTCAATGCTTTTGATAAGTTTCGTCAATATCTTGTGGGGTCCAAATTCATTGTGTATACAGACCATGTTGCAATTAGATATATCATGAGAAAGAAGGATGCCAGACCCCATCTTATCCATTTGGATATTGTTGTTACAAGATTTGGAAATCAAAGACAAGAAAGGGACATAAAACAATGTTCTAAACCATCTTTCATGCCTTTCCACTAATGCGAAGACAAGATCCCTATTGATGACAATATATTGATTGAGAAGTTTTATGATATAAATTCACTTGTGATACCATGGTTTGACAATTTTACAAACTATCTAGCAACCAGATGCCTTCCTCCTAATGTCACCTATCAACAAAAAAAGAAGTTCCTTCATGATGTCAAATTTTACTATTGGAATAAACCCCTATTGTTCAAGTAATGTGCAAATGGGCAGATTAGGAGATGTATTTCAAAAGAGGAGATCGCAAGTGAGATTTTAGAATGTAATTCCTCTTCTTATGGAGGACATTTTGGAGGAGACAAGACTTCAACTAAGATTCTACAAGTAGGGTTTTGTTGGTCAACCTTATTCCATGATGTACATGCATTTGTTAAAGCTTTTGATAAGTGTCAAAGATTAGGAGGAATTTCAAAGAAGGACGAGATGCCACTGAACTAAATTCTTGAGATTGAAGTTTTTGATGTATGGCACATAAACTATATGGTCCCATTTTCCTCCTCATGCAACTACAAGTTCTAGTGGTGTGTAACTATGCATCAATGATAGAGGCTATTCCAACTCAAGATCTAGATGGAAAATTAGTGTTGAAGCTATTCAAGAAGATCATTTTTTTGATACTTGGGGTTCCAAGAGTGGTCATCTCAAACGGAGGAATTCATTTCAATAAGAGGAACTTCAAAAATTTGTTGAGCAAATGTGTTGACAAGCGTAAGATCTCTACACCATACCACCCACAAACTTCTTGGAAAGTTCAGATTTTAAAACGAAAATTTAAGGCAATATTATAGAAGACCATATCTAACTCGAGAAGGGACTGGGCATTGAAATTAGATGATGTATTGTGGGCTTATAGGATATCTTACAACACATCTATTGGTAAGACTCCATTTAGGCTAGTCTATGGAAAGTCTTGCCATGTACTTGAAGAACATGAGCATAGAGCATTGCGGGTAATTAAATTTCTAAACTATGATATGAATAAAGTAGGAGAAAGAAGGTTGCTACAACTCTAAGAATGGGAAAATATGAGATTAGATGAATAAGAAAACTCCAAGATCTATAAAGAGAAAATAAAGAGATGGAATGCTAATAGGATCCATACCAAGGATTTTAAAGAAGTAGATTTAGTGTTGCTGTTAAATTTTGAGCTCAAATGCTTTCCAAGGAAGATGCATTCTAAATAGGACAACCCCTTCCTATTGATAAAAGTTTTTCCCTATTGAATGGAACTACAAGGAAAATAAGCCTCATCCAAAATTAATGGCTAACACTACAAATTATATGCTGACAGAGAGAAGATAGACAAGGGAGCCTCCTACTCCCTCTCTGATGCTTGATGTTGCAGTCTCATGTCTCACTCCAGACTTTAAATGGAGGACCTTGTGGTAGTTTACCTCACATTTAGGATAGATTTCCTTACTATTATTAGCTCAAGAACTATTCCTTTTCCAAAATATTTTTTTCATGGAAATATGTAATAATCGAGACCTTATGAGCATATATAATCATCATTGTAGGTACTGAGAAAAGAAGGATCAAGTTCTACTAATATTCAACCATACATATATGTCAAACACAGTACAGGACGTGTCTCCACTTACAAGACGATATCCATATTACACGACATATCTATATATAGACACGATGTGTATCATTCCAGAAGCAAGTTGTTGAAAAGCCACACGACCTATGTAAATTTCTAAAAGGTGTGTGATCATCATCTTGAAGATGTCAAGGAGTTCACTAAAAGCACACACTGTGTGTGTAAATTTGCACATAGTGTGAATTCCAAGACGAAGTCATCTCTGGAATCTACTGTAAGCAAAAATGGTGTGCATTATTTCAGACACAACATTCCCAACCAAGCAATACAAAAATAAAAAGGGCAACCGACATGTGCATAAGTATAACTCATATATTGCAAAGAACATGTCGTGCTTGTAGGATGAAATTAGGGTTATTAGCCCCAAATTTGATGCTACTATCCTCATTTCTATAACAACTCACACTATCTGCAACATCCAACAATCGTGTTCTCCTTCAACCACCGCATTCCATTTCCTTCTCCTCGACCCATGCCCATGAGGAGCCTATGGAAACACTAGCTGCAACCATCACCCGCTCGAACTCCTCTGAACGCCACCCTCTACTCCAGCCACTGTGGTCAGATCCTCTCAAGAACATTGAGGTCAACTCCATATCCAAGTGTCTTGTCATCTCTGACTTTGATCACATTGTCGATCTCCATCACACAACACCTCTCAGCCACCAGAGCAGCCTAGATCAGCCATCTTCCTTTGGCATTCATGCCTCCATTGTAGCAAAATTGGCAAGTTCCACCCCTTTCCTTCACTCGATATGGGTCATCCTTGAACAAGAGCTCGTCTCTAAAATTGAAAACATAGTGTGACCAAAGCCTTCATTCCGTGAAACCTCCTCCATCCTTGACCTAAAAATCACCTTCTTCATAGAACACATGATGTCTGTCTTCCTAGACACATCGTGTCCCACCATTCAGAATCATCTATCATCCACACAGAAGACACACTTTGTACCTCCTTGAACACGTTGTGTCCCCTATTCTAGCAACTCAAAGAAGAAGAAATGGCACCAATTAAGCAAGCCGCAAAGTGCACGAGGGGGGAGAGTTCATCCATAGTCCCCATCTACATCTCCACTACCAAGTTTAGAGTCTTACAGGAAGAAGATGTCTTGTACCAAACAATGATCACTTGTAGGGTTTTCCATGTGCTCTTTTCTTATTAAGACACAATGGAAGAATTGGGATTCAAAGATTAGATCCTAGGATTGCTAGAGGATCTAGGACTCAAGTTTACTTGTTGCATGGTAAGCAATACTTACCCTAGCATTAGCTACAAGTTTTTGACTACACTGAAAGTTGAAACTGACCTCAAAAAGCCTCATGATCCATTTGCTATCATTCAATTCCATCTTTTTAGGCATAGCTACAAATTAACATTTCAAACAGTTTTGTTAGGCATTTCAATGCCACTATGGGGGTGGTTTATCTTACCCTCTAAAGTTTGATAGTGATGTGTTCTAGAGATAAATTATAGATGATGAAATCCATGAAGCAAAAAAGCCATGGAAACACACATTCACAATCCCATCTTTCGTGATGTCCATCGCCTTCTTAGCATAGTGGTTTTTGCAAAAAAGGAAACCCAAGGAGTATGTGGAAAGTTGGAGAAGAAGACATCGGGGGATATGATGATTGGGTGTTTGATCCCCCACATCGCCCACAGGGTCAATGCTAATTTTTTAGGTCTGCAGGTTGCATTTGGAAAGAATACAATTGAGATACGGTTACTTGTTTCCTTTGGTTTAGTTTCTCAGGTTATCAATGATGATACCAAATTAAGACAATACTTCTTTATTAATGACCAATTCATTGAATTGCATGATTTGGAGGGCATAGCTTTAACAAATAAGGACAATTGGAAGTTTGACCTCTCAGAATCTGATCACCATGAGGACACATCCACTATAGCTACTACTGCACGACCGCCTCCTTTCACCTGTACACAGACAGAGTATATATAGGTCGTGCCCGATGGGCAACACCTATATGTCTACATACAATGGAGATTTAATCATCATGATAGTCATTTAGACCTGATGAGCTAGCAACATTACCTCATGCATGACATAATATGGAAGTGGACATGTGGCATATTTCCCAAGGCCACTACGCCATGCCTACACCCCTATCCCACCTCACCTAGATTCGACCCCCACAAACATTTTCGATGACGAAGATCTTCTAAACCAACATTTCCCAGTTGGTTATGAGGTTATTAGCCCTTGTTCTTGATTCTCCATGGTATGTACTCAATTTCTACCAACTTGAGTTCGATTGATGCAGTGAGGAAACTAAAAATTTGATGCTTAGGTGGGGAGAAAATGACCGGTAGTGTAGTTGTAGTTTCCCCTTCATCGTTTTGTTTCTTGCTTTTGTTGTAGTTTTTGTTCCTATTTGTGGAAAATCTAATATAATATATTCCTTATGTTTGAATTCAAATCCCTTCTTTGATTGAACTATTTGTCCCATATTGTATTGAAACATAATTTAAAGGAAGAAAATCAAATCATGTATCATTTAAATGAAATCTTTTCCCAAAAACTCTTGTTTCATCTTGATTTATTGCTTTTAGCCGCATGTTTGCCTTTCACATTCTTTCCAAAATATTACATGTAACAGAAAAAATATTGTTTGAATAATCAACTTCACAACCACATTTAGCATTCTAGATGACTTTATCAAATTTTTAGTGCGTTTACAACCAAACTCTCAATGATTTTTTTTAAGAAATATTTGAAATCCTATTAAATTGGATAGTCCAACCAACTCTTCTATGCTAGGGGGAAAAGTTTTTAGTTTAAGGCCTCATGGTTATAAAGTAGAACATGACTCATTCTTGATCATTATGGGCTAATTCTTGTATTCAACCCTAATTGATGGCTAAACCATTGACGTAGCATGCTAGCCTAGTGTATGTGTGATCTGGCTACTATGGTTAGGTGTTGCATCTTAAAATAGGGTAAATAACCCCAACTAACATTCCACATGTTCATAAGTCTACATTAGCTACTGAGTGTCAGAACCCTTGCTTCATTTCTTATCTAAAGGAAAATAGGTTGTTGATGGATTATTTGGTTGATTTGGATTCCATTCCTTACATCTTAAATAATTGAGAGAATTAGGTTGCACATTCACTAGTCATTTGGTCTTCTCATCTAAATTCTATTTGTTGTTGTATTACTGATTCTTCCATTTAGATATTTGCACTTTTATCAAACTAAAAATTCCAATCTTGAGTGTTTAAGGTAATGTTATGTCTACTTGCAATAAATTTTGTGTATGGGTGAATTTTCCTAAAACAAATTTTCCATTTAATTTGAAATTATACATGATCTTGACAAAATTACATCATTTTTTTTTCATTTTCTTTTTTCATGAGGCCAAGCAATAGTTCAAGCTTAGGGGGTTTGATGTGCACATTTTATATAGGTTTCTAACCCACTTTTACACACACTTTCTATCCATTTTGCACCTCATTTCACCTTTGATCATACTTATTTTACCACCTTTTTAGTTGGTTTATTTGTTTCATTATTATGATCACATGTACATAATAAAGATGAAGAAATTGTGTTAATTCAACCCAAATTCAAACTTATTTGGATCACCCAATTATTAGCAATTGATCTTGATTAGTCCTTGATGCTTCAGGACAAGACACGATGTGTGTTATTTTACACATGTCATGCATCACTCCAGAAAGGTTACTCTTCAAAGACAAAGAAGAGACATATCATGTTCATCCGTGAACATGACATGTTCACTCAGTCAAGAAATCAACTGAGGTTTATGTATCAAGTAGACACATCTACTGTTGAATAACACACATCACATGTTATTCTCTCAGGTTGACCTCAAATGGAGGCTACAAAGCATGTCTTTCAGTGGCACAATGTGCACTCTTCACAAAAGTAGTTCCAGACTACTATTACAAGCAGCAATATGACATGTTTCTCATTATACACACCATGTCTCTATCAGTTTCTATGAAGTTTGAAAACAACCACCCCTCATTTTAAATACATGTACACACATATGGGACAATTATTTCTCATCATTATGAAACACACTTTGTCTAGAGAAGAGTCTTGAGCAAGGAGGAGGCCATTTTGGGGAGGAAGAGGTAGTTTCTCAAAAGAGAACGTCCATTCTTGTTCAAGGAGTGCAGTATGAGCTTCTCTACTCCATCTAGACCTCTTAGCTAAGAATGTTATTTGAGTATAAGAACCAACAAGCATGGGATTTTGTATTTAAACTGGAGTTCTACCTTTCTATTCTTCATTCATTGTGTTTTCCTTGTTCTTTCCTTCTCTAATCATGTCAAAATATGAAATTTGAAGCTATTTACTTTGTTTCTTCACTATGCACAATTAGTTCCCTTTTCTTGGTCATGGGAGAGTAGCTACCATACCATTACTTATGTGGACTTATACTTCATAATTTATTTTAGTTAATTTGCTTTTGTAGGTGTTTCTACGGTGTAAATTGCTTGAATATTTGCATGGCCATCAAACATTCATGTTTTATGCTTGTTTATGTGATCTGAGGTGATGTGTAAAGAAGTAAGGAGTAGTTCTTCTTGGAAACAAATCCATGACCATGATAGTGGTTTCTTTCACAAACCGATATCGGGTTGAAGCACCTCTACCCTGATGTGGCAATGAAACCCAATATGGTGATGAACAATATGTTATACCTTGGAACCCCACACCCCTATTGTTTTGTACATTTGGGTTGGTTGACAAAGGACTAACCAATTGTGTAGGATGTCACTTAACACATGGTAGGTTGATACTTTGAACGTTTGAAAATGTATGAGCATAAGGGTCTAACCCGATATGCAAAACCCTACACTTGAGTAACCTGATATAAGTGACACACACACCTCTTGGATGATGTGGTGGTAAGCACACACCTCTTGCCCGATATGGTGGAAGCACACACCTATTAGATGATATGGTGGTAAGTACACACCTCTTGCCCGATATGGTGGAAGCACACCCCTCTTGCCTAATATGGTGGAAGCACACACCTCTCACCCGATATGGGGGAAGCACACACCTCTTACCCGATATGGTGGAAGCACACACCTCTTGGGGATATGGTGGAAGTACACACCTCTTGCTCGATATGGTATTAAGCACACACCTCTTGCCCGATATAGTGGAAGCATCTCAAAACCAATATGGGGGTAAGCACCTCAAATCCTATATACTTGATTGAGTAACACATGAAGTGTGTTATGCCAAATGATACATTAAGATGTAAAGAGTTTAATGCATTTTGATAAGTTTAGGCCAATGTACCTTAAGAAAAAAGTTGATCCAACTTAATAAAGTATGATGTAATCAATATCCTAGTGAGGATGAGAGAGAAACTCATACTTTGTGTGATAATCATTTATTGATAAATGATGAGAATAAACAAGTATGACTGAATACTTATGATATCAATGTATGCTCCTAATATGTGTGGAGCTATGAATTAGGGTTTTGATTCTTGATAATATGAACTTCAAACCCTAATCGGCTAAAAAGGGAAACCCTAACCCTAATAATGGGAAGGTTGTATTTCTCTTCTATTGCATGGTGATGATATGTACTTGATATTGTTTTTATCATGAAATACTAACCATGCAGGTATCATGAGATGATGGGCATAGCCAGGTGTGAGATATGATGTTTCATATGATACAAATTAAATGGGCCTTATGAGCCATGTGAAGTACTTGTACAACAAGTATAATGTATACTTGGGTTTGAGGACCTACATGTAGTAGTTACCTGATAAGAGGTGACAATGTTCTGTGATGAACTAAGGGTTTGAATACCCAAATCTAACAATCATGATGATGATAAATGAGAATCCCCAGTAATGTGATAAGGGATTGAGATCCCAAGTGTTATGCATTCAATGTGTTCCAAAGATTATGAAAGTACTTGATAAATGTATTACACCTTTCTTTGTAGCATCTATTATAATTCATACTTGTAACTTGGTTGATGCTAAAAGATACTATAATGCACCTAATTAATCAAGTGGAACCTTATCATGTAGTTTCCCTGGCCATAGATCCATTCAGTGTCAGAATTTGTTGAATGGTGAAATGAGTTTAATTCAGAGAGCATATTTTTTAATATGTTGGGGTGATGGACATAAATATCCTTACGTCCAAAAAGGGATTGTTGTGTGATCTTTACCTAATATACCGGGGATTCTATGTGATCTCCCCGAAGAAAATATACCAGGATTTCTGTGTGATCTCCCTGAAGAGAGTGCATGTTACGACTGTAACTCTATAGCGAAGATGCCACTATACCCTGGCAAGCTAATTGTAGTTTGACACGTGATGTCACTACTAGTTCTCTCATACTAGCCGAGATAGGTGAGGTCTTGGAATCCGGCTCTTTCTTTGACCTTGTATGGTACCGATTTTGACTAAGTGGTGGTCGGTTGAAGCATGAGCGGTATACCTCATCTTCTCAGGGCATAACTATGATTGTAAATATGTAATTAGCCATGTAGCATATTTGCTTAAGGATTGAATACGGAAATATTGGTTGATGTTACACTAATTTTATACATCTTAAATGGATAGATGTTATATGTGTTCTTCATATTCCTTATAAAGTGAATAGATGATTCATTGCTCTATCTAGATAGTTGCATTGCTTTAAAAGATGATATTGCTCTGTCCTGCTTATAAATAGTGATTAGTCTTGATTATTAATATAAAAGATCCTCTGCTCAGTTTTATACTGATTACATGTGATAATAATGTTGTTGGCAGAGAGTTATATCTCTCGTTGGGACTTTTGTCTCACCCCGTAGGTCCCAACATTTTTAGGTGGATGCAGGCGAGGAGGTAGAGACTGTATTGTAGAGGGAGGACAACAACAACAAGGACAGTAGTAACAACTCAGGTTGAGTGTGTTGTCTGTCGTGTCTTGTAGATAGAAGTCCTATTTGTTGTCTCTGTACTCTCAGGTCCTTGGGAGTTAGTATATAATGGTTTTATAAATGATATGAGATTTTGGATTGTATGCCTTGAGGTTTTATGTTGCTTATGTATAAGTTTGGGCAAAGCAATTGGTATATGATATCCTCAAGATGAGATGGTACAATGTATGTACAATGTGAACCATGATGTATATATTGCTTTGGTTCTTCCCTTAAGAGTTTCCTAGCAATGGATCTCTTAACAAAATGGTTTTAATTTTTAGTGATTTTTGTTAATCCGCTGCTAATGATTATTCGACGTAATTACTATGTGATTTGGTTTTCGGTTTGATAGCAGTCGTCACAAGTTTTGGTATCAGGGTATAAGGTTTGTTGAGTCTACAAAGACAAAGGATTAAGATTTTTGAGGATATTCTAGTGTCCTCCAGTTTATCTTATAGTGACTTCTGCTCATATAGGAGAAGAAGTAAAGCTAAAAGATGGATGGAGCACACGAAGAACATGATGTTGAGAGTAGTGTTGCTGCACCAAGAGGAGGTGCAAGGGAATAGGCTAGAGAGGAATTAGTGCCTAAGAATCCCCATCTTGATGAAGCCATGCTGCAAAACCCTTCCTTTAATGCTCTTTTTGGGCAGTTCATGACCACAATAACACATATGGTAGACCGGATGCCAGCACCAGAACCTAGGGAACCAGTTCCCTATGAGGGGCATGGGTCTGGTAAGACATTTGAGCAGTTATGCCAGGTAGGATCCACCGAATATGCCGGTACAACTGACCCAACAAACACATATTTATGGCTCACTGAGCTGGAAAACGCCTTTAGAATCCTTAGCATCCCAGAAACTGATAAAGTCAGGCATACTGTGTACCTTTTAAAAAGAAACATTGGCCATTGGTAGGCCATTCAAGAAGAGTAAAGACTAGGTGTTGAGGTCAGATGGGAGGAGTTCTGAAGTGATTTTGTCAGTAGATACTTTCCCAGGACTTATCTGGATGAGAAAATCTCACAGTTTGAGCATATTAAGCAAGGACCAATGAATATTAGTGAGTATGAAGTGTAGTTCATGGAGCTTCTGTGATTTTGTCCACACATGGATACTACAGAGGAGGACATGATTCAATATTTTGAGAAGGGTCTGAATGTTGAGTTATCCACACTTGTAGATACTCTAGAGAATATATAGAGGTTTTCCACCTTTGTGGAATCAGTTAGGAGGATAGAGAGGTTCGTGACTGAGAAATGTGAGGCTAACAGTAGGAAAGGACCTGCCCAGTTCCAGGGATAGAGGTCTGGAAGTTTCAAGAAACCAAGATTTCCCACACCATTAGCACCACATAATTTCTGTGATCAGACGCAGTGGACGTCAAACAAGGGTAAAGGCCGTATTTTTCTTCCAAGTGGAGCCCATAGTACGACATCAATATCAATAACAGGACCATCTAGGCTGCAATGGGAGAACAAAACCTGCTTCAAGTGTGGGAAAGAAGGACACATGATAAGAGATTGTCTAATTAGAGACATGGAGGTAACCCAACCATCGAGGTAGAGTCAAAAAGTCTCTCAGAGGAAACAATTTAGCATTGGAACGTGAGGACATGGATAGGCGTCCCAAGCAGGATCATCTACACCAAACAATAGATCTCAGAGTCAGCAACAGGCAACAACGAGATTCTATGTAATGAATCAACCGAAGGTAGTGGTCAATCCACAAGTCGTGACAGGTCAGATGGAATTGTTTCATTCTGATATGTCTTCATCCTTCTTTGTATCTATTTTGATTGATCTTGGTGCTACAAATTCTTTTATCACTTGAGAAGTGATTCATGACTGCAATATGATTTTCAGTCATAGAGCAGATAATATGTTATTAGAAACTCCATTAGCCGGATCTGTAGTGTTGCGGGAGGTACCCTATGTTCTTTCTTTTTGAGGACACAACATTCAGGGGGATCTTATACCACTTGAGATGCATAGGTTTGATATAATTATTGGGATGGATACCCTAGAAAAGTATAAGGTTGTCTTGGATTGTGGTTCCAAGCAAGCTATGTTCGCAAACAATAATGTGACATGGGTCTTTCAGGGGGACAGAAAGATTCTTCCAACTTGTCTAGTATCGGAAATGGTTGTTGAGAGATTGATGCAAAAAGGATGTGAAGCATTCTTAGCACATGTGGTAGATATCAAAGTAGAAAGTCCTAGTCTTTCTAAAGTTCCTATTGTTAGGGAATTCAAGGATGTGTTTCCTGAAGAATTTCCAGATATTCCTCCACCTCGGGAGATTGATTTCGAGATTAATCTAATTCTCGGTATGCAACCAATAGCCCAAACACCTTATAGTATGGCCCCTACTGAGATGCTAGAACTCAAGAAATAGTTACAAGAGTTGCTTGAGAAAGGTGTCATTCGACTGAGTACTTCGCCATGGGGTGCTCCAGTTCTTTTTATTAAAAAGAAGGATGGGTGTATGAGGTTATGCATAGACTATAGACAACTTAACAAGGTGACTATAAGGAACAAATATCCTCTGACAAGGATAGATGATCTATTTGACCAGTTGCACGGTGCAACAGTGTTCTCTAAGTTAGATCTAAGGTCAGGATATCATCAGTTACGTATCAAGGAGGATGACATACCTAAGTCAGCCTTTAGGACAAGGTACGGTCATTATGAGTTTGTAGTTATGTTGTTTGGACTAACTAATGCACCAGCAACATTCAAGGAGCTGATGAATACAGTCTTTTGGCCATTCCTTGATAAGTTTATAGAGGTCTTCATAGACGACATCCTGATATACAGTAGAGATGGTCAACAACATGGACAACACTTTCGTCAAGCCTTGACTTTGTTGAGATAATACAAGCTATATGATAAGTTTAGCAAGTGTGAGTTATGGTTGTCATAAGTGTCTTTTCTAGGACACGTTATATCTACTTCAGGTATTTGTGTTGATCCTAATAAAGTGGAGTCTGTTGTAGAGTGGGAATAGCCCAAGACACCAGTTGAGATTCACAATTTTCTAGGTATGGCATGTTTCTACAGAAGGTTTATTAAAGACTTCAATTCTATAGCATTACCCCTAACTAGGTTGACCAGGAAGGAAGTTCCTTTTGTCTAGAATGTCAAGTGTCAGCGTTCTTTCTAGTTGTTGAAAGAAAGGTTGACTAGTGCACCTGTGTTGGTTTTACCTGAGCAGGGAAAGGGATACATTGTTTTATGTGACTCCTCAAAGAATGGTCTAGGATGTATGCTGATGTAGAGTGATCAGGTAGTTTCTTTTGCATCCCGACAGCTTAAGAAACATGAGGAGAATTATCCAACGCATGATCTAGAATTATCTATAGTGGTCCATGTGTTGAAGATTTGGAGGAATTATCTTTATGGAGAAACATGTCAGATTTTCACAAACCATAAAAACTTAAAGTACATCTCCTCACATCATGAGTTGAATATGAGACAATGCCACTAGATGGAATTAATCAAGGACTATGATTGTACAATTGATTATCATCCAGGAAAAGCTAACATAGTGGTAGATGCACTAAGTAAAAAATCTTCATCTCCACCCATATATAAAGCATAGTTGAATTTTTAATGTGCTTTAAATAGGACATGTTTGTCTCTTTGAAACAAATAAATGTACAGTTAAAAGTATCTTTGTTAGTTGGATTACTGGACGAGATGCACGTGAAACCTACTCTGAGACAACAGATTAAAGAGGCACAATAGGTTGATATTGTGATTCAGTAGATCAGGTCAGAGTATGGTAGTGTGAAATGGGACAGTTTCCACGAGTCAAAGGATGAGGTAGTCTGTTACCATGTTAGGATGGTAGTACTTGATGCCAATGAATTAAGAATGATAGTTATGGAGGAATATCATTCATCCATGTATGCAATGCATCCAGGGAGTACTAAATGTATCATAATTGGAAAGATGTGTATTGGTGTCCTGGTTTGAAGAAGGATGTAGCTGAGTTTGTTATGCAGTGTCTAGTGTGTTAGCAAGTCAAAGCAAAACACCAGAAGCCTGTAGGAACATGGCAACCCTTACCTATATCACAGTGGAAATGGGATCGCATGACAATGGACATTGTGGTTGGTCTACCCAAAACAGACAAAAGACATGATTCCATTTAGGTGATAGTTGATAGGTTGACTAATTCAGTATATTTTCTTCCTATTAAAACAAACTATATTGCTGAAAAACTTGCATAGATCTACATAGATGAGATAGTACAGTTACACAAAGTTCCATCCACAATTGTGTCTGATAGAGGTCCCCAGTTTATAGGTCATTTTTGGGAACGACTACATAAAGCCTTGGGTATGCAATTAAAGTTTAACATAGCTTTTCACCCTCATATAGAATTCATATGCCGATAAACGTCATAGACCTTTATAATTCCAAGTTGGAGACATGGTGTATCTCAAGGTCTCTCCTTATAAAGGTGTTCTCAGATTTGGGAAGAAGGGTAAGTTAGCTCCTAGATTTATGGAACCTTACCCAGTGATAACACAAATTGGAAAGGTAGCCTATAGGTTGGAGTTGCCACCTGAGCTACATAGACTACATCTAGTGTTTCATATATCTATGCTGAGAAAATGTCATCCTGATACAGAGTTGGTGTTGCAACCTGTAGAGGTAGAATTGAATGAAGATATATCCTATGTGGAAGGTCCAATGATGATTCTTGACAGAAGAACCAAGAAGTTGAAAAAGAAAGACATAGTTCTTGTGAAAGTTCTCTGGCATCACCGTGGCATTGAAGAAGCGACATGGGATATGGAGGAAGTACCCTTCTCTTTTCTCTTGAGATTTTGAGGACGAAATCCCTATTAGGGGTTGATAATTGTAACATCCCTGACCTGGGTTATGCCATAAACTAGGAAGTTTTGCTTAATTAAGTTATTTATAAATTTGTTTTAATCTTTTGAAAAGTAATTAAGACTCAAGGAGAGTTCAATTTTCAAGTTTGAGCTTATTTGCAAACTATTTGTGCATTATATGATAGTTAGGGTGTAAATTGTAATTTATCCAAGATGAGGGGTTATATTGCAATATTTCACATTTTGAATGTGCCTCAAGTGCTTTAGCATCATAAGAGAGAGAATTATGCTAAGGGGTGGCTTGTAGAAAGTCTAAGTTCCAAGTTGGAGCTTGTTTGAATAATGCTTGGGCCTTGTGTACCAATTTAGGTGCAAATTGCAATTTACCCAAAATGTAGGTTTGATATGTAAATTACCAACTCTAGAGTGTCCCTACTCTCTCTTAGAATCATCTAGAGGATAGATAAAGAAAGAGGCACCATGTTTGAATCATATTTGAGTGATGATATTCTTGGTGATGAAAAGACCAAGGCCTGAGAAGAAGTAAGCTAGAACTAAGCAGATCAAGGGTTTCTGCCACTATAGTTGGAAATTGTCATTCATGGGCACATAGTAGAATTAGTGAATTGCTATTATTTACCTGCCATTTATGAAAACATCATGTATCTTGTATATATAAGAATTTATGTTTCATGGCAATGCCCTGTGTCTCACAAGCTATACTTGATAGTTTTAAAGACGAATGTGAATGACTTGATGACTCAAACAATGAATACCTATAGCACTATCATCTAGATAACACAAATGATAAATGCATTTCTAGAATCCATAATGATGGTTCTCTAGACTCCTTTGGTTATTCAACCAATAGAGACATTCAAATTTTATTTATTGGACAATATGACAAAAGCATCTTCACTAGATGTAGTAGGAGAGCGAGTATTCTACTAGGGTTCATACATGTTGATGTATATATACCTTTTAGAATCAATGCTAAAGGTAGTTACTTGTACCTTATAATATCCAATGATATTCTCATTATGGTAGTTTGTATTTAATGAAATACAAGTATGAATCTCTTGAAGCGTTCAAGGATATCATAAATGAAGTACATAACCAACTTGGTAAAAGTATTAACATACTTTGATATGATCGATGTTGAAATACTTTAAACCAAGAGTTTGAGGACCTTCTGGAGACCATGATAATGTATGAAAATGGACTTTACCTAAAACACAATGATGTATCATAAAGATGGAATCACACCTTGTTAAGTCACAAATTTATTATCAATAAATCTCACTAATGTTCCATTTTCCTTTTCGATACATGCCTACACGAAAACAATGTACTCTCTAAATTGGTTCAAAAGGCACCATTTGAGATATTGCATGGTAAGTGTCCCTATATATATTTTAAATCAATTAGGGATGAACACTTATATAAGAAAATAGTTTATTGAAAATCTTTGTCCATAAATCATGTGTTATTTTTAAAATACTACTTTTAAATTCCAATCCAACAACAAAAGTGTTTTTTGCCACGATTACTATATTCCTAAAGGAAATTTAATTGCAAAGGAATCATTGGGAGAAGAGTATAACTCAATATGTCCAAGACAAACAAGAAAATATTGAAACTAAAGAGGTAAAATAAGAACATGGAGAACCACAAGTTGTTGTGGAATATCATGTTCCTTATGTAACACATAAACCTCATAAATCTAGTAAAACATGCCTTGAGTTTAAAATATTATGATATCTTATAACTCAAGAAGGCGGTGAGTTGATCATGGATGCTGAGTCAACAACATACCTAGAAGCTATTAAGGGGCCATAGTCTAAAAAATGGCTTGAGGCCATGAGAGAAAAGATAGACTCCACGTACACCACCTAGGTATGACCTTGATGGATCCACCTAAAAGGATAAAATCCATACGGTGCATTTAGGGTCTTTGAGAGAAGACTAACATTGAAGTTTAGATTGGTTACAAAGGGTTTCAAACAAGTTCAATGTGTTGAACATGATGAAATCTTGTCACCAGTTGCCATGTTTAAATCCATCAGGATCAAGCTTACATTGCAGCTTTCTATCACTATAAGACTTGGCATTTGGATGTTAAAATTGCATTACTTAAAAGAAAATTCACGAGGATGTGTGGGTGACACAATCTAAAGGTTTTATAATCCAATAATGCAAATAAAGTCTATAAGCTACAAAGGTCAATCAAAGTGATTGAAGCAAGCATCTCAGAACTATAATATTCAATTTGACAAAATAGTCAAAGAGATTGACTTGAGTTAGAATGAAGAAGAAATATGTGGCTACAAAAGATTTAGTGGGAGCATATTTGTATTCCACATAATGATGGGAATAACATCCTTATTGTACAATTATTATATCCTAGCAAGGATAGTACCTTCTCTAAAGGGTTTAGGCAAAGCATCCTACATGATAGGAATAAAGATCTATAGAGATAGATCTCGAAAGCTTGTTGACCTAAAAAGAAACATACATTGAAAATATTCTAAAGGCATTTGGCATGAAGGATTCATTGAGAGATAGCTTGTTCATAGTCTATGGATATAGTCTTTATGGATTCCAGTATTCCGATTCTTGTGAAGCATGGGAATACATGAGTGATATTCCATATGCATTCACAATTGGATCTATCATGTAGGTATGTAGTCATCATGTTATCTCGTATGTATTGGACATGATGAGAGTATATATACTCATCCATTTATCTCCTATGTATTGGACATGATGAGTGGATATCAGTTAGATCCTAGTCAAGGTCACTAGAATGCCATAAAGAACATCCTTTACTTGATAAGCAATAAAAGGATTAGTTCCTTGATTATGGTGGTAAGGAAGAGGTGGGTGTAAAGGCTACACCAATGTAAGATTCCAAAATGACAAAAGAGATCACAATCTAAATTTGTGCTTGACCTTAAAATGAGAATTGTAAGTTGGAAAGGGTTCTGAGCTAGACATAGATGTTTGGTTCTATAATAGAACCTGAGTATCTTTATGTTATGAGAACAACAAAAGATATTTTGTGGATCTAGAAGTTTGTATAGATGAACTTGTGAGAGGTTCCAACCATTGATGACACAGTAGAAATATTGTAAAAACAATGAAGCTACTGGTTAGGCATGGAATATCACATATCATACTACGATACTTACATCTCACACAAGATGTCATATAGTGAAGAGACGTGAAACTTGCAAAATACTGACTTGAACCAAATGTTGCTAACCCTCTATGAAAGCACTTGTGCAGTAGAAACATGTTGGACATGTTAATATCACTTTGAATAAGATTCGTGCGTCATTGGCTATAATTACATGTGGGATTCTATTGGTATATAGGCCTAGAGGGCAAATCATATGATGATTGGAGTGTGGTATTAAATACTTTATTTGATAATTATAAAGGTAATTATATCTATTATGTTTGTCTCACTCATAAGATGATGACACATGTAAAGTGGATGTCTAAAGAATTATCTTAGTCGATGACATATGTCTTTAGGTTGAGGACCTGAACGATGAGATCATATATATGATAAGAGTACATACATTCTTTTTATGTCCCTAGTTGGATATTACTATGGAAGAAAAATGGACAATAGTTATACATAAGACTAGAGTGTGTATTGACTGATGACAAAGTCTCATTAGTCATGATATGTGATATCAACTCAAGCACATAGATACATGTTAGAGAACATTGTATTAGACAGACCCACCATGATAGTGATACATGGATGCCATGGAATGGTAGTCACAATCAGCTCTCATAATGATAGTGGTGATTGTGGTTCTTATACCTGAAATCACTATGCTGTTCACATGTTGTTTGATGTAATTAGAAATCATACAACATAACCTTGAATAAGGGTTGTCATAAAGGTTATGCTCGTGTACTCTATAACACATGGGGATTGAGTGTGAGTGATGTAGATGGGATTTGTCCCACCTACAGGAGATACATATCTAGGCCTCTTTATAAGAGAGACTAAGAAATGTATCGATGTACTCATGTGACTACGAATGTGATATGTGAGGTCATGTGCATCTCAGACGGTCTTCTCTAGTTCAAGGAACATGGATTGAACATTGAGAGGATGACAATTCCATGCCTCGAGTTCAATACGTATATCAGGGACAAAGGAACTATATGATCATATAATACTGATCATAGATTATAGGTTGAAGTTTTTCTCTAACTTTCTAAATTACTTGGGTGGAAATGATATGTTTCTAGACACTGCTCTTTGCTTGTGATGTCATAAGTCAGTTATGGACATTCACTACCAACGTAATTTGGGACCTATAGGGTCACACACATAGGATACACTTGGAATAAGACTATATTCATGAATGATGTTTAATTTGATTGCTAAAGTGTGTAGGTATTCAATTAAACAACTAAGATTCAAAATTGACTGATGGGACCATGAACCAACGGGTTCACCCTACCAACTGACTAGTTGGGCAGTGAACTAATTAGTTGGAGTGTTAGGTCAACTGGAATCAATATTCACTAATCAATGGATGAACCAGGGAATGAAATGACCGGTTCAAATAGTGAATTAATTGGTTCACACATCCCAAATGACTGGTTCATGGGATGAATCCTCTGGTTCAATTGCCCATTCGATTGGACTAAGGAATTCATGTTGATGTCATGTTTAGCATTAATCATGCATTGATTACCAATTTGATTTAGAACAGGAAACTCACAAGACGACCCATTCATGGAGTGAACCAACCAATTCACCATGCCAACCAAATGGTTTTCCATGCAAATTTTCCAAACACTCGTGAATCCAGTCCTTTCGACTCCCGCATAGATTGGGAACCCTGATCCTAGCCTCTCCTATAGATAGAGTGGTACTGGGGGCTTCCCATACACGAAATTGCCTCTGAAAATTTATTATCCGCTTTGGTTGTGTTAACCAATAGAGAGCTCAAGCAAGTCCTACCCGATAAAAGGAGGGATAACATAGGAGAGTTAATTGTGGGAGAGTGAATGAACCATAGCAGGTTGACGTTCAAAAGGGACAACTCCTTCTTGTTGGCTCGTATAGCACAACGTGGAGTTCCTGGTGGTCAGTGTGGACTACTCTAGAGGCGGGAGGCCGTTGTGATGACCCTGACTTCTAGGAGTTGATACCTAATATACTATTTGAGGTCGATAAATATTACTAGTTGGTTAATCCCAAGTCGAGGTAACTTCTATCGAACTTTGGATTCTTTTAACCCACAAGTATGACTGTAATGACAATAGAGGATCACTAATCGTTTTCCAAGACCATTTATGTACATGGAGATGATTCACGCTAGTTAGTAGTTAATTTTGAGGACATATGAAGTGAATTATCTAAATGAAGTATTGCATGGATTAATATGATTGAATGGTTGAATAAAGAACAATGGGATGCATCATGACCTATTGAAGTGGATTGAACTTATTTGATCAATATTGGATGACGTTTACATGTTTATTTCTGTGGATATTTGAGAAATCATGTTTAATGAAGAAATGTTAGACTTTAGTATTAAACTTAGTTGGGAGAAATAACAACTGATTGGTGAGGCTTGGTTAAAATCTCATGGAATTAGGATTGGCCAATTGATAGATAATAATATTTGAATTTTTTTGACTAAATGATTGTAAAATTTTAGATGATTCTAGACCTAAGATTGAGATATATTAGGTGATGTCACATAAACTCACTTTATGTGGTAGCAACATGGAATATGCCACAGATTTCCCTTTGGGTGGATTTCATTTAGCCCTAGATTGGGAT
The DNA here is from genome assembly GCA_963693085.1 of Alisma plantago-aquatica. Taxonomy (NCBI): domain Eukaryota; kingdom Viridiplantae; phylum Streptophyta; class Magnoliopsida; order Alismatales; family Alismataceae; genus Alisma; species Alisma plantago-aquatica. The sequence continues at coordinate 370,678,137 of OY856415.1, read as the reverse complement.
CAAAGGGTAGTGACTACAATTCCTATGGAATCATCAGGTGCTCAGGAACCCGCCTTGGTTACCCAGTCAATCATGAGCTCCATGTGATCTAAACTGATTATATAGATTCATGCATTTCATTAGTATTCACAGATCCATAATGCTCGTAGGAGATGAACGATCATTGTAGAATCCCTTTTCATGGATAGTCATGTGAAATCGAACTCATTCCTCAAAACTCTATCTCCTTCTTCTTTCGGAGATCTTCTAAATAAAGAGGGTAGTTCCTTTACCAATGTCTAGATGGCAATAGTGGTGGAACTTTTTTTTCCTTAATTATTTAAGTAAAAAGGACATATTCCTTTTGCACTTACCCTTCTCCTTGTCTTGAGTGCAAGATACATGGACTTCAATTTAGTCTCAGAACTCTTCTTGGCTTTGGCTTTGCCCTTGGGCTCACTTCTACAAATCACCATCACAAATTTTTCCTTATTCTTCAAAATGCCAAGCATTTCATACACTATCTATATCATTCAAAAAAATATTATAGAATCATATATGATGTCAACTCTTGACCTAAAAGAAATCCCAGTCACTCTACCGGATCTCCCTTTGTTAGTGTGCCCTCAAATTGCACTTTCGAGACACTATACCTTTCTTGCTTTACATGATTCTTTAAGATTTGTTACCATCTCGATAATGTTCATGTTTTCATGCTGCTCATGTAACTCATAGTTAATGCATCATAGCATAAGGTACTCAATGTTTGTGGCATCATTGGCATGCTTCAAATAAGCATCCATTTCAGCCTTGGGCACATTTGGAGTGGGTTCCTCTATCTCTAGTCTTTTAAGGACATAGTGCTTTTTCTCTTTGGTGAGAACTCTTCTCAAAGTCCTAAGCCATATATGGAAGTAAATCATATTTTTTCCCTTTTACGGACTAATCATAATTATAAGGTGTTTGTGTTTGCCATTAGATTCTACAAAGAAATTTTGCAACTTCTCAAAATATTTTTGATTTGGATTGATTTCATAAATTTGACAATATTAATTAGATTTGCACAACAATTTGTCATTAACCATCTTTATTCTTCTAGGTTCTTAATCCAATTAAGATCACCTAGTTAATCCTGACTCAAAAGCCAACATGATTGAATATGCACCTTGCTTTGGTAGATCTACATATCTACCATCATACTTCCACGAGATAGACGATGCTCCACGCTTTGGCATAACCTAAACTCAATCAATCAAGATTTGAATGTGTGTTTCTTGCGGAAGGAATTTAAGAATTAATATTTATTGAGGGATTTCATATATATATATATATATATACCACAATGAAAAACATGCAATCTGAAATATACCAATGATGGTTATGGCCAGTCTAATGCAATTACTTAGAGCCACAAGGAATTGCTACCACCTAAGGTCCAGATCATATGTACAACCTATTGTTGGTGAAGATCTAGGCACGAACCAATCCGGGTTGATCGGTTTAACACCTATATTGATTGGCTTGCCTCCTAGTTGCTTGGTTGGGCTATTGAAGCGGCTGCTTGGTATCTGGTTCAACCGATGTCTCTACTCCTCCAGTCGATCGCTTACGCCACCAGTTGATCAGTTCATTCTCCAGTTGATTGGTTCATCTCACGAGATGGTCGGTTCATTTTTGTGTAGAACATCTTGTCTTTAAGAAAAATAAATTAAAACTATCCTATTTATTATTACATTTTAAAAGGAAAACCTTGAGTTACATTCGAGGGGAAATAGGAATAAGAGCATTAATTTACATTTAGAAATAAGAGAGAGGCTCGGTACGCAGATTGAGCAACAACACATAAACAACCACAACATACACACACCATCAAGGGTTACTGGCCATAACCATGCTAACATTCACCATCAAAACACTTTTAGGGCGACGAGTATGGATTGCATATACATATCATATAAGATATATACATTTGTTTGTGGAATCATATGTGGTATTAGTTGGATGTGCACAATAACCAATTTGATATTCACATCGTATGAAATAAAATAAATCAGATTACATCGATTTAAATCTAGATACACTATAAATTGATGTGGTTCTGATATCACTATACAGAAATTAGATGCAGATATAGGTAGCAGACACAAAAAAAATTAAATTTCCATTTCATCACATCAACCACAATGTATCTAGGAAGGAATGCTTGCAAGGTTATACTTGGTCCTAGAGAAAGTCCAGCGACATTACCCTCATAATAGTATGCTTCTTCTTCAGGCAACAACTCACTCCTTCAGCAACAACATCACAACAATAATCATCTCCACCGACCCCCTGGTGCAGCACCACAGATAGCAGTTGTGATGTCCTTCTAGCGGCAGACAATGGCTTCCCACCTCTATAGTAGTCCACATAGACCACTGGGAACTCCACGTTGCAGTACCAAAGCCAACAGGAAGGAGTTGTCCCTCTTGAACGTCAACCTGCTAGGGTTGATTTTCTATCCCACAATTATATCTCCCTTTCTATCCCTCCCTTTATTGGGTAGGACTTTCTCAAGTTTCTATTGGTTACCACATCCAGAGAGGACAACAAATTTTTAGAGGCAATTGTTGTGTCTGGCAAGCCCCCAGTACCCCTCTATTTATAGAAGAGGCTAGGGTTAGGGTTCCCAATCTATGCAGGAGTCAAAAGGACTGGATGCAAAAATTTCTAGAAACTTCATATGAACAACATGTCAGTTTGCATGCCCAACCAGTTGGTTGGCATGGTGAACCGGTCAGTTTATTCCATGAACCGATTGGTTTGCAAGTTTCCTATTATGAATCAAATTGGTAATCAATGCATGATTAATGCTAAAAATGATGTGAGCATCAATCCTTGATCCAATCAATATGGAAACTGAACTGGGTGGTTCATCCCATGAATCGGTCAGTTGGGCCATGTGAACTAGTTGTTTCACTCCCTGGTTCATCCATTAATCAATGAATGTTGATTCCAATTGACCTGACACTCCAACTTATTGGTTCACTGCCCAACCGACTGGTTGGTAGGGTGAACCAGTGGGTTCAAATTCTAGTCAGTCAATTTTGAACCTCAATTGTTTAACTGAATACCTAAACACTTTTAGTAATCAAATTAAACATCATTCATGAATATACTCCTATTCTAAGTGTATCCTATGAGTGTGACCCTATAGGTCCCAAATTACATTGGTAGTGAGTGTCCATAACCAACTTATGACATCACAAGCAAAGAGAGGGGTCTAGAAACACATCATTTCTACCCAAGAAATTTGGAAAGTAAACTTCAACCTACACTCCATGATCACTATTACCATGATCATATAGTTCCTTTGTCTCTAATATCCAAATTGAACTCAAAGCATGGAATTGTCATCCTCTCAATGTTCAATCCATGTTCCTTGAACTAGAGCATACTGTCTAAGATGCACGTGAGATCACATATCATATATTTATTCACATGAGTATGGCCATATGTTTCTCAGTCTCGCTTATCAAGTGGTACATATGTCAACTTCAGTATAAGGGACAAATCCCATCTACATCACTAACATTCAATGCCCATGTGTCACATTGTACCCGAGCACAACCTTTATGATAACCCTTATTCAAGGTCATGTTGTATGATGTCAAAGTACAACAAACATGTAATGTGTTTAGTGATTTCAGGTCTAAGAACCACAATCACCACTATCTCTATGAAAGATGATTCTAAATACCATTAAATAGTTTCCATGAATAACTCTCAAGGTGGGTCTGTCTGATACACTATTCTATAACAAGTACCTATGTGCTTGGTTTGATATCACATATCATGACTAGTGAGATTTTGTCATCAACCAACGAACTCTCTAGTCTCATGTATTACTATTTTCTATTTTTCTTCCATTGTAATATCTGACTAGGAATATAAAAAGAATGTATGTACTCTTATCATACATATAATCTCATTGTTCAGGTCCTCAATCTGAAGACATGTCATCGAGTAAGATCATTTGTTACACAGCTACTATGTATGTGTCATCATCTCATGAGTGAGACAAACATAATAGACGGAATTGCATTTATTATTATCAAATCAAGTATCTAATGCCACACTCCAATCATTATTTGATTGGCTCTCTGGGCATATATACTGAAAAGAGTTATGTCACTTCAATGCACTTTACTACCAGAGATTTTTGTGGTATCATATGATGGATCAGATATATTATGTTTTCATGTGTTAACAACTATATATACATAAAACTAAGAAAGGTAACATACGAAGACATGTATTTCATCTAACTATCATATGCCAAGTATTTTCTACACATATAATACAACCATATTGTATAATAGGACAAGTAAAGGTAAGGCATACCTTAAACCAATATAATCTAGTCATCACATCCTGACTCATCTATATCATTGGTCAACCTCTGATAATGACAAGATGACATGAACCGTCATCATATTATCATAACCCTTGTTGTGTCCATTTTGGGGTTTGACTTAGATAAATAGGATATTTCTCATGATTACTTGTCTTTTCTTCTTATTATTATCTAACTGATCCTAGCTTCAAATTATAATCCTGGTTAAGGTTCATTAAATTAATAATTATATTTCACATCATTTTGTGGACATATTAACTCTAATGCTACATTCATTAGTTATATTAGGGTTACAAACCATTTATTAAGAGTCATCTTCATCTATCATGAATTTTATACATCTAACTAATATCAAAGGATCATGAAGTATCCATGTCACCAATCTGCAAACTTGAAGGTTGTGAATGGGATGCACTACCCATTGTGGAAAACATCCATGTCACAGGACTACTTCACCAAGGTGCATGACACTAATGTCACTTTGAAGTTAGACTAACAGACACAAGAATTAATCATCAATATTTCATAAATGGCCAACTAAAAATTTATTTTCAAACTTTCATGTATCTCTAGATTCTATAGTGTCTCCAAACAACCTAGAGACTAAATTGCATTTTTTGTAGTTTGTAGTATATTATGTTCAAGGAGAAGTACACTCTTGGGTCATCAAGTAGATGAATCAATCCATACCCACATCTATCATCAAGGGTACAATGGATTCAGTGGAAGTGCAAGTGTAGATGTTGAATTATTCATGGGTGAATCCAATATCTCAGTTCCCCACCATATTTACCATCAACTTAACTTCTAGGTCATCCATTTACGGTGGTATCATTTTATTGGGTATCAATTGGAGATGTGTGTTCCCATTGGCCCATCTCTCTTTCCATGCTTTCATGCTTTCCCCTAATAGTATATCTCTATTAGTGTAAAATTGTAATTGTTCATGGTTGTTAGCAATACATTTCAATAGTGTTGATCTATTATACATTCTCTTATTGGTTAGGTTAGTATATTTATCCTGCATCACTTATCTCCATTGAATGTTCCTATGAGAGAAAAAACCTCAATAAGGTTTGGATAGGAGAGCTTCTTTATGTAGTCTTGTTTATCTGAAACTCAATTGTCCCACCTTCCTGCTTCTCATATCTTTCTTCCAAGGCACCAAATGAATACCATTTCTTCCTTTAGTAACATTCCACAAGAAGTTCATTATCACTTGATCAATATTATCACACACTCATTTTGGAAGTTGTGTAGTTTTCATAATGTATATTATGGATGAATATACATTTGATTTGATGATTTTCACTCTACCCACTTGAGACAAGGACTTGTTAATGGGATAATATTATTCTTCTATCTTTGTGATACTATAAAGATAAAGTTCTTTATTTTCTTTCTCATGGATGATGGGAACTCCTAGATTGTTTGTTTGTTGAGTTCTGGAGTATCAGGCAATTGAACTCCTGAATCTAGATTTTGTATTTTTTATAAACAAAATATATGATTTCTTTCAAGTCAAAATTTCCCCTAAATCATATTGAAATATGAAAAGAGATTATATCGTGATACAAGTTTGTGTATCTATAAAAAATAATTAATTCATATTCAAAGAAGACATGTAATATAGATGGCCTTCCTTGTGCTACATTAAATGCCTTCATTTTCTGAGATTTCTTGATTGAAATGATTGAGAGAAAAAATGTAACACCCCACTTTCTTCGACATATCAATTACTAAGAGGAAGAATAATTCTATTAAAATATATTTTATTGAACTAATATAGGATACAATTTCTATTTCTCACATCCAATGATCAAACATGAAACTCTCACTTTAAACTAGTATGTGGTTCTCATAACTAGAAAGAAAATCTAAAGGGATTGATCAATTATAGTTGGAACCACATCGGCTATTGAGATGCATGATCCTTGGTTATGCTCTTGTATTCATTCCTCCTATGTACATCACTTCCCCATCCATGCATGCAATAAAATACACGTTAGAGTAAGCGACATTGGCAATTTTTATAATTAGTAGTGACTTGGAAATAAGGAAAACATAAATTGATCTAACGTTAAACTTGGTTTCACATATTATGAACGTATTGGTTTATTATAGTGTCCTATACACTTATGCACCATCTTTGCTCACAAATCCTGGACCATAAAGATAACACTCAAGGAACTAACAAATAGCACATATCAGTCACTGCAATCATGATATGGATACATGAATTCTTGTATACATTCTTTTTCACAAAACTTACAATAAGGAACATATTGCATGATACAACTGGTAAACTGGTTAAACCTCCTTGGAAATTATAGATGGCACCCCACCAGTTTTTAAACTTATATGTAGATCCTTGAGCTATTCCTTGCACGTCAGATGGCTTTATCCTCTACATTTGCTCATTACATGCAAGAATTACACCCCAACCATTCATTTGGCAAATGAATTGTAAGTAGTTGGGTTAGGTAAAAGTATGAGCGTAATCTAAATAAAGCTTAATAATATTGGTGTGCCCATGGAGACAGTCATATGACGATTATAATCTGGAATCATGTAATACTTTTGATTTGTAATAAAGGCAATCTTTCTTCCATATGTTTGTTCAATTATGAGATGATTGTATAACGTGATAGATTTCTAAAAAATAATATTACTCGATGACATACATATTCTAGATGAAGACATGAATAATGAGATCATATGTATGATAAGAGGATATATAAATATCTGTTATATTTGTAGTTATATATTGTTTTGGAAAAATATAGACACCAATAATACATAAGACTAGAATGTGTGTTGACTTTTGACAAAATATCATTTGTCATGATATATGATATCATGAAAAACACATAGGTACTTGTTGGAGAACAAGTGTACCACAGAGATCCACCTTGAGAGTGATACATGGATACCAATGAATGGTAGTTAGAATCATCTCTAATAGTGATAATGGTGATTGTGGTTCTGATACCTAAAGTCACTACACTCTTCACATGATGTTTGATGTACTTTGACACCATCTAACATGACCTTGAATAAGGGTTACCATACAAGTGATGTTCAGGTATGTTGTGACACATGAGGTTGATTGTGAGTGAGGTAGATGGGATTTATCCCACCTATTAGAGATGATATCTTGGCCACATGATAAGCGAGATTGAGAAACATATGGCCATACTCTTGTGATTCAATATGTGATAAATGAGCTCAAATGCATCTCAGACAGTATGCTCTAGTTCAAGAACATGGACTGAATCTTAAGAGGATGATCATTCCATGCCTCAAGTTCAATATGGATATCAGTGACTAAGGAACTATACAGTATGATAATACTAATAATATATGTAGATTGAAGTTGTTCTCCAACTTTCCAATTACTTGGTTACAAATGATGTATTTCTAGATACTGCTCATTGTTTGTGATGTAATAATCTAGTTATGGGCATTCACTGCCAATGTAATTTGGGACCTATAGGGTCACATGCATAGGATGTACTTGGAATAGGAGTTTACTCATAAATAAGGTTTAACTGATTACTAAGTATTTATGTAATTAATAAACAACATTGGGTGACATTTGGCTATTGGAGTGTTCACTCAATTGACTATGAATGTTAGCCAACTGACTGGAGTCTCCAGTCCACTGATTGGATTGTCTAGTTGACCAATTGAAGAGTCTAGTCGAGCAACTAGATGATCAATAATACTAGATCAAGGAAAGATTCCGACATCATGTTGTGTATTGATTGTCACATTGAAAGCCAATTAGTTTGCAAATAGGAAAACATTTCAATTGACCAAATTAATGTTCCATTTGACTCATTAGGGGTCCAATCCACTGACTCGTGATTTGTAACAACCAAAAGTTCATGAAATTCATCTGCTCCTGTCCCCAGGTTTGTGGAAACCCTGACCCATCCACTTCTACATAAGGTGGGTGTCAAGGTTCTCAGTACAAGTCCCCCAATATTAATGTTTTGGTATCATGAGAGATAGAGGCATATTACCTGTAAAAGGGAGAGATAGCAAAGGGGGGAAAGTCAACTCTAGCACATTGACAACACAAGGGACAACTCCTTCCTGTCAGTTCTACATGAATGACAAGAGTTCTTGGTGGTCTGTGTGGACTACATAGAGGCATGGAGGTCATTGCCACCACGTTAGGAGCACATATTGAATAACCATCTATGGTGCTACACGAGGAGGACACTGCTGAAAAATGACATGGTGTTGGTTGTGAAAGAAGCATATGTCTAGTAGGATAGTCGCTAAACTTGCTCCAGGACCAGGTATATGCCTTGCAACCTTTGTTCTCATTCATAGTTATTGACACGATTCACATGCTTATGGCGAGTATAGAAAGATTTTTTTGTTGCCATCATTGCAACCATATTTCCTGATAGAGGTATCAGAACCATGCTAATTTATTATGTTTTGGGATTTAACCAATACGATCAATTTTTCATTTAATCATTTATTTTATTACACGCCATGTGAATATTTAGATGATAAATGTGCATAACATGATTGAATACCACATATGCTGGAGAAAGTCTAGTACATCCTATATATATAAATATATATATATATATAAATATATATATATGTGTGTGCGTGTATAAATATAAATGTATATATACAATTTATGTGCATCACCTTAAAATCATTTTGATGGTGCTTGTAATCGTGGTAATGACCAATATTGTAAGGACCCTGACCCAATTTTGGGATGACCTTGTTTTTTTTCCTAAGTGTGTTTCTTAGAACCTTGGTCTAATCATCTGAGATGTAATTAGGGCTTCTATATAGCTTATGTTTCTTGTTTGAGCTTGTTTGGATGATGCTTGGGTTTTGTGGTGAGGCTTTTGTGCAATTTGCAATTCACCCAGAGTAAGGGTCAATGTGAAAGTTTTCCACCCCCAGAGTGTTCCTTCTCTCTCTCTCTTAGTATCATATATAGGAGAGAGAAAGATTTGTGTGCCTTGTTTGGGCTTTGGTTGTGAGGTAACACTCTTTGTGATGTGTAGAACACATGAGTGAGATGTGTTTTGCTCTTAGATGTGTTCTCTTGGGTTAGAGAACCTTGGAGAGGCCGCCCTATCAGTTTGTGAGTGTGTAGGGCTGTGCCCTATCAGTTTGTAGGTGTGTATGGTTATGCCCTATCAGGTTGTGAGTGTGTAGGGTTATGCCCTATCGGTTTGTGAGTGTGTAGGGTTATGCCCTATTGGTTTGTGAGTGTATAGGGTTTTGGCATCTTGGGTTGTGAGACCATGACCTTGGTACGAAACCAAGAGGATGATATCTAGCCGAGACCATATCACCATGTCTTTCATGTTGTCACATGTGGATCCTACTTTTTGTAAAAGTGTCACCTAAGCTCCTAAGGGGATGACACCCTCCCATGACCTCTCTCTCATCCCCCTAGCATGTAATCTTCTTTTTCTCCATTCAAGATGATCCTTTTGGCCATTCTTGGTTTCCTCCTTCTTGGTGGACGATCTTGAGAAGTTTTAGAAGTTAGGGAGGTTCTCTTGGAGCTTGGAGGATGAGTTACAAGTTGTGGTGTACCTTCATCATCTTCCATCTTCTACCTTGGTAAGCTATGTTTCCTAGATCTCTTCTTCTTCTTCTTCTTCTTCTCATCCATGGATCTTGGATATCTCCTTTTCATCTTGAGCCATCTTAACCTTGGTCTCATCTTCTTCCTTGTAGGTGCAGTGGTGATCAAGTTTGGTGGATCATCTTCTACCTTGAGCTCGTGAGCTTGAAGCTTGACCTTGGATATTGGATCTTGGTGGTGATCTTTGAGGCGGGTTATATAACCCATAACCTTCTTTGTTGTTTTCACTCTTCATATGCTTATGTTGTTTCCCATATCTAGATCATTTATCTCATGCATGATAGTAGTTATAGATGGTTTTGAGAACTATATTAATAAAGGAATCTCATTAGTTGTTGTCCATACCCTGCACCTTGTTTCCATTATAGTAGATGGACTTGTGGTCGATCTTCCTAAGGTTGAAGATGACAAGTGGACGCACACTAAGTTGTGAGTGGTTGACATGACTTGTGGTGTCCAAACCAACACATCATGTAGCAAATCTTCATGACTTGGGGATGCTAAACTGATTGGATTTGATAGGCTAACCGGTCATGCCCTAGAGGTGCCTAGACCGATATGCTTGACACCTTAGACCGTCATGCTTTGAGGGTGTTAGCCCGTCATGACCATGAGGACATCTTGGGAGCTGGAGTACCAAACTGTGATGACCTGGGTTGAGTAAGAGGCTGACATGACAAACCCTAACCCTAACAAACTGATGCACATAGGATTTCCTATCACCCTTACAAGTAAGGTTGCCTGATACACCTCATGTGTGGCTAACCCAACACCCTTTCAAGTAGGGTTAAACCAAAATGCCCTGGTAAGGTTAACACTTGTTCCTTACATAGAGGTAGTCGACATGTCATGGTGGTGACAAGTCGACACCCTAAGGAAAGCATCAACCTGACACCCTTGGTGCTAAATCGATACACTATAAGATGGTCTAAACTGATACCTTGTGATGTTTGTTATGATACACCATGTTAATGATAGAGTTACATGGTATGATATGCTACCCTATGGGGTGGTTGTATGAACAATAAAGGAATGCTATTTTCTATGACCTTTAATTTTATAACATACTCTATCGTTATAATAGAAGTGATGCATTGAGGTTGGTTGTTGATCCAACCTTGTAAACCTTCATCGGTTAAAAGAGAACCCTAACCCTGATGATGTAGTGTGAATGACATGAATCTTGATGAAATGGTAGTGATAATGAAGTATTATCCTTCTTGTTACAAGTCTCTAACCATGCAGGTAACACCAGTTAATAAGCAAAGCCAGGTAATAGCTATGGTGTTCATGATATGAGTCAATGGGCGTTATGAGGCATGTGTGATGTAGGTATCACAGAAAGAAGAGGTAAATGGGTCTTATGATCCAATGGTGGTTTATTGCCTTATATGAGATGATCATTTTCTCAAAATGAGATGAGGGGTTGCTACCCCATAGTATGTGGTCCTTGTGATGAAAATCATGATGAATGACAAGAATCAAGTGATAATGTGATGAGATCCCATCTTATATACTGAGATGTTTTCTGGTAATGAGTTATGCACTGATCTTCGTAGAACTTGTCATTATTACTTGATTGATGCTAAAAGGCACTTAAACGACCTAACTAATCAACTGGAACCTAATTAAGTAACTTTACTTATGCCATAGATCCATTCAGTGTCAGCATTGTTGGATGGTGAAAAGAGTTTACCTCAGAGCACATATTTTTGAATATGTGGGGGTGAGGATGAATATCACCTTACGTCCATGTTATATGACAAAGGATTGGCTATGGGCCATACCCTGATAAGAGTGCAGATTTGAACTGTAGCTCAATAATATGTGATATAAGATTGGATGTGGGCCATACCTTGATAAGAGTGTGGTTGTGGGCCATATCTTAGTTTCACTTTCACCGTGACATGTACCAAGGCGGGCTAGATTTGTACAGCTGGACTATACATCGCTAATAGTAGTCTGACTGATGATGTCACTGTAGGTTCACTTGTACTGACCGAGGGGGTGAGGTCGTGGATTTTGGCTCTTCCACTAGACCTTGTATAGCACCAATTTGGACTTTACAGTGGTCGATTAGATTTGGGTGGTACCACTCAAATCCTTGGGGCATAATAAAATACATATTCAAACATGTAGTATATTTGTATAGAATCAAATATGGAAATAATGGATGAGGCATTGCTTTCTTTTGTACAAGTATTAATTTGTAGGAAATATACATGTTCTTCATATTCCTTTTATAATGTTAAGGTGTTTCATAATCCAATAGTAACTACTTAATTTGTTAATAATGATTACCCGCTTATCATGGATGTAACTTTACTGACACCATCCTTAATTCTATATTCCCTAACAATGAGTTATGTTTTATCATATAACATCCTCTTTAGTGCTATGTCCCCTAACACTGTAGCCAATAAGAACCATGATCTATTAAATTTCAAGGGCATTATGTCATTCCTTATTCTACTCTCCTCTTCAAAATGTAGAAACAATAGGGGCATTAGGTCATTCCTTATTCAACTCTCCTATTTTAGCAAGTAGAAACAATAGGGACATTAGGTCATTCCTTATTTGACTCTCCTCTTTTAGCAAGTAGAAATAATAGTAAACATCCATAAATAACCAAAAAAATCCAAGAAATTTTGGGATAAGAATATAGTGTAGAATTTATTCTCTCTACTTCTTTATATTCTGAATCTGTCATGATGTGTGGGGATATTTTCCCCATGGATAAGTTATATAAATTTGATACTTTCTTCAAGTTTTATCTGATACCTCATGATGTTTTCTAGTGCACACTATATATGCATTTCCTTATCACTTAAAATTTTTCAAAATGTCAACAAACCTCTCTTTCAATGTGGTAGCCACCTCTAACTAGTAGGTACTAATATGTCATATACATATGGGAATGTCCATCACCTTTACCATTCTTAAGGACGGTTTCTTATATAGTATATTGATTGAAAACACATTCTTTCTACTATTCTTTTGTATAATTCTCATTTTCATTATTTTCTTGATAAAAATGGTGATATGTCATTTCTGAAAAAAATAGTATTTTTCCTGCATGATTTGAGATTTATGTCCTATTTTATAGTGTATCATGTTGTGGAACAAGAACTGGGGATCTGATATTAGGATTATGAGTAGCAAGGTTAAATGGGCCTAAAATTTCATTGTTATTCAATATTAATGATTTATCAACTAGGACATAAATGATATGTACATTAGATTTTAGTTCCAAATTAATCTATAAACATTTCAATGCCCACCACATTTTATTTGAGTTTGGAACTACTTGCAATGTCATTTTGAGTTATATTCATGACACAAGAAGGTGTTAGGCACTTAGCTTCTTACAGAAACCTCTAGCATGTTGTGTTATTTTTTATATGCATGTGTTATATGTAACGTAAAAATTAGACCTTTATAAACCTTAGAAAAATTATAAAGAGAAAATCTAGGGGTTTTGTTGCACAATAATTTGACAATAGAATGAACATCGAAATATAATAAGGAATAATGAGTAATTATAGAGTAAAAAATTGTGAGGACTCTTACAAAATAATGTACGAGAGTGTTTTGACTTCTAAGCACAAATGCTAATAAATGAATAAGGTAATTAAAAATATTTTTTATCTAGTCTAACAAAGAGAGGTTGGTAATGAATGTATATTCATATTGTTTAATTTGCATACCATATTTTAGTTTTCACATACTTCTCTATTATTATCGACAAGGAGTGGATAAAGTGGTCAAGAAAGATATCTCCTAACAAAGGGACCTAAGTTCGAATCTCAATTTTTGCCTTGGTTAACCACCCTCCCAGATCTTTGCCCACAATCACCAATGTGGGAGAGGGGGAGAGAAATCCTCTCTCAATTTTATTCTTATCTATTATTTATTTAACATATCAATTCATTTGTGCCTTTTTGTTAGTTTTGCTTTTATTTTAATTTAATCGTCTAATCTGGGTTCCAAGAATCTTGAGGTTGATGTTGAGGAGGTTTTTTCTTCATGAAGATTCCCTAAGAACACTTCTAGATGCTCCTAATTTTCCCCCAGATAAAATTTTACTTACTCGAGTATGGGGCACCAAATAATTGACGGATGGAGACTCCACTAGAGAAAGCATGTCATCTAAACTTTTAGACGTCTGGATAGGGTCATCTCCAACTCAATAACACATACCAAAAATAGTTTCCTAGTAGTTTAGAACACTTAGATGATCAAGTAATTAATTCTAGAACATAAAAATATTCACACTATTCTTTATCAGATGGGCAAGACAACTACACAGTAAAAAAAAATAATTTGACAAAAAAAACTTTTGGTTTCATCTAACCAACTGACTAGAAAATTACAAGACATACATCATATTTTTTTTCTATGACTGAGAGAACCCACCCTAGGCGATCCTGGGATGGTAAACTCTCGAGTCATGAGAGGGTGTGGTCTGGTCACCCCCTCCTATGCCAAATCAGTGTGGATTTCCATTCATAAAGTGCCTTCAGTGAGGTTTGAACCTAGGTCCTTCATTGGGACTTACTGAGCTCTAACTACCGATCCACTTTCACCGGGACATACATAATATTTTAAATATAAAATAGAAAACTCTATGAAATGACATTTTGAGAGACAAACCACATATAAATCCTTGACATGTTTGATCATAGGATGGGTCATATAAACAAAATCCTTGGAAATCCTTTGGTCATGTTATAACTATCATTTTAGAGAGAACATAGATGAAAGAATGGTTTATCTCTGGAGTTTGGTTAGATAATCAGGTTCATAACTCAAAAATTTTAATTGGAAAGGGTCCCCACACCATTGATCATATTATTGATCCATCATCTTTAAGTTCATGATCTCATGTCCATCACCTCATTCTTGTACCAAATCCATGTGTAGAGAGTACTTACTATTGCTCTACTTCTCTCCATGTTTATAATGGATGGACCAATTGTTAGTTACAAGTCTTCTATAAAAATTTCATGGTGTACCATTATTAATCATAAAATGTGTGTGCTTGATTAATATGCTGACAATGAGGGAATGATTGTTTGATCATTATAGGGGTAGAACTTGGATAGCTATATGGAAAAATTAATTATTTTCCATTTTTTTAATTGAATGAAAAATAGAGGGAGAATCATGTGGTGGTAGTGAAACAAATTTCCATTGTGCTTAAATTATGGCAGTTTAATCAAATTTAACAATTTCTTTCATACTAATTCTCAGTTAATGTAAAGAATCAGAATTAAGCATTACTTGTCAAACAAATTGTATAAATCAAATGAGAATCTGATGTTTCCAAAAAAAATTATCCAATTGGTTTGATCATTGTGATATATGATGGTAAGATTTGTCAGTGTTCTGTATCATAAAATATTGAGGTTAAAAGTAGATTCATTTCATGTACATTTATGGTAGATAAAATGCAGAACAAATTTTGTTATGGTGTTGAGGATAATGGAACACATTGGAATTCAATTTTCTTCGTCTTTGATAGGATTTTTCTTCTCATAACAAATATAACATCATTCATAGATGAATTTGTATTTGATTAATTGGTTATTGAAACTCACTTCTCTTTTTATAATATTGTCTCTAGTGCATGGAATACTCTTCTGGGATGGGACATTATTTTAAGCTTGATATAGATATCTACTAGATGTTTTATAGGTTGATTAGGTAGAGACAAGATAAAATGGTTGATTAGAGGTCTAATTCCACATCAACAAGTCCCTTGAGAAACAATACAAATGATAGAGAGAAGGAGACTGACATAAATAGAGTTATAGGTTACTAGAGATGTAGAGGAAGGAAAGTACCTATGTGATATCTCACTATCAAAGGCATCTGAAGGGAAACCATTTGTTGAATGCCCACATACTGCATCACTAAATTAAAAAAAAATAAAGACAAAATTGATCAAAATGTTGAAGAGAAATGCCTTTGCAAGATGAACAAAAAATGAGCTTGATGCATTAAAGTCCTGAGGCTAGAAAATTGCCAGAATTGCACACTCTAATATAATAGTCCCACAAGCACACGGGCTTGGCATGTAGTAGGGTGGAAAGAGAGGCAATACATAAAGATGATAATATATCTAGGAAAATTGTCTAACTAGGATTCTATAAGCCAGGGCTTTGTTTCTTAGCATGTAAATGCATTTTGATTTGAATTCTACTAAAGGTCAAAAAAACAATTCCACAACCTAGAATAGGGATAAAGATATGATTACTAGGTACCATCAACTTAGGTAATTGTTTACTATTAATCAAACCATAATTATAGTAACAAACCCCAACAATTAGGTCAGTGGTTCACTAACCATTTGTTCATGTGCCATAAATCCCTATGTGGACCCGGTCGAAACCACCCTCATGAGCCATGGGCATAATTGGGCTGGGTCATAGCTTCTAGGTCACACAACCATGGTTTCTCCTTGTAGTAATTTTATATTTATATTTTATCATGATAAGCCTTACACTATTCTAAGATGATCAATATATAGTGACATTAAATATTGTTTTAATACAATGAGACCTACACTCTATGATATTAGATCTTGGGCTTGAAGTTGTTTATCGTCTGAGGTGTCTCAAATGGCACAAAAGTGGTTTAATGAAGCAGATTATATTTAAATGATATGTTTTAGGGGAGTGGCACATTTTATCTTTTTAAACCACTTATATAAATCATTAGGAAATTAATAATATATTCTCTACATGATCTAAATCCTTTTGACAAGTTTACATGAAATGGATCAAAAGAACCCTAATGTTGATGTGAACTATAAGTTGAATGTGAACATGATTAATAGACAAATGTTGTTATGCATAATGAAATTATGGTTTATGGGACGGTTTAGGATGATTTCATATGGGTATGAACAATAACATAATTTGTTTTGAATGTCAATATTATACTTATTTGTCTCATGCCTTTATTAGGGTTTGACTGACTTGAATAACTTTGATATTGATAGGTATTTGAATCAAGGTACGCGATATTATCCTCCATATATGAAACCTAATATTTTTTGTAATGTGGTTGTCAGTTGTCATATTTTTTATTATAATGTACTGTTAGGCATTGTTTTATTATTTGAACTTGCCTACAATTTTGATTTTCATCTTTGATAATTTTTCTTTGCAAAAAACATTAACTTGAATAATGATGCTAGTATACCCTCACTTGCTATGTCATCATTATTCTTATACTTTGTTTTTCATTATCTTTGGATATTAAATTAAGTGGTACAACCTATATTGAAGTCTGTCCCTTTGGGTTCAGTTGCATCTATGAATATATACATTTTTCATTGGATTAAGTGACATGTATGTGAATCTCTCCTCTCACTTTGAAAAGTGTGAATTTGAGAGGTTAACCTTTCATTTGTGATACAATTGAAACTTGTAATAAAATATTGTCGTATAATAGGTGTCCTTAAATCACTTTTTGATTATTTATTCATAAATTATTTCAAACTATATTCTACTATTAATAAAAGATATGCTTGTTTTTTGAACTGATTCCTCCTTTCTGGGAACCACATACTCAACACATTTTGCTAACTTTTTTCACTATTCTTATATTTACATATTTATATTTAGCAATGATATGAGATCATGAGTTGAGATGTGCTGTGAGAATTAGAAATATGGAGCCTCTTGCAAATTCTCTTTGTCTCTGTGCATCTTTTTTTACAATGTCTGATGTAAAGATGTAATCTAAGTTTGTAATAAATTTATCAATATTCTGTATTTGTACACAATGTACTTTGTTTTCGAATGTTGTCATATTGTTCATATGCAAATTTCAATCTTCTGATGTGGGCATTGTGAATGTGGCAAGTAGCCTTCTCAGGTTCCTATGTTGAAATTCATGAATGAAGTAACAACTAACTTGTCAAAAATATCAAACCACTACAATCTGATTTTGGTGGAGAATATCTAAGTCAAGAGTTTGAGGTCCTTTCAAGAGACCTGGTACTATATCATAGTTGATTCTACTCATAACACATCAACATAATGGTGTGTTAGAAAGAATAAGTTGCATTATGTTGGACATGGTATGATCAATAATGATTTTATCCAATCTTCTGACTTCTTTATGGGGACATGTTATAGAAATGACAACATTTACACTAAACCAAGTACCTTCCAAATATGTTCGTAGACACCATATGACATATATAATGAAAATAGTCACGATATATCTTTTATGAATATTTGGATATTTGAAGTGTATGTCAAGAAATAGTTCATTAAAAATATTGGACCCATATCAGACTAGTATATATTTTTTGGATACCCTAATGAAATTAAGAGTTATTAGTTCTATATTTCATATGACATAGGTGTTTGTTGCCAAAATTGTTGTATTCATTAAAAAGAAATTCATTTCCAAAGGAACAATTGGGAGGAAAATAGATCTCAAAGAAGTTAGAGAACTACAAGATAACATTGATCCTATGGAGGTAGATGAGAAATAAAGAGAGTAACAATTAGTTGTATAATCTCAAACTCCTCATGCAACAAAAGAATCCTTGATGGTCTAGTAAGACACCTCTGGAGTCAATTTGGATTTCTCATGACTAAATTAGAAGATTTGATGGTCATATGACTATACAGCAACCTGCTATGATTCCACAGATGGACCAAAATCTAATAAATCACTTGAGTCCATGACATATGATATGGATTCCATGTACTCCAATAATGTATGGACATTGGTGGATTCTACTATAAAGGTAAAACATGTAGGGTGCAAATGGGTCTTTAAGAATGAGAATGGCATGGATGGCCTACACATCAAAAATTTCATCTTCTTGCTAGATATTCAAGCGCATCTCATCTCTTTTGGTGATATTTCAGGCCTTTAGCAATTATCACATGAAAAAAAGTTGTTAGCATCCTTAAACATCATTATCCAAAAGAATATGCATTGTAGGACCTTTAGTGTAATGTTCTTAGAACACGTGTGGAAACCTACTGGGATGGAATGGAAATTCTCTAGAATCATGTTAGCTTCCTTCTGTAGGATACAACTCTGATAGATAACATCAACCCATATTTTAGAGGTGTTGTTCACCCTAGAGATATTGTTTGACATTATGCATGAGTTTCTTTCTTAAACTCCTAGTGCATTGTGGATGAATGATGACACCAACATGGTACTTAACAAAATATGCATACCACATAAAAGCACCTGAGGTTTTCATAAGACGATCATCTGGTAGAGAGCAATTGATGGGGAAAAGATTTGTGCCATGAATGTGAATGCAACTCTAATAATATGCAATGACAATCTCTATTCCCTTCATGTCTTAGTTCTATATATCAAACTCTTATAGAAGGAGGATCCGCTAGATCAATTTGAGTTATGCATCCTACTTTTTGATGGGTTTTAGCAAGAGTCTATGGGTTTTAGCAAGTATCTCATTGTTGCATGATTGATATGAATTATAAATTTTGAGCCTATAGGGTATGATCTGAATTTATCAAAAGCATACACGACCACTAGGGATTCCTTTTTAGTAGTTGGATAATTTCTATGGGTTTTAGCACGAGTCTTAGACACATAATGGATAACATAGTGTTTCTTCTCAATGTGTTGACCCAAAAATGCTCCCACTGCATAGTCACTAGCATCACTCATAATTTCAAAAGGTTGTGACCAGTCTCATGCAAGGACAAAAGGAGTTGTTGTAAGAGATTGCTTTATATTGTTGAAACCCTTCAAACATCCTTCATCAAGGAAAAATTCAACATTTTTGAGAAATACATTTGTCATCAGGTTATCTATCTTTAAGATATCCTTAATGAATGTTCTATAGAAGCCTACATGACCTAGGGAAGCTCTTACTTCTTTCATTATTGTTGGAAGACTATGCTTAGGAATCACTTCCATTTTTTCTTTGTCTACTTTGATTCCATAATTACTGATTCTATGACCTAGCATAATGTCTTCCTTCCCCATAAAGTGACACTTATTCTAGTTGAGAAGCAGATGTGCTTCTTCATGTTTATTGAGAAATAGGGAGATATGCATAGGCAAGAGTCAAATGAATTTTCACAGACAAAAAAATCATCAATTAAACTTCCATAACAGTTTTAGGTAATTGTATGAAAATAGATGTCATGCAATGTTAAAACATTGGCGGGGTGTTGTAGAGCCCTAAGAGCATCCTTCTTGAGGCATAGGTCCCAAATGGGCAAGTAAAATTGGTCTTCTCTTTGTTATTTGAGTGAATTGTGATTTGATAAAACCCATAATAACTATCAGAATAACAAAAGTATTCTTCATGAGAAAGACGCTCTAGGACCTGGTCTAGGAAAGGTAAGTGAAAATGTCCTAGTGTGTATCTTTGTTTAACTTTCTATAGTCAAGGCACATCCTCCACCATATGGTAGTGTGAGTGGGGATGAGCTTGTTCTTTCTATTGCACACCACCATAGTGCCTCCTTTCTTTGAAATGACTAAGAATGGCTCACTTTTGGTGAGCCACAAATATGATAGATGATGCCAAGATGACTAGCTTCAATACTCCAAGATGAACCACTCTTCATAATTGGGTTCAACTTATGTTGGTTTTCTACAATGGGTTTGTTGTCTTCCACAATAGGGATTTTGTGAATGCATAACATTTGACTCATGTCAGTGAGATCATTCATCTTGTAATCGATGGCTTTTCACCTTTTTTTTAACTCGAATAACGATCAGATATCATGTTGAAATTAATTATGGCTAGGAAAACTTTTTGGTTATTTAAGAAAATTTACTTCCACCCTTCCAATAAAGGTTTCATCTCAAGATCCCTAGGTATTGTGTATGGTTCCTGAGTAAAATAGACTGCCTTAATCTCTTCAAATTCAACTTCTCAGTCTTCTTCTGTTGAATCAAGGTTAAGTATGCATTGTTGTACTTGTCCATCAATAGATAGACTTGCCTTGGAATTTGCAAGGAAATCTTCTAGATGGTCGTCAGATTTGAAATCATCATGTGTGAGAAGTGATATCTTCTCTATACAGTCTAGCAAGAAAATTTCTTCTTTCCTACTTGAGCTCTTGATTCTGTCAAAAACTCTGAACTCAAAAATCCATTTCCCAACCTCATAAGTAAGGTTCCTAACTCAACATCAATCAATGATCCTATTTTGGTGAGAAAATGTGTACCAAAATTAGGGGGTATCAAAGATCTTCCTTTACATCCATGACAACTAAATCATATGGGACATAAGAATTTTTTTCTACCTTGAGTGTGACATCCTCAATGATTCCCATTGGGAGAGTCTTTGAAGAATTGGTGAGTTGTATTTCAGCACAATTTGGAGTTTTCTTCTACGAATCCTAGACTCTAGCACATGATCTGGTCACAACTTATATGATGGTTACAAGGTCGGCTAGCCCTTTCTTACATGTAAACTCTTCAATATGGCATGCAATCCCAAAAGAACATGGATCCTTCTACTTGCAATGGTGAGTGTAGCCAATAGATAGGGATAGTTGGTTGAGATGTGCTCTCCTTTTCTGCAATAACTGGTTCTTCTGAATTATCTTGTCTATATTGTCAATGCTTAGTGCTACTTGCTTTTCTGATTATTGGGTCACAACTTCACATGCCTTGGGGTATGACACTTTTGAGTCTTGGACAATTACAAAATCATCTTCATCCATGTCAATCACACACGTGTTGGCAAGTATATTTGGAAATTCTCTCACCGAATGAGTAAAAAGGACCTTCATTTGTTCTAAATATTTAGGGGTATTTTCCAACTGGCATACAAAATCTCCTATTGGTGGGTGAAGGTTAGATGAAAGTTGGGCTTATTGAGACTCAATTGCTTTTTAATGAGCTTGTTGATTTGCAATCATCATTTGTTGAGATTGCAAGATCTTCTCAATATCTTAAAGTTCATCATCAACTTTGGGGGCATTGACTCATTGTACTTGCGGTTTTTGCTATTGTAGAATTTGGTTACGATTCTATCATTGGTTCTAGCTCCCATTCTGGAAATTACGCCTATAGTTTCCTTGATTTAGGAAATTTTTTTATGGTTGATCTCATAACCTGGAGGACCCCGAATATGTACAAGATATTGTGAGTATTCTTCTCCTATAGGATTGCTAAAATAAAGATGTAATGAGGCAATATCACCTCCTTACTAAAATTTATGGAAAATACACAACATAAATCTATTGTTCAAAGAACTTAAATAATTAAGGATGCATGCATAATGATTCCATTTAAATAAGCATGATCCAGATACAGAAGTGTTAATAATAGCAATGAAAAGAAAATTCAAAGTTATTACATTGCTTTGGTCTCAGTTCAATACATGAGTTTCATGAAACATAAACTAGAAAAGAAAACTACAGGATCTAGCAGTAGCAACCTTTGATATCTCAGCAATGTCTCCTTGAATCTACTCTTGGATTGGTAGTTCATGATCTTGTTCCACTACTTGTCCTAGTCCTAGGTGGTTGGGATCACCCAACAAGAGTAGAAAATAAGGTATTTGTCAAATTAAGGAACAAGAACAAAATTAAGAACAACAAGGAAAATATAGGGTATAGATTCCTCAAGAACATAGAGGGTCCGGTTGATCTGGCTCTGGGTACGAGTTGATGATGAAGGCTGCTTGGCCTTTGTCTTCTCTCCTTCACTTTTTGTGGGTGGTCTAATGCTAGTGGAGGAGGATTCAAAGTTGGGCAACCTGATTCACCACCTCTTCAACCGAGTCAGTGAAATGACTGTTTCCTGTTAGCTTAGACGCTAGGATGCATAGATGATTGGATTTTGCTTGGTTCTTTGGAGTCCTAGGACTCGTCAAGGGGTACCCTGGCAGATGTTTCATCCAGCTAGGAACCTGGTGCTGAAGAAGTCGGTGATGGTCAGAAGTTTTCAAGCTAAGTCCTGGTAGTTTTCCTAGAGGTTGCCTTGGTTAGAGTTGTTTTTACTTTTTGTGGGTGGGCTTAATGCATGTATTTACTTCTCTTAACTGGATTCCTCCTAGAAGGTTTGTTCGGGCTTAGCTTGAGGCGTTAGACTGGTCTCCTTCTTCTTCCTGGTTTCTTTGTCCTGAGTTTTTTGTATATACCTCCTGCGTGGGGTATCTGGTCCTTGAGTGAGCTTTTAAAGCTTTCTGGTTTGTATTGGGGTACTTTGTGCCCAAAGTTTTTGGTATATAGTAACACGCTTTTTGACCGACCAAAAAAAAAAGAACATAGAGGGTCAAGAGTATGAGGAACTTATCAGATAGGATTCTTTCCATAACAAGTAATAAGAAATTTTGCATGAATAATTAAGTTAGACTAAATTAACTAAGTAGGGTTGAGCATCGACCGGACCCCAACAAATAGGTGAGGGGAGAGTAAACACATTCCCAGTCGCCTATAAAATATTTTTATATAGGGGAGAGTAACACATTCCCCTGGGCAAAAGTAGTACATAAGTATCACTACATTAGCTAATAAGTCAAACATGTCATCATACAGAAAGAAATCAAATGGAAACATTAAGAAGCAAACAATAATTATATGGAAGATGAGTTCAAGACCCAAGTAAGTAATGAAGTAATTTTGCCAAAAAGAACAATAATAGGAATAATGGTTTTAATCCATGACTCATTGGGAAATAAGGGTTTTGGTTATAAAAAATGCCCAACTAAAGGGATAAGATGCACATACCTTGACATGAGTATACAAATCAGAGATCAAATTCTATCCTTATAAGTCTAAAGTCACCTCAAACCTACATATAGTGCTTTTTTCATTAGTTAAGGTTCAATGTATGTTATGTTGGTGGAAAACCCTAGAAATCCAAGCCTTCAGATAAGTCATAAACTAACTCTTGATCTTGTCATGATCTTGGGTTTAGAGTTTATTTCTAATATTATTGACTCAAAATCCCAACTTTATAAATTATAATGTTGCCATTAATTATATATAATATCATAAGTGAACAAGACACTAAAAATCCAACCTTTAAAACATAGAAATCAGGAGTCAAAACCTATCCCAAAAGATAGATAAGATTCTCACAATTCTATTACACATTTTTGTGTAATTTTTGGAGATTCCAGTAAAAAGACATGATTTTTACAATTTTAGGTCATTTATTGATAATTTGGAAAATTATAATTTGAATGACTAAAATGCCCTCCCATTGTTTTTCCCAAAACTTTGGGCATGAAAAAGCATAAAGACCATGTTTTCACACACACAATAAGGTAACAATTTAAATCGAATTCAATTAAAAAAGACTAGAATGCCCATGCAAAGAAATCCATTATTGAAGGGGATGAGGGGGAAAACCTGAAATTTCCCCCCTACACTTCTTCTTCCCTAATCTCACACACCATGGCTGGTGCTTGTAGTAGCATCAAAAAGCTAAATTAGGAAAATGCTAGCTCATCACTTGTTCGAGAATTCAACTAGAAGATCACAAACTGTAAGGTTCAGAGTTGTTTACCCAAAGTTCTATTGTGCTCCAAAGAAGGAGAGGTTTCACACACTACTACAGAAACGGCCTTTGGCGTCGGTCGTTTAACCCCATTTGGCGTCGGTTTCCAACCGACGCCTATGTGGGCGCCGCTAAAGGTCGAACACTTCGGCGTCGGTTTTTTAACCGACGCCTATTTAGCCTATAGGCGTCGGTCGTTTAGTAGATATCCGACGCCAAACAGGGTCCGCGCCACAGAAAATGGCGTCAGCTAGGGCACTTTCTGCGTCGGTTATTCATCTCAAAACCGACGCAGAAAGTGCCCTAGCTGACGCCATTTTCTGTGGCGCGGACCCTGTTTGGCGTCGGATATCTACTAAACGACCGACGCCTACAGTTTAAATAGGCGTCGGTTTGATATGAATATCCGACGCCAATTCCAGGACTGCTTTGGCCACATAAGGCGTCGGTTTATATTAAAAAACCGACGCTGTAGGTCTTTCCTGACGGTTTTCGTAAATAACCGACGCCTATTTATATTTTTTTTTTTTTCATATCAGTTTGCAGGCCTGCTGTGGCTGGTCAGCAGGATGAGAACCTGCAGTTCAGTTTTCTGAACTGCAGGTTTACGACATCCATTGATATCAGCCTACAAACAGGCCGCAAACCTGCAAAAGTCACAAGCAAAATTCTACACAAGTACATTCATTCAGACATCAATTCAATTCTCACATTCACACATATAGAAACATTCAAATATATGCATTAACATTCACAAACATTCATTTACAAACATTCATTTACAAAGTATCATTCATTATCACTATCAGCATCCCAATTATATCTTACAGTTGCCACTGTTTGTACAGCTATTGCCCATTCTTCTCTTACTTCATTTAATGCTTCCATCGTATATGGAGCATTTATTTTTTTTAAACGTTTACCTGTAGTGTGGTCAGTTTTAAACACCTGCAAAGAGAATGATGTATATATATAAGTAATAATATAAAAATAATATAAGATTGATATATTGCATACTAACTAATGAGACTATATATAATACCTCATGTATGGTATCGATGTCCAATGCGGCATATTTGATAATCATATGCATAAATCGCATCACATAGTATGCGCATGCCCAGCCATTGTCTTGTGTAGCACACTATAAATTGAAACATACAAAATAATACAACTAAGCACAATTCACATCAATAATATATATATTCGAGTCGGGAACTTACTTTTACGTTCTGCCAATTTATTGGCTGGTTCTTTTTCGTTGGGACCGTTCCTCCAGCCTTTTTGAATGCATCTAAACCCCTACATGATAATATAACACAATAAATTGCATAAGTAAATAGTAATGTAATAAAAGATGTTAACGGATATAAAAATGAAATATTTCTCACCAGAATATTGGCATTCTCATTACGTGTCCAATTTTAGTGTTCAATGTACTCCCCGCAGGATCTAGATAATAAACAGTGAATGTCTCGGGGGCAATAACTAGTAACTCCCAATGTCTACCGCTACAAGTAGAAGTTAACAATTAATAACTCAAAATGCAAAATAAAAATGGAATTTTCTTAAGTCCAAATTATAAATAAAGTAAACATACTTGACATTGAATGGAGCTATTATTATCTTCTTCTTTTGCTGACCAAAAATTGTAAAAGCATCTATACAGTATTGTTGAACATTATCAGGGTCTTTAGCTACCAAACTAATCAATGATGGAATCAAAAATCCCACATGATCAAATGCAAATTGTTTGCAATGATCTTCGACTAGGTAGCTGCAAAACATATAGGCGTATGCATTAATATATAAGAAACCAGATCACCGGAGCTTACACAAGGTATATGGATGTATAAACAAGATCTCACCTTATCCATGTCTCTATCATTGATGTATTCAGCCAATCATACTTAAACAGCTCAATAATATCTTCTATCAATAAAGAGCTATCGTATGATTGACCTGCATAATCTGCATCTAAAGAAATAATTATAGGGCAATGTACATTATGTGCCCGTAGCCAACATGCCATTCCCCTACAAGCAGGACCTAACGGGTATGTTAGGTCAGTTGGAACCCAATCGGGTAATGTGGGAACTGGAAGTGGAGGCCTAGGTGCTCCTGGTGTCTTCTTTTTAACCTGTACATATAATTTCAGATCAGTTGACATCATATATACACATTAACAGTCTAAATCAATGTAAATTTATCTTACAATTTCAGTCGTGTAGATGACATCTGCTTTGGGCCACAATATGACCCCGCCTTCTGCCTCACCAAGTGTATCAATATCCGGGTGGGCATATGGCAATGTAGCTTCTCTCCAATCGGGTAACACACGTATCGGGCTCACACGAACGTAGCCCTGTGGCATTGGAGTCCCGTGAAACATTGCCCCAGGAAGGGACGGGTAAGCCTGCGCCTCTGCGACAACGTAGTTTTGCATTCTTAAGCGACATGGCTTCAATGCCTACAAATTTACGTAAAGAATATTATACATATATACATATCATCTTGAAAACATAACAACTTGAAAAGACTAACTACAATGTCATAAACAATACTTACAGCAGACGTGCTAGGCGATGGGTCTCCAGGATTACTCGCAGTGTGTGCATCAGGAGAAGAGTGGGTCGCCATAGGCGTATTGGAAGCCTGAGATGCCTGCCACCGCATCAATTCTTCCTTGACCTTCTCAGCAACTACATCGTTGACCTTCTTAGCAACTAAATCCTCAACTCTCTTATTCTCCTATACATGGATAAAAGAAACATTAGATTCTTATTAATGAATTTCCTTTTGCAGTAACATTCTAAAAAAAGAATAGGTTACCTCTTCTTGAGAAAGTCCCGCTCTGGGTTTGCGCTGGGATGGCCCAAAGAATGCTTTGATGCCAACACCAGCGCCGGCACCTCTAACACGTCCAGGATGCTCTGGGTTACCCAGAGCAACTGTCAATTCATCCCTTGTGCCTTGAGGGATGAACGTGCCTTGTTTCCTCTGCTCGTGCAGCTCCCGCTAATCACCATAAACAGAAATTGGTAAGTTAACACCACAAATAATCAATATTCAAACGATTTCTGTAAGAGTTGTATTTTACCATTTTTTCAGCCGCCTCAGCAGTTACAGGCTTCTTTATTTCACCCTTCTTGTTTTGCCTGCCAGCTATCCAGATATCATGGCGAGGAATGGGTGTGGTAGACTCCTGAGTAGGAGCAGACTCCTGAGTAGCCGCAGACTCCGCCTGTAGTCTTTGGCGAACGCTTGCATAGCCTTTTGGACCCATAGTGTGGTCATGCACATTCAGTGCACGCCTTGCTTTTTGTGCGTCACTGAGGGCCTAGTTAGTATGCACATTAATGATTTGGTTAGTAGCACTAAATGCTAATCTTGAATAGGTGAATACAATGTATATTAATTAAATTAGGAGTGACGCCTAATACCTTGAATTCTTCAGATTTTCTTGAAGCAACAAAATTGTCCCAATCTTCTTTGTCCAAGAAGTTCCATTGTTCAAGGGCTGACTTCTTCTTCTTATCACCCTCTTTTATGTATTCTCTATTCAGATTTGTCCTATAATTCCTAAGCATCTTTCCAGCGCGTTGCATCACATTTTTACGATGCAACTTCTCATCCAATGCAAACAGATTCTGTAAAATAGAAATGTTATTAACTAGTATCCAAAATAGAATTGCAAATAATAGAATTTGTAATCTACAAAATAGAATTGCAAATAATAATAACTCACGCATAAATCCTTCCATATCGAGTCTTTTTTCGCTTGAGGAACTTTATGCCAATTGTCATACTTAACACCACAATGGCTCCGAGTGGTACACCCAAGATAGTTCACAAAATTATTGCGGTTCACTCCAATTGGATTTCCTCCATTATCAAACTCCACCGCCAATTTAGATCCACTACCACTTAGCGCTAATAACTTCTTCAACAGAGTGATGCCCCTTTTCTTGTTAAGTGTCTGGTGTTGCGCATCAAGTTGCTCCAGTGCTTCAGTGGGTACAGGTGCATCAACCTAAAATTTGACAAAAATAAAACACACTAATTTAGCCCAATATAGAAATATAGGATATATGACATAACTAGAAGATAATGAATTTTATAGAAATACAGGATATGTTTTTAGAACTTACATTAGTATCCTCGCCATGCTCATCATGGACTTCATGCTCATCATGGACATCATGCTCATCATGGTCAGCCATCTGAAAATGTCATTAAAAAGGCAAACATTTAGCATTTGTATTAACTAGAAAAAGGCAAACATTTAGCATTTGTATTAACTAGAAAAAGGCAAACATTTAGCATTTGTATTAACTAGAAAAAGGCAAACATTTAGCATTTGTATAAACATACATGTCTCTAAAATTGTGATCTTTTATCAATTAACAATCCTTCATTGTGATCTCCGCGCACATATAAGTCATCATTAGCTTCAATATTTTGTGAAGTTGGCAACCCAACTGAGAATGGACTGGAGTCATCATACTTATCATAGTACTCTTCTTCATCTATAGGATCTTCAATGAACTGTCTTTTACCATGAAGAACAACCGACCATTTATTATTTGCAGGATCATCGATATAGAATATTTGTTTCGCCTGTGATGCCAATATGAATGGTTCACCCTTCTCGCCGATCTTTTCAAAGTTCACCAAAGTGAAACCCAATTCATCCACTATAACTCCTTTGGTGTTATCAACCCAATTACATTTAAATAGCGGAATTTTGAAATCTATGTAGTCAAACTCCCAAATGTCCTCAATGACACCGTAATATGACATTTTAGCTTCACGTGGACTGTTATCCTTTGCACTTGCAAAGTACATAGTCGACGCTTGAAGAGTGACCCCACTATTTTGGACGACACTCTTATCATCTTGGCGCTTTGTGTAATATGTGAATCCATTAATGTCGTAGGATCCCATCATTATTTTTCTTAACATCTGCATGCCACCTCAGATTCTTCGCATCTTTCGGATTTGCAAACAAGCGTTGAAACCGTGATATTATAGGTAGATACCACAACACCTTGGCAGGAGAACCAGTTTTGAACTCCCCCGAAGTCGTCAATTTATACCGTGACGCACCACATTTTGGACAATCTTTCAAATCTACATAGTCCTTTTGAAATAATACACAATCATTCGGGCATGCGTGTATCTTCTTGGCCTCCATTCCCATTGGGCACAACATTTTCTTTACCTGGTATGTTGAGATTGGAAGCTCGTTTCCTTCAGGAAGCATTTCTTTCAACAAAGTCAACAATGAAGTGAAGCTTTTGTCGCTCCATCTATTGTTAGCTTTCAACTTATACAATCTCAAGACAGCGCTAAGCTTCGTAAACTTAGCACAACCTGTGTATAACGGTATCTCAGCATCATGCACAATGTTTGTAAAGATAGGTGGTGGATCGGTGTGCTCTACCCTACAACTATCCAGCATCGCATCAACGATGTCTGCTGGAACTGGTTCGTTCACATTTACGTCATCGCTATCGACATCTACTGGTTTCGATTTTGAAATTTCTCCATGCCAGTGCCATTCTGTATAGCCTTGTACAATCCCGTTGCACATGACATGACTTTTGATTTCCTCACCAGTGTTGACTTTCAAGTTGTTACCGCAATGCCTACATGGACAGTAGAACCTATCTGTAGGTTTTTTCCTATGTTCCTCGGCAAATCTAATAAACTGATCAAGACCAGATATAAACTCTGGGGTACAACGATTACGAATCGACATCCATGATCTATCCATTCTATGATCAGAGAAAACAAGTATATATTAGGAAACAAGTATATATTAGGAAAAGATTAGGCAACATTTCCCCGCTGTTCTCTAAGTACATATATACTTAGAGAAGAAACGGGGAAATGCCAACAAACACATGTGATGTCATTCTTATATATAATAAATGTGTACCACCTATCCCATCCTTGAACACCTAATCTCACTAGTAAGTGTATAATGTGTATTGGGTTTTCAAGAAAATTTCGGCAGCATTTCCCCGCTGTTCTCTAAGTACATATGTACTTAGAGAACAAACGGGGAAATGCTACCAAAATTTTCTTGAAAACTCAATACACATTATACACTTACATCCTAAGTGAGATTAGGTGTTCAAGAACAGTCCCAAACCGGGGACTATCCAAGATTTACTCCTAATGAGTCAATCTTGGACGGGTTTCTAGGCCAACAAACACAATAATAGACATCTACAATGAAGCCGGACTCCATACAAACAGTATATAATTTAGTGATTGTTCATTCTAATTTATACCAATGTACAAGTAATATAAAGAACAATGATTGTTGACTTTCTAGGCCAACAAACACATGTGATGTCATTCTTATATATAATAAATGTGTACCACCTATCCCATCCTTGAACACCTAATCTCACTAGTACGTGTATAATGTGTATTGGGTTTTCAAGAAAATTTCGGCAGCATTTCCCCGTTGTTCTCTAAGTACATATGTACTTAGAGAACAAACGGGGAAATGCTACCAAAATTTTCTTGAAAACTCAATACACATTATACACTTACATCCTAAGTGAGATTAGGTGTTCAAGAACAGTCCCAAACCGGGGACTATCCAAGATTTACTCCTAATGAGTCAATCTTGGACGGGTTTCTAGGCCAACAAACACAATAATAGACATCTACAATGAAGCCGGACTCCATACAAACAGTATATAATTTGGTGATTGTTCATTCTAATTTATACCAATGTACAAGTAATATAAAAAACAATGATTGTTCACATTCTAGGCCAACAAACACATGTGATGTCATTCTTATATATAATAAATGTGTACCACCTATCCCATCCTTGAACACCTAATCTCACTAGTAAGTGTATAATGTGTATTGGGTTTTCAAGAAAATTTCGGCAGCATTTCCCCGCTGTTCTCTAAGTACATATGTACTTAGAGAACAAACGGGGAAATGCTACCAAAATTTTCTTGAAAACTCAATACACATTATACACTTACATCCTAAGTGAGATTAGGTGTTCAAGAACAGTCCCAAACCGGGGACTATCCAAGATTTACTCCTAATGAGTCAATCTTGGACGGGTTTCTAGGCCAACAAACACAATAATAGACATCTACAATGAAGCCGGACTCCATACAAACAGTATATAATTTAGTGATTGTTCATTCTAATTTATACCAATGTACAAGTAATATAAAGAACAATGATTGTTGACTTTCTAGGCCAACAAACACATGTGATGTCATTCTTATATAATAAATGTAAACCACCTATAACAAACACATTGTCCAACATTAGGTTCAACACTTGAAACATAGATTCGTTTTCTTATATAATAAATGTAAACCACCTATAACAAACACATTGTCCAACATTAGGAGATGCCTGACTGGGGGGTTGGGGGGTTGGTGGGGTCCACTTTTGACTCGCTCCCAGGTACGAGCAGGGGGCTGCACTCGGTTGTGTACTGGCAAAAAGAAAGATGAGTGGGGTAGCTGGTTTCACAGATCAGTTTTTGACTCACTCAAACATGGATATATATTAAGTGATTATTAGCTTTGCGAGCCACTATAGAGATTGTATGATAGTTTAGTTCCCAATTGGTCTATGTTAAAATAATCTTAAGAATCTCCTATTGGTGCCACAAAAATAAATTGGACGGATCCATCCGAGGTTTGACGTACGTAAATCTAATCTGTTCTACCGACAAGGTGAAAATAAAGAAACTTGCCCTAAACGTTTGTGATATTGCTATTAGGAAATCGTTTTCGAATTCAAGTGCAATAATGTTTTAGCTCCTTTATTTAGATAGTTTGTGATCATTGACAGATACTGTTCAAAAATACATATTGGAAGTCATAGTGCTCAAATGGATTAAGCAATCTGCATTCATTGTACGCAAGGTCCAAAAACTTGAATATTATGTAGTAGTCTGAGAGGGTCCGAAAACGTGGAATTCATCTGGACCTATTCTCTAAGACTTGAATTGCATGCACTTCATATCAAACAAGGCCTTTAGTGTATATCCAGAAAACCAGTTGGCGCATACCTGTTGGCGCGGGAGGCAGCGGGAGTCAGGTGGAAGCTGATGGCGTCAGGCAGGCTGAGGCGGCGAGCTCCAGGCTCGTCAGGCGTCGGCGGCGAGCTCCAGCAGCAGTGGCGGCGAGCTCCAGCAGCAGTGGCGGCGGGGCGGCGGAGAAGGGGGCTCCAGGCTCGTCAGCAGTGGCGGCGGGGCGGCGGGGCGGCGGAGAAGGGAGCTCCAGCAGCACGGAGAAGGCGGCGGCGGGGCGCGGAGAAGGGGGCGCGGAGAAGGCGGCACGACGGCGCTGTCGTGGAGAACAAGGAGAAGAAAATCGCCGGCGACAGGGTGGGGAATCGACGGAGAAACAGAAAGGGCTCGCAATGAAACAGGAGGAAGGGGAAGAGTCGGGCACCGCGGGTTATTAAGTCCCAAATAGCGTCGGTTTTTTACAACAACCGACGCCTAAATGTCTTTAGCGTCGGTTGTCCGAGAAAACCGACGTCCAACTGGGCGATAATTTCATGAAATTGTTTGGTGGGAACCACCTTCAGCGTCGGTTATCCTTTAATCACCGACGCTGAAGGTGACACTTTTCGCGCAAATTTTCATCACACATAGGCGTCGGTTTCCACCTAAATAACCGACGCTGAAAAGGACACTATTTTTCGCGGGCGACTTTAAGCGTCGGATTGTTATAAACAACCGACGCTGAAGACAAAGCGGTACCCGTGTCTGGCTGGTTTTCGAATATAGACGTCGGTTGTCGTAAACAACCGACGCCTAACATAGAAGGCGTCAGTTTTTCCTAATAACCGACGCCCAGAAAAGTGTCACTGAATGCTATTTCTGTAGTAGTGACAAACTCAAACCAAGAACCACATTTAGAGGCGGGTGATACAACAATGCAATGCAAAATTGAAACCATAGGAGAGACGTTGGGTGTGTGTCTCGTATGAGTGTAGTGTCGTATTTCTATGGGTTTGAGTTTTAAGGTGTGTGTGAGAAGTTATTTTGGAAGACTTGTGGAATAATTTTAGGTGTTTCTAAAATTCTCCATGTTATGCTCAAAATAGGGTATGGATGGATGAAGAATTGAATCTACAATCCAATGCAAGTTATATCACGAAGTTTTGTTAAGAAATGAGGGAGTTATATCTAAAATACTAGACCCCTTTGGTCTTCAGTTACTGTTCATGCTGGTGTCTCCTACTCAAGGTAGGAGACAACTTGTCATCTGTCGATCCACATCAGACAGTTGGCACAGATGACATTTAATACAACCTTCAAACTTTGGTCTTTTGATGCATTTAATATACAAAACTTTTAAGAATTATTTGAGGGTGCAAACAAAGTCCACATAAACCAAAATTTGTTAAGTTAACTAATTTTGGGGTGGGGAATCTAAATTTGGCATTAGTTTTTATTTTGGAGGACTTTTAATTTTTTATTTAATATTTTTAAATAATTTCATTTATTATGAATTAGAGGCATCTAGAAACTCTCTAAAAATATGAAACTTAGCCTACAAGAATTAATAAATATGGGAACACATTTTTTTCATTAATTATCTTTTTACATATTGTTTAATATTTTGGTCTTTAAATAATATTTTCTCTCCTAAATTAATGAAAATATTTTAGATTGTCAAAGTTAGTTGAAAATTCATACATATGCTAATTTTGACATATAGATCATGAATATGAGATTCGTTGCCACTTTTATAGTAATTAAATAATTTATTAATATATTTCACTATTATTCTTATTTTCTTTCCTAATTAGAATGAATAGTTATAATTATGCAAATATTGTGAAACTTGGCACACAGGTCAATTGAGACCCAAGGAATTCGGATCTAAAGTTATCTTTATCAAATGTCTCTTATTTGTATGAATTTTATCCCCTTTATACATTATTATCTCTATTTGTCAACTTAAGTTATATAATGCCACATTATTATGTTTAAAGCTTTATTATTTATTCATATTTCTCTTCCTTGCTCCATAAGGCTAAGGGAAGTTCTAGAATGGAATTATTTTAACAATATATCACTTAAGTGGTAATTTTGTATCTTAGGCCATGATGGAAACACTAACTGAGGTTTTTGTGCATAAACCCATACATTGGCATGAATATTGAATACATATACTCCAAACCACTAAAAATTCCCACAAATTCAACATCAAGGATAAAAATTATAGAAATGAAAGAAAAACTTAGGAAAAGGGCAAAGTTAAGAATGTACCCAAATTTCGATTTGTTAAAAAAAAACCTAGGACGGTTTTTGTTCTGATTGGGGGTATACTGCCCTTGCCCAGGAATACCATGGATGTATTTTCAGTCCTCCATTCTGTTGTAGTCACCTAGGGCTACAACGTTGCTCATCACCACATGGTAGAGAATATTATAGACCAAGTTACGAATGTTTTGAGACTTCAGTTCATTACAAAAACCTAGGATGGTTTTTGTTATGATTGGGGTTATATTGCCCTTGGCCAAGAATACTATGGATGTATTTTAGGTCCTCCATTTTTTTTAGTCACCTTGGGCTACACATCATACAGAATATTATAGACCAAAGTAGAGTAATCAGTCCCTTTGCAAGATTCATAGAATTTAGTTAATTCCTTGACCTATAGTTGTCATGGAGGCAAATTGCTTCATTCATAAGTATTAATAGGTGTCTCAAGGATATCTTGCTTGACTACTATAAGCTTTAGAGATTTTCCAATATATTTCAGCTTAGATATGCTTTCTGCCATATCTATCTTCAGCACTCCTTTGCCTACAAAAATAGTGCATGTGTTGGCTTGATTCTCAGCTCATAGAGTTACTACCCTCTAGACACTATTCTAAATTTGTTGAATGAAATTTCCTTGAGATGAGGAGTTTAGAAACTTTTTGATATGATCATCTACACCTCTACAAAAGAACTGAATGAGTTGATATTCATAAATACCATTGTGTAGACACCTGAGGAGAAGCTCATGGTATCATTCCAATTCTTCTTGTAGAGTTTCACTTGGGACATGTGTAAACTACATTATCTAGCCTCTAATGGTGTATGTGATGGACGTAGGATATAACCTCTCAAGGAATAAGTTCTAAAGTTGTTCCCACATGGTGATGGGGTCACCTAATAGAGTAGTTTACAACCTTCTAGCTCTATATGCAAGAGAATATTTGAAAAGGTGGAGTCTAATGCATCATCAAAAATTCAATTTTTATTAGTCATAGCACATAGATCCACAATGTTTAAGATGTGCTCTTGGCAATTCTCTCCTTATTTTCCTGAAAAAGGGTTTCTTTGAAGAAGTGTGATCCAATGCATCCTAATTTCAAAGTTAGGGGCATCAATAGGAGGTGGTTGTTGTTGAATTTGAACATTAGTAGCCTTAGGGATTGAGAACTCCCTCATCTTCTTCTGTCTCTTGACCTCTTTTACAACAACTGATGCACATATTTTATCTGGAGTGCTTCGTGGGCTTCTTGTAAGCCTCCCTCTTTATGCTATAATGGTATGGTTATCCCTTCGTGTGACTTCCACTTTGACCATTACTTTTTAATTCAATCTACTCCGAGTGTGAATGGTTCATTCTATGTTAGGGTCAAAGCTTGATGCATGTCCTAGTTTGGGGTACCTGCAATAGAAAGATCCTTCCCAAGTAAATTGAATGTAGAGGGACTGAATTCAAGTAAATGTGCAAAATTATCAATGATGAAAGTAAAACTTTCATTGATCTTAATAGAACTAGAATCAACTTAAAAGTTTTGTTGTCCCTACCAACATTTATGTGTCTTTGATTGCACTAACAAATTCACCTAGATTTGGAATCCCTAAGCTTTTACCAAAACAACGTGCCATAATAACACATGCAAGAGGACAAGTCTTATCATAATATAGTTAATGATCAAATCCCAAGAGACAACCTTTTTGAGAATCTTGCTAGTTCTTTATAGTTCATCAAAGACTAATATTTAGAACCAAGAGTTGATTTAAGTTAAGTTAACTAATTCCAAGGAAATGTAAAAGTGCGAGATTAAAGTAGGGTCTAGATTTATGATGGAGGTCGCCTTCTCATAGCTAGTTAACAGGATGATGGAGGTTGTATATGTTGTAATTTGGTTCTGATATTAGTATAAGTAGCACGCTTAATGATAAAAAAATAGATTTATGATGGAGGTCACTGAGGTGGAATCAAGTTTCACCACTACTACACACACAAACACATCCATGACATATCTAGGCTTTATGGAAATATTCCATTGGAGAAGGAGCTAATTTCTTCCTGTTAGATGAGGCATGATCGTGTATTTATGGTTGTGTGTGTGATATATTACTAACCATAGATCATGCACCTACAACTATGGAGATGTCTAATCAAAAGCTCCCATCTGGGCATCAACCAAGTTAAATGATATTATAGATCCTAATAATTGAAGTTATCTCAACATAGGATTATAATAGATCATGCAAGCAGGAGATCAAGCCATGGAACATACAATCAAATAATTAACATTGAATTGGAAGAGTTATTTACAATCCATGGAACATAAAAAATGGTAATGCAAATGTGGGTATTGGGACACTCTCTCTTCACAACAAGATGAGAACAAAGAAGAGACAAGGAAAGATTGCCCATCATCTTCAACCAAAGGGGAGATGTGTGTTAGTGTGAACAAGAACATCCCTTGATCTTAATGGATGGAGTTTTCTAGTCAAAGGAGGGGGATATGAGTGAAGGCATGATTCATATGATCTCCTTCTTCCTCAATCTTTCTCTTTTGGAATTCTAGATCTTCAAAGAAGAGACAAATACTATATGGATGGAGATTTCATCAATGATCTAACCACCTTCTTGGCTAGATAATGGACTTTAGCAGAGTAGGGGTAATGTAAGAACACCATAGGGGTGCCCGGTGGAGGAGGGATGACGGCTGTCATCTAGTTTATGGTTGGTTAGAGAATCATCTCAGAGGTGTCTTGGAGTGGAAGAGACCCCCCAAAATGGAGGAGGGGTATAGTTACTTATAGGTTATAACTGTGTGAAGTGTAGGGACCCCATTAGTCAATGTGGGTAGAGAAGCCATCAGTCTATGAGAATTGGTAGTATTTCTCTTATCGGTCAGATGAACGTAAGGAAGCCACTGGTCTTCATTTCCCACTCATCATACAATGGGTTGTCGAATAACTATTGATGCTTCATTGGTTAGATGAGGCTTACTTTGTCGTCGGGCAACAGATCTTTGTCAGACAATACTCTGATTTGGATGACTATCATTGGGCAACAAGTCATTAGTTGACTAGTTGATCTAGATTCCCTTTGGGCTTGGTCTCGTTGGCTCGTCGAGCATGATTCCCTTCGGGCTTAGGGTCTTCATTGAGGGTAGTTGTTGTTTATCCATTAGTGTTGGACTCCATCAGTCTTTACTGGGCACGAGTCATGTCGATCGACAACAAATGGGTGATGGGGTTTGATAATCATTCAAGCTAAGTACAACACCCCCCGGTAGGTGGAGGAGAGGGGTTATTGGCATGCCTTCCGAATCTGACTAATAGGAGGTAAGATCAATAGAGATATAGGTTGAAGAAGTGGCTAATCAAGTCCAAATCATCAAAAGACATGTTCTGATGCTTAATCCTTCCAAGAAAACCAATGGATTTGATAAAAGCTCTATGTATTTACATAAAACTAGGAAAAACCAAATAGAGGTAAAGTGAATGGTATATTGAGAGATCTAAGTGCTAACTAGATAAAAAATGTGACTAAAAATAAGATGAATATTCAATAATCACACTTCTATAAATAGAAACACATAGGAATATCTAATATAGATATTAGACGAGTTTAGTGGGAAACAAGTCATTATAGAATAGTTAGTGTGCTTGAAATGACTAAATGTGCACTAACTAAAAAATCTCCAGACTTTTTGTTGTTCGAATTTCTTATTAACCAACCTTTAACTCTTTCAAAAAAAGTTTGACCGAGAGGTACCCTGTGTCCAAGTATTTCAAAGGCTAACAATCAGTCAATTTGTGATTTGAAGGATCAATTTAGTAGAAAAAGAGTTCGACTGAAGAGTCTAAGTATTGGAATTGATATCATAATGATAGTCCCATTTTTGGTCAGGAATTATAGTAGGTAAATATCAACACACACCAAATCACACGTGAAGTCAAAAGAATTATTAGACAATAGAAATAATAAGAACTACCACTTAGTAACCATGAAAGGAGGCTACCATAAAAATATGCCCATGAGTTTTGATTTGGCATGCAACTCACCCCAACTCTATTACTTACTCTTTAATCATACTATATATGGAAGCATGATGGTATTCATTTACTTATTTTATTTTGGCTTTGACTAATTCTAACAAATAGTCTCTTATCACCAAATTTTTTTTCCTATGCATGTACAAGTCTTTCGTGTTAGACAAATTCAATTTATAGAAACAATATTTCTTTTAAATCAACAATTCCAAATGCTACACTATTTAACCAAAGTTTCATTATCTCATTTCATTGTTTTCTCTTTAGTTTACTTGATAGACAACACATATTACTTCGTTTTTCTTTGATATACACCATTCCAACACAACATGTGGTGTACAAAGTTACAAAAAGAATATTGTTCTTGGTAAGTAAAACGTGCTTCATGATTATAGAAGGCTACAACATTTAGCAAACTTGCTATTTGATTATCCAATTATTTCAACTAAAGTAATATTAGCAAAAGAAATCCCATTAATATATTGACCATGGTTTCCATGTAACTCAAAATTCATATTGACCAAGAAGGAAAGCCTTAATAAGGAAAGTATGAAAGCCTTTCTTCATCTTTCATATTGGAAAACCTCTTCAAAGATTTTCCTAATAATCAATATAATCATTTTCTAATACGTATGATATCATTTCCTTATCAACAAAAATACCAAAATATCAATTGATGTTGAAACACACAAATGAATATCAAATTATATGCCTAAAAACTTTGATTTCCTTGAGTATTTTATAGAGATTTTCCAACCGGCCATTATCACTCATTATTTTTGGACATGCACTCAGAGTGGTCTCAAATAAATATAAGATAATCAGGATTACCATCATCTTGATGTAGTATGTTACATATATTACCATAGTGATCAACTTGTGATCACAATTGAGATGCTCGAATTGTATGTCAGTGGATTCTATCTTTTTAATTGATATTAGAGTTAGGTTTCAACTCATGTGTATGGCGAATTGAGTCTAAAACAAAAAAGGAAATCAAAATTAAATTATTTAATAATACATTATAACTAAAAGAGCATATTATTTTTGGTACACAAACATATATGGCTTGTAGGTGTAGCCAAATTTTGAAAAGTAACTTTACTTCTCGTAAAAGACTTTCAGTCAAAAATAAGATCATAGTTACTTCATCATTTTAATTCACATTTTATTTATTAATTTAAAATTTAGTTGTTTCCTGTCTTAGGCTATCAAAAATAGAGAGAGTCAAAAATTCAAGTTAGCCCAATATTGAGAGATGGAGAAGTCACAATACTTACTTCTATGTGGGTGATTTAGGGCAGTCCCAAACGAAGACAAGAGATGCTAAAAGGCCCTCTACGATTTAGAGGATAAACTTTAGTCCCTTTTTATATCCACTAGGGTCAAGTAGGGCATAGAGGAATGTCAGAAACCACATCTAGATGGTAAGGAGGTTATTATATCATAAGTTCGTGTGTATCTAATCTTAGACATCTTCAAAGATTTTAGGGTTTCCTAAGTTCATAAGAGATTTGATTTTTAGTGTCATAGTTACGTAGATTTTTTGTTTTAGTCTATGATGCTAACTATCATAGAAATATTTTGCCATCAAATCCTAAACCCAAATACCTTAATAGATAATGTTAAGGGGATTCAATGTTTTCATCTCTGAATGGCCCAAATCATACCTATAACATATGTCATTAGGAAACTATATATCAATTTATTGAATAGAATAGAAATATTTTACATAAAGGGCCTATAGGAAACTTT
Source organism: Alisma plantago-aquatica (assembly GCA_963693085.1). Classification (NCBI taxonomy): domain Eukaryota; kingdom Viridiplantae; phylum Streptophyta; class Magnoliopsida; order Alismatales; family Alismataceae; genus Alisma; species Alisma plantago-aquatica. The sequence goes on along the minus strand of OY856415.1, from coordinate 370,637,562 downwards.
GGAAGGAAAAGATTCATGTGATTAAACTAAAGGAATCTACATAGTCCTTTTTTATTAAGATAAACCCTCATTATTCTCTGATGTAGTGAGAATTTTTCATTAATGGGATAGAAATCATTTTTCTTATTTACCATTTACCAAACGCAAAAGTTAGTCGCTCTAGACCAGAGAAATTGAGCGTTCACACACATTTTTCTTTTCATATACATCCAACTTATATAAACAATACTTATTTTTATAACTACAACTTCAACTACCATACTTTGACTAAAGCTTCCTTATCTCATTTCATTGTGTCTTTCTATAATCTCCTTGATGAACCCACACATTACTTTCTTTTTCTATAATACATGTAGTCACCAAGACAACATATATTGGGACACATTACAAAAAAATACAATTTTCTCACTAACTTAAAGATAGTGTATGATTATATAATGGATAGAAACACCCTCAAGGTACACTTAATCCTAGTATTGGCCAAACTCTAGGTATTAGATATATTGATTCTCCAAGTAATTCTTGATATTTTCTTAGATTAGTTGTGTAATATATTGTTCCCTATGTATTACAATATTTGTTTTCATATAACTAAGTTGCAAAAACATGAACATTAATGATGATAATCCATTCTAGTATGCTAATTGTGGCCTATAGAAAGGCATGGTAACCTCATATTGTTATGATGACACCGAATAGAGACCTTTCCCCAACCTATTACGTTCAAGGTCAAGTGGTATATATTATTGGAGTTCTTGCCCATAACACTAGGGTCTAGAGGTCAATCAATATTAAAATCCATTTACTTAATAATGTTTGATGTTAAGGTTATGTATTCAACATGTACTTTAGTATAATGGAAAATATTCCTTAAAACATACTAAGTGCCAACGAAGACTTTTTGAAAATTAGCTGCTCCCCCTTATTATATGTTTTCCGTGGACATTGTATTATTCTAAAACTATGATTTTACATTAGTTGGTAGTGTACACCACTGTGATTCCATTGAAATGTCCTATTTTGCATGATTATAGATCCTTCTATAAGATTATGACTACCATATTAGCTGAAATAAGACATTATGCAATAAATTGGAATTCCATAAGGGTTTATTAAATGAGTTGGGATGTAGACTTTGATCTTTAGATTTCTTTAAAAGGTAATGTAATCTCTCTTTCCATGTTGTATTTGGGATTTTATGTAAAAAAATTGGTTAATATATAAAATTAAAATTGTGTTGGTTCATTGCATATGTTTGTGTGTATCGGAACCACTCACCGAAAATCACACTAAAATGTCATTTACATTGAATCCCTATATGGATCTTACAATGGGTTTGGGATTAGTGTGATAACCCCTAATAATCAATTTATATATTGGTGTTTTGTTGTATCACCTTTTTTTGTGAATAGGGGGACTTTAATATTACTGGTCCTCCAAACAAGTTGAACTCTATGGCTGCTCAATTTAGTCTTAAGTTTGTTTCAAATAATATATTTTTTAAATCGTTCCCTCCATGAGATAGGGTATAACCCTCATATCTTTTTTTAGGGTGAAAATCTTATCCCTTGTAGTGGTAATGAATAATAAAAAATTTGTGAAAACTACAACAACTAGCTATTGTGGATTGTTTACACAAAGCGATAATTTGGTAGAAAAGAGCAATTAACTAGGAAAATAATAAGGAAACATTATATTAAAATGCACCATTATTTTACTTGTAGTTAAATACCTAATTGTAATTTTCATTCATATAGATTGTTCAAGTTGATTGGGATAGAGTTCTATCATAAAGTGATGGAATCAATTGTGTTGAGATATATTATAAGTGATCTCTATTAAACCCTAATTTTCTATATGTCAGGTCTTAGAGCTCAATATAATCATGTCACACATAAAATTCTACATTAGAAGACTGGTCATTAGCTCGAATACAATTCTATAAACCCAAATCCATATCAAGAATAGTAGAAGCATGTCACTTGCCTGGATGGTATTATGCAGAGAAAGTGTCGTATACATGAAATGCATATGATAGATAGGTAAGTTATCTATCCATTTATGTTTCATTAACAAATCTCTTTCCCTTCCATTATATGATAAAACATACTTTTGTCATATAGGTGAGAGTCCGTGAGAAACTATTTTGTATGATGATTTCTTAGCCCAGTAGTAGTCCAACAATAAGGCTTTTTCTTCACTTAATATGGACATAGGTTTAAGTATTTGTATAGAAGACGATAGCCACTCTTCTAATGAGGATGGAACAAATTTCATATAGTACACCCACAAATTTCACACATAAGGACTTATTGGAACAAGACTCATATTTCTAATTCCTACTCACATGGAATTCCAAAAAAAACATCCAAAACATTGTGTTTTGAAAAAAATAATAAATATGATAGATCAAGCAAAAAGTAAGATAATTAGTAAAATGGAAAGGTAAATATACCAACATAAGTCTCTTTCCTCAAAGATACTACTTGTTATTGATCATGTACCTATGTGAAACTGCATTGAATTTACAACCAACCCAGCTATAGGAAATAAATGGCAAGGTAATAAGTCATCGTCCAACATAAGAATCCTTTGTTGTTGGTGTCGAGTCTGCACCTATTCATGTAAAATTGGCAACTTGATAACAAGTAAACTTCACTCTTAATTATTTTGATTTCCCTTTTCATCATATAGTTTAAAATATACATTCACATGTTCATAATGGATCTTCAAAATTTTGAATATCGCTATGTCAAATATTTGAGGTCGACCATGAATTATTAATATGTGAAGATAGAGTTTCAGTTCTATAATATAATTGGTTTAATTATCATAGTTTTATAGTTGAATTCCCTAAATAAGTATTACTAGACAAATGATCATGAATGGGAATTTTTTTTCTTTACGTATCACATGCTTTAATATTAAATAAAAAATGCAACAATAAATGTAAGAACTAGTGAAAAATATTATATTTTTATTTCTAAATCCATACTAATATAAAATTAACCTAGAATTGATAGCTTCCATATTAGTATAAAAACTTCTCTTTTGTAGTATTGATTGGGAATTTGTTACATTTTTTAAGGAATGAAAATTTAGATTGGTTATATAGTTAAGCCCAATAATGAAATAAGAATTTCTCATTTCTATTTTTAAATTGGACTAGAAACATCTTGGTAGGCTAAAAACTAAAATACAAACAACTTGCAATTCTTTTTTTAATATGATTCTTTAAGTCATTGTTCTTCAGTGGTATAACTTCTCCTCTAAGGGAATATATTCCATTGATGGCTTGGGCGATCCAAGAACCTAAAAATATGGGGGGAAAAGTTGTTTACATTGTTATACCATGCTAGCGGATATGTAGATCAAATATTCTATATAATCGATTGATATTTTTTATTTTTTTTATTTTCATTGATGGATATAAGACTATTGTTGAAAAACTATACTAAATTTGAGAAAATTACATTGAAATTCCCATGGAATCCAATTAATATTATCTATCTAACAAGTCTCCTTGTATGACTTGTTTTGGCTCTAGTTTTATTATATTAACTATTCTTCATGGTTTTGGTTCATATATACTATTTCATAGTGTAATGCAGTTCACTGAGGACAATTATGTATCTTTCTCTTCGACCATTACGTATTATATTTGTCAAAAGATTGTTAACCTAAGAAGAGAGGTCTTAATATTAGGTAGCAAAATTGATTTATAGTTTTTTTCTTATCATTGTATGTTATAGAGGTACATAAATAGTTTGATATGTTAGTGTTATGGTTTATATGTGGACATTAAATAAAATATGAATTTCAGTGATATTTGCACTTTTCATCTTATGAAGTGTTAATTGGCTGAAACTGGATAAGAAATGCAAGAATAAATCAATACTTTTTAGATATGGACATTTTGAATAATCTCTAAATGGTAGAGTATGAGGCTCCATAATATAAACCTATTCATACGCTAATACAAAATAACAAGACAAAGCTACTAATAAGAAAATTATACCAATGAATGTGAACTATAAATATGAATCCTATGAATGTATCCAGTGATTGTGGTCGACAACCACACTACTTAGAAAGTTAACAATGTAAATGTGAAATAACCATGTAATATAACCTTAAAATATTGTGTCATCATTTATCTTATATAATAGTACTTTTTATAAAAAGATAGAAAAGAACATGTACACAATCTTGTAGAAACAATGTAACAAATAATCAATTAGCATATTAAAAATAAAGAATAATTTGGGTGGGATCATGTTACATGATTGGTGACCACAAGAGTAACTATATTGTGATACACATGAAATAAAATTTCTATCCATATCTAAGGTCTTGAAAAACACTCCCCTAGACTAACTATTCATGCAAGTAAGAGAATTATAATAGATCAAACTACAGATTATATATTGAAATTAGATCACATATGCATGATACAATTTTTATATACAACAAAAACCTTTAGAATACATTGGTTCAAATGAGTAAAGAAATCACCTCGCCCATTCAGACATTTTCTAATGAGAAGTTATTATTCTATCATTGTAGCTTATCGGCTAATGTAAAGTGTTCAACAAGAGGTCTTCGATAAAATTTTGATGTGTAATAATGATGAAGGTATACATGAAGAATCAATTTGAATATTAAAGAAAAATAGTCCACAAGATAGAAGTTATATGAAAGTATATCTATGAGATGAATATTTCTCTTATGTTGTTTTATATGCAATATAATTTGCCAGTTACTCATTTTATATAGACACAAACACTTGTTATGTTTGACGTCACTTTGTTATAGGACAAGTGTCTAAAAAACCAATGCATGTGTGATTTTATAATCACAAATATCGATTACAAAGTTAAAGATTAGGTGAACAAAAAATTGTATACTAATTAATATTTTTTTTTGTCAATGGATTATGTGTAGAAAATGATGCAGAGACAATATTATGTTACTTACTATCTTTTATTAGCATGTAGATAACCAACATTTTTTTTCTTTTTAGAAAAGGTTTTGGTAGTCATGATCTCTACAATACTAAAAATTGTCTATTGTAATGAAAAATAACTAAATGATCTAGGTTGATTAAATAAAAATTACAAATACAAAAAAAATCACTAATATATTTAATCAACACAAGTCTTTATCAACATCACAATAAAGTCTTATTGTGATAATTTTTTTTGTATTCTTATTTATCTAGACACAACATACATAATACATCTTATTGCAACAAAAAATGATGCATACTATTATTATTGGAAGACACACATAAAGTAAAAATATAGACTTCTGTTTAAAGATTGACCTTTTCTTAATAGCTTAACTACTCATCACGTTTTGGATGGTAATTATGGAGCTTGATGTATTCACAAAAATTATTGCGTTAAGTTTTTTATGTAAAGATATGAGTCTACCCAAGATTGATCTATTTGTGCCTATGAAAACCCCCAACTCAAGATGTTTTGATCACTTTAAAATCTAGAAAAACATATATGTATCACACTAACTCCTCACAATTATAATAATTCACCAACTATTTTGTTACATATCTCCCACATTTGATTTACATCTTATTTGTACAAGACTTTTTTGTTCTTAAATTTTATTTCCTGAATACATAGAAAAATCCATACAAACCTTAATTATTCTTCCTAACTATGTCTCATAGAATAATTGAATCATCGTTTAATATCCATATTTCATATTTGTTGTCATAAACAAAGCCTCATAAAGTTCAAGAAAGCCCTTGAATACTAATTCTCAATTCTATCCATATATAGAGACTAAACATGGGTGCAGTAAAGATAAGTCACCGCACACTACGAGTGGCATATCACATATTTCAACAAGATATTAACTAAATTCAATTAAATACAAATAAAAAATGCAAGTGTTAATTTCACCCAATCCCACAGTTTAACCAATATAATAAGCCATTCCTCAAGTAACAAGAGGATCTTTGGATGAGTTAACTTGAGTCATCTAACACCATCCTTAATTCTATATCCCCTAACAATGAGTTATGTTTCATCATATAACACCATCCTTAGTGATACGTTCCCCTATGGAGGGCCTATATGGATCTTACAATGGGATTGGGATTAGTGTGATACCCCTAATAATCAATTTATATGTTGTTGCTTTGTTCTATCACCTTTTTTGTGAATAGAGGGCCTTTACTATTACTAGCCCTCCAAACAAGTTGAACTCTATGGCTGCTCAATGTGGGTTTAAGTTTGTTCAAGCAATTTTTTTAAATCGTTCCCTCCATTATATAGGTTGTAACCCTCATATCTTTGTTTAGGGTGAAAATATTAGCCATTGTAGTGGTATTTAATAATAAAAAAATTGTGAACTACAACAACAAGCTAATATGGATTGTTTATACAAAGTGAGAATTTGGTAGAAAAGAATAATTAACTGGGAAAATAATAAGGAAACATTATATTAATATACACCATTATTTTACTCATAGTTTAATATCTAATTGCAAATTCATTCATATAGATGCTTCCAGTTGACTGGGATAGAGTTCTATCATAATATGATGGAATCAATTGTGTTGAGATATATTATAAGTGATCTCTATTATACCCTAATTTTCTATACGTCAGGTCTTAGATCTCAATATAATCACCTCATACATAAAATTCTTCATTAGAAGTTTGGTCATCACCTAGAATACATGTCCATAAACCTAAATCCATATCAAGAATAGTAGAAGCCTCATCACTGGCCTGGATGGTATTATGATGAGAAAGTGTCATATACATGAAAAGCATATGATCGATAGGTAAGTTATCCATCCAATTATGTTTCATTAACAAATCTCTTTACCTTCCATTATATGATCAATGGTAATATTAATAAAACATACTTTTATCATCTAGGTGAGAGTCTGTGAGAAACTATTTTGTATGATAATTTCTTAGCACAGTAGTAGTCCAACAAGACTTTTTCTTCACTTAATATGGACGTAGGTTTAAGGATTTGTAAAGAAGGGGATAACCAAACTTCTAATGAGGATGGAACAAGAATCATATAGTACACCCACAAATTTCACACAATAATAACTTATTGGAATAATCATCATATTTCTAATTCCTACTCACATAGAATACCAAAAAAGGCATAAAAACATTGTGTTTCGAAATGAAAGAATAAATATGAGAGATAAATTATAAAATAAAATAATTAGTATAATGGCAAGGTAAATATACCAACATAATTCTCTTTCCTTTAAGATACTACTTGTTCTTAATCATGTACCTATGTGAAAGTGCATTGAAGTTAAAACCAACCCAACTATTGGACATCAATGGCAAGGTAATGAGTCATGGTCCAACACAAGAATCTATTGTTGTTGGTGTCAAGTCTACACCTATTCATGTAAACCAGGAAACTTTATAACAAGTAAACTTTAAACTTATTTATTTTGATTTCCCTTTTCATCATATAGTTTAAAATATACATTTACATGTTCACAATGGAACTCTAAAATCATGAATATCGATATGTAAAAATATTTGAGGTGGACCATGAATTATTAATATGTGATGATATACTTTCTGTTCTATAATACATTTGGTTTACTTATCATAGTTTCATAATTATATTCCCCAAATAAATATTACTAGACAAATGATCATGAATGGGAATTTCGTTCTTTACATATCACATGTTCTAATATTAAATTAAAAATTCAACAATAAAAATAAAACAAGTGAAAAAATATTATAGTTTATTATTTGTAAATCCATACTAATATGAAAATAACCTAGAATTGATAGCTTCCATATTAGTACAAAAACTTCTTTTTTTGTATTGATTGGGAATTTGTTAGATTTATTAAGGAATGAAAATTTAAATTGGTTATATAGTTAAGCCCAATAATGAAATAAGTATTTATTATTTCTATTTTGAAATTAGACTAGAAACATCTTGGTAGGCTAAAAAACAAAATACAAACAACTTGTAATTCTTTTTTATCTACATTAACAACCCAATAGGAGGAGGTGATCATATGAGTGCGACACTTTTGGTTAGTGTTGTCATAAGAACCATTTAATAACTTAAGTTTGTGATATGATGCTTTGATTAATTGTTCTTCAATGGTATAACTTCTCCTCTAAGGGCATATATTCTATTGATGGGAGCCATTGATGGTTTGGGCGATCCAAGAACCTAAAAATATGGGAAAAAGTTGTTTATATTGTTCCACCATGATAGTGGATATGTAGATCAAATACCCTATATAAGCTATTGATAATATTGATTTTTTTTCATTTTCATTGATGGATATAAAAATATTGCTGAAAAACTATACTAAATTTGAGAAAATTACATTGAAATTCCCATAGAATACTTTCTAATTTGAAAAAAAAGGATCCCCCATTTTTTCATAGTTATATATAAAATAAAGAAATCAAAATAAATAAATAAAAAAAGAAAGATTTTTCCTATTTCTTTTTTTATTCTTCGCGCCCGGGGCTACGTCCTGGATCATTAGATACGAATAACAGGATCAAAACCAGTTGCCTTACCACTTGGCCACACCCCATTCTTATTTATATTCAATACTAGACTAATAAACATTAGTATAATTTTAGTAATTATAGGCTATTCGTCAATTGTAGACTTAATCCCATATAAACAATAATAAATTGAAAATAAATTCGAATAATTTCGAATAAATACAATTTCTCATTTAATATATCAGTTTAGTAAGGATTTCTTGTCTACATTTATAATAATCTATATTAGTATAATTTGGTTCATATATACTATTTGGTAGTGTAATGTAGTTCACTGAGGACAATTATGTATCTTTCTCATTAGCCATTATGTATTATATTTGTCAAAAAATTGTTAACCTAGGAAGAGAGGTCTTAATATTAGGTAGCAAAATTGATTTATAATTTTTTTCTTATCATTGTAAGTTATAGAGGTACATAAAAAGTTTGATATGTTAGTGTTATGGTTTATATGTGGACATTAACTAAAATAAAAATTTTAATGAAATTTGCACTTTTCATCTTATGAAGTGTTGGTTGGTTGAAACTAGATAAGAAATGCAAGAATAAATCAACTTTTTTAGACATTGAAATTTTGAATAATCTCTAAATGACATAGTATGAGGCTCCATAAGTAAAACTAGTTGTACGACCTGATCAAAATAACAAGCCAAAGCTACTAACAAGAAAATTATATAAATGAATGTGAACTACGAATATGCAACCTATGAATGTATGCAATGATTGTGGCCAAGAAACATGCTACTTACAAAGTTAACAATGTAAATGTGAAATAACCATGTAATATAACCTTAAAATATAGTGTCATCATTTATCTTATATAATAATACTTTTTATAAAAAGCAAGATTAGTAACATGTACAAAATCTTGTAGCAACAATAAAACAAATAATCAAACAACATACTAACAATAAAGAATGATTAGGGTGGAATCATATTTCATGATTGGTGACCACAAGATTAACTATATTGTGATACACACAAAATATATTTTCTATCCATATCCAAGGTCTAGAAATACATTCCCCTAGACTAACTATTCATACCAATAAGAGAATTATAATAGATCAAACTATAGATTATATATTGAAATTAGATCACATTTGCATGATACAATTGTTATATACAACAAAAGCCCTTAGAATACATTGGTTCAAATGAGTAAAGATATTACCACACACATTCAAACATTTTCAAATGAGAAGTTATTATTCTATCATTGTAGCTTATCATCTAATGTAAAATGTTCAACCAGAGGTCTTAGATAAAATTTTGATGTGTAAGAATGATGAAGGAATACATAAAGAATCTATTTGAATATTAAAGAAAAATAGTCCACAAGATAGAAGTTATATGAAAGTATCTATCAGATGAATATTTCTCTTATTCTCTTGTATATGCAATATCACTTGCCAGTTAATCATAATATATATAGGCACAAACACTTGTTATGTTTGACATCACTTTGTGATAGGACAAGTGTCTAAAAAACCAATGCATGTGTGGTTTTATAATCACAAATATCGATTCCAAAGATGAAGATTAGGTGAACAAAAAATTGTATACGAATTAATATTTTTCTTGGTAAATGAATTATGGGTAGAAAACGATGCGGAGATAAAGTTATATTACTTACTAACTTTTATTAGCATGCAGATAACCAACAATTTATTCTTTTTAGGAAAGGTTGTGGTAGTTATGATTTTTATAATTCTAAAAATCGACAATTGTAATGAAAAAAAACTAAATGATCTAGGTTTCTTAAATAAGAAAAGTACAACTACAAAAAAGTCTCTAATATATTTAATCAACTCAAGTATTTATCAACATCACAATAAAGTCTTATTGTGATAAATTTTTTGTATTCTTATTTATCTAGGCACGACATACATAATACATCTTATTGCAACAAAAGATGATGCATACTATTATTATTGGAAGACACACATAAAGTAAAAATATAGACTTTGTTTAAGGATTTTCCTTTTCTTAATAGATTAATTACTCATCATGTTTTGGATGGTATTCATGGAAATTGATATATTGACAAAAAATATTGTGTTGAGTTTGTACTGTAACGATATGAGTCTATCAAAGATTGATCTATTTGTGCCTAAGAAAACCACTGACACAAGAAAGTTTGACCGCTATAAAATCTAGAAAACAATATATGCATCATACTAACTCCTTACAATTATAATGATTCATCCACTATTTTGCTATATATCTCCCAATTTGATTGACATATCATTTGTGTACGATTTTTTTGTTCTTAAAATGTATTCCCTGAATACATCAAAAAAATCCATACAAACCTTAATCAGTCTTCCTAACTGTGTTTCATAGCATAATTGAATCATAGTTTATATCCATATTTCATATTTGTTGTAATAAACAAAGCCTCACAAAATTCAAGAAAGCCCTTGAATACTAATTCTCAATTATATCCATATCCAGAGACTCAAAATGGGTGAACTAAAGATAAGTGATTGCACACTATTAGTGGTATATCAAATTTTTAAACAAGATATCAACTAAATTTAATTAAATTCAAATGAAAAATGCAAGGCCTAATGTCATCCAATCCCACAGTTTAACCAATTTAATAATCCATGCCTCAAGTAACAAGAGGATCTTTGGACGAGTTAACTTTAATCATCAAACATCATTCTTAATTCTATATCCCCTAACAATGAGTTATGTTTGATCATATAACACCATCCTTAATGCAATGTCCCCTAACACCGCACCCCTATAAGAATTGTGTCCTACTGAATTTCAAGGGCATTATGGCATTCCTTATTCTACTCTCCTCTTCAAAATGTAGAAACAATAGGGGCATTAGGTCATTCCTTATTCAACTCTCCTATTTTAGCAAGTAGAAACAATAGGGACATTAGGTCATTCCTTATTCGACTCTTCTCTTTTAGACAGTAGAAATAATAGTAAACATCCATAAATAACCAAAAAAATCCAAGAAATTTTGGGATAAGAATATAGTGTAGAATTTATTCTCTCTACTTCTTTATATTCTCAATATGTCATGATGTGTGGGGATATTTTCCCCATGGATAAGCTAGATCAATTTGATATTTTCTTCAAGTTTTCTCCAATACCTCATGATGTTTTCTAGTGCACACTATATATGCATCTCCTTATCACTTAAAATATTTCAAAATGTCAACAAACCTCTCTTTCAATGTAGCAGCCACCACTAACTAGGAGGTACTAATATTTCATATACACATGGGAATGTCCATCACATTTACCATTCTTAAGTATGGTTCCTTATATAGTATATTGATTGAAAAACACATTCTTTCTACTATTTTTTGTATAATTCTCATTTTTAATGTTTTCTTGATAAAAATGGTGATGTGTCATCTCCTAAAATATATTATTGTTTAAGCATTATTTGAGCTCTATGTCCTATTTTGTAGTATATCATGTTGTGGCCCAAGAATTGGGGATATTAGGATTATGAGTACTAAGGTTAAATGGGCCTAAAATTTCATTAATATTCAATATTAGTGATTTATCAACTAGGACATAAATGATATGTACATGAGATTTTAGTCCCAAATCAATCTATATACATTTCAATTCCCACCACATTTTATTTGAGTTTGGAACTACTTGCCATTTCATTTTGAGTTATATTCATGACACAAGAAGGTGTTAGGCACTTAGTTTCTTAAAGAAATCTCTAGCATGTTGTGTTGTTTTTTATATGCATGTGTTATATGTAATGTAAAATTTACACCTTTGTAAACCTTAGAAAACTTATAAAGAGAAAAATCTAGGTGGAGTTTTTGACAATAATTTGAAAAAAGAATGAACGTCGAAATATAATAAGGAATAATGAGTAATTATAGAGTAAACAATTTAGAGGACCCTTACAAAGTAATGTATGAGAATGTTTCTAGACAAAAATGCTAATAAATGAATATGGTAATAAAAATATTTCTTATCCAGTCTAACAAATAAAGGTTGATAATGAATGTATATTGATATTGTTTATTTTGCATACCATATTTTAGTTTTCACATACTTCTCTATTATTACCGACAAGGAGTGACTCAAGTGGTCAAGCACGATGTCCCCTAACAAAGCGACCTAGATTTATCACCCTCTCGGACATTCAACCACCATCACTAGTATGGGAGAGAGGGAGAGAATTCCTCTATCAATTTGATTCTTATATATTATTTATTCACAATATCAATTCATTTGTTCCTTTTTGTTAGTTTTACTTGGATTTAATTTAATCGTCTAATCTGGGTTCCAAGAATCTTGAGGTTGATGTTGAGAAGGTTTTTTCTTCATGAAGATTCCTTAAGAACACTTCTAGATGATTCTAATTTTTCCCAAGATAAAAGTGTACTTACTCGTGTATGGGGAACCAAATAATTGATGGATGGATACTCCACTGTTGCAATCCTATCATCTAAACTTTTAGACGTCTGGCTAGGTCATCTCCAACTCAACAACACATAACAAAAATAGTTCTCTAGTTGTTTAAAACACTTAGATGAACATGTAATTAATTTTAAAACACAAAAATATTCACACTGTTCTTCATCAGATGGGCAAGACAACTAGATAGTAAAAAAAACAATAATTTGACAAAAAACACATTTATTTCATCTAACCAACTGGCTAGAAAATTACAAGACATACATTATATTTTTTTTAGTGAAGACAGAACTCACCCTTGGTGAGCCTGTCATGGTAAACTCTCAAGACATGAGAGGGTGTGGTGCGGTCACCCCCCTCCCGTACCAAATCAGCGTGGATTGTCATTCACAAAGTGCCTTCAGTGAGTTCGAACATTGGTCCTTCATTAGGACTTACTAAGCTCTAATAGCTCGGGCCACTTTGACCGGGACATACATCATATTTGAAAGATAAAATAGAAAACTCTATGAAAATGACATTTTGAGAGACAAACCACATACAAATCCTTTACATGATTGATCCAAAAATGGGTCATATAAAATAATCCTTGGAAATCCTTTGGAGGATTCATGTCATAACTATCATTTTAGAGAGAATGCAGATGAAAAAATAGTTTATCTCTAGATTTTTATTAGATAATCAGATCCATAACTCAAAAGTTTTATTTGGAAAGGGTCCCCACACCATGAATCATATTATCGATGCATCATCTTTATGTTCATGATCTCCTCTCCATCATATCATTCTTGCACCAAACCCATGTGCACAGAGTACTTGCTATTGCACTAGTTCTCTCTATGTTTATAATGGAATGGCCCAATTGTTTGTTACAAGTCTTATATACAAATTTCATACCATTATTAATCATAAAATGTGTGTTCTTGATTAATATCATTACAATGAGGGAATGATTGTTTGATCACCACATGGTTAGAACTTGCATAAGTATATGCCAAAATTAATTATTTTCCATATTTTTTATTGATTGTAAAAATAGAAAGAGAGAATCATGTGGTGGTAGTGAAACCAATTTCCATAGTTCTTAAATTATACTAGTTTAATCAAATTTCATAATTTCTTTCATATTAATTATCAATTAATGTAAAGAATTCGAGTTAAGCATTACTTCTCAAACAAATTGTATAAATAAAATGTGAATCTGATGTTTTCAAAAATAAATTATCCAATTGGTTTGATCATTGTGATATATGATGGCAAGACTTTTCAGTGTTCTTTATCATAAAATCTTGAGGTTAAAAGTAGATTCATTTCATGTGCATTTGTGATAGATAAAATGCAAAATAATTTTTTTAATAGTGTTGGGGATAATGGAACACATTGGAATTTAATTTTATCTGTATCTGATAGGATTTTTCTTCTCATAACTAATATAACATCATGCATAGATGAATTTGTATTTGATTAATTGGTTATTGAAACTCACTTCTCTTTTTATGGTATTGTCTCTAGTGCATGTAATATTCTTCTAGGATGGGACATGATTTTAAGTTTGATATAGAGTTCTACTAGATGTTCTAGTGGTTAATTAGGTAGAGATAAGATAAAATGGATGACTAAGAGGTCTAACGCCACATCAATGAGTCCCTTGAGGAATAATACAAATTATAGGGAGAAGGAGATTAGTAGAAATAGAGATATAGGTTACTGGAGATGCTAAGGAAGGAAAGTTCCTATGTGATATCTCACTATCAAAGGCATCTGAAGGGAAACCAGTTGTTGAATACCAACATATTGCATCACTAAATTTGAAAATAAAGACAAAACTAATTAAAATGAAGAGAAATGCCTTTGCAAGGAGAATAGAAAATGAGCATGATGCATTAAAGTCCTAAGGCTAGAAGATTGCCAGAATTGCACACTCTAATATAATAGTCCCACAAGCACACGGGCTTAGCATGTAGTTGGGTGCAAAGAGAGGCCAATACATAAAGATGGCACCAGACCAAGGAAAATTGTCTAACTAGGATTCTTGAAGCTATGGCTTTGTTTCTTAGCATGTAAATGTGTTTCGATTTGAATTCTAGTAAAGGTCATAAATACAATTGCACAACCTAGAATAGGGATAAAGATATAATTACTAGGTACCATTAACTTAGGTAACTGTTTAGTAGTAATCAAACCATAATTATACTTATAAACCCCGACACAATTAGGTCAGTGGTTCACTAACCATTTGTTCATGTGCCGCAAATCCCTGTGTGGACCCGGTCGACACCACCCTTATGAGCCATGGACATAGTTCAATTGGGTCAAAGCTTCTAGGCCACACGACCACGCCTTCTCCTCGCAGTAATTTTATATTTATCTTTTCTCATGATAATCCTTACACTATGCTAAGATGATCGATATATAGTGACATTACATATTATTCTAATCAGTACAACGAGACCTTCACTCTATGATATTATATATGGGGCTTGAAGTCGCTTATCATCTGAGGTGTATGAAATAGTACAAAAGTGGTCTAATGATGTAGATTATATTGTTAAATGATATGTTTTAGGGGAGTGCCACTCTTTACCTTTTTAAGCCACTTATTCTAATCATTAGAAAATATATACTATATTCTCTACATGATCTAAATCCTTTTGACAAGTTTACATGAAATGGATCAAAAGAACCCTAATGTTGATGTAAACATTGAGTTTACTATGAACATGATTAATAGACAAATGTTGTAATGCATAATGAAATTATGGTTTAAGGGATGGGTTAGGATGATCCTCATACGGATATGAACAATAACTACGATTTTCTTTTTAATATTGATATTAACTTAGTTGTGGCTTATGCCTTATTAGGGTTTGAATGACTTTAATAACTTTGATATTGATAGGCATTTCAACCAAGGTACGCGATACTATCCTCCATACACGAAACCTAATATTTTTGTATAATGTGGTTCTCAATTGTCATATTTTTTATTGTAATGTACTTCTAGGCATTATTCTATTATTTGAACTTGCCTGTAATTTTGATTTTCATCTTTGGTAAAAATATTCTGTAAAAAAACATGAATAATGATGCTTGTATACCCTTACTTTCTATTTCTTTATTATTCTTACACTTCGTTTTCCATTATCTTTGGATATTAAATTAAGTGGTATGACCAATATAGAGGTCTTTCCCTTTGGGTTCAGTTGTATCTATGAATATACGCATTTCTGGTTGGATTAAGTGGTATGTATGGGAATCTCTCCTCTCACTTTGAAAAGTGTGAAGTTGAGTAGTTAACCTTTCATTTGGGATACAATTGAAACTTATAATAAAATATTGTCGTATAATAGGTGTCCTTGAATCTCTTTTTAATTATTTCTTCATAAATTATTTCAAACTATATTCTACTAATAAGGAAAGTTATGCTTATTTTTGCAACAAATTTCTCCTTTCTAGGAACCACATACTGGACACATTTTTGCTAACTTTTTTCCCTATTCTTGTATCTCCATATTTAAATTTAGCAAGGATATGAGATCTAAGTTGAGATGTGTTGTGAGCATTAGAAAGATGGAGCTTCTTGCAGATCCTCCTTGTCTTTGTGCATCTTTTTTTACAATGTCTGATATAAAGATGTAATCTAAGCTTTAATAAATTTATCAATATTTAGTATTTGTGAACAATGTTCTTTGTTTGATGAATGTTGTCATATTGTTCATATGCAAATTTCAATCTTCTGAAGTGGGCATTGCAAATGTGCAAAGTAGCCTTCTCAAGTTCCTATGTTGAAATTCATGAATGAAGTATACGACTAATGTGTCAAAAATATCAAACAACTACAATCTGATTGTGGTGAAGAATATCTAAGTCAAGAGGATGAGGGCCTTTTAAGAGACCTGGTACTATATCATAGTTGATTTTACTCATAAACTACAATATAATAGTGTATCAGAAAGAAGAAACTTCATTATGTTGGACATGGTATGATTAATAATGAGTTTATCCAATCCTCTGACATCTTTATGGGGACATGCGCTAGAAACGACAACATTTATGCTAAACCAAGTACCTTCCAAATATGTTTGTAGACATCATATGAAATCATCATCATCATCATCATCTAAGCTTCAATCCCAACTATGTTGGGGTCGACTATATGGATCCTTCATTTCCATTCATCTCTATCATGAGCCATATTCTTATTGAAATGTAGAGATTCAAAATCTCTCTTTATAAGCTCATCCCATGTTAATTTAGGTCTTCCTCTTCTTCTTTTTATTGTGTTTGACTAAATAGTATTGCTTTGTATATGCTCATTTGTCAGTCTGCGTTGCACATGTCTGTGCCATCTGAGTCAGCCCTCACACAACTTGTCCTCAATGCTCGCCACCCCACTTTATTCTTGATATTATCATTTCTCAAGCAATCTTTTCTTGTCTTCCCACACATCCATCTCATCATACACATTTCAGCCACGTTCATCTTGTTGAGATCTTGTTTCTTCACCACCCAACATTCACTCCCATAGAGCATGGCTGGCCGTATAACTGTTCTATTAAACTTACTTTTTAACCTGAGAGGGGTCTTACAATAACATAAAACTCCAGTTGCACTCCTTCATTTCAACCATGTTGCAGTGATCCTGTGACAAATGTCATTTTGGACATCCCCATCTATTTGAATAATAGAATCTAAGTAATGAAATTTATCACATTTTGGTATATCTACTCCGTCCAACTTGGCTCCATCATTCACACTGTGGGATTGGCTGAAATTGCAATGCATATACTCAGTTTTGCTCCTCCTAATCATCAATCCATTTGATTGCAATGCCTCTCGCCATTGTTCAAATTTATCAATTAATCCATCTTTAGTTTTGTCAATCAAAACAATATTATCAACAAATAACATACACCAATGAATATCATGTTGGTGTTTCTTTGGCAACTCATCCATAATGAGAACGAACAAATATGGGCTGAGTGTGGATCCTTGGTGTACCCCAACTATGATGGGAAAAGTTGGTGTCTCTCCTCCAAGAGTCTTCACACTTGCAGTAGAGCTGTCATACATGTCTTTGATCAAGTCAATGTATTGGATTGGCACACCCTTTTTATTCAAAACCATCCACAACACATCTCTAGGTACTCGATCATAAGCCTTTTCCAAATCAATAAATACCATATAGATATCTCTTTTGCTTTCTCTATACTTCTCCATAAGCCTCCTTATCAGCATTTGTTGTTAATCTTCCAAGCATGAAACCAAATTGGTTGTTTTAAATATGTGTTAATAGATCTTAGCCTCTGCTCAATAATCCTCTCCCAAAGCTTCATTGTGTGACTCATCAACTTGATACCTCTGTGGTTTTGTGTAGATCTGAACATCACTCTTGTTCTTGTAGATGAGAACTATGGTACTATTTCTCCACTCATCTTCATGATCTTGTTAAAGAGCTTTGATAACCACATAACTTATTCATCCCCCATACTCTTCCATACATCAATGTGAATATTGTCTGGTCCATATGCCTTTCTCATTTTCATCTTATTCGAAGCATTCTTGACCTCAAATGGTGAAACTCATCATGTGTAGATGACATCTCTTGTATTCATGTCAGAAGAGTCTCTAACATTATTTGCAGTATCTCCATTGAAAAGCTTAAGGAAGTAATTTCTCAACTGGTTCTTGATATCATCGTCCTTCACCAATACCCTGCCATCTTCATTGTTGATGCACTTGACTCAAGTCTCTTCCTTTCCTTTCTCTTATACGATCCATTTTATATATATCTTTTTCCCCTTCTCTAGTGTCCAACTTCTTATAAATATTATCAAAGTATCTAGACCTTGCCTCCCAAACAATCTTTTTAGCTTCTTTCTTTACTTGCTTGTATCTTTAAAATGTTGCATCATCTCAAGATTTTGGCAATCTCCTATAGATCTCCATTTTCAATTTAACTACCTTCTATACTTCATCATTCCACCATCAAGTCTCTTTCTGTGGAGGCCCACAACCTTTGGACTCCCCCAAAAACTCTTTGGAAATTTTTGTTATGCTGAAGGTCATGTTATGCCACATACTGTTAACATCAGACTCCAAGTTCCAAGTTCCTCCTTATTGAGTTTATAATGAAAAGACAATTTCTTTTCTCCTTTAAGAATCCACCACTTGATCCTGCTATCTTAGTTTCTATTTTACATGCCTTTATTGATCTTCATGTTAATATCTAAAACCACTGACATATGATGGGTTGTGAGTTCTTTGCCAAGAATCACTTTACAACCCTTGCATATATTATGATCCACCTACCTCGTAACGAGATAATAAATTTGGCTACAATTGTGCCCACTCTTAAAAGTAATCTTATGAGATTCTATTTTCCTGAAATGGGTTTTGCCAAAATCATATCATATGCAACTATAAAATCTAAAATTCTCTCTCCTTCTCCATTTCTACTGCCATATCCAAAACCACCATGAACTCTCTTGTATCCAGCATTGCTACTCCCCACATGGCCATTTAAATCACTCCTAATAATAATATTCTCCTCTGTCGGTATTCCCCTCATCAATTCATCCATGTCATCCCATAAATCCTTCTTAGCCTCCTCACTAAGGCCAACTTGAGGTGGATAAGTGCTAATATATGTTAAAAATATTTCCCCCAAGAACAACCTTGATAGTTATGATTCCATCACCTATTCTTGTGATCTATACAACATCATCCTTCAACATATTATCAATAATAATACCTAGGCCATTTCTATGATTATCAACACATGTATACCAGATTTTGTAACCTGCGTCTCCACTCTCTCTACAACATTCCCCTGTCCACTTGGTTTACTGCAAGCAAGCTATATTGACTTTTCTTCTCATCATGGTATCCACTATCTCCAAAGATTTCCCTATTAGAGACACCATATGACATATATAATGAAAATAATCCCGAGATATATTTTATGAATATTTGGATATTTGAAGAGTAAGTCAAGAAATAGTTCATTAAAAAAGATTGGACCCATATCAGACTAAAATATATTTTTTGGATACCCTAACTAAATTAAAAGTTATTAGTTCTATATTCCATATGACATAGGTGTTTGTTGCCAGAATTGTTGTATTCATAAAAAAGGATTCACTTCCAAAGGAACAGTTGGGAGGTAAATAGATCTCAAAGAA
Source organism: Alisma plantago-aquatica (assembly GCA_963693085.1). Lineage (NCBI taxonomy): Eukaryota > Viridiplantae > Streptophyta > Magnoliopsida > Alismatales > Alismataceae > Alisma > Alisma plantago-aquatica. The sequence goes on along the minus strand of OY856415.1, from coordinate 370,617,407 downwards.
GTTAGATAACTATAAGACAACATTGATCCTATGGAGGTAGATGAGAAATAAAGAGAATAACAATCAGTTGTATAATCTCAAACTCCTCATGCAACACAAGAACCCGTGATGGTTTAGTAAGACACCTCTGGAGTCAATTTGGATTTCTCGTGACTAAATTAGAAGATTTGATGGTCATATAACTATCCAACAACCTACTATGATTCCATATATGGACCAAAATCTAGTAAATAATTTGAGTCCATGAGATATGAGATGGATTCCATGTACTCCAATAATTTATGGGCTTTGGTCAATTCAACTATAAAGGTAAAACATGTAGGGTACAAATGGGTCTTTAAGAATAAGACTGGCATGGATGGTAATGTAGAAGCCTAAAAGGAAGATTGGTTACAAGAGGTTTCAGACAAGTTCAATTTGTTTACTATGAAGAAAACCTTTTACCACTTTACATGTTTAAATCTATTAGCCTTGTTGATTATCATGAATATGAGATGTGGCACATGCATGTTAAAATATCCTTCCTGAATGGGAATCATCTAGAGGATGTGTACGTGAAACAACTCAAGGTTTTATCATTCCAAATGAAGCGAATAAAGTTTGTAAGATACAAAAGTCAATCTATAGATTGAACAAGCATCTAGAAGTTGGAATCTTCATTTTAATGATACAATCAAAGAGTTTGGCTTAACAAAAAATGAATGTGAACTTGTGCATAGAAGAAGGTTAGTGGAAACATAATTGTAGTTCTTATATTATATGTGGATGGTGTATTGGTGATGGGAAATTACATACCTACTCTATAATTGGTTAAGACGTGATTGGGAAATATCGTCTTCATGAAGAAATTAAGGGAATCATCCTATATTTTAGAATCCTTATATAACTAATGATAAATCTTTTCACTCAAGGTCTAACTAACTAATCCTTTATTGTGATGATGACTAACCATTCCCTCATTTGTGTCTAATGCTTCTACTTGAGTAATTTAAGATAAGGTATAGACACACTCCAGATGCCTAAGGTTGTGTATCTTAACTTGGAGAAAGACAAGTAAAAATCAATACAGTTGCACTTTTGTGGAATATGATGTATTTCTATTATAATCATGTTGTAAATTACTTATAACGATTGTATGACTTGTAATTAATCTTATAAAAAATCAAGAGAACTTAAAACAAATATTTAAGCACTTTTATTGCACTTTTTAAAATTCATCATACGGACCTTTGCCAGCCAATTTTCATCTAGGATAAACTCAATTGACACCCTTGATGGTTCCTGAGAACTGCCAGGGTCCATGGAATTTACCCCTAGACAAACTCAACCAACACCCTACCCAGGAAAACCAAATTTAAGCCATCGACTGAGTTTCATCTAGGATAAACTAAACTGACAACTCAAATTTGATTTGTCACATAGTGCTGTCAGTCGAGTTTCCCAAAAGTAAACTTGACCGACCACATTGTGCAGAATGTGTAGAATAATTGATTCTAACTGTTGGAGTGTTAGAGAAATAAAAAATATATCTGTCATAACTCCCCAAATGGTAGAATTCTAGAGCTCCAAGGAAGGTTATCATACCCTAAGTGTCCTACGAGAATCTTGGATTCCAAATGGAAAGAGCTCAAAAATAAAAAGATTGGGATGGTAAAGGCTCTTTGGAAGAACCATGGTGAGGATGAAGTCACATGGGAGCTAAGGATAAATATGGAAAAGTTTCCTCCTCATCTTTTTGGATGACTAGTCTAATTTTGAGGATAAAATTCTTATAAGAGGGAAAGGATGTTATAACATGAATTTGCATGATTTTATAGATATACTTGAATGAAAATAATTTCTTATTTGAGACATATTAGAAAACATGAGTTCCTACTCTGCCCTCATCCCGTTATGAAAATGTATGAAGGCAGAACAATCTTTTATTTCTTTTCTCACCTATGACATATGGTGTTGGCTGCCACCTTGGCATGAGCCTATTGGCTCCGCCACAGCCCCAGTGGTGTGCCCTTATTCCAAACAGCTTCGTAGGTGGCAAGCATTTATTGGTCTAAATAGATTAGATTTGTAAAAACTGTAGAAAATCATAGGTAAGTTCATATATGTCGAACCTATATTTGATTTTTCTCAGAAAAATATGTGTTATCCAATAAAATAGGTTTCATAATCCAATTCTGCTTCAAATTCAAAAAGTACTTAAAGATAAAAACTTTAGTGTTTTTAATATTTGTAAACCCTAGTTTTATGGATTTGAGGGTCAAAACTTGATTAGTTGGTCTTAAAGAGTAAAGTCTAATCTAAATTGACAAAGGAGAATCTTGGATATAAGCTAGGTTAAATATTTCACATTTTCCCAAATTAGAGTTTCCTAAGTTGAAAAGCCTTAAAATATGATAATTGGGGTTTTGGAAGCCTAACCCTGATATAACCCTAATTTGACCCCAAAAATCTAACTTAGATCCCAAGTCATTCTTAATGAATATTTTGTGAAAAAATAGTAATACTTGTGTGTTATATATTAATTACACACAAAGTTTGGTTAATAAATAGTAAAGGAATGCTTGAATAGGAGGAAAATAGACTTTCCCACAATTTGTGTGATTCACATATTAAAGTTCTCCAAAAGGAAAACCTTAATCCAAAATCGGATATTTTGGGTCCTTATTACCTTGCTCACCAAGTTTCACTTTATTTGGATTGTAATTACTCATCCAATTTAATAGGAAAAGAAAAGAAATTGGAAAATGTGTCACTTTAGTCGAAATCGATTAGGACAGACATCAATGTCACGCTTTATCCCAAACATAGTGGACACAAACTTTTTTCTCTATGACTGGATCTAAATTGAATGATGGAGAAGTTTCATCAACCTCTCACAAATATGGAAACTAGTCACTCAACACACATCATAGTAAAATCATGATTCCTCCCTCTACATTCACGCACTTTCCAAGATGTTTTCCCCATTAGTTTCTCTATAAAGATCCAAATCATTTAACCCCCAACTCGATTCCTATATTTGGATGTTCGAGTTTGTTTGCTTTCTCGCCCCACAATTCTTGAGCATCAGGTTATAGAAACCCTAGAACCCCATCCTCTATAAACCTATCACAACCCCATGCACCACCACAGGGAATGATGTGATGGTCTCAATGACCTTTAGGCATGGTTAAGCCCTAATGGAGGTGTGATCCTCTTCATTATGTGACAAGGAATGGTATCCAATGACGGTGTGATAACAAGTATAGTCTCATGCATGGCAGTGAAATAACATACCTTAGGGTATGAATCGAAATAAGATACCTTTAGGACTTCTCATCTTATTCATCCATTCTCATCACAAAATTCTGATAAGGACCTAAAGGATTAGGGTTTTCTTTCTTCTCCGCACCCTCTTAAGGTATGGGTAAGGTTAATAAGGTTTAAGGAATCCTCCACTAAATTAATGAAAGGCATGTAAATAAGATGTCATGGACATAAGCTTAACAGATTAAGCGCAAAATAAATAATAGATACATGCTTAGGACGTATGACATAAGATGTCATGTCCTCAGAAGAGACCTGAGGCTAGACCTTCTTGTCAAGAGGATAAGTTAGTCTTGGAGATAGAGATCTCCATTGCAAGTAGAGATCTGGCACATCCTCTGAGGATGATGCTAACCCTAACCCTAAGTGAAGGTTAGAGAGAGATGAGTTGGACCAGATGTTTGAAAGGACATGCCTTTGGGATGCGATATGATCCATGGGTGGCCTAGCACCTATGGCGACCCAACTCTGGAAAGGGTCGTGCATGTTAGGGTAAAGGATAGCTCCTTAGATGATGATGTTAGTGAAGGACCATAGAAACCCTATGGGCTTGTGCAAGTAGGGCATAGCTGGCACCTAGGGCACGTCATAGTGCTGACAGTAGAATGAAACCCTGCATAAGGAATTATGATGGAGCATAAAGGGTTATGGATGATCTTGAGCAACCATAAGTGTGAACCTAGGCTTCACCCATGTAGAGAATGCTTTGGAGGTTGATCTTTCATGAAGAGAGGACCTCTAATGGTGAGGTTGGATGTAGGGTTATCTCTAGAGAGAGCAGGAAACCCAGCAAGAAGGTTGGAAGCCTAAAACCCTGAACAATGGATGACAGTGGTTGCCTCATAAGTTGATGATATCTTGGTTGCCTTTAGAGGGACCAAACCCTAGGGAGAGAAGATGAAGATTTTGGTACATATGTGCCTACGGTATAGGTGTTTACCATCTTAGGTAGGAAGAAGAGTTCCTTGGACCTAGAAAGGTTTAGTAACAGGTTCCGAGGCCTTGTACCTTGTTGGTTGTCCTTAAGGAGGACCCAACTCTAAGTGTTGCTCGAGTTGAAGGATGACAAGAAGTGCATGTCATGCCTTTTGCATGCTTGGTTCGAGCATGCAGTTGGACACCTACAAGTGAACGTAGGGTTCCTAGGCCTAAGAGGGGAGGTGGTGTACCTAAGGCTCGTGATGAGAAGATGAGAAGCGAGCATAGTAATCCTCATGAATAGAGGAGCCCCAGAAGTTTAAGGTGTGTTTGATGAACCCCTCACAGCTAGGTTGATGATAAAGAGAGGTATGATCTTGATCCAACATTGAGAAAAGAGGACAAGTATGACCTAGCATGGTTCGGAAGGTGATCTGTTGTGCCTTAATGGCTTGCTAGGGTTAAGTAGACTCGTATGGATGTAAACCCTATACCTAAGAGATTTTGTGACCTTAGAGATAGTTTTCCTCCCATCCTGGGAGAGGGACCCCTTTGGTAGGGTGTATATCAGTTTTGTTGGGTTAAGGTAACCTGAAGAGGTCTCACAGGATCTTGAGAAGCTAAGTGAAAGGTACATAGTATGAGATTGAATCTACAAACCCATAGATATCTATCTCTATGGGCATATAGATGTGTTACCAGAGAGGTAACCGGTATGGGGCTTGACCAAGGTAGGCAGGTTGCCATGATCCCTATGGGAGGATGAAAGTCAGCCCATGAATGCAGAAAGAGAGATGATGAAGACTTGGGTAAGGTTCTAAGTAAACATGTACTATAATGGAGAATCCTAAGTCTATCCTAGGGTCAGGTAGGGATAAGACTGATGAAAGTAGGAGTTGCCTAATTCTCCAGTTGCACACGACCATAGGGTCAGGAGGTAACAGCTATCATTGTCTGAGGGCCATGGGTTCGGAGATTGATCACCTTCATGAACTCATGGGACCCAAAGGGCAGATGATTAGGGCACTCTCTTAATGCATGAGGGAAGAGGGATGACCCCAAAAGAGTCGGTACCCTATAGACCTAGAGGAGATGACCAAGGATATAAACCTCAGTAGGTTCAAGACTAGTTTGATATCTTGCTGTTTATGATGAAGAGACATATGTGGCATGTTGCGACTTAGATTTAAAGGTGTACTGGCAAGGTGGGATGCACCATCTCTACTCTTGGAATAGGAAGAACTCTGTATTTGGACTACAGCCAAATGCTTATTTCCTCTTGTTATGGGGGTGAGAGATAGTACATTATGCATGTCATACACCAAGGATAAGAGATGATGTAGGTTGGAACGTTGCCATGAGAAATGGGGATAGAGAAGATATCTACCTTGGTAAAGTGAATGATACATGGATGGTTTGTAAACACTAAGAGGAATGAGGTAGTCCCCTTATGAGGATGTTTTTATCATGAGCTATGTGGAACTTACAAGTTATTCCAGGTTGAGTTTGATCACCATGATGATGGAATCAGAGAGTGTTCTTATGAAGGTAAACTTATAGTTTGAGGTGACGTGATAAGTGAAATACATGGAAGTGTAATGTTACCTAATACCTAAGGATGTGAAGTGGAAATGGATGCTCGGGTTGAGATACATCTGACTTGTTTGACCAGAAGCTAGAAAGGTTTGATTGGCTAACCTTAAGTTCGAAAAGGAGAGGTGTTTGGATAACACTCAGATGTAACAAGATGCGTTGAAAAGTTAAGGGTTGTTTGGTTAGCCAGTCTAGTCCTTAATGCAATGAAAGGATGGTGGTAGAACCTCAGATGCACTTCTTTGGAAGAGAAGGTGATGAAAACCCCGATTAGAGTGGTTTAGGGTTTCAGAGGATTTGATCTTGAAAGAATCATGACATACAGGAAATCATGGTTGAAGATCACCATACACCGTGGAAAATGGCAATAGCACTTTGGATGCTTAAGATGAAGTTGCATGTGGTTTATGGCCATGCAAGCCAGGAGGTAAAGGACGAACCCCAGTAACCCAAGGTATCGATATAGAGGACAAAAGAGTCCTTGAGAGGGAATACGAGCTCAACACTATGGATGTTGTGTTGGGTCTTCCCTGGGCCAAAGAAGGTCAAGATACAATGTGGGTTATGGTAGGTCGCCTTACCTAGATAATATGAGAAAGGAAGAGTTCGATTAAGGGACATATCTAGTTGAACTACCCATGAGAAAGATGGTTCAACTACACCATGAAGTGAGTTCAAAGGTTCATGAGTTTGACCTAAAGGTTCACATCCATAAAGTGGAAGTAGGTACATGAAGGACTCAATGTTAGTATAGTTTATCACCCCTAACTATGGTTAGTAAGATCCAGACTAAAGGGTCTGATGAGGGCATGTGTGCTCGTTCAGGGTGATATCTAGAGACAGTTCTTGTCCTATGAAAGATGTGATAGTGACCACCATAGCCAGTATCAGGTTTTATATGAAGCTCTTTAAGGGAGGTTGTGTCGGTCACAACTTCAGTAAGGTGATGTTGGTGAAAAGGGCCACATGATGGTTAGAAAAGGACCACATGATGGTTAGAAAAAGGGACCCCAGTGCGTGTAGATGAAGTCACTTTGATTGTGCAAGGGCTGAAAGGAGCCTAGAGACGATGAGAGTCGTGAGCAGATGCAAAGTAGACTGACATACAAGTTACTGTGGGAGAAAATGTGACATGAAAATCCAACCCCTCTAAGTCATAACTAAGAGAGTTGAGTTCCTGATACATGGGTCCATTAGAGATGGATGGGTGGAGAAGGTTAGGTTTGACCCTACCCCTCAGGATAAAGTAATGGGAGATGTTTTCCATGTGTCCAATTTAGAGCACTATGTGAGGTACCCCGACCATGTGCTGAGCAATGAACCTAGTGAGCCCCAAGGGAGGCTGAAATGGCCTGAGTCACCTGTGTAGTTTATAGACGCCAGGATGAAAGAACTCAGAGAAAAGAATATGTGATGTTAAAGGTTCTTTGGAAACGCAATGAGTACGGCAAAGCCACATAGGGGCCAATGATGGACATGGAAAAGTCTTATCCTGAATTGTTTGTTTGCTTGCCTGAATTTTGGGGTCAAAATTCCTATAAGAGGGGAAGGATGTTATAACCCCAATTTTTGGGTTCAAGTGGTGAGAAATATAATTTCTCATATTAAAGATGTTTGAACAAATAATTATATATTGGGTTGATAATAATTGGATTTAGTTTAAAATAGCCTTGTTGTTTGATTTGTGGGCTTTATTGGCTATTGGGACCAATAACAAGGAAATAACAAAGAAAATTCAATTAGTGAATGAATAATTGAATAATTGATAAAAGAAATATGTGGAAACCTCTAGAAGGCAAATTCAAAGAGTATTTAGTGCCTCTTGGGTTCCTTGGGTTCCAAGGAGTACAAAGTTGCATAAAGAAAGTAATAAGAAAAGAAAATATTAATTAAGTATTTCTTTATTAAGAAAGAAATTGGAAATAATGTTAAACTGTGGAAAACAAGTGAAAAGAGATATAATTGAGTTATCCCTTGTGGAATTTCGTATCCCAAGGATTACTAATGATAAAAGGAATACCAATGAGGAAAATAAAAGAGAAATAAAGAGAAATTCTCAAAAAGAGATAATTTATTAAGAAATAAACATGATAATGCAAAATAATGCATATAGGTGCATTAAGAAGAATAATGAGTATTCCAATAAAATGAATTTCGAAATAATAGAGTGCCTTGGGATCCAAGGAGTTCCAATAAAAAGGAAAGAAAGAGAAAATACTAGAATTGTAAAATAAGAAGATAATATGATACATTATTAATAAATTTTGTGAAAAGGAAAGTATTTTCTTTAAAAAGCGGAAAAAAACATGTTTTCGTGACAAATAATTAAAAGGCAAGTATAAATTAGGATAAGGGTGAAGATTTTTGTATTTCTATATAACCAAGAAATAGGGAGAGAGAAGAGAGAGAAGGTTTGCTTCGGATTTGTTTTCCTATTTGAAAAAAAAGGCTTGGTTGCTTTGAGGGCAAGCCGGGGCGTGGATACTCACCCTACAAAAGGGGGAGTAGAGCCCTGGTCCGAGTTTCAAAAGAGATCCCCCACCTCTCTCTCATCCCCATCTCCTTTTTCTTCCTTCTTCATTCAAAACCCTAACAGGGGAAAACAATGTAACCCTTGGGCAGAACAGAGCCCATGTGGAGTTTCGTCGGGGGCTAGAGATGCCTCGAAGTCATCGCGGGGTCGAGCTAGCAGCGCCATGTCCTATACAGCACGGTATAGCAGCGGTATGGCTGCACTTGCGGTTGCAAGTTGCAGGCCTGGCCAGAGCAAGCCAGTGGCTTTGGCCGTGAGTTTGTGGCTGCTGGGGGAGCACCTAGGGGCGTCGGAGGTGGAGGCACCAATTTCGGTGTTCCACGGGATCCAGGGAGGAGAGGAGAAGGTCTTCCGGTTGCGTCTAGGGCGACAGGGAGCGCTGTCCCGAGGTTGAAGACAACCTGGTTCGCGTTGGACCGTTCTACCCCTCCGGGGTATGAAGCAGCGCCAACTTACGCAGGGGCGTTTTCATAATTCGGTTATGTTCCAAGGCCATGCAACGTTGCTGGAGCTGGATGACGTGGCGCCATCTGATTCGTCCAGTAAGTGATTTGATGAAAAGTTCATATTTATTTAACCGTAGCTCGGATTAAAACAAGTTATATATGAATTTTGATCAGGAGAACACAAGGAATCCAATAAAAATAGTTTCATAGCCTGAATCTGATCAAAATTCGAAATATAGTGTAAATTATCATCTTTAATGAATTAAAGATTAAGAAACCCTATTTTGATATGATTAATGTGTTTAATAGGGTTTAATGGATCTTTAGAGTTGATATTAATCTGTTAAATGTAAAAAGGAACATTGAGTTCAAAAAGGAAGAACTTTGCACGTGATTAGTCTAATTTAGGGTTTATGTGCTTAAATATGCATGAAATTTGAGAAGGGCATAAAGTTATCATCTTTAATGATTCAATTAAGGAAAAACCCTTAGATTTGATGATAGATGGATAATTCAAGCTGATATTAACCTATTGTTAATGAAAGAGAAAATAGGATTTAAAAATATGATCTTTTTATATATTTGGTTTAATTTAGGGTTCCGTGCATGATTATGCACTAATGAGCTTAAAAACCCTAATTTTGATGAATATGTCTTTTAATTGGTTTAATTGTGTAAATCCATGAATAAAATAGAGATGTGATGATCCTAAGCCAATTTGAGCATAAAAGATCCTTAATGTGGATAATTTGAGTAATTAGGGTTTTTATGAGTGGAAAAGTTGTTTTAGGGTTTGTTGACCTAAAAAGGATAAAGTTTGAGAAATTGATCTAAGAAACCCTAATGCATCCTAATGAGACTTAGAAACCTTAGAAAGGTGTCCCAAGTCAATAAGGAGTTGTTTGGGATATGCTTGTGACAATTAGACATTATACATGTTTTTAGGATCAATGTTTGCTTGATTGATTGATTGGCTTGCTTGATTGGACATCTAGTTGGATTTGGATAAATTGTTGCTTGAGATCTCCAAGACAGGTATGTGGTTACTTATGAATAACCGCTTAGTTTTCTGATGGTTTCTCGGACGTTTAATCACATTGAATGCAACTAAACTGTTTGGATGTTCATATTGCAAATATAAAGTGACTATGACTATCACTTAATGTATATGCCTATAAACACAGATCTTGGTTCTCTCTGTGGCATAATAGCTAACCTAGTACATGGCTGCCTATGGGTAGGTCCATCAGGTTAGAGAAAGGCCTAGTACATGGCTACATATTGGGTAGGTCCATCAGGTCAATGGATGACCTAGTACATGGCTACCTATTGGGTAGGTCCATCAGGTCTATGGATGACCTAGTACATGGCTACCAATTGGGTAGGTCCATAAGGTCTATGGTTGACTTAGTACATGGCTACCATGGAGGTAGGACCATCAAGTCATAATGAGTTAGATATTGGGCTATCTTCGGATAGTGCCATGCGACTCTATTACCTAAAAGAGGGGTGATATTCATGTCCACTGCAGGGACAACCCTGAGTTTGAGAATATGTATGGATTGAGTTGTATGGCTTAAAATGCAATCTTGATTGTTAAATGATTATATTGTTACCATAGTTGAACATTATCTGTTTCCTCCACATACCAGCTTCGGCGGACCGACGTTTTGTTTGTCAGCATTTTAGGTACAATGAAAAGTACAAACAGTAAAGCGACACCTTGTGAATTAAAGAATTAAAGAACAAGGAGGAATTAGATAGAATAGTTCAGCTGAGGTTAGAAGTTAGTTTGTTCCTAACTTTTCAAGGTATGCAAAGAAAAATTTTATTACCATTTTCAGTATAGTCTGTTAGAATTTAATAATTGTTTATGGTTATATGTCAAACCTTTGATCCTGGATTAATGGGTGCGGCTTCAACCTCTTGGTCTCCCTTAATTGGGGGTTATCGGGAGGTGGGGTCATAACATTTGGTATCAGAGCTTGGGTTCCTCAGTTAACCATTAATAATTATTAAAATTTACAAACTCCATAGAACCCAAGGGAGTTATTAGAGGAGTATCCGAAAGACGGAGGTGTCTAGAAAGGGATCACGACCGGGGGCTGGGAAGATTTTCCTCCGCACCGCTAGTCAGAATACGAGGACTCCCGGACCCGTGTGACCGCCTGGCCAAAGTCTTAGGGTATGAATCGAAATAAGATACCTTTAGGACTTCTCATCTTATTCATCCCTTCTCATCACAAAATTCTGATAAGGACCTAAAGGATTAGGGTTTTCTTTCTTCTCCTCACCCTCTTAAGGTATGGGTAAGGTTAATAAGGTTTAAGGAATCCTCCACTAAATTAATGAAAGGCTTGTAAATAAGATGTCATGGACATAAGTTTAACAGATTAAGCGCAACATAAATAATAGATACATGCTTAGGACGTATGACATAAGATGTCATGTCCTCAGAAGAGACCTGAGGCTAGACCTTCTTGTCAGGAGGATAAGTTAGTCTTGGAGATAGAGATCTCCATTGCAAGTAGAGATCTGGCACATCCTATGAGGATGATGCTAACCCTAACCCTAAGTGAAGGTTAGAGAGAGATGAGTTGGACCAGGTGTTTGAAAGGACATGCCTTTGGGATGCCATATGATCCATGGGTGGCCTAGCACCTCTGGCGACCCAACCCTGGGAAGGTTCGTGCATGTTAGGGTAAAGGATAGCTCCTTAGATGACGATGTTAGTGAAGGACCATAGAAACCCTATGGGCTTGTGCAAGTAGGGCATAGCTGGCACCTAGGGCACGTCATAGTGCTGACGGTAGAATGAAACCCTAGATAAGGAATTATGATGGAGCATAAAGGGTTATGGATGATCTTGAGCAACCATAAGTGTGAACCTAGGCTTCACCCATGTAGAGAATGCTTTGGAGGGTGATCTTTCATGAAGAGAGGACCTCTAATGGTGAGGTTGGATGTAGGGTTAGCTCTAGAGAGAGCAGGAAACCCAACAAGAAGGTTGGAAGCCTAAAACCCTGAACAATGGATGACAGTGGTTGCCTCATAAGTTGATGATATCTTGGTTTCCTTTAGAGGGACCAAACCCTAGGGAGAGAAGATGAAGATTCTGGTACATATGTGCCTACGGTATAGGTATTTACCTTCTTAGGTAGGAAGAAGAGTTCCTTAGACCTAGAAAGGTTTAGTAACAGGTTCTGAGGCCTTGTACCTTGTTGGTTGTCCTTAAGGAGGACCCAACTCTAAGTGTTGCTCGAGTTGAAGGATGACAAGAAGTGCATGTCATGCCTTTTGCATGCTTGGTTCGAGCATGCAGTTGGACACCTACAAGTGAACCTAGGGTTCCTAGGCCTAAGAGGGGAGGTGGTGTACCTAAGGCTCATGATGAGAAGATGAGAAGCGAGCATAGTAATCCTCATGAATAGAGTAGCCCCTGAAGTTTAAGGTGTGTTTGATGAACCCCTCACAGCTAGGTTGATGATAAAGAGAGGTATGATCTTGATCCAACATTGAGAAAAGAGGACAAGTATGACCTAGCATGGTTTGGAAGGTGATTTGATGTGCCTTAATGGCTTGCTAGGGTTAAGTAGACTCATGTGGATGTAAACCCTAGACCTAAGAGCTTTTGTGACCGTAGAGATAGTTTTCCTCCCATCCTGGGAGAGGGACCCCTTTGGTAGGGTGTATATCAGTTTTGTTGGGTTAAGGTAACCTGAAGAGGTCTCACAGGATCTTGAGAAGCTAAGTGAAAGGTACATAGTATGAGATTGAATCTACAGACCCATAGATATCTATCTCTATGTGCATATAGATGTGTTACCATAGAGGTAACCGGTATGGGGCTTGACCAAGGTAGGCAGGTTGCCATGATCCCTATGGGAGGATGAAAGTCAGCCCATGAATGCAGAAAGAGAGATGATGAAGACTTGGGTAAGGTTCTAAGTGAACATGTACTATAATGGAGAATCCTAAGTCTATCCTAGGGTCAGGTAGGGATAAGACCGATGAAAGTAGGAGTTGCCTAATTCTCCAGTTGCACATGACCATAGGGTCGGGAGGTAACAGCTATCATTTTCTGAGGGCCATGGGTTAGGAGATTGATCACCTTCATGAACTCATGGGACCCAAAGGGCAGATGAGTAGGGCACTCTCTTGATGCATGAGGGAAGAGGGATGACCCGAAAAGAGTCGGTACCCTATAGACCTAGAGGAGATGACCAAGGATATAAACCTCAGTAGGTTCAAGACTAGTTTGATATCTTGTTGTTTATGATGAAGAGACATATGTGGCATGTTGCAACTTAGATTTAAAGGTGTACTGGCAAGGTGGGATGCACCATCTCTACTCTTGGAATAGGAAGAACTCTGTATTTGGACTGCATCCAAATGCTTATTTTCTCTTGTTATGGGGGTGAGAGATAGTACATTATGCATGTCATACACCAAGGATAAGAGATGATGTAGGTTGGAACGTTGCCACGAGAAATGGGGATAGAGAAGATATCTACCTTGGTAAAGTGAATGATACATGGATGGTTTGTAAACACTAAGAGGAATGAGGTAGTCCCCTTATGAGGATGTTTTTATCATGAGCTATGTGGAACTTACAAGTTATTCCAGGTTGAGTTTGATCACCATGATGATGGAATCAGAGAGTGTTCTTATGAAGGTAAACTTATAGTTTGAGGTGACGTGATAAGTGAAATACATGGAAGTGTAATGTTACCTAATACCTAAGGATGTGAAGTGGTAATGGATGCTCTGGTTGAGATACATCTGACTTGTTTGACCAGAAGTTAGAACGGGTTGATTGGCTAACCTTAAGTTCGAAAAGGAGAGGTGTTTGGATAACACTAAGATGTAACAAGATGCGTTGAAAAGTTAAGGGTTGTTTGGTGAGCCAGTCTAGTCCTTAATGCAATGAAAGGATGGTGGTAGAACCTCAGATGCACTTCTTTGGAAGAGAAGGTGATGAAAACCCCGACTCGAGTGGTTTAGGGTTTCAGAGTATTTGATCTTGAAAGAATCATGACATACAGGAAATCATGGTTGAAGATCACCATACACCGTGGAAAATGGCAATAGCTCTTTGGATGCTTAAGATGAAGTTGCATGTGGTGTATGGCCATGCAAGCCAGGAGGTAAAGGATGAACCCCAATGACCCAAGGTATCGATATAGAGGACAAAAGATTCCTTGAGAGGGAATATGAGCTCAACACTATGGATGTTGTGATGGGTCTTCCCTGGGCCAAAGAAGGTCAACATACAATGTGGGTTATGGTAGGTCGCCTTACCTAGATAATATGAGAAAGGAAGAGTTCGGTTAAGGGATAGATCCAGTTGAACTACCCATGAGAAAGATGGTTCAACTACACCATGAAGTGAGTTCAAAGATTCTTGAGTTTGACCTAAAGGTTCACATCCATAAAGTGGAAGTAGGTACATGAAGGACTCAATGTTAGTATAGTTTATCACCCCTAACTATGGTTAGTAAGATCCAGACTAAAGGGTTTGATGAGGGCATGTGTGCTCGTTCAGGGTGATATATAGAGACAGTTCTTGTCCTATGAAAGATGTGACAGTGACCACCGTAGCCAGTATCGGGTTTTATATGAAGCTCTGTAAGGGAGGTTGTGTCGGTCACCACTTCAGTAAGGTGATGTTGGTGAAAAGGGCCACATGATGGTTAGAAAAGGACCACATGATGGTTAGAAAAAGGGACCCCAGTGCGTGTAGATGAAGTCACTTTGATTGTGCAAGGGCTGAAAGGAGCCTTGAGATGATGAGAGTCGTGAGCAGATGCAAAGTAGACTGACATACAAGCTATTGTGGGAGAAAATGTGACATGAAAATCCAACCCCTCTAAGTCATAACTAAGAGAGTTGAGTTCTCGATACATGGGTCCATTAGAGATGGATGGGTGGAGAAGGTTAGGTGTGACCCTACCCCTCAGGATAAAGTAATGGGAGATGTTTTCCATGTGTCCAATTTAGAGCACTATGTGAGGTACCCCGACCATGTACTGAGCAATGAACCTAGTGAGCCCCAAGGGAGGCTAAAATGGCCTGAGTCACCTGTGTAGTTTATAGACGCCAGGATGAAATAACTCAGAGAAAAGAATATGTGATGATAAAGGTTCTTTGGAAACGCCATGAGTACGGCAAAGCCACATAGGGGCCAATGATGGACATGGAAAAGTCTTATCCTGAATTGTTTGTTTGCTTGCCTGAATTTTGAGGACAAAATTCCTATAAGAGGGGAAGGATGTTATAACCCCAATTTTTGGGTTCAAGTGGTGAGAAATATAATTTCTCATATTAAAGATGTTTGAAAAAATAATTATATATTGGGTTGAGAATAATTGGATTTCGTTTAAAATAGCCTTGTTGTTTGATTTGTGGGCTTTATTGGCTATTGGGCCCAATAACAAGGGAATAACAAAGAAAATTCAATTAGTGAATGAATAATTGAATAATTGATAAAAGAAATATGTGGAAACCTCTAGAAGGCAAATTCAAAGAGGACTTTGTGCCTCTTGGGTTCCTTGGGTTCCAAGGAGTACAAAGTTGCATAAAGAAAGCAATAAGAAGAGAAAAGATTAATTAAGTATTTCTTTATTAAGAAAGAAATTGGAAATAATGTTAAACTGTGGAAAACAAGTGAAAAGAGATATAATTGAGTTATCCCTTGTGGAATTTCGTATCCCAAGGATTACTAATGATAAAAGGAATACCAATGAGGAAAATAAAAGATAAATGAAGAGAAATTCTCAAAAAGAGATATTTTAATAAGAAATAAACATGATAATGCAAAATAATGCATATAGGTGCATTAAGAAGAATAATGAGTATTCCAATAAAATGAATTTCGAAATAATAGAGTGCCTTGGGATCTAAGGAGTTCCAATAAAAAGGAAAGAAAGAGAAAATACTAAAATTTTAAAATAAGAGGATAATATGATACATTATTAATAAATTTTGTGAAAAGGAAAGTATTTTCTTTTAAAAGCGGAAAAAAATATGTTTTCGTGACAAATAATTAAAAGGCAAGTATAAATGAGGATAAGGGTGAAGATTTTCATATTTCTATATAACCAAGAAATAGGGAGAGAGAAGAGAGAGAAGGTTTGCTTCGGATTTGTTTTCCTATTTGAAAAAAAAGGCTTGGTTGCTTTGAGGGCAAGTCGGGGTGTGGATACTCACCCTACAAAAGGGGGAGTAGAGCCCTGGTCCGAGTTTCAAAAGAGATCCCCCACCTCTCTCTCATCCCCATCTCCTTTTTCTTCCTTCTTCGTTCAAAACCCTAGCAGGGGAAAACAACGTAACCCTTGGGCAGAACAAAGCCCATGTGGAGTTTCGTCGGGGGCTAGAGATGCCTCGAAGTCATCGCGGGGTCGAGCTAGCAGTGCCATGTCCTATACATCACGGTATAGCAACGGTATGGCTGCACTTGTGGCTGCAAGTTGCAGGCCTGGCCAGAGCAAGCCAGCAGCTTTGGCCGTGAGTTTGTGGCTGTTGGGGGAGCGCCTAGGGGTGTCGGAGGTGGAGGCACCAATTCCGGTGGTCGACGGGATCCAGGGAGGAGAGGAGAAGCTCCGCCGATTGCGTCTAGGGCGGCAGCGAGCGCTGTCCCGAGGTTGAAGACAACCTGGTTCACATTGGACTATTCTACCCCTCCGGGGTATGAAGCAGTGCCAACTTATGCAGGGGCATTTTCATAATTCGGTTATGTACCAAGGCCATGCAACGTTGCTTGAGCTGGATGACGTGGCGCCATCCGATTGGTCGAGTAAGTGATTTAATGAAAAATTCATATTTATTTAATCGTAGCTCGGATTAAAACAAGTTATATATGAATTTTGATCAGGAGAACACAAGGAATCCAAAAAAAATAGTTTCATAGCCAGAATCTGATCATAGTTCGAAATATAGTGTAAATTTTCATCTTTTAATGAATTAAAGATTAAGAAACCCCATTTTGATATGATTAATGTGTTTAATAGGGTTTAATGGATATTTAGAGTTGATATTAATCTGTTAAATGTAAAAAGGAACATTGAGTTCAAAAAGGAAGAACTTTGCACGTGATTAGTCTAATTTAGGGTTTATGTGCTTAAATATGCATGAAATTTGAGAAGGGCATAAAGTTATCATATTTAATGATTCAATTAAGGAAAAACCGTTAGATTTGATGATAGATGGATAATTCAAGCTGATATTAACCTGTTGTTAATGAAAGAGAAAATAGGATTTAAAAATATGATCTTTTTATATATTTGGTTTAATTTAGGGTTTCCTGCATGATTATGCACTAATGAGCTTAAAAACCCTAATTTTGATGCATGTCTTTTAATTGGTTTAATTGTGTAAATCCACGAATAAAATAGAGATGTGATGATCCTAAGACAATTTGAGCATAAAAGATCCTTAATGTGGATAATTTGAGTAATTAGGGTTTTTATGAGTGGAAAAGTTGTTTTAGGGTTTGTTGACCTAAAAAGGATAAAGTTTGAGAAATTGATCTAAGAAACCCTAATGCATCCTAATGAGACTTAGAAACCTTAGAAAGGTGTCCCAAGTCAATAAGGAGTTGTTTGGGATATGCTTGTGACAATTAGACATTATACATGTTTTCAGGATCAATGTTTGCTTGATTGATTGATTGGCTTGCTTGATTGGACATCTAGTTGGATTTGGATAAATTGTTGCTTGAGATCTCCAAGATAGGTATGTGGTTACTTATGAATAACCTCTTAGTTTTCCGATGGTTTCTCGGACGTTTAATCACATTGAATGCAACTACACTGTTTGGATGTTCATATTGCAAATATAAAGTGACTATGACTATCACTTAATGTATATGCCTATAAACTCAAATCCTGGTTCTCTCTGTGGCATAATAGCTAACCTAGTACATGGCTGCCTATGGGTAGGTCCATCAGGTTAGAGAAAGGACTAGTACATGACTACCTATTGAGTAGGTCCATCAGGTCAATGGATGACCTAGTACATGGGTACCTATTGGGTAGGTCCATCAGGTCTATGGATGACCTAGTACATGGCTACCTATTGGGTAGGTCCATAAGGTCTATGGTTGACTTAGTACATGGCTACCATGGAGGTAGGACCATCAAGTCATAATGAGTTAGATATTGGGCTATCTTCAGATAGTGCCATGCGACTCTATTACCTAAAAGAGGGGTGATATTCATGTCCACTGTAGGGATAGCTCAGAGTTTGAGAGTATGTATGGATTGAGTTGTATGGCTTAAAATGTAATCTTGATTGTTAAATGATTAATTGAATGATTATATTGTTACCATAGTTGAAATTATCTGTTTCCTCCACATACCAGCTTCGGCTGACCGACGTTTTGTTTGTCGGCGTTTTAGGTACCATGAAAAGTACAAATAGTAAAGCGACACCTTGTGAATTCATGAATTAAAGAACAAGGAGGAATTAGATAGAATAGTTCAGCTGAGGTTAGAAGTTAGTTTGTTCCTAACGTTTCAAGGTATGCAAAGAAAAATTTATTACCATTTTTAGTATAGTTTGTTAGAATTTAATAATTGTTTATGGTTATATGTCGAACCTTTGATTCGGGATTAATGGGTGCGGCTTCAACCTCTTGGTCTCCCGTAATTGGGGGTTATCGGGAGGTGGGGTCGTAACAGGAGTTGTGGTGATGGACTTTAGAGAAGGTTTTTTGGATGTCTAGTGTGTCCTAGACTCACCCTTGTACTCTCTGGTCTTGGCGGGAAACTTTGTATATGATGTTTCAACCTACTCAAGATGTTGGTAGTATTTTGATTCTTGTACATGTGGTATATGTGGAAGATTGTTCTTCTATATATATATGTTGTAGCTGAGGCAATGGAGCAGTTGTAAAGATACTTGGCATAATATGAATATATGCAATATGTTGGGATTTTATTTAAATGACTCTGAATGTGTTTGGAAGGTTTGATCGGTTTTAATTATCACTTTTTTCTTCTATGTGGTTAATTAGTGATCGATTGTGTTTTGAGTTTTAAGTAATTATGTTTAGTGTGATGGGTTCTCACACCTTGTAATTATTTCACTAGTCAATAGGAAGCATGATGTGTTTGATCCCTCTCAGTTCCACTTGAACTTGCCATCTTTCTCCAGGGAACATATGGTAGGATTCATAGGCTTCTCAAGGTGATTTCTAGCCATTGGTTAATGTTAAAAATTGTTTCTCTTGAGGCTTTGTATCAAATAATAGGGGTATAATGATGCAAATTTCATGGAAAAATAAACTATTTGGCTACATAATGTGTTTGATTATTCTAAAAGAATAAAAAAATTATCGAATTGCCTTACAATCATTGTTGAAAATTGAAAATATTAAAAAGATTAATAAAAAATTGCAATGATGAATTCTTAGGTCTGAAATAGATAGGACTAGATGGAGAGTAGAATAGACACCACCCTCCCTCCACCTAAAACATAGAAATTTGCTCTTCTGAAATGTACATTTAATCTGAGATTGAGTTGAAAACTCATGTTGGTTGGACCACTACAGTCAGCATCATTTTGTTCATATATAATCTTAAAACAATACTAGTAGAACTTAAGATTGCATCTTGCAATGGGTCATATAATGGATGGAAAATTATCTAATCTAGAATTGAAAGAATAAACTAAAGTAAAGACCGGGTTGGCCCCTAAAAAGTGCCTATGTTTTATGTCTTTGGACCAAGGAATTGATTTCAATTGGTAGGCAGAGGAGCAAGTTTCAAGAGGGTGAGAGGTAATTTGGTATTCATGACTTCCACAGTAAAGTATCTATTTGAGTGTTGACCATTTTCCACAAACTCGACGGACTTTTAACTCTACAAGAGGACAACACCATGCAGGTATATGTTCCTTAAGATGTATGGACAGACCAGTGTAACCAGAATTTATCTAGAAAAAGTTTAAGTCATGAGTTAGAAAGAAGATTCTAAACTCTAACTTGTATGTCTTTCCTCTTCAGATGAGTGTCCTTCCATAATTTGTTTTGCTCCTTATAGATCCACGCATTCTTGTATGAATTCAATATGACTTCTTCATGCTCTTGTATATTTGATAGTCTATTCGAGAAAGCTTTCTTCATATTAAGAGTCCATTTCTTGATGGCCCACGAGGCCTTATGTTCCAATTCAATAGGGAGGTGGCATCACTTTCTATAATTCAATCTTAAGGGAGTGGTGCCTATAGCATTCTTAATGGTTTTCCTATAGGCCCAGAGAGCATTATTGTTTTTGTTGTACTAGTTCCTTAGATTGTGGACTATACCTCCACTCATCTGCTCATTTGTGAAAGATAGGAGGAGGCCACTTTGTGATTGACACCATATTTCTTCATGAGTGATTAAAATTTCATTCCAATAAGTGAGAACCTCCATTAGATGTGATAGTGTGAAGGACTCCAAAATGAGGAAAGATACTATTGTTTAATAGTTTGATAATAGGTCCCAAATTATTTGTCACAGTTGGTATAGCTTTTACCCATTTGTAAATCTAACTGAATGCTATTAAGATGTAATATAAACCATTTGAAGAGGGATTGGGTTTATGTAGTCCATGCCCCATACATCAAATATTTGAACTTCTTTCCAAATATTCAAGGGCAACTCATTTCTTTTGGTGATATTTTATACCTTTGTCAATTATTACAGGAAAAGACTAAGTTGTAAGCATCCTTAAACATCATTAGCCAAAAGAGTATGCATAGTGGGACCTTGAGTGTAATCTTCTTAGAACATGTGTGGCCTCCTGAAGGCGGGAATGGCAATTCTCTAAAATCATGTTAGCTTCCTCCTCTAGGATATAACACTAGTAGATAACATCAACCAATACTTTTAAGAGGTGTTGTTCATCCTAGTGTTATTGTTTGAAATTGTGCATGAGTTTCTTTCTTACATTCCTAGTGCATTGTGGATGAATGGTGACACCAACATGGTACTTGAAAAAATATGCAAACCGCATAAAGCACCTGAGGCTTTCATAGGATGATCATCTGGTAGAGAGCAATTGATGGGGAAAACTCTTGCATCATGAATGTGAATGAAACTCAAATAATCTGCAAAGACAATCTCAATGCCCTTCTTGTCTCGTTTCTCTAGATCAAACTCTTATAGAAGGAGTATCCACCAGATCAATCTGAAATATGCATCCTTTGTTTCGAACAAGTATATCATTATTGCATGATTGATATGAATTATAACTTTTGAGCCTATAGGGTAAGATCTGAATTTATTAAAAGCATACACAACTACTAGGAATTCCTTTCTTGTAGTTGGATAATTTCTATGGGTTTTAGCAAGAGTCTTAGACACATATAGATGACATTGTGTTTCTTCTCAATGTGGTGACCCAAAAAAGCTCCCACCGCATAGTCACTAGCATCACTCATAATTTCAGAAGTTTGTGACCAGTCTCATGCAAGGACAAATGGAGTTGTTGTAAAAGATTGATTTATATTGTTGAAACCCTTCAAACATCCTTCATCAAAGCAAATTCAACATCTTTGAGAAATACATTTGTCATCAGGTTATCTTTTTGTAAGAAATCCTTAATGAATCTTCTATAGAAGCCTACATGACCTAGGGAAGCGCTTACTTCTTTCATTATGGCTGGAGTACTAAGCTTGGGAATCACTTCCATTTTTGCTTTGTCTATTTTGATTCCTTAGTTACTGACTGTATAACCTAGCACAATGCCTTCCTTCCCAAATAAAGTGACACTTATTCCAGTTGAGAAGAAAATATGCTTCTTCATAGTGCTTGAGAAATAGGGAGATATGTATAGGCATGAGTCAAATGAATCTTCACAGATAGAAAAATCATCAATTAAACTTCCATAAAAACTACATGTAATTGTATGAAAATAGGTGTCATGCAATTTTGAAGAATTGGCGAGGTGTTGTAGAGCCCTAAGGGAATACTTCTAGAGGCATAGGTCCAAAAGGGGAAAATAAAAGTGGTCTATCTTGGTAATTTGATTAAATTGTGATTTGATAAAATCCATAATAACCATTAGAATAGCAAAAGTATTCTTGATAAGTAAGACTCTAAAGGACCTAGTCTAGGAAAGGTAAGGGAAAATGTCCTTGTGTGTAACTTAGTTTAACATTCTATAGTCAATGCACATCATCCACCCTATGGTAGTGTGAGTGGGGATGAGCTTGTTCTTTTTTTTTTACACCACCATAGTGCCTCCTTTCTTCAAAATGACTTAGAATGGCTCACTTTTGGTGAGCCACAAATAGGATAGATGATGCCAAGAATGACCAGCTTCACTACTCCAAGATGAACCACTCTTTATATTTGGTTTCAAATTATGTTGGTGTTCTACAGTGGGTTTGTAGTCATCCACAATAGGGATTTTGTGAATGCATAACATTTGACACACGTTGGTGAGATCATTCATCTTGTAATCGATGTCTTTTCACCTTTTTCGTATCTTGAATAATGATCAAATATCATGTTGAAATTTATTATCGCTAGGCAAACTTTTTGATTATTTAAGAAAATTTACCTCAACCCTTCTAGTAAAGGTTATGGGTATGTTGTCTAGTTCCCGAGTAAAATAAACTGCCTCAATCTCTTCAAATTCAGCTTCTCGATCTTCTTCCACTGAATCAAGGTGAAGTATGCATTATTATACTTGTCCATCAATAGATAGACTTGCCTTGGGATTTGCGAGGGAAACTTCAAGATGGTCATCGCATTTGAAATCATCATGTGTGAGGAGTGATATCTTTTCTATACAGTCTAGCAAGAAAACTTATTCTTTCCTGCTTGACCTCTTCATTTTGTCAAAAACTCTAAACTCAAGTATCCATTTCCCAACCTCAGAAGTAAGGTTCCTACCTCAACGTCAATCAATGATCTTGTTTTGGTGAGAAAAGGTCTACCAAAATTAGGGGGTTTCTAAGTTCTTCCTTTATGTCCATGACAACTAAATCATATCGCACATAAGAATCTTTTCCTACCTTGAGTGGGACATCCTCGATGATTCCCATTGGGAGAGTCTTTGAATAATTGGCGAGTTGTATTTTCAGGGAAATTTGGAGTTTTGTTCAATGAATCCTAGACTCTAGCACATGATCTAGGTCACAATGGAGATGATGGCTACAAGGTCGTCTAGCCCTTTCTTACATGTAAACTCTTCAATATGGCATGCAATCCCAAAAGAACTTGGATCCTTCTACTTATAATGGTGAGTGTAGCTAACAGATAGGGGTGGTTGGCTGAGATGAGCTCTCCTTTTCTGCAATAACGGGTTCTTCTAAATTGTCTTTGTCTATATTGTTAATGCTTAGTTCTGCTTGCTTTTCTTCTTATTGGGTCACAACTTCATATGCCTTGGGGTATGATATTTCTGAGTCTTGGATAATTACAAAATCATCTTCATCTATGTCAATCACATGTATGCTGGCAAGTATATTTGGAAATTCTCTCACTGCAGGAGTAAAAAGGACCTTCATTTGCTCTAATTGTTTAGGGATGTTTTCCAACTAACATACAAAATCTCCTGTAGGTGGGTGAAGGTTAGCTGAAAGTTGGGCTTATTGAGAATCAATTACCTTCTAATGAGCTCTTTGATTTACAACCATCATTTGTTGAGATTGCAGGATCTTCTCAATATCTTAAAGTTCAACATCAAGTGTTGGGGCATTGACTCATTGTACTTGTGGTTGTCGTTATTGTAGAATTTGGTTATGATTCTGGTATTGATTCTAGCTCCCATTCTAGAACTTACGCCTATAGTTTCCTTGAATTATGAAATTTTTTTATGGTTGTTCTCGTAACCTGGAGGACCTCCAAATATGTACAAGCTAGTGTGAGTATTCTTATCCTATAGGATTGATAAATTAAAACTGTAAGGAAGCAAGATCACCTCCTTACTAAAATTTAATGGAAAATACATAACATCAATCTATTTTTCATAGAACTTTGTTAATGAAGGATGCATGCATAATGATTCCATTAAAATAAGCATGATCTAGATACAAAAGAGTCAATAGTAGAAAGGAAAAGAAAAGTCAAAGTTATTACATTGCTTTGATCTCAGTTCACTACATGAGTTTCATGAAACATAAACTAGAAAAGAAAACTACAGGATCTAGCAGTAGCAACCTTCGACATCTCAACAATGTCTCTTTAAATCTACTCCTGGGTTGGCCGCTCATGGTCTTATTCCACTCCTTGTCCTAGTTCTAGGTGGTTGGGATCACCCAACAAGAGGAGAAAATAAGGTATTTGTTATAACCTCATTTTTTTAAACCTGTAATGAGATTTGTAAATCTCCTTTTAATGATAAATGAATCAATGGTTTAATTATTTTTTTGAATTGAATTATTTTCATGCATAATAGCCTTGTTTGTGTTTTGAATGGGCTTTATTGGCTATTGAGCCCAATTGATAGAAAAAAAAGGGAATTCAAGTGAATAAAGGGATAAATAAGAAAATGAATAAATGATAAGTAAAAGGCTAAGGAATATTCCCAAGATGGGATTTCATGCCTTTAGGGTTCCTTGAGGTCTAAAGAATCCAAAATGATAATTTAATGGCAAGGGGAGAAAATATGTGAAAAATGTATATAATTAAGTGATGACTTGCAACTAAAGAAAAGGACCCGATTTCTTTAAATAATAAGCCTAAACTTGGCATGATGAAAGATTAAATCATTAATCAGATTCCCTTAAAATTTGAGATAAAAAGGAGTTACGAATTAAGAGTTGTGACTTTTCAAATTATCCTCAAATATATGAATTATCTTGAAAATAGGAATATGTTTTCCTTTTTGGTTTATCGCGTGAGATGAGAGCCATTGGATCTTGATCCAACGATAGCCGCTCATCATCCAGTTCCACAGGAACTCGGACTCTAGCCGAGTTACAGAGGGATTATTTCCCCTCAAATTCCTCATGATCACGAGCATGTGCAAGCCTATTCTTAGTTCCTTTGAATTTGGGAGAGAGTTCTGAACCTTCTCAACCCTATGTTGGCGAGCTTTCATCGCATCTAGAAGAAATGCCCTTTTCACCCGAATGTGAGGGCAGCAACCATTGGAGAAACCCTAAAGGGACTCCTCCTAGCCCTATAAAAGGCCCCCTCTCGACTCTCCATCTCACAACGATCCTAACTGGCTGCTTCCCAAGCCCTAGCTCCCTCTCTCTCCATTGATTGACATCTCTCTAGCGAGAGTGCCGCCGCGGCACCACCACGGGTCACATGCTAGGAAAGGAGGAGGACGAACAGCAGGAGCCACTCGATCAAGTTCCACCGTGGTCTCGTGAGGAGATCCAACAATCCCAGGCTCGGCTGGCTTACTAACCTCATGAGTGGAGGCATACAACACGGATCATCGGATCTAAGGGGTGGACCAGTGGAGTAGCGATCAAACGGCCGACATATTTTGGTAAATAGCTCTCTCTGACCGAAATTCCAGAAAAAGGGTTTTTCTTGCAAAATTCATAGAAATTGCTAGGGTCACAGATTAATAAACTTTATATATGAAATTTGATCAAAAAAATATGAGGAACAAGATAAAAATGGTTTGGTAACATGTTTCTGTCTCATTTTACAAAAGTATATTAATTTGATAGAAAATGTACTAAAAAGGTAATTAGGAACCCTAATTGAGTATAAAAGATGAATCTTTGAGGTTTAATAGGTTAATTTGAGAAGTATTAACCTTTTGAATATTAAAGTAGAGTTTCAATCCACTTTACATGAAAACTTGTCTAATTTAGGGTTTTAATCTATGTATGAAGGGTAATACATATAGAAACCCTAATTTAGGGTAAAAGAAGAGAAAAGCTTTGTTTAAATCGAATTATGGAAATATGCTACTAAATAATGATCTTAAGTCTGCTAGGAGTATTAAGATGAGAAATTTAAGGTTTTTATGTAGTTTTGTTGAATTAGGGTTCATAATACTAAAAGTGGAGGCAAAACCCTAATTTCAAAGGAAACCCTAAATTTGGAATAGAAATCCTAAGAAGAAAGATGAGTTTGGATAAATCTTGATTAAAGGAAGTTTGTATATTTATTTCAGGATTTATGTGCATATTTGCTTGCTTGGTTGGGTTTTCTCTACTTGGTTGTTTCTGTCTCAAAAATCTGCAATCACAGGTATGTGGTTACGCTTATGAATATCCCGAATTAGTTTTCCAAAGATTTCTGAAGTTTCCATCGGTGGCTTGAATTAAAATGTTGGATGAATTTAATTCATGCATACTATAATGTGGATATGACTATCAACTAAGATAAATGCCTACTAGCTCAGATCCTAGTCCCCTATGTAGCTTGATAGATTGATCTAGTACATGGCTATCCATGGGGTAGGTCCATCAGGTCATTGGATGACTTAGTACATGGCTACCTATGGGGTAGGACCATCAAGTCACCATGAGTCAGAGATTGGGCTACCTTTGGGTAGGGCCATGTGACTCCACAACCCTAAGCAATGGCTACCTGTGAGGTAGGACCATGGGGGTAACGATCTACCGTATGAGAGAGGTAGTATCTAAGTCCACTGTAGGGATAGAACAAAGATAAGGGGATAGGTATGGATTGAGTAGTATTGCTTAAAATGTGACCTTGATTGTTAAATGATATTTGGTTTCTTACATCGTTACCATAGTTGCACAATTATTGTTTCCCCCACATACCGACATATTCATTTATGCTGACCGACATTTTGTTTGTCGGCGTTTTAGGTACAAATTGAAAAGGACAAATAGTAAAGTGGCATACTGTAAAATTAAGAAATAAAGTCCAAGGAGTATTAGTTAGAATAGAGTCCAGAGGTGGATAAAAGTTAGATATCCAAGTTTTTGAAAAAGGTATGCAAAGTTTTATTT
Organism: Alisma plantago-aquatica; assembly: GCA_963693085.1. NCBI lineage: Eukaryota > Viridiplantae > Streptophyta > Magnoliopsida > Alismatales > Alismataceae > Alisma > Alisma plantago-aquatica. Next base: position 370,590,725 of record OY856415.1, on the reverse strand, counting down.
TATTACAGCTTTTCAATATAGTCTGGTAGAATTTAATAATTATTATTGATTATTTGTCGAACCTTTGATATGAAAATTGGGATAACGGCTCCAACCTCTTGGTCTCTCTTAATTGGGGGTTACCGGGAGGCAGGGTCGTTACAATATTTGTCAAATTAAGAAACAACAACAAAATTAAGAACAACAAGGAAAATATAGGGTATAGATTCCTCAAGAACAAAGAGGGTCAAGAGTATGAGTCACATAGAAAATTTGATTCTTTCCATAACAAATAATAAGAAATTTTTCATGAATAATAAATTAAGACTAAATTAAATAAGTAGGGTTGAGGCACTGACCAGACCCCGACAAATAGGTGAGGGGAGAGTAAACACATTCCTAGTCGCCTACAAAATATTTATATATGGGGGAGAGTAACACATTCCCCTAGGTGAAATAACACATGTCCAAACTATGGGCTACATTAGCTCATAAGTCAAACAATTCATCATGCTCAAAGAAATCATATGACATCATTAAGAAACAAATAACTATGATATGGAAGGTGGGTTCAAGACCTAAGCAAGTAATGATGTAATTGTGTCAAAAAAAGCAATAATAGGAATAATGGTATTAATCCATGCCTCATTGGGAAATTGGGTTTTGGTTATAAAAAATGTCCAACTTAAGGGATAAGATGCACATACCTTGACTTAAGTATACAAATTAGAGATCAAATTCTATCCTTCCAAGTCTAAAGTCACCTCAAACCTACATATAGTGTTTTGTTCATTAGTTAAGGTTCAATGTATGTTATGTAGGTGGAAAACTCTAGAAATCCAAACCTTCAGATAAATAATAAACCGACTCTTGATCATGACATGATCTTGGATTTAGAGTTTGTTTCTAATATCTTGACTCAAAACCCCAAGTTTATAAATTATAATGTTGCCATTAATTATATATAAGATCATAAGTGAGATCAAGACCCTAAAAATCCGAACTTTAAAATATATAAATCAGGAGACAAAACCTATGTCAAAATATAGAGAAGATTATCACAATTCTAAAACATATTTTTGTGAAATTTTTGGAGATTTCAATAAAAAGATATGATTTTTACAATTTTAGGTCATTTATTGATAATTTGTAAAACTATGATGTGAATGACTAAAATGCTCTTGCATTGTTTTTCCTAAAACTTTGGGCATGAAAAAGCATAAAGACCATGTTTTCACGTGCACAATAAGGTAACAATTTAAATCAAAGTCAATTCAAAAAGACTAGAATGTCCATGGGAAGAAATCCATTATTGAAGGGGATGAGGAGGAAAACTAGGCATTTCCCCACTACACTTCTTCTTCCTTGTTCTCACACACCATGGATGGTTCTTGTATCAACATCGCAAATCCAAATTAGGAAAATGCTAGTTCGTCACTTGGTTGAGAATTCAACTAGAAAATTGCAAATGGAAAGGTTTGGAGTTGTTTACCCAAAGTTCTATTGTACTCTAAAGAAGCAGGTCATTGAGGAGAGGTTCTGCAAACTCAAACCAAGAACCACGTTTGGGGGCAGGTGATATGACGATGCAAGGTGAAATTGAAACCATAGGAGATTCATTGGGTGTGCGTCTCGTATGAGTGTAGTGTCATATTTCTATGGGTTTGAGTTTTAACGTGTGTGTGAGAAGTTGTTTTGGAAGACTCATGGAATAAGTTTAGATGTTTCCAAAATTCTCCACGTTATGCTCAAAATAGGGTATGGATGGATGTAGAATTGAATCTACAATCCAATGCAAGTTATTTCGCAAAGTATTGTTAAGAAATGAGTGAGTTATGTCCAAAATACCAGACCCCTTTCTTCCACAATTACTTTTCATGCTAGTGTCTCCTACTCAAGGTAGGAAACAACTTGTCATCTGTCCAATCTGCATCGGACAGTGGGCGTGGATGACATTTAATACAACCTTCCAACTTTAGTCATTTGATGCATTAAATATACACAACTATGTATAATTATTTGAGTGTGCAAACAAAGTCCAAATAAACCAAAATTTGGTAAGTTAAGTAATTTTGGGGTGGGGAATCTAAATTTGGTATTAGTTTTTATTTTTGAGGCTTTTATTATTTTACTTAATATTTTTAAATAATGTCATTTATTATGAATTAGAGGCATCTAGAAACTCTCTAAAAATATGAAAGTTAGCCTACAAGAAATACTAAATACGGGGAACATAGTTTTGTTAATTATTTTTTTACATATTATTTAATATTTTTGGTCTTTAGAAACAGGTGGTGTGCTAGAAGATACCAACCCGTCCCCCATCTCCTAGCATCATCTCTGGCGATTAGGGTTACGGCAGTGGACGTTTTCAATCCCAGTCCAAGGGGCTGTCGTGACTCTTGCAGGTTCAAGGGATAGTGCTCGGGCGCTTGGTCCGGTCTCCAGTATGGCAGAGGATCTTTCGGCAAGGTGTGCAAACCCAAAACTGATGGATGAGGAAGAGGATACTATCGATCTGGGGGAGGAAGAAACCAGGGCGGGAGAAGATCATATGGAACTAGCGATCGTAGAGAGGCTTCTCACAGACATGGCGTATAACTTTTGGGCCTTAGAGCGAACCCTAACGCAGGCTTGGGGAATGAATGAGAAGGCGGAATTCAAGCAACTCGGAGGAGGGGTTTTCGTTGTTCAGTTTATGCATTGGCGCGATCAGCAGCGTGTTATCGACGGTGCGCCGTGGAACTTCGATGGAAAGTTTCTCCTTTTCAAAGAAATATGTAAGGAAGATCAACCAGGGAAGATTGCGATCATCCATACCCCTTTCTGGATACGGCTTTATGGGATGTCGCTGGGCTACAGAGGCGACAGGGCGGTGACGGAGGTGGCTAGCAGAGTCGGAAGGTTTCTGCAAAGGGAGGGAGATGATCTCAGATGGGACTCCTCCATCCGGGTTAGGGTCCTCCTGGACGTGACTCAACCTCTGAAGCGGATCTTGAAGATCAGAGTAAAAGAGGGGCGGAGAGTGGAGGTCGAAGTCAAGTACGAACGTTTGGGAATTTTTTGCTTTGGCTGCGGGCTGCTGGGACACACCGAGAAGGACTGTGAGCGGGGGAAACCTGAGGGAGAGGAGATACAGCAGTGGGGGAACTGGCTTAAAGCTTCTCCATGGAAGCAGCGCTCGAGGGAAAGGGAGGGTGCGAAGGGGGACGGGAGTACAAGAAGGAAACTGACCTTTATGGTCCCGCGATTGGGAGGGAGTACGGCGTCGAGGGGGGGTCTGAGACTTCTGGGCGTGAGGCGGAGGGGCCTGGAGGGTGTGGGGAGAGAAAGCAGGGAGGCTCAGCACCTTTTCCAGAACTGTGGGGGCAGGAAGCGCAGAGGAAGACATCAACGCCGGGGGCAGATACAGAAGCAGATGTGGGCAGCCAAGCTGCATCGAGTGAGGCGGAAGTGAACTACCGGCAGGGCACATGCGGAAACGAGCACGAGAGCGGAGGAGAAGAACTGTACTCGCCGGACGTCAGGGAGGACGACCTCGTTACTCTAGAGAAAGTGTATGTGAATACTGGAAGGCACAAACAGAAGTACGGCCGGGACCTCCTCCTGAAGATAAAACTCGCCAACCAAGGAGAAGGGGACGACGAGGGTGATAGCCATGATAAGAAAGGTGACCATGCAAGCAGGAAAGAAGAGGATACGATATCTGGGGAAGATGACATCTACACGGGAGAGCAACGGATGGGAGGGGAACAGGAAAAGAACATCCAGGAAGAGGAGGGGAGACTCGAGGAGCGGCAATGGGAGGCAAGGACGAGGGCCCAAAAGAAAATGATAACGAGGGAGAGTAGAAGGAAGAAGAAAGACAGTGGGAGGGGAGGGGGAAAGACGAAACATACACCTTGGGTGTATAAGATGAGTAGGGGAGCTAGACTGGGTATTCCGGAGGAGAACGTGGTATGGGAACCATCGATGGGAAAAAGAACCAGAGAATAGGACACAGATGCAATGGAGGTGGACTCACAAGAAGAGGCTGAGGGGCGAGGCAAGAAAGCAAAAGTCCAATCGCCAAAATGTAGCAGTAGCATCAGTAGGGTTCCAGAAACCCAAGTAGCGGAGGTCGGGGTGGACCGACCCCGCGAACAACAATGAAAATCCTATCTTGGAACTGTCAGGGGATGGGCGACCCTGACACGGTCAAGGCTCTCTGTGCTTGGTGAGGGAGAGAGCACCCAAACATTGTCTTTTTGATGGAGACAATGATTCCAGGAAAAATGTTGGAAGAGACGCAAAGAAGTTGTGGGTTTCTGAATGGGATAAGTTTTTCTAGCACGGGGAGGTCTGGGAAAGCAAGGGGGTTGGGTCTCTGGTGGAGGGAGACGGAGGTGGAGCTGCTGAGTTAGTCCCAATGACACGTGGCATGTATCGTCTCAGATAGGCAAGGTATGGGAAAGTGGAGAGATATTGGTATATATGGATGGGCAGATCAACAACAAAAGAGCAAGACGTGGGACCTTATGAGAGAGCTGAAAGCGGAAGCAGAGGAACCGGTTCTTTTCTTTGGAGATTTTAGCGAGATCACTTCAAATTTGTAGAAGAAAGGGGGTCCCCCACGTGAGGAAAAATACATGCAAAATTTCCGGGATGCTATGGATGACTGTGCTTTGATGGACCTGGGCTTTGTTGGGAACACCTTTACGTGGCAGAGGGGTCTGACGGCAGCAACTCTTGTGCAAGAAAGGCTGGACATGTTTTTATCTGACTTGGAGTGGAGGAGCCTCTATAATTTTTGTAAAGTTTTACATCTCCCTATTTATGAATCCGACCACGCACCTATTGTTCTAATAACTGGGGAGAGGAGGACAGAACGGAATAAAAGAGGAAAATCCATCATGTTCAAGCCTATGTGGGTGGAAGAGGAGGAATGCAATGATGTAATCAAAGAAGCGTGGGTGGCTGGAGGAGAAAACAATATCAAAGGCAGGATTAAACTATGTGGGAAATACTTGCATAACTGGGCTACTGAGAAGTTTGGGCAAAGAAGAGAAAAAATAAAACAGTTAGAGGCAGCTCTTACAAGGATTCAGGCTGGACCACCGGATGCAGTACGGCTACGGCAAGCAGATGAGATTTCACAGGAGTTACAGTATTGGCTCAGGAAAAATGAAGCTTATTGGTGTGCTAGAGCACGGGTCAAAGAAATGAAAGAGGGAGACAAAAATACTTCCTATTTTCATTGGAAAGCAACAAATAGGAAGGAAAGGAATAGAATCACATGGATAAAAAATGCACGGGGCGAGTGGACTGAGGAGGAGGAGGAGGTCAAAATCATTATCATGAATTTTTTTTTGAAGATTTGTTCAAATCCAGCAACCTGTCGGAGTTTGAACAGGCAACACAGGGGATAGAGAGAAGGATCAGCATCGCACAACATGACCTTCTGGAAAGGGACATTGAGGATGTGGAAATTCGAGCTGCCTTAGATCAGATGCACCCAAATAAAGCTCCGGGACCGGATGGTATGAAAGCAATGTTTTACCAGAAGTATTGGCACATTGTGGGGAAGGATGTGTCTAGTTATATTAAAGGTTGGTAGAGGGGGAGTACAGCTTGGGGGACCTGAATGAGACTCTCATAGTCCTTATTCCAAAGACTGAGAAACCTACTGAGGTGAGCGAGTTCTGGCCTATTAGCCTATGCAATGTGATATACAAGCTGGCTTCAAAGGTTATTGCAAATAGACTGAAACCGTTTATGAATGAGATGGTTTCAGAGAACCAGAGTGCTTTCATACCAGGGAGAATGATAACGGATAACGCTCTTATTGCTTATGAGCTCTTCCATGCCATGAAAGGGGGAAAGAGAGGAAAAAAGGGAAATATCGCACTGAAGCTAGATATGTCTAAAGCTTATGACAGAGTGGAATGGAGTTTCTTATTGCATGTCATGGGTAAATTGGGGTTTGGAGTACGGTGGAGGGACAGAATCAATGATTGCATCACATCCGTGAAGCACACCTTGGCCATAAATGGAGACAGGACCAGCGAGCTCAAGCCTTCCCGAGGACTGTGCCAGGGTGACCCCCTATCCCCTTACCTTTTCATTTTGTGTGCTGATGCTTTTTCTACATGTCTCCTTTTTGCTGCACGTGATGGCCTCCTACATGGTGCAAAGCCATGTAGAGAGGCACCCTGTATTTCACATCTCTTTTTTGCAGATGACTGTATACTCTTTGCGAGAGCAACTTCTGCGGAATGCTTGAAAATTGTTGAGATTATCAGCCAATATGAACAAGCTTCGGGTCAAAGAATAAACCTATCTAATTCAGAAGTGGTTTTCAGCAAAGGAACGTCACCATCTAAGAGAGAGGAATTAAAAGGTCTTCTAAAGGTGAGGGAAGTGAATCAGCATTCTAAATACTTGGGGTTGCCAACGGCAATTGGCAGGTCCAAGAAGCACGTTTTCAGCTACATAAAGGAAAGAGTGTGGAGAAAATTACAAGGATGGTCAGAGAAACTCCTATCAAAGGTGGGGAAAGATGTGTTGATCAAGGCGGTGGCTCAAGCAATACCTACCTATGTGATGAATATTTTCCATCTTCCGAGTGGGTGCATAGATGAAATCCAAAGCATAGTGACACGGTTTTGGTGGGGAGCCAAGAACAATGAGAGGAAGATAGCTTGGACTTCCTGGAGCAGTATGTGTTTGCTAAAAGAATGGGGGGCCTGGGATTTAGGGACCTCCATGTTTTCAATCAGGCTCTTCTCGCAAAACAACTCTGGTGCTTGGCGATGAATCCGACATCTTTGGCAGCAAGGGTGATCAAATCGAGATATTTTACGAGGACAACTATTTGGGAAGCCTGCAGGGGGTATAACCCCAGCTATACATGGCGTAGTTTGTGGGGAGCAAAAGCACTGCTGAAGGAAGGGACGGAGTGGAGAATAGGTAAGGGAGAGGGAGTCTGGATATGGGATGACATCTGGCTTCCTGGAGAGGGCAAAGAATTGAGGTGGTTGCGTGAGAGAGGAGGGTGAACCAATTATGGTGAAGGATCTAATGATGGACGAGGGGAACCAGTGGGACAGAACAATCATACATCATTTCTTTCCTGAGGAGTACATGACCCGCATTTGTGCAATCCCTCTATGCTCTACGAACACCATGGACTCTTGCACATGGTGGCCTGCACCGAAAGGTACCTTCAAAGTTAAGTCGGCATACTGGATGGGCCTGTTGGGAAGGGAGGAGGCAAGGCGACATGCGGAGGGAGGGGGACATCACCTCTGGAGGAAAATATGGCACGCCGGTTGGGTCCCAAAGATAGCGTATTTCCTATGGAGAGTTGTGACAGGTGGTCTTGCAACGATGGGCAGGCTCTACGACAGGCATTGCGTTGAGAATGGCAGCTGCAAGCTATGCTTCTCGGAGATGGAGAGTATCCTTCACATGCTTTTCCGTTGCCCTAACACTACCGAGTTATGGGATGCAAGAAGTGGACAGGTTCGAAGGTTAGTGGATGAAGTATAGAGCGGCGATGTCCCCACTACGGTGGAGAGGCTCCTGGATGTAGAGACGTCATCGAATAGAGACGAGCTAGTGGCAGCACTGTGGGCGATCTGGAGGAGCAGAAATGAGCACATGAACAGCGAGCAGCACACCGGTATACAGTACCTCTTCGTACAAGCCATGTCTTTGATTAAGGACCACCGAGCGCATGAGCCAGCATCGATGCGGACAGAGGAAGCTGGACGGGGAGCACACTTACAGAGGTGGTCTAAGCCGGAGCGGGGGATCATCAAGGTTAATGTCGACATTTCCAGAGGCGAGGATGGACAAACAGTGATGGGATGTGTGGCAAGGTGTTTGACGGGAAGGGTCCAAGCGATGGGGGGGTGCAAAATGGGCCCGACACAGCAGGTAGCGGATGCAGAAGCCTTGGGTGTGCGGAAGGCGGTGGAGTGGTGTCGGGATCTCTAGTTCAGCAGGATCGCTGTCGAGTGTGATGTGCAGACGGTGGTACAGGCGTATGACTCTGATGTAGAGCGTCGAGACTATGTCGGGGCCATTGTGGTCGATATTAGAAATCTTAGTTCGTCTTTCAATTTCTTTTCCCTTTCTTTTAGTAAACGTAGTACTAATAGAGCAGCTCATATGGCTGCGAACATTATGCGCAGTAGCAGTAGTTCTAGTCTATATTTTACTGATTCCTTTCCTTCCTGCTTTGTAGACGTGACTATGGCTGATTTAGCCGAGTAATGCATGATGGGGGGCCGCTTGCAGTTCCTCGTCCCCGATTCAAAAAAAAAATTGGTCTTTAAATAATATTTTCACTCCTAAATTGACAAAAATGTTTAAGATTGTCCAAATTAGTTGAAAATTCATACTTAGTCTAATTTTGACATGTAGATCATGAATCTAAGATTCATTGGAACTTTTATAGTCATTAAATAATTTATTTAATATATTTTGTTATTATTCATATTTTCTTTCCCATTTAGAATGAATACCTATTATTATGCAAATAATGTCAAACTTTCCATACAAGTCAATTGAGACCCAAGGAATTGGTATCTAAAGTTATCTTTATCCAATGTCTCTTATTTGTATGAGTTTTATCCCCTTTATACATTATTATCTCTATTTGTCAACCTAAGTTATATAATGCCACATTATTATGTTGAAAGCTTTATTATTTATGCATTTTTCTCTTCCTTGCTCCATAAGGCTAAGGGAAGTTCTAGAACAAAATTATTTTAACAATATATCACTTAAGTGGTAATTTTGTATCTTAGGCCCAGATGGAAACACTAACTGAGGTATTTGTGCATAAACCCATACATTAGCATGAATATTGAATAAATATACTCCAAACCACTAATAAATCCCAAAAATTTAACATCAAGGATAAAAATGAAAGAAAAACTTCGGAAAAGGACCAAGTTAAGAATGTACCCAAATTTCAGTTCGTTACAAAAACCTAGGATGGTTTTTATTTTAATAGGGGGTATATTGCCCTTAGCCAGGAATACTATGTATGTATTTTAGGTCCTCCATTTTTTATAGTCACCTAGGGATGCAACATTTCTCATCACCACATGGTAGAGAATATTATAGACCAAGAATGTACCCAGATTTTAGTTTATTAAAAAAACCTAGGTTGGTTTTTGTTATGATTGGGGGTATATTTCCCTTGGCCAAAAATACTATGGATGTATTTTAGGTCCTCATTTTGTTGTAGTCACCTTGGGATGTAACATTTCTCATCACCACATCCTAGATAATATTATAGACCAAAGTAGAGTAATCAGTCCCTTTGCAAGATTCATAGCATTGAGTAACTGTCTTGACCTATTGTTGTCGTGGAGGTGAATTCCTTCATTCATAGGTATTGATAGATGTCTCAAGGCTATCTTGCTTGACTAGTAGACGCTTTAGAGATTTTCCAATATATTTTATCTTAGATATGCTTTATGCCATATCTAACTTCAACACTCCTTTGCCTACAAAAATATAGCATGCATTGGCTTGATTCTCAGCTCCTAGAGTTACCACCCTCTAGGCACTATTCTAACTTTGTAGATCACATGTATAATGATCTCAAACTCTTTGGTAGAAGATCATAAAGGACTTAATGCATTCAACTCTCAGGTAGTAAATACATGGATGATATAATGGAAAATGAACTTAAAATATGTGTTATCTTTTGTTAATGAACATCTTTGTGCAAGTATATGCTTTTTCTTAAATTTCTTCATAACTACCAAGTAATAGTTTTATCTTATTGCAAAGCTTAGTAATGGGAGGTATATAAAAAGAAAAGTAGGTGTACTCAGTAAAATATTCTTGAATATTGTGCTGATGTGTACCACATGTAATCTTTTGTTTAGGTTGTAGATATATGATCTTGAAGAACCAAGATAGTTGGGAGTTGTGTGGTGAGATGATGTACATGTGGACCTTTTGTCTTAAGATCATGTTGTTTAGTGGTAGTACATGTATATGTAAAGTTTGTTGTTCAATATGTAATATCACATGTTGTAACAATTCATTATGTAATTATATGTCGAATGGTGAACATGTGTTGTATGGTTTTATTATTGTTTATGTGTGTGTGCTACAGTTGTTTCCATCTGAGCTCCTCTGATTTTCTTCTTATTAGCCTAGTTTGGTGTGTTTAAATTGGGATTCTCACTAAGGAGAGGTTTCAATTTGGATTTCACACATCAGATTAAGTTTTAGAAAATTTGGGGATGTCACAGGTGGTATCAGAGCATGAACAATAGTAAAGTAAGGCATTTTCTCATTATGCAACTCAAACTAAAGAAAATCATGAACTTAATAATCTTTAGGGTTAGATTAGTCATCTTTTAAAGACTAGATCTGAGATAGCCTCTAGGTTAGCACCTAGATGTCGGAGAACTAGGTCTAGACTGGTGCTTGTTGTATAGTAGGTCCTTAGATTTCATTGTTTCCTTATAGTGCAGTGGTATGGGACGTTCCATTATTTGGAAATGATGTGCATCAAGGGAAGAGAAATCCTAGACATATGGCGCTCATTGTCTAGGATAGATACACTAGTCTACACTATGTTCTCACCCTTTTCACTAGTTTTCATGACACTGTACTCTCCACTATGTGTGGGATACTCATTTTCGAAATTTGGTTTTTGATTCCAATCAGATCAAACCTTGATAGTTTTCTCTGACACATGTTTTATCGGAGAAAAATTATATCACATTTTACTATATATGTAAGTATTACAAAAATGTGTCCGCACACATGTATGAGTAGGAGGTGGTCATGCAACCTAAGTGAAAGTGAATGACATCAGTCTAGAGGAGAGAGTAGTTCTAGATTAGATGTCTAAAGCCTTGTTGGAATATGTGATAGATAAAATAGATGAAATAAGTTTTGATGATATGATGTAGGTCTTATATAGATGATATAAGACAGATTCTGATGTCAATGTTGACTTTAAGGATTAAGGTTCAATTTTGAGGATTTGAGATAAGTTTTGATGATGCAAGTATGTGTGCTTTTCTAACTTAAGATTAATTAAGTAATGATAAAGTTGTGAATCAACATGACCCTCAAGCTCTTTTATGAAGGAGGACCTCTATTGTTAGGACCAATTTTAGGGTTAACCCCAGAGAGGGTGAGACCCATTGGGAGAAGGTTAGAGAACCTAAACTCCAAGATATGTGAATTATGAGAAATATGTGTTATGATATGTCCTAAACTAGACTACTCCTGAGTGAATCAGTTGAGTTGCTTAATGCATGATTCCTATAGATATCTCAAACCCTAGATGTCTCTGGGAGGACCAAACCCTAGAGAGAGACATAGGCTATCTATATATGAACATGTGAACATGAATATGAGTACCTACCATCTGGGTGAGGGAGAGAGAGTCTGAAGACCATGTAGGAGGTAACTATATGTCAGTTTATGTACATCCTCAAGCTTGGGTTGATGGTTCCTTGTAGGAATCTAGTGGATGTATATAGGAGAGTTTTGGTAAGCTTGTTTCATGGGTAGAGAATCTATGAAGAGTATGTCATATCATGTTTTGGTTGTGTTAATGTGGCTAGAGCTTGTAAGGCTATCACTAGTGCCAATGAGGTAATCTGAGAACCCTAGACTAAAGGAGGAAAGATAAAGTATATGCATATGAGATACTCATAGAGTTGAGTTATCTCACAGAGACTAAGCATAGCACTACCCTCATGATATGGGTTAGGAGAGCCTCAATTAGGCTAGATAAAGTTTTAATATATGCTTGAGGAGCCACTCATATAAGTTGGTTTAGTGCAACCATGATATAACATACATAAGATCGTGATCTAATATTGAGATTTGACATATGGATATGAGATGATGGAAAACATAGAGACAAATTGATAGATCTTTATGTATAAATGGTTAACCATATACATGAATAATGATGATAATGAGAAATTGTTGGTTAATCTTGTGATGAAATCATTACTAAATGTTGCAATTTATTAAGAGCAGTGAAATAAGATCATATGATTGAAACATGTTACATGAGGTGTTAACCTTAGGCATAATATAGATGATATATAGTTTGACAGTTAGACAACATAATGATTATGACACATTGATATGATCTAGATGGATAAAGTGGGTTAATTATAGTTAACTCCCTCCTAAAAGGCATATGTTAATGTTGAACATGTTCTAACAATTAGCTCAATAAAATGTTGTTGACGCCTTGATATAATGGGTTAACATTAGTTAACTCCTTTTGAACACGTTAATAAGATATGGGAACCATAATGCATGGGTAAAGATGAGGATGCAACCCTAACATATTAGATATGTCATGACTTAATTAGAGTTTCTAAACCCTTGTTTGAATCCTTTGTGAAGGGTGATCCACCCTAGATGTTTTAAAACCTCCTAATAGTGGTTTGGATATGATTATGGAGCTTTTTATGGGGGATATATTACACTTAAAGTGGATCTATACATGTGAATTGAGACCATTTGGTTTTCCCCCCTAGAGTATGAGTATTTCTTAATTTCGAGGATGAAATTTCTTTTAAGATGTATATGATGTGAAAGACTGGGTTTTTCACTTAATTTTGAGAATAAAAATTGTTTTAAGTGTATAAGATGTGATAAAGTGAACTTTTAGAATCCCTAAATGTCCAATGACATTAGTGAATTCATGCATGTTGAGTTATATTAAGAGTCCTAAGTGTTTTGGTTAAGTTTGAGTGTTTATTGAGGTTGATATCATGGTTAAGATCCCTATATTTAATGTCCTTTGAGGAATTTTGTTGACAAGTCAAATAGCTGAGTTTGTCACCAAATTTGAGTAGAATGTTTCTTGAGAGGTAGTAAAGCTACAAGTAAAATTTGGTGGCAATTGGAGAATCCTAAAAGAAGTTATTAAGGTTTGAAGTTTGTGAAATGATGTGTTTTATTTGGTGTTTGATGGACCAAAGTTTAATGTTCCTACCCTATGTTGGATGTGTCACACACCCCTTTCTATGTGACAGGATGCATGGCCTCTTGCGATGTTGGGATTTTTGTGTTGGGTGGTCTTGCCCATATGTAGTGCCACAAATTGGCTCTATGCAAGGATTTTCATAGCCCTTGGATCTGTTTGATCAAATGGGGACAAAGTCATCTTCTACACAACAGTTAACGTGAAGTCAGGTACATGAGCTCCCACAACATTGATCTCACCTGACGTAGTACCATGGGTAGTTTTTACCCAGCAGTTGGCTTCAGGGTGATACAAGATTTCAAATGAACCACTACTCAAGGTGTGGGAGTGAAAGAAGAGCAAGACTCGAACCCATCGCTCCTTGTACCTCTTCAAAACATTTTTTTACAAGTTCGAGGTTAAAGATACAAAGGGTAATGTAGAGAAAAGAGGATACTAGAGGGAAATGAGAAGGCAGGAAGGAAGGTTTGGATCAATTGATTCATGTAGGCTTGTTCTCCAACCTCATCATGGTGTTGGTGCCTACTAACGGAGACCATCCTCCTGGAGAAAAGCCAGGCTCTGGGTTAGCTTTCTTCAAGTTTCCCTACCTACAATTGAAGGATGTAGTCACATCTAGTGGGGCATGGCATAACTTGCAAGTCCAACAAAAGGATGTGAGGAGGGTCATAGCACAAACACCCTTTTTTCCTGATGCTACTCTGTTACAACATCAAGCAGGAGTTCGGGGATCCTAGGATAGGCCTTCTCATCAATATTAGAGGGTCTAACAGAGTTTGTAAAGGTCCTACGAAGCTTTTTGAAGCTTCATTCTGGCATGAAGATGAGAAGAGGACATTTGCCTCTTTGTCCTGCCACAGTCAAGGTCAGGCGGTGGCACCCTATAAGCTCCAAGCCAAAGGCTAGGAGACGTGTAGTCATGGGCATCCAGAAGATCTCGATGAAACTAATGGTAGCCCTTAAAACTAGTGAGGAGCACCTTGTCTCTGTTGATCGCTCACTGTAATGAAGCCCTATGGCTTAGGCTCCCAAAATAGATTTCGGCTCAGGGTTTAGACGGGCACACGACGAAGAAAAGAGGGAGATCGCATCTACACTAGCCAACCCGACGGCTCAAGCCAGTGACCAATACACTCTAGCCAGACCAACCTTGAACTGGGTCTAAGCCTAGAAACCAGGTGGCTCAACGTGAGTACTGTAGTTGAGAGTCGCACCTGCTAAGACATGTGGCGGCACCTGATTGGAAGGAAAAAGGTAAATCTTCAGTAAATGGCCAGATCGTAGATAATTCATAGAAATTACCATGTTTATCAGAATAATGCAAACAAGGTACCTGTTTTCTCAAGAAAATGAGTTAAACAAGATAGAACCATAATATCAGTGATTCAATGCTTAAATATCAGGGTTATCATGTAAGATGTATAATTTTCATTTTATGTCAAATAAATAATAAACGAAGACCTAAAATTATGAGAATGTTCAAATGACTTCTAAATGTGACTTATAATCCATATGATGTCGGATATGATGATATTTCAACATGCAATCATGTAATTTGCTTAATATGCCTATTTAGGACTAATAACCCTAATTAAGGTGCAATAAATATAATTATGCTGAAAAAATCCTAAATTTTTAGAGTAAGCTCATATTAGTATATGGAACCTTATATCAAATTCTGAGATCACGATGATACACATAATGTGTGATAATATGAAGATGACCCTTAATACATGTTATGAAACCCTAATTTAGGTTAATGATGTAACGTAGGGTTATGTACACAAAATGATGTGGAACCTAATGTTCAAATGATGAACCCTAATCTGTATCATAATCTAGAAAATGACATCAGTACAATAATTCTAAGACAAGAATGTAAGTAATGATGGAAATATCCTAATAACTAAGCAAACCCTGATGGATATAACTAGAGTTATGATGATGAGAACCTGATGGTGATATATGATCTTATCTTGATCAGGGTTTGACAAGGATATAGATGACACCAGGAATATGTGATTAGGCTATCTCTTTAGAAGGTACGTCATTACCTCATACTTGGCTTATTATACATTATGCTTGCATTATATGTGTAGTAAACACCTGGCATATGATATTGGATGAAATGATTGTTCTTGTATGATATCTTGCTTGATTTTCCATACTTATTGTTATGAACACATGAAACATAATATATCTATTCCATTATATCTAAGAACTTCAACTCTTTGGTAGTCAAGTGCTGGAAAGTATAATACTTCAACTCTTTGGTAGAAAGTAATTGGAAGTGATCTCAAACTCTTTGGTAGTAGACCACATGTATAATGATCTCAAACTCTTAGGTAGTAGATCATAAAGGCCATAATTCATTCAACTCTCAGGTAGTAAATGCATGGATGATATAATGGAAAATGAGCTTAAAATATGTGTTCTCTTTTGTTAATGAACATCTTTGTGTAAGTATATGCTTTTTCTTATATTTCTTTATAACTTCCAAGTAATAGTTTTATCTTATTGCCAAGCTTAGTAATGAGAGGTATATAAAAAGACATATAGGCGTACTCAGTAGAATATTCTTGAATATTGTGCTGAAGTGTACCACATGTAATCTTTATTTAGGTTGTGGATATATGATCTAGAAGAACCAAGATGGTTGTGAGTTATATGGCGAGCTAATGTACAGGTGGACCTATTTTCTTAAGATCTTATTGTTTAGAGGTAGTACATGTATATGTAAAGTTTGTTGTTCAATATGTAATATCAAATGGTGTAACAATTCATTATGTAATTATATGTTGAATGGTGAACATGTGTTGTATGGTTTTATTATTGTTCATGTGCATGTGCTACTGTTGTTTCCTTCTAATTTCCTCTAATTTTCTTCTTCTTATCATAGTGTGTGGTGTTTAAATTGGGATTCTCACTAAGGTGAGGTTTCAATTTGTACGTCACACATCAGATTACGTTTTAGAAAATTTGGGTATTTCACAAACCCACACACATTCTAGTATGCTAAAGGTGTCCTACATAAAGGCATCGTAACCTCATATTGTTATGATGACAATGAATAGAGACCTTTTCCCAACCTATTACGTTCAAGGTCAAGTGTTATATATTATTAGAGTTCTTGCCCTTCACATTAGGGTCTAGAGGTCAATCAATATTAAATCCATTTACTTAATAATGTTTGATGTTAAGGTTATGTAGTCAACTTATAATATTGTATAATGGAAAATATTCCTTAAAACATGTTATGTGTCAACTAAGACTTTTTGAAAATTAGCTGCACCCCCTTATTATATGTTTTCCATGGACATTGTATTATTTTAAAACTACGGTTTTACATTAATTGGTAGTGTACACCACTGTGATTCCATTGACATGTCCTAGTTTTCATGATTATAGATCCTTCTAGAAGATTATGACTACCATATTAGCTTAAATAAGACATGATGCAATAAAATGGAATTCCACAAGGGTTTATTAAATTAAGTTTGTATGTAGACTTTGATCTTTAGGTTTATTTCATAGGTAATGTAATCTCTCTTTGTATGTTGTCTTTGGGATTTTAGGTAAAAAATTGGTTAATATATCAAATTAAAATTTTGTTAGTTCATTACATATGTTTGTGTGTATTTGAATCACTCACTGACAGTCACACAAAAATGTGATTAACATTAAATCCCTATGTGGATCTTACAATGGGATTGGGATTAGTGTGATAACCCCTAATAATCAATTTATATATCGTTTCTTTGTTGTATCACTTTTTTTGTGAATAGAGGGCCTTTAATATTACTAATCCTCCAAACAAGTTGAACTCTATGGCTGCTCAAAGTAGGATTAAGTTTGTTTCAAATAATATTTTTTAAAATTGTTTCCTCCATGAGATAGGTTATAACCCTCATATCTTTGTTTAGGGTGAAAAACTTAGCCCTTGTAATGGTAATTAATAATAAAAAATTGTGAAAACTACAACAACTAGCTAATGTGGATTGTCTACACAATGAGAGAATTTGATAGAAAAGAACAATTAATTGGGAAAATTATAAGGAAACGTTTTATTAAAATACACCATTATTTTACACACAGTTTAATATCTAATAGTAAATTCATTCCTATAGATGCTTGCAGTTGACTGGGATAGAGTTCTATCATAAAGTGATGGAATCAGTTTGTGTTGAGATATATTATAAGTGATCTCTATTATATCCTAATTTTCTATACCATAGGTCTTAGATCTCAATATAATCATGTTACACATAAAATTCTACATTAGAAGACTGGTCATCAGCTAGAATCATGTCAATAAACTCAAATCCATATCAAAAATAGTAGAAGCCCCATCACTGGCATGGATGGTATTATGTTCAGAAAGTGTCATATACAAGAAATGCATATGATATATAAGTAAGATAATTAATAAAACATACTTTTATCATATAGGTGAGAGTTTGTGAGAAACTATTTTGTATGACAATTTCTTAGCCCAGTAGTAGTATAACAATAAGGATATTTCTTCACTTAATATGGACATAGGTTTAAGGATTTGTACAGATGCTGATAACCACTCTTCTAATGAGGATGGCACATGCCTCATATAGCGCACCCACAAATATCACACCATAAGGATTTATTGGAACAAGCCTCATATTTCTAATTCCTACTCACATAGAATACCAAAAAAGGCATCCAAAACATTGTGTTTCAAAACTAAAAGAATAAATATTAGAGATAAATAAAAAAGTAAGATAATTAGTAAAATGACAAGGTAAATATACCAACATAAGTCTCTTTCCTTTAAGATACTAGTTGTTATTGATCATGTACCTATGTTAAGTGCATTGAAGTTACAACCAACCCAACTATAGGAAATCAATGGCAAGGTAAAGTGTCATGGTACAACACAAGAATCTTTTGTTGTTGGTGTCAAGTATGCACCTATTCATGTAAACTTGGCAACTTGATAACAAGTAAACTTTATGCTTAATTATTTTGATTTTCCTTTTCATCATATAGTTTAAAATATACATTTACATATTCATAATGGAATTTCAAAATCTTGAATATCGCTAGTCAAAATATTTGAGGTAGACCATGAATTATTAATATGTGAAGATAGAGTTTCAATTCTAGAATATAATTGGTTTACTTATAATAGTTTTATAGTTAGATTCCCCAAATAAATATTACTAGACAAATGATCATGAATGGGAATTTCATTCTTTACGTATCACATGTTTTAATATTAAATTTAACATGCAACAATAAACAGAAGACATAGTGAAAAAATATTATAGTTTATTATTTCTAAATCCATACTAATATAAAAATAACCTAGAATTGATAGCTTCCATATTAGTACAAAAATTCTCTTTTGTAGTATTGATTGGGAATTTGTTAAATTTATTAAGAAATGAAAATTTAGATTGATTATATAGTTAAGCCCAATAGTGAAATAAGAATTTCTCATTTCTATTTTGAAATTGGACTAGAAACATCTTGGTAGGCTATAAACTAAAATACAAACAACTTGTAATTCTTTTTATCTACATGAACAGACCAATAGGAGGAGGTGATCATATGAGTGTGAAACTTTTGGTTTTAGTGTTGTCATAAGAACCATTTAATAACTTAAGTTTGTATCATGATGCTTCGATTCATTGTTCTTCAATGGTATACCTTCTCCTCTATGCGCATATATTACATGGATGTGAGCCATTGAAGGTTTGGGCGATCCAAGAAACTTTTTTGAGGAAGGGTGCCTGCCATTTTATTAAGTAATAAAATCGTTTGCAGCAAGTACAAGGATTCGATCCTCAAAGTCATCACCGACAATGTGAGGATTAACAAAATGATAGGCAGCAGCGGCTAAGGCATGAGCTACTCTATTGCCTTGCCATTTAACAAAACACAAATTAAAAGAAAGGAAACTACAAGAGAGATCAACAATATCATGAGAAATAAAGTCTTCAAAACCTCGCCCGCCGTATCCTTTCTTGACCGCTTCCACTAGTAGCAGGCAGTCCGTCTCGACCACAACATCTGTGTACCCTTCCCTAAGAGCCAAACGCATACCGTGTAGGACAGCCAAACCCTCCGCACTAAGCATCGAGTAAGGCTGTTCTAACCGGCATTGGAAGGTCCACAAAAGCTGACTGCTAACGTCCTGAATGACTGCCGCACATCCGTTCTCTTCCGCTGAAATGAATGATGCATCTGTATTGATCATGACGCAGCCATATGGTGGGCAGCGCCATGAAACCTGACGTGGAGGTGTAGAAGAAAAGGCAGCTCTACCCACAGCCCCATGATAGCGTGCATGGTCAGCAACCAGGCTGAGGTAAGAAGCCACAAGACCCGGTATATGGGGGGGATGATCCTCAAAAATGATTTTGTTCCTCGCTGTCCATGAGACCCACATAAGAGTAGCGCCCTCATCTTTTTGCCTGTTGTCCTCCTCCTGTAAAAGACTCCTAACAAAGGACGCCACGTCGTGATTATCCAGTCGTCCGCCCCAATCAAACACACCGGCCGCCCATACCTGTCTGGCTACGTCACAGTGTAGTAGTGCATGAGAAGAATCCTCCCACTGTCCACAGCGATGGCAGTTGGCATCCGGCGTCACATGCTTCCTATGCAATTCTGACTTAGTGGGAAGTATATTCCTGAGAGCTCTCCATATGAATTGCTTCAGTTTCGGTGGCCAACCTTGCTTCCAAACCCTCTTCCACAATTCAATGTCCAATCCGTCAACTAAATCCTCTCCTGTCCGAATAAAGAAATAAGCACTCCTCACAGTGAACCTCCCATTGCCTTCCTTATCCCAATAAAGAGTATCCTCATCAACCCACTGTGATAGTGGAATGTTAAGAATCCTCTGAGCTATATGTGTAGGAAAGCAAGTCTCCACCGCCTCTCTGTTCCACCTCTTAGGTCCTCCAAACATCAAATCGCTTACCCATCTGTAATCCACTGGGCCATGAATCAAGTATCCGTCCATTGTGCCCCCAAGTGTGGGATCCATCTCTCCTTGTAGATATGAATATTTTTCCCATCCCCCACCCTCCACCTGAAGCCACTCTTAACCACTTGCAGCGCCCCCCAAATACTCCTCCATGTATAACTGGGATTCCCCCCTAACTCGACATGTAGAATAGAAGATGTGTTGTAATACTTCACCTTGAGTACCCGAGAAGTGAGAGAATCTCCACAGACTGCCAACCTCCATCCTTGTTTAGCGAGGAGCGCTTGGTTGAAAGCTTTCAGGTCCCTAAACCCCATGCCGCCACTCTCCTTGGGTTTGCACAATCTATCCCAGCTCATCCAGTGAATTTTCCTTTCCCCCTCCTTCGATCCCCACCATAACCGTGCCATCATAGAATGGATATCATCAATAATTCCTTCCGGAAGTTTGAAGATGCTCATGAGATACTTAGGAATTGCTTGGATGACTGCTTTGATCAATACCTCCTTCCCTGGTCTGGACAACAATTGCTCCTTCCATCCCTGTAATTTTTTCCACACTCTATCCTTTATAGCCGCAAACACCTGCTTCTTGGACCTGCCTACCACCGTGGGAAGGCCTAGATACTTCTCATGCCTATTCACTTCCTTCACCTGCAGCAGATTTTTAATGAACTCCCTTCTCTCTCTAGTGACGTTTGTACTAAAGGAAACCTCCGTCTTCTCATAATTGATTTTCTGCCCGGATGCCCTCTCATAATGGCTGAAAATTTCAAGCAAAGCAGAGCATTCTTCTGAGGTAGCCCTTGTAAAAACAATGCTATCATCTGCGAAAAGTAGGTGAGTGACCCGTGGTGCCCTTCTGCATATTCTTGTCCCATGTATTTTGTTGACCTGTGCAGCTTTGGATAGAGAAAAAGAAAGTGCTTCAGCGCAAAAAAAAAAGGTAAGGGGATATAGGATCACCTTGGTGAAGTCCTCTGGATGGTTTTGAAGAACCTCTCTTATTGCCATTGACGATGAACTTGTGGGATACGCTTGTAACACACTCCATAACCTTCTTCCTCCAAATAAGCGGCAGCCCCATTTTCTCCATAACCCCTTCAAGAAAAACCCACTCGACTCTGTCGTATGCATTGCTCATATCCAGCTTAAGCGCCATAAGCCCCTCCCTTCCATTCTTGCGGTGTTTCATAGTATTAAACAGCTCATATGCCACCAAAGCGTTGTCATTGATCATCCTCTCTTCAATGAAAGCACTTTGATTCTCCGAGATAATCCCATTCATCAGCGGTTTGATTCTATTTGCCAAGACCTTAGTAATAATCTTATATGAAACGTTGCACAAGATGATAGGTCTATATTTAGACAGGCGGACAGGACTATTTGTCTTAGGAATGAGAACTATATCAGTATCATTAATGTCAGCCAGGCCAATCTCCCCTCTCCACCATTTAGAAATAAAATCCATCAAACTACTTTTAATCACCTCCCAAAATTTTTGGTAGAAAATAACCTTCATCCCATCCGGTCCAGGAGCTTTATTTGGATGCATTTGTTGAAGTGCTTTCCAAACTTCTATCTCAGTAGGAACCTTTTCCAGATCTGAACAAGAAGATTCATCAATAAACCTAGGCATGCCTTCAAGAAAATCCTCCATCCCGTGAGGGGTTGAGCTGGAAAAGAGAGAATTAAAATAAGAAGAAATAATTTCAGCAATGGAATCCTCCTCCGTATGCCAACTCTCATCCTCCTTAAAGAGACCTTCTATGGTGTTGCGCCTCTTCCTTTGGCTAGCTTTATGATGAAAGTATTTTGTGTTCCTATCTCCGTCTCTCATCTCATTGGTCCTAGCTCTAGCCAACCAGTAGCTCTCTTCCAGCCTCTGAAGATCATGTAACTCTCTCCCTAAAGATTCACATTCTTGCAACATGTCATGAGATGGTGGCTTATCTTGGGCACGACCAAGCCTCTTCTCGAGCTGCTGAATTCTCCTTCTTATATTACCAAATTTATCCGCCGCCCATCCAGCAAGCATTTCCGCACAACAGTCCGTCTGTCCTTTAAGGCCCAAATCATAGCTGTTGTCCCAAGCCCGAGTGACGACCTCTTTACATTCCGGTGAAGATAACCAGAAAGTTTCAAATCTGAACCTCTTCTCCACCTGTCCACCGTCATGATTCCTGTGCTCTGCCCATAAAAGAATCTACCCATGATCCGAGTTGAGAATAGGGAAGTTTTTGACCTTTCTGATATTGTAAAAGTCACACCATTTCCTATCCGCTAAAAACTTGTCAAGTCTTTCCAGAATCACCGTGTCTACCTGTTGTCCCCTCTTCCACATAAACTTATTTCTGGTGGATCCCAAATCAGTGAGCTGACATCTCTCCATAGCCTCTCTGAAGTTCCGCATCTGCCATTCATGCCTAGGTTGACCTCCTTGCTTCTTAGATTGAAAAAGTATCTCGTTGAAGTCCCCGCCGAAGACAATAGGCAAAGTCGTCTGTGCACAAAGCTCCTCCATCAGCCTCCAAGTGTTATGATGCTCATGAGTTACTTCCCAACCATAAATCCCCACAAAGTAAAAGCAATCCTGACTGTCCTCCCTTCCCACCACCGCACTGATATGATGGTCCGAAAAAGACTTCACCGACACCTCCTCCCCTCTCCACCACACACCCAAACCTCCAGCTCTCCCCCTACTATCCACTCCAAACCCCGCATTGTACCCACATCTCCTTCTCACCTCCTCTTGGTCTCTCCCTCTACACATAGTCTCCATCACAAAGACTATGTCGGGCATCTCTCTCCAGCACCGCCTCCTAAGAGAGTCAATCGTCCTAGGGCTGCCCAGACCCTGGACGTTCCAGCATAGGATTTTCATGGCTCTTCACGGGCCTGGACCTCGCCAGCACCCGCTACTGCTGTGTAGTTTGGTTCACACTGCACCACCACCCGCACCCTCTTTCTGACCACTCCCATCTCACCTTCCTCAATCCCCTCCATACCTTCCGCACCCCCTCTCCTCCTCTTTCCCCCTTCCAGCACTCATTGTGACGCCCTCTCACCCTCCCCCACACCCACCTGTCGCGATCCAAGCCTTGTAAACCTTCGATGCCTTACCTTGTTCTTTCCCTCTCCACTCTTCCCACTATGGTGCATCGACCTCGTAGCAAGCAACCTCACCCCTTCTTCCCCTGCCCCTCCTTCCCCAACACACCCTGCATCTTCATTAGCCTCGTTGTTGTCCTGGAGCAGCTGTGTCACCCCTGTGTCAACGTCCTCCATGGATGCCTGCACATTCTTGTCCCCGAACTCGTGATCCGCCATGTTGGAATGCACATGTCCCACCTGACATTCACCTTTGGATGACTCCGCTGGACCTTGGACGTTGATCTCGACACCCCCAATGGGCGCTTGAGCGTTGTTATCTGCCATCATACTCGTAACACTGCGTCGGCTAGTAGTTTGGGTTTCAGTCATCCGTTGCATCTCCGTCAGCGACGCTGACGCCCCACCCTTAGGCGTCCATGCCCCTTCCACAGGTTGGGGTACAGCACCCTGGACCACCTCCATCGACGCCATAGCTGCGTCCCTCGTCCGTCACTGAAAGTCAGTAGCCATCGGTGCCGTTGCAGCGTCAACTCGGTTGCCAAGCGCCACTCTCGACGCCGTTGCAGCGTCCAAACGCCTGCCAAATGCCCCCGACGATGCCGTTGCAGCATCCGCCCGCTTGACAAACACATCGTCTAAGTCCACCATCTCAACTGAATCATCCGACGCCTCCTCTCTTCCCGGACGCCCGTCAGCATCAGGGCACTGTCGGCTCACTTCAGCGTGGCGTTGTTGTTCCCCTGACGTCGTGCGTGTTGCGTTCGGTTTGGAGATAAACCTTAGCTCCTTAGACGCCCCCTCCCTTCCCGATAGCTCCTCCCTGATCGGTACAATCCACCGCTTCGTCGGCGATGCCTTGATCCAAGGCCCCCAGCGCCTAGGCATCGTACCTTCCTCCGCCC
Source organism: Alisma plantago-aquatica (assembly GCA_963693085.1). Classification (NCBI taxonomy): domain Eukaryota; kingdom Viridiplantae; phylum Streptophyta; class Magnoliopsida; order Alismatales; family Alismataceae; genus Alisma; species Alisma plantago-aquatica. The sequence continues at coordinate 370,566,779 of OY856415.1, read as the reverse complement.
CTCCTCCTCCTCTTTGCAGTCCTTCTCAAGGTGGCCCATGATGCCACAAAGGTAGCAAAAAGCTGGAAGTCGTTCATATCTAATCTCAATCAGAACAACCTTGCCGCACTTGTATCTTATCTTTTGCAACTGTCGGATGGGCTTTGTGATGTCAATTTCGATGCGCGCCCTGCACGACGCCCCCCATCCGAGGTCACGCCTATCAACGGCGACGACCCTGCCGATCTTACTAGCCACTGCCCTAATCGATTCCTCCGATTTGTACCCTAGGGGCATGTTGTACAACCTGATCCAAAATGGGCATAGATTGAGAACCATCTCTGACGGTGTGTCCTCCGAATTGATATCCCTGACGACGAGAAGATGATTGTCGAAATTCCATGGACCATCCGCAACGACCTTCTCCTTGTCCTTCCAATGGAGAAACTGAATCACGAAAAGGTTGCTGGATATCTTCCTGAAGCTGACGTCCTTCCTCAGTGCCCAAGCATTAGTCATCGTCCTTTTGAACGTCGGAAAGTTGTATGGCCTATCCGTCATCAGCCATCCGACCAGCGCTAGGGCTATGTGCTCACTTCCCTCCCCCTCCGACGCCCCTTGGAGATCAAGGACATCGTTCTCCTCTTCCTCTTGAACCCTCAGTGCCGCGTACCATTCCACAAGTTCATCCGGCATAGCGCGGAGAAGCCCTGCAAAACGCAAGAGAGACGACGCCTCGGTGGCGAGAAGACCTGGATGCACCGTCGCCCACAGGAGCCCTAGGAGACGCGCGACCAGGAGTAAATTAATACTAAGATTTTGGGTGATCCAAGAACCTAAAAATATGGGGAAAAGTTTTTTATATTGTTCCACCATGCTAGCGGATATGTACATCAAATAATCTATATAAGCTACTAATAATTTTGATTTTTTTTTCATTTTCATTGATGGATATAAGAATATTGTTGAAAACTATACTAAATTTGATAAAATTACATTGAAATTCCCATTCAATCCTCTTAATATCATTTATCTAACAAGTCACCTTGTATGAGTTGTTTTGACTCTAGTTTTATTATATTAACTAAACTTCATGGATTTGGTTCATATATACTATTTCATAGTGTAATGCAGTTACCTGATGACAATATGTATCTTTCCACTGACCCTTACGTGTTATATTTGTCAAAAGATTGTTAACCTAAGAAGAAAGGTCTTAATATCAGGTAGAAAAATTGATTTCTAATTTTTTAATCATTTTATGTTATAGAGGTACATAAATAGTTTGATGTGTTAGTGTTATGGTTTATATGTGGACATTAAATAAAATATGAATTTTAATGATATTTGCACTTTTCATCTTATGAAGTGTTAATTGGCTGAAACTAGATAAGAAATGCAAGAATAAATCAATATTTTTTAGATATGGACATTTTCAATAATCTCTAAATGGCATAGTATGAGGATCCATAATGTAAACCTATTCATACGACTAGATCCAAAATAACAAGACAAAGCTACTAATAAGAAAATTATACCAATGAATGTGAACTATGAATATGAATCCTATGAATGTATCCAATGATTGTGGTCAAGAACCATGCTACTTAGAAAATTAACAATGTAAATGTGAAATAACCATTAATATAACCTTAAAATATTGTTTCATCATTTATCTTATATAATATTACTTTTTATAAAAAGATAGATTAGAAAATGTACACAATCTTGTATAAACAATGAAACAAATAATCAACCAGCATACTAAAAATTAAGAATAATTAGGGTGGAATCATGTTACATGATTGGTGACCACAAGATTAACTATATTGTGATACATTCAAAATAAATTTTCTATCCACATACATGGTCTAGAAAAACACTCCCCTAGACTAACTATTCATGCAAGTAAGAGAATTATAATAGATCAAACTATAGATTATATATTGAAATTAGATCACATCTGCATGCTACAATTGTTATATATAGCAAAAACCTTTAGAATACATTAGTTCAAACGAGTAAAGAAATCACCTCACCCATTCAAACATTTTATAATGAGCAGTTATTATTCTATCATTGTAGCTTATCGCTAATGTAAAATGTTCAACAAGAGGTCTTCGATAAAATTTTGAGGTGTAATAATAATGAAGGTATACATGAAGAATCATTTTGAATATTAAAGAAAATAGTCCACAAGATAGAAGTTATATGAAAGTATATCTATGAGATGAATATTTCTATTATGCTCTTATATATGCAATATTACTTGCCAGTTACTCATTTTATATAGACACAAACACTTGTTATGTTTGACATCACTTTGTGATATGACAAGTGTCTAAAAAACCAATGCATGTGTGTTTTTATAATTACAAATATTGATGCCAAAGATGAAGATTAGGTGAACAGAAAATTGTATACTAATTAATATTTTTCTTGGTCAATGGATTATAGGTTGAAAATGATGCAAAGATAAAATTATGTTACTTACTATCTTTTATTATCCTATAGATAACCAACAATTTTTTCTCTTTAGAAAAGGTTGTGGTAGTTATGATTTCTACAATTCTAAAAATTGTCAATTGTAATGAAAAATAACTAAATGGTCTAGGTTGATTAAATAAAAAAGTACAAATACAAAAAAAAGTCTCAAATATATTTAAACAACTCAAGTCTTTATCAACATTACAATAAAGTCTTTTTGTGATACATTTTGTTTGTATTCTTATTTATCTAGACACGAAATACATAATACATCTTATTGCAACAAAAAATGATGCATACTATTATTATTGGAAGAGGCACATAAAGTAAAAATATAGACTTTTGTTTAAGGATTGTCCTTTTCTTAATAGCTTATTTACTCATCAAGTTTTGGATAGTATTCATGGAACTTGATACATTGGCAAAAAACATTATGTTAAGTTTGTTCTGTAAAGATCTGAGTCTATCCAAAATTGATCTATTTGTGCCTAATAAAACCACCAACACAAGACATTTTGACCACTTTAAAATCTAGAAAAAAATATAAGCATAATACTAAGTCCACACAATTATAATAATTCACCCATTCTTTTGTTACATATCTCCCAAATTTGATTAAAATCTTATTTATACAAGTTTTTTTTTATTCTTAAATTTTATTTCTTGAATACATCAAAAAAATCCATACAAACCTTAATTAGTCTTCCTAACTGTGGTTCATAGCATTATAGAATCATAGTTTAATATCTAAAGATATGTGACCGAACACTATCAATAGTATATCACATATTTCAACAAGATATCAACTAAATTCAATAAAATACAAATAAATAATGTAAGGGTTAATTTCACCCAATCCCATAGTTTAACCAATATAATAAGACATGCCTCAAGTAACAGGAGGATCTTTGGAAGAGTTAACTTTAGACATCTAACACCATCCTTAATTCTATATCCCCTAACAATGAGTTATGTTTGATCATATGACACCATCCTTAGTGATACATCCCCTAACACCGTAGCCAATAAGCACCATGACCTATTCAATTTCAAGGGCATTATGCCACTCCTTATTCTACCATCCTCTTCAGAAAGTAGAAATAATAGGGGCATTAGTTCATTCCATATTATACTCTCCTCTATTTAACAAGTACAAACAATAGGGACGTTAGGCCATTACTTATTGTACTCTCCTCTTTTAGCAAGTAGAAACAATAGGACACATCCATAAATAACCAAAAAACATCCAAGAAACTTTGGGAGAACAATATAGTGTAGAATTTAATCTCTCTACTTCTTTATATTCACAATCTATCACCAGGTGTGGGGATATTTTCACCATTGATAAGTTAGATAAATTTGATATTTTCTTCAAATTTTCTCCGATGCCTCATGTTATTTTCTAGTGCATACTATATGTACATTTCCTTTTCACTTAAAATATTTCAAAATGTCAACGAACCTCTCTTTCAATGTGGTAGCCACCCCAAAATATGAGGTACCAATATTTCATATACACATGGGAATGTCCCTCACCTTTACCATTCTTAAGGATGGTTCCATATATAGTATATTGATTTGAAAACATATTATTTCTACTATTTATTATATAATTCTCATTTTCAATGTTTTCTTGATAACAATGGTGATATGTCATTTCTTAAAATAATATTATTCTTTAAGAATGATTTGAGCTTTATGTCCTATTTTGTAGTGTGTCATGTTGCGGCACAAGAACTGGGGATCTGGTATTTAGATTATGAGTACTAAGGTTAAATGGGCCTAAAATTTCATTATTATTCAATATTAATGATTGATCAACTAGGACATAAACGATATGTACATGACATTTCAGTCCCAAATCAATCTATAAACATTTCAATTCCCACCAAATTTTATTTGAGTTTGGAACTACTTGCAATTTCTTTTTGAGTTTAATTCATGACACAAGAAGGTGTGAGGCACTTAGTTTCTTAAAGAATCATGTAGCATGTTCTGTTGTTTTTTATATGCATGCGTTATATGTAACATAAAATTTAGACCTTTGTAAACCTTAGAAAAATTATAAAGAGAAAAATATAGGCGGATTTTTGCACAATAATATGACAAAAGAATGGAAATTGAAATATAATAAGGAATAAGGAGTAATTATAGAGTAAACAATTGGGAGGACCCTTACAAAATAATGTATGGGAGTGTTTTGACTTTTAGACAAAAATGCTAATAAATGAATAAGGTAATAAAAATATTTCTTATCTATTCTGAAAAAAGGGAGGTTGATAATGAATGTATATTCATATTATTTAATTTGCATTTCATATTTTAGTTTTCACATACGTCTCTATTATTACCGACAAGGAGTTGCTCAAGTTGTCACGCACGATGTCCCCTAACAAAGGGACCTGGGTTTATCACCCTCCCAGCCATTCAGCTACCATCACTAATATGGGAGAGGGGGAGAGAATTCCCCTCTCAATTTGATTTTTATCTATTATTTATTCACAATATTAATTCATCTATTCATTTTTGTTAGTTTTTCTTAGATTTAATTTAATCATCTAATCTGGGTTTGAAGAATGTTGAGGTTGATGTTGAGGAGGTTTTTTATTCATGAAGATTCCCTAAGAACACTTCTAGATTCTTCTAATTTTCCCCAAGATAAAGGTTTACTTACTCAGGTATGGGGCACCAAATAATTGACGGATGGAGACTCCACTGGAGCAAGCTTATCATCTAAACTTTTATACGTTTGGCTAGGGTCATCTCCAACTCAACAACACATAACAAAAATAGTTTTCTAGTTTTTTAGAACACTTAGATGACCAGGTAATTGATTCTAGAAGACAAAAATATTGATACTATTCTTTATCAGATGGGCAAGACAACTAAATAGTTAAAAAAACGATAATTTGACAAAAAATACCTTTAGTTTCATCTAACAAACTGACTAGAAAATTACAAGACATACATTATATTCTTTTGATGACCGACATAACCCACCCCAAGTGAGCCTGTCATGGTAAACTCTCATGGCATGAGAGGGTGTGGTGCGATGACCCCCCTCTCATGCCAAATCAGCATGGATTGTCATTCGCAAAGTGCCTTCAGCGTGTTTTAAACCTGGATCCTTGATTGGGAGTTATCGAGCGAAAATGACATTTTGAGAGACAAGCCACTTATAAATATTTGATATATTTGATCACACGATGGGTCTTATAAACAAAATTCTTGGAAATCTTTTGGAGGATTCATGTCATAACTATCATTTTAGAGAGAACACATATGAAAATATAGTTTATCTTTGGATTTTTATTAGATAATCAGATCAATAACTCAAAAGTTTTAATTGGAAAGGGTCCCCACACCATGAACCATATTATTGATGCATCATCTTTATGTTTCATGATCTCCTCTCCATCACATCATTCTTGCAGAAAATCCATGTGTAGAGAGTACTTACTATTGCTCTAGTTCTCTCTATGTTTATAATGGAATGGCTCAATTGTTGGTTACAAGTCTTACATAAAAATTTCATGGTGTACTTCTTGATTAATATCCTTATAATGAGGGAATGATTGTTTGATCACTATAAGGGTAGAACTTGGATAGGCATATGCCAAAATTAATTATTTTCCATATTTTTTTATTATAAAAATAGATAGAGAGAGAATCATGTGGTGGTAGTGAAACCAATTTCCATAGTGCTTAAATTATACTAGTTTAATAAAATTTCATAATTTATTTCATACTAATTCTCAGTTAATGTAATAAATCTGAATTAAGCATTACTTTTCAAACAAATTGTATAAATAAAATGTGAATCTCATGTTTTCAAAATAATTATCCAATTGGTTTGATAATTGTGATATATGATGGCAAGACTTTTCAGTGTTCTTTATCATAAAATCTTGAGGTTAAAAGTATATTCATTTCATGTGCATCTGTGGTAGATAAAATGCAAAATAAATTTTTTAATAGTGTTGGGGATAATGGAACACATTGGAATTTATTTTATTCGTATTTGATAGGATTTTTATTCTCATAACTAATATAACTTCATGCATAGATGAATTTGTATTTAATTAAATTGGTTATTTAAACTCACTTCTCTTTTTATGGTATTGTTTCTAGTGCATGCAATACTCTTCTGGGATGGGACATGATTTTAAGCTTGATATAGAGATCTACTAGATGTATATAGGTTTATTAGGTAGAGACAAGATAAAATGTTTTACTAGGAGGTCTAACGCCACATCAATGAGTCCCTTGAGGAATAATACAAATTATAGAGAGAAGCAGACTGGCATAAATAGAGCTATAGGTTACTGTAGATGCTAAGGAAGGAATGTACCTATTTGATATCTCACTATCAAAGGCATGAAGAAGAGAAAATGAGCCTGATGCATTAAAGTCCTTAGGCTAGAAAATTGCTAGAATTGCACATTCTAATATAATAGTCCCACAAGCACACGGGCTTAGCATGTAGTAGGGTGGAAAGAGATGCCAATACATAAAGATGGTAATAGACCTAGGAAAATTGTCTAACTAGGATTCTATAAGCTAGGGCTTTGTTTCTTAGCATGTAAATCTGTTTCGGTTTGAATTCTACTAAAGGTCACAAAAACAATTGCACAACCTAGAATAGGTATAAAGATATGATTACTAGGCACCATCAACTTAGGTAATTGTTTACTAGTAATCAAACCATTATTATACCAACAAACCCCAACACAATTAAGTTAGTGGTTCACTAACCATTTGTTCAAGTGTCAAAAATCCTTATGGACCCGGTAGACACTGGGCTCAAATCCTCTATGCCCGTCACATGTATACCCACTCAATCCAAACCGTCCACTCTTCCATGACCCCACAATCCAATGAAGGATATCTCCCGGTCACACAGATGGGCACATATATAGGCAAAGAGGATTTGGACTCATCGACACCACCCTTATGAGTGGTGGACATAGTTGGGTTGGGTCACAACTTCTAGGCCACACGACCACGCCTACTCCTCATAGTAATTTTATATTTATCTTTTATCATGATAAGCCTTACATTGTGCTAAAATGATTGATATATAGTGATATTACATATTATATTAATCAGTACAACGAGACCTACACTATATGATATCAGATATGGGGCTTGAAGTTGCTTATCATCTGAGGTATGAAATGGTACAAAAGTGGTCTAATGATGCAGATTATATTGCTAAATGATATGTTTTAGGGCAGTGCCACTTTTTACCTTTTTAAACCACTTATACCGATCATTAGCAAATTTATAATATATTGTCTACATGATCTGAATCCTTTTGACAAGTTTACATGAAATGGATCAAAAGAACCATAATGTTGTAAACTGTGAGTTGTCTATGAACATGATTAATAGACAAATGTTGTAATGCATAATGAAATTATGGTTTAAGGAACGGGTTAGGATGATCTACATATGGATATGAACAAAGACTAGGATTTTCTTTTTAATGTCAGTATTATACTTAGTTGTGGCTTACATCTTCATCAAGGCCTGACTGACTTTAATAACTTTGATATTGATAGGTATTTGAACCAAGGTACGTGATATTATCCTCCATACATGGAACCTAATATTTTTTTATAATGTGGTTCAAAACTGTTATATTATTTATTGTAATGTACTTCTAGGCATTATACTATTATTTGAACTTGCCTACAATTTTGATTTTCATCTTTGATAAAAATATTTTGTAAACAAACACGAACATGAATAATGATGCTAGTATACCTTTACTTTCTATGTCGTCATTATTCTTATACTTCATTTTCCATTATCTTTGGATATTAACTTAAGTTGTATGACCTATATATAGGTCTTTCCCTTTGGGTTCATTTGCATCTATGAATATACGCATTTCCGGTTAGATTAAGTGGTATGTATGTGAATCTCTCCTCTCAATTTGAAAAGTGTGAAGTTGAGCGATTAACCTTTTATTTGGGATACAATTGAAACTTATAATAATATATTGTTGTATAATAGATGTCCTTGAATCACTTTTTGATTATTTCTTCATAAACTATTTCAAACTATATTCTACCAATAATGAAAGTTATTTTTATTTTTCAATAGATTTCTCCTTTCCGGAAACCAGGTACTCAACACATTTTTTTCTGACTTTTTTTACTATTCTTATATCTACATATTTAAGCTTAGCAAGGATATGAGACCATGAGTTGAGATGTAATGTGAGCATTAGAAAGATGGAGCTTCTTGCAGATCCTCCTTGTCTTTGTGCATCTTTTTTTTACAATGTCCGATGCAAAGGTGTAATCTAAGTTTGTAATAAATTTATCAATATTCAGCATTTGTGAACAATATTCTTTGTTTGGTGAATGTTGTCACATTGTTCATATGCAAATTTTAATATTGTGACATGGGCATTGCAAATGTGCAAAGTAGCATTCTTGGGTTCCTATATTGAAATTCATGAATGAAGTACACAACTAATTTGTCAAAAATATTACACCACTACAATCTGATTTTGGTGGAGAATGTCAAAGTCAAGAGGTTGAGGGCCTTTTAAGAGACCTAGTACTATATCATAGTTGATTCTACTCATAACACTACAATATAATGGTGTATCAGAAAGAAGAAACTACATTATGTTGGACATGGTATGATTAATAATGAGTTTATCCAATCTTCTGACATCTTTATGGGGACATGCGGTAGAAACAACAACATTTATGCCTAACCAAGTACCTTCCAAATATGTTCGTAGACACCATATGACATATATAATGAAAACAGTCTCGATATATATTTTATGAATATTTGGAGATTTGAAGAGTATGTCAAGAAATAGTTCATTAAAAAGATTGGACCCATATGAGACTAATATATATTTTTTGGATATCCTAACAAAATTAAGAGTTATTAGTTCTATATTCCATTTAACATAGGTGTTTGTTGTCGAATTGTTGTATTCATTAAAAAGGAATTCATTTCTAAAAGAACTTTGGGAGGGAAATAGATATCAAAGAAGTTAGAGAACTACAAGACAACATTGATCCTATGAAGGTGGATGAGAAATAAAGAGAATAACAATGAGTTGTATAATCTCAAACTCCACAAGAAACCGTGATGGTCTAGTAAGACACCTCTGGAGTCAATTAGGATTTATCATGACTAAATTAGAAGATTTTATGGTCAGATGACTATACAACTATCTACTATGATTGCATACATGGACCAAAATCTAGTAAATCACTTGAGGGCGTGTATGGGCTTTGGTCGATTCAACTATAAAGGTAAAACATGTTGGGTGAAAATGGATCTTTAAGAATAAGACTGGTATGGATGGTAATATAGAAACCTTTAAGAAAGCTTGGTTGCAAGAGGTTTCAGACAAGTTCATGGTGTTGACTATGACAAAAACCTTTTACCACTTTACATGGTTAAATCTATTATCCTTGTTGATTATCATGAATATGAGATCTGGAACATGCATGTTAAAATATCTTTCCATAATGGGAATCATCTAGAGGATGTGTACATGAAAAAACTCAAGGTTTTATCATTCCAAATGAAGAGAATAAAGTTTGTAAGCCAAAAAAGTCAATCTATAGATTGAACAAGCATCTAGAAGTTGGAATATTCATTTTGATTAGACAATCAAAGAGTTTTACTTAACAAAAAATGAATATGAACTTGTGTATAGAAGAAGGTTAGTGGAAACATAATTGTATTTCTTATCTTATATTTTGGATGGTGTATTGGTGACAGGAATTACATACCTACTCTATAATTTGTTAAGACGTGCTTGGAAAATACCTTCTTCATGAAGAAATTAAGAGACGTGTCCTATATTTAAGGAATCCTTATATAAATAATGATAAATCTTTTAACTCAAGGTCTAATTAACTAATCCTTTTTTTGTGATGACTAATCATTCCACTCATTTGTGTCTAATTCTTTTAATTGAGTAATTTAGGATAAGGTATAGACACACTCCAAAGGCCTAAAGTTGTTTAGCTTAACTTGGAGAAAGATAAGTAAAAAATCAATATAGTTATACTTTTGTTGAATATGATGTATTTATATTAGAATCATGTTGTAAATCACTTATAATGATTGTATGACATGTAATTAAGCTTATAAAAAATTAAGAACTCTTAAAACTAACATTTAAGTAGTTTTATGGCACTTTTCAAAATTCATCACAGGGACTTTTGTCAGCCAATTTTCGTCTAGGATAGACTCAATTGACACCCCTGATGGATCCTGGGAACTACCAAAGTCCACCTAATTCACCCCTAGACAAACTCAACCAACATCCTACCCAAGAAAACCAAATTTAAGCCATCTACTAAGGTTCATCTAGGATAAACTAGACTGACAACTCACACACATAGTGCTATCAGTTGAGTTTCCCAAAAGTAAACTTGACCCACCATATTGTGTGGAATGTGTAGAATAATTGATTCTAACCGTTGGAGTATTGGACGACTAAAAAATATATATATCACAACACCCCAAATGGTAGAATTCTAGATCTCAAAGGAAGGTTATCATACCCTGAGTGTCCTATGAGAATCTTGGATTCCAAAAGGAAAGAACTCACAAATAAAAAGATTGTGATGGTAAAGGCTCTTTGGAAGAACCATGGTGAGGATGAAGCCACATGGGAGCTATGGATAAATATGGAAAAGTTTCCTCCTCGTCTTTTTGGATGACTAGTCGAATTTTGAGGACAAAATTTTTATAAGAGGGAAAGTATGTTATAACATGCATTTTCATGATCTTATATATATACTTGAATGAAAATAATTTCTTGTTTGGGACATATTAGAAAACTTGAGTTCCTACTCTGCCCTCATCCCGTAACGGAAAGGTAAGAAGGCAGAACAATCTTTTATTTCTTTTCTTGCCTATGGCATATGGTGTTGGCTGCCACCTTGACAGGAGTCTATTGGCTCAGCCACGACCCCAGTGGTGTGCCCTTAATCCAATCGGCATCCTAGGTGGTAAGCATTAATTGGTCTAATTATATTAGATTTGTAAAAATTCTATAAAATCATAGGTAAGTCCATATATGTCGAACCTATATATGATTTTTCTTAGAAAAATATGTTATATCCAATAAAATAGGTTTCATGATCCAATCTTGCTTCAAATTCAAAAAGTACTTAAAGATAAAAACTTTAGTGGTTTTAATACATGTAAACCCTAGTTTTATTGATTTGAGGGTCAAAAATTGATTAGTTGGTCTTAAAGAGTAAAGTCTAATCTAATTTGACAAAAAGAGAGTCTCAGATATAATCTAGGTTAAAAATTTCACATTTTCCCAAAATTAGTGTTTCCTAAGTTGAAAATCCTTAAAATATGATAATCGGGGTTTTGGAAGCCTAACCCTTATGAAACCCAAATTTGACCCCAAAACCCTAGCTTAGATCCCATGTCAGTCTTAATGAATATTTTGTGAGCACAATAGTAATATGTGGGTGTTATATATTAATTAAAAGTTAATTTCTTGATTGTTTGAATCTACTCTCATTTACTTGGACATTACGTCATCCCTAAGGAAAGGTATGTGGTTACACCTATGAATACACACCTTATCGCCTTCCGAGTATTCTGAAGTTTCCTGAATAGATTGCAATTAAAGTGCTTGATTGTTTATTTTCTTCTTGCAATCTATAAGGCCCCTATAAGTATCACTTTATAATGGCATAAGTTGATCAAATCCAAGATGTTATCTCTAGTGGGTGGAACATATGGAAAGACAATCATTATGGAAATGACTAATGAGCAAGCCTAGAAAAGGTCACAATTAGTCCAAGACTAGAAGGGAAGGCCAATACAATGCCAAACCTGGAAGGGAAGGTCATATGTAGGTCAATCCCTAATGGGAAGACCAATAATAAACCAACCTCAGAATGGGAGGTTAATGTGCATCCATTGTAGGGACAAGACCACATGAGAGGGTACAACAGAGAGATTGGGAATTAAGAGTTGATAAGTTAGTAAATAAAATGCATCTTTGATTATGTCATGATAATTTTCGTTGTGGTTGCTTATGTTATTACACCTACCTATGTATATTTTGTCTTCCCTACATACTCAACGTTGTATTATATTGACCATGTTTATATTTCATGAAGTTTTTGGTTAATCTAGAATTAATATGAAAAGATGGACATCCAAAGAAGAAAGCACTAAAATAAAAGATGTTTAAAATCTACTGGAGGACTATAGATTGTTAGATTTGCTTTATGTTACAAACATTAGTTCTCTTTCCATGTAACTCCCTAGAGGAGAATCTATCTTCATATTGTTGTCAAAATATTTTCCATTCAATGAAATTTATTATTATTATTAGTTAATTACTAAACCTTGATCTTGGAATTATGATAATGGCCCTAGCCCTCTCGTGCTGCCATAATTAGAGATAATAAGGGTAAGGGGTCATCACATGCTTCATCGAGGTACTAAGAAGGCAAATGGATTGTCCATCTATATGTAGGGGTGTCTAGAAAAGTGATGTGTTCTTGGGTTCACAATACGCAAGCAATGTTAAGTGCGGAGGGAAAATCTCACTTGCAAAAAATTGAGGTTAGGGACTATTAAAGGGGGCTTTTAAAAGCCAATGGCAACATTAAATAGCAATGTAGGTGTGAGGGTGTGGAAGTCCTAATGGTGGTCTGTCACAACTGAGAGGTGCAACAAAATGGGAGGAAGTTCTCCCTGATTTGAGGTTGAATAAGTTGTGGAGGGGTTTGTTGAGATTGTCTTGGTGAGACAAACAATTCCTTTAAAAGATCCTAAAAGATAATGTATCTTTGTTGGATTGGGTGCAACACAAATGCCCTACAACATCATTGCTACAATGCCAGAAGAAGCAAATGTTGAAGATGACTTTTTCTCTATCATATGATCCTAGACTGAGAGGATCAAGGGCCATAGATTTCCCTCCACACCCAAAACGGTTTCCAACATCATGATATAATGTCTCACACATTATACAATTAAATGCCCAACTTATGCATACTTGGTTAAATAAATAAAATAAATATTTAGAATTTCAATCTTTAATAACTTTCAAGTTGATTGCTACCAAATTTTTGGTAGATATCAATAAGTAATTATTTAATTCTTATAAAATTTTGATAGTAGAATTTGATTGTGTGGTTACTAGGAATTCTAAAGTTGGAATTGACAAATATCACCAATAGCGTGTAATTAGGATTTCAATAATCTCAAAAATGATTTATCAACTACAGTCAAATTCTCAAATGTGAATAATTTAGACTACGAATGACACAATTTAGGAATTCATAATGATACAAAACATTTAGTAGTGAGAAAGTAATTATGAATAACAGACTTCAAGACGTTCTCCCCTACTTTTATAATTTTTATCGCAAAATGCAAGCATCTTGAAAGATGTGTGGATATATCTACTCCATCTTGGACTTGAGCTCCCAAGTAATGTAACTCTGATCATGGTGGTTCCAAAGAACTTCCAACATATTGATATGTTGATTACTACAAATATCTTTTGCTTAGTATCAAGAATTTTCACTGGGGATTCACATAATATAGATCATCTTTGAACTCCATATGTTCATGGTTTAGAATATGATTAGGATCATTGACATATGGATTTATATTAGATACACGAAGCCCATTTTTCATTGCACTATATAGAGGTGGAAGAGAAAGATGGTATGCACGTTCACTAATCCTTTCCCAAATTTCAAAGGGTCAAAGTGAGTTCTAAGCTTCCCTTTTCTATTTTCCCAGACTCGTATTGGCTTGATCTTTAGAAACATGTGATCACCTTCTTTGAATTTGACGTTCCTACTAGTGAGAATCTAGATAAGACTTTTTCTTTCCATGTTCCAACTTCATCCTTTTCTATATCAATGCAATGTTTTTAGTGTAAAGTTGCATCTCCTCATTTTTTTAAGGTGTGTTCTACAACATCATCCTACTATAGATGGAGATCTTCATGGTCTAATATTGAGAGCTTCATATAGAGGCATCTGAATACTTTATAGAAAGCTATTATTATATGAAATCTCAACTAAATGAAAATAATTGTCTCACAAACCTTCCAAATTGATTACACAAGTTCTCATAAGTTCCTCCAAAATTGACACTATACACTACAACAGCCCATCAGTCTATGATTGATATGATGTGCTAAAGTTCAATTTTGTTCCCAACTCTTTTGGTACCTATTTCTACAATTTAGATGTAAATTTTGGACCCTTATTCGAAATAATGGACTTTGGAAACCCATGTAGACGTACAATATCTGACATATAGAGGTTAGCAATCTCATACACTTTTGTTGTCGTATTCATAGGTAAAAAGTGAGCTGATTTTGTGAGACAATCCATTATAACCCATGCAACATCCTATCCCTTGTGTCCATGGTAGAACCACTGTAACGAACCCAAAATTAAATAAAATATAATTTTACCCCTTTACCTTATAGTATTTTATTTTTAAATCCTCCTAATAGATTGGTGTGCATATGGATATTAATAACCTTCAAATATGATAGTTTTAAACAAAAACATAAAGATTTGAGGCCTTTACACAATAGTTCGGGGGATAGTCCCCAATCTGGGGTTAGTTATGCAAAATTGTTAAATTGAGGAATTTACATAAAAAAATTAGCCTTCTAGATTTATCTTGTGGATGGGTTTGGTTAAAAGAAAGTTACACAGTACAAAATTTGATTAATAAATAAAAAAGGAATGCTTGAATAGGAGGAAAATAGACTTTCCCTCAATTTGTGTGATTCACATATTAATGTTCTCTAAAAGGAAAACTTAAATCCAAAATCGGATTTCTTGGGTCCTTATTACCTTGCTCACCAAGCTTCACTTTATTTGGATTATAATTACTCATCCAATTTAATAGGAAAAGAAATGAAATTGAAAAATGTGTCAGTTTAGTCAAAATTGATTAGGAAAGACATTAATGTCACACTTTATCCCAAACATAGTGGACACAAACCTTTTTCTCTATGATTGGATCTGAATTGAATGATGGAGCAGTTGTCATCAACCTCTCCCAATTGTGGAAACTAGTCACTTAGCATACGTTATAGTAAAATCATGATTCCTCCCTCTACATTCACTCACTTTCCAAGATATTTTCCCCATTAGTTTCTTTATCAAGATCCAAATTGTTTAACCCACAACTCGATTCCTATATTTTTATATTCGAGTTTGGCCGCTTTCTCACCCCCACCATTTTGAGCATTAGGTTATAGAAACCCTAGAACCCCATCCTCTATAAACCTATTCAAACCCCAAGGACTGCCACATGGAATTATGTGATGGTCTTAATTACCTTTAGGCATGGTTGAGCCCTAACGAATGTGTGATCCTCTTCATGATGTGACAAGGATTGGTATCATGTGACAATGTGATGACAGGTATAGTCTCATGCATGGCAGTGAAATAGTAGCATGTGATGTTGAAATTATGAATTATGTCTCATACATGTTATATCATCTGGATTTGTTATACATATATGTTTTTAGAAATGAATTAGGGTTTGTATGTCGATGTGTTCGATGAAATGTTAATTCACCCAATCGGCATTGAATAATCGAGTGAAACCCTAATCATGTTGTGCCATTTGCCGTAAAGCCATTTCAGAGTCGAGACTTGATGGATGGTGGAACGAGTATTCCTAAGGGATTCTTAGAGTCACGTACTTTTAAGTATGTGTTGGTGCATGGAGTATACATCCTTGACATCTTGATTCCATGTCAATGGAGGATGGTTTTAGTGATGCCTTAGATTGAGTGTGGTTGATGTCGTGTCTCGTATATTTGTATAAATGATGTGATGGAGGACAGTTGCGGTTGTACCTCAAATGATAGAGTTTTATAAACCTTGTTTTCAATTGTTGTGACCTTTATACAAAGGATAGGCTTGTCTTATAAGCTTGACTATATGTCTCTGTGGGTAGCTTGTCTATTATGTCACTTCATTTCACTCGTACTGACTGAGGGTGGGAGATCTTAGGATGTCGACCCTCGTAGATCTTATATAGAACTGAATAGCACTTTGTAGTCTTCAGTTGGAGGTCTAAGTGGTATACCTCAAACTCTCTAGATATTAATAAAAGACGTATCAAAGCTGTGTAGTAAATTTGTTAGGGTTATACATAGTGTTTCACATTAGATGATAACCCTTGTTTTCTCTTTTTACATATATATGATGTATAGTGCAATAAGATATGGTATTTAGATTTTCTTGTGTTTTTAATTATGCTCATTCTACTAGATATTCTTTGTTGTTAGCCATACTTATACTATTAGCCATATTGATTTTATCTATGTTTATGATATTAGTCAGACTTGTGATGATAGTTATGCCCATGATGTTAGCTGTACCTATTTTTATGAGAATAAAGTGAATCTTATGTTGCTACAAATAAGAATTTTATTAGAACTACTTTCAAGAATTTTTATAACTGATATTTCTATTATGTGATATAATTTGCTCTGTCTTTTTAATTACATAACTTTTTCTAATCAATAAATGTTGTTCAGAGTTATATCTCTCATTGTGACATGGGTATCACCTCGTGGGTCATCACATATTTTTAGGTGATCGGTAGCAGTGGCAGTTCACCTGTGGAAGCGAGGAAGAGTTGTGGTGATGGACGTTAAAGAAGGTTTTTTAGATGTCTAGAGTGTCCTAGACTCATCCTTGTACTCTCCGGTCTGGGCAGGAACGTTTGTATATGATGTTTTAATCCACTCAATCTTTTGATAGTATTTTGATTCTTGTACACGTGGCATATGTGTATAATGTTTTTTGTATGTATATCTTGTGGATGTGGCCATGAAGCACTTGTAAAGATAGTTCACATGATATGAATATATGCAAGATGTTGGAATTTTATGTAAATGACTCTGAATGTGTTTGGAAGGTTTGATCAGTTTTAAATATCTCCCTTTTCTTCTATGTGGTTAATTAGTGATCGATCATGTTTTGAAATTTAAGCAATTATGTTAAGTGTGATGGAATCTCACACCTTGCAATTATTTCACTAGTCAATAGGAAGCATGATGTGTTTGATCCCTCTCAGTTCCACTAGAACTTGCCAACATTCTCCAAGGAACATCATGTTAGGATTCATATGCTTCTCAAGGTGATTTCTAGCCATTGGTTAATTTGAGAAATTGTTTCTCTTGAGGCTTAGATTCAAATAATAGGGGTATAGTGATGCAAATTTCATGGAAAAAGAAACTTTTTGGCTACAGAATGGGTTTGATTGTTCTAAAAGAATCAAAATCTCATTGAATTTCCATACAATCATTGTTAAAAATTGAAAATATTAAAAAGTTTAATAAAAATTTGAAATGATGAATTCTTAGGTCTGAAACAGATAGGATTAGATGGAGAGTAGAATAGACACCACCCTCCCTCCACTAAAATGTAGAAATTTGCTCTTCCCAAATGTACACTAAATCTGAGATTGAGGGGAAAACTCATGTTGGTTGGACCATTGGAAAAGGTTGTGTTCTTGTTAAGATCATTTTGTTCATCTATAATCTTAAATCAATACTATTAGAACTTAAGATTGTACCTTGCAATGTGTTATCTAATGGATGGAAAATGATCTAATCTAGGATTAAATGAAGAAACTAAAGTAAAGATCGGGTTGGCCCCTGACAAGTGCCTATGTTTTATGTCTTTGGCCCGATATATTGATTTCAATTGTTAGGCGGAGAAGAATGTTTAGGGTGATAGGTAATTTGGTATTCATGTCTTACATAGTAAAGTATCTCTTGGAATGTTGACCATTTTCCACAAACTCGTCGGACTTTTAACTCCACAAGAGGACAACACCATGCATGTATATTTTCCTTAAGATGTATGGACAAACTAGTGTGATCGGATTTTATCTGTAAAAAGTTTAAGTTGTGAGTAAGAAAGCATATTCTAAACTTTGACATGTATGTGTTTCCTCTTCAGATGAGTGTCCTTCCATAAAAAAAATTTCTCGTAATAGATCCATGCATTCTTGTAAGAATTTAGTATGACTTCTTCACACTCTTGTATCTTTAATAGTCTATTCGAGAAAGCTTTCTTCATATCAAGAGCCAATTTTTTGATGGCCCACTAGGCCTTATGTTCCAACTCAGTAGGGAGGTCGCATCACTTTCTATAATTCAATCTTAAGGGAGTGGTGCCTACAATATTCTTAAAGGTTTTCCTATAGGCCCAGAGAGTATTATTGTTTTTGTTGGACTAGTACTATACCTCCACTTGTCTGCTCATTTGCAAAAGATAGGAAGAGGCTACTTTGTGGTTTACACCATATTTCCTTAAGAGTGATTCAAAATCTCATTCCAAGAAGTGAAAACCTCTATCATATATGATAGTGTGAAGGACTCCAAAATGAGGAAAGATGGTATCATTTAATAGTTTGATAATAGGTTCCAAATTATTTGTCATAGTTGGTATAGATTATACCCATTTATAAATGTAACTGAATGCTACTAAGATGTAACATAAACAATTTGAAGAAGGGATTGGGCTCATGTATTGCATGCCCCATACATCAAATATTTCAACTTCTTTCCAGATATTCAAGGGTATCTCATCTCTTTTGGTGATATTTCAAACCATTGGATAAACATCATTAGCCAAAATAATATGCATAGTAGGATGAGTGTAATCTTCTTAGAACATGTGTGGCCTCCTGCTGGGCCAGAATGGTTATTCTCTAGAATCATGTTAGCTTTCTCCTGTAGGATACAACATTGGTAGATGACATCAACCCATACTTTTAAGAGGTATCGTTCATCCTAGTGTTATTGTCTGACATTGTGCATGAGTTTCTTTCTTACATTCCTAGTGCATTGTGGATGAATGATGACACCAACATGGTACTTAACAAAATATGCATACCACATAAAGGCACCTGAGGCTTTCATAATATGATCATCTTGTAGAGACCAATTGATGGGGAAAAGATTTGTGTCGTGAATGTGAATGCAACTCAAATAATCTACAACGGCAATCTCAATGCCCTTCTTGTCTCATTTCTCTAGATCAAACTCTTGTATAAGGACGATCCACTAGATAAATATGAGTTCTGAATCCTTCATTTCTAACAAGTATCTCATTATTGCATGATTGATATGAATTATAACTTTTGAGCCTATAGGGTAAGATATGAATTTATCAAAAGCATACACAACAACTAGGAATTCCTTTTTTGTAGTTGGATAATTTCTATGGATTTTAGCAAGAATCTTAGACACATATAGATGACAAAGTGTTTCTTCTCAATGTGTTGACCCAAAAAAGCTCCCACCACATAGTCACTAGCATCACCCATAATTTCAAAAGGTTGTGACCAGTCTTGTGCAAGGACAAATGGAGTTGTTCTTAGAGATTGCTTTATATTGTTGAAACCCTTCAAATATCCTTCATCAAAGAAAAACATAACATATTTGAGCAATACATTTGTCATCATGTTAGCTATCTTGAATAAATCCTTAAGGAATTTTCTATAGAAGCCTATATGACCTAGGGAAGCTCTTATTTATTTCACTATGGTTGGAGGACTAAGCTTAGGAGTCACTTCTATTTTTTCTTTGTCTACTTCAATTCCTTAGTTACTGACTCTATGATCTAGCACAATGTTGTGCTACCCATAAAGTGACACTTATTCTAGTTGGGAAGTAGATGCACTACTTCATAGTGCTTGAGAAATTGGGAGATATGCATAGGCATGAGTCAAATGAATATTCACTAATGGAAAAATCATCAATTAAACTTCCATAACAACCTTAGGTAATTGTATGAAAATAGATGTCATGCAATGTTGAATCATTGGTGGGGTATTGCAGAGCCCTAATGGCATCCTTATGGAGGCATAGGTCCTAAAGGGGCAAGTAAAAGTGGTATTCTCTTGGTAATTTGAGTGAATTGCAATTTGATAAAATCCATAATAACCATCAGAATAGCAAAAGTATTCTTGATGAGGAAGATGACATTGGACCTAGTCTAGGAAAGGTAAGGGAAAATGTCCTTGTGTGTATCTTTGTTAAACTTTTAATAGTCGATGCACATCCTCCACCATATGGTAGTGTGAGTAGGGATGAGCTTGCTCTTTTTGTTTCACACCGCCATAGTGCCTCCTTTCTTCAAAATGACTTAGACTGGCTCACTTTTGGTGAGCCACAAATAGGATAGATGATGCTAGGAATGACCAACTTCACTACTCCAAGAATAACCACTCTTCATAATTGGGTTCAACTTATGTTGGTGTTGTACAGTGGGTTTGTAGTCTTACACAATAGGGATATTGTGAACGCATAGCATTTGACTCACGTCGGTGAGATCAGTCATCTTGTAATCAATGACTTTTCACCTTTTTCTTAACTCAAATAATAGTTTGTCTTCCTGATCATATATCATGTTGAAATTGATTATGACTGGGTAATTTTTTTGGTTATTTAAGAAAATTTACTTCAACCTTCCAGTAAAGGGTTCATCTCAAGATCCCTAGGTGTTTTGTATGGTTCCTGAGAAAAATAGACTGTCTTAATCTCTTCAAATTCAGCTTCTTGATCTTTTACCACTGAATCATGGTGGAATCTGCATTGCTGTACTTGTCTATCAATAGATAGAATTGCCTTGGGATTTGTGAGGGAAACTTCTAGATGGTCATCAGATTTTAAGTCATCATGTGTGAGGATTTATATATTCTCTATACAATCTAACAAGAAAACTTCTTCTTTCATGCTTGACCTCTTCATTCTATCAAAAACTCTGAACTCAAGAATGTCCTTTCCCAACCTCAGAAGTAAGACTCCTACCTCAACGTTAATCAATGACCTTTTTTTGGTGAGAAAAGGTCTACCAGAATTAGGGTTATCTAAAATATTCATTTATTTCCATGACAACTAAATCATATGAGACATAAGAATCTTTTCCTAACTAGACTAGGACAGCCTCAATGATTACCGTTGGGATAGTCTTTGAAGAATTGGCGAGTTGTATTTTTAGGGAAATTTGGAGTTTTGTTGTACAAATCCTAGACTCTAGCACATGATCTAAGTCACAATGGAGATGATGGATACAAGGTTAGCTATCCCTTTCTTACATGTAAACTCTTCAATATGGCATGCAATCCCAAAGGAACTTGGATCCTTCTACTTGTAATGGTGAGTGTAGCCTATAGATAGGAATGGTTTGTAGATTTGATCTCTCCTTTTCTACAATAAATGGTTCTTCTAAATTGCCTTTGTATGTATTGGCAATGCTTAGTGTTGCTTGATTTTCTTAGTATTGGGTTAAACTTCATGTGCCTTGGGGTCTGACACTTCTGAGTCTTGTAAAATTACATAATCATATTCATTTATGTCAATCACACACATCTTGGCAAGTATATTTGGAAATTCTCTCACAAAATGAGTAAAAAGGACCTTCAATTTCTCTTAATGTTTAGGGATGTTTTCCACTAGCATGCAAAATCCTCTATAGGTGGGTGAAGGTTAGCTAAAAGTTTGGCTTATTGAGACTCAATTTCTTTCTAAGGAGCTTGTTGATTTGCAATCATCATTCATTGAGATTACAAGATCTTATTAATATCTAAAAGTTCATCATCAAGTGTGGGGATATTGACTCATTGTACTTGCAGTTGTCGCTATTGCAGAATTTGGTTATGATTTTGGTATTGATTCTAGCTCCTATTCTAGAAGTTATGTCTATAGTTTTCTTGATTTATGAAATTGTGTTATGGTGTTCACATAACTAGGAGGACTCTGAACATGTACAAGTGATTGTGAGTATTCTTCTCCTTTAGGATTGCTAAAATAAAACTATAAGGAGGAGAGATGACCTCCTTACTAAAATCTAATGGAAAATATACAACAACAATATAATTTTCAAAGAAACTTAGATAATGAGGATGCATGCATAATGATTCCATTAAATGAGCATGATCTAGATACAAAAGTGTCAATAGTAACAACAAAAAGAAAAGCCAAACTTATTACATTACTTTGATCTCAGTTCACTACATGAGTTTCATGAAACATAAACTAGAAAAGAAAACTACAAGATCTAGCAGTAGCAACCTAGACATCTCAGCAATGTCTCCTGGAATCTACTCTTGGTTGGTCATTCATGGTCTTGTTCCACTCCTTGTTCTAGTCCTGGGTGGTTGGGATCACCCAACAAGAGGAGAAAACAAAGAATTTGTCAAATCTAGGAATAAGAAAAAAATAAGAACAACAAGGAAAATATAGAATACAGATTCATCAAGAACATAGAGGGTCAAGAGTATGAGGCACATATAAAATAGGATTCTTTCCATAACAAATAATAAGAAATTTCACATGAATAATTAAGTTTGACTAAATTAACTAAGTAGGGCTGAGGCACCGACCGGACCCCAACAAATAGGTGAGAGGAGAGTAAACACATTCCCAGTAGCCTAAAAAATATTTATATATGGGGTAGAGTAACACATTCCCTTGGGCAAAATAACACATGACCAAGCTATGGGTGGTTGTACATAAGTACCACTACATTAGCTAATAAGTCAAACATGTCATCATTCTCAAAGAAATCATATGGCAACATTAAGCAACAAATAATAGTGATATGGCGGGTGGGTTCACCCAAGCAAGTAATGAAGTAATTGTGCCAAAAAGAGAAATAATAGGAATAATGGTTTTAATCCACATGCTTTATTGGGAAATTAGGGTCTTGGTTATCAAAAATTCCCAACTTAAGGGATATGATGCACATAACTTGACTTGAGTATACAAATCAGAGATCAAATTCTATCCTTCCAAGTCTAAAGTCACCTCAAACCTACATATAAAGTTTTGTTCATTAGTTAAGGTTCAATGTATGTTATGTTGGTGGAAAACCCTAGAAATCCAAACCATAAAATAAGTCATAAACCAACTATTGATCTTGATATGATCTTGGGTTTAGAGTTTATTTCTAATATCTTGACTCAAAATATGAAATTTATAAATTATAATGTTGCCATTAATTATATTTAAGATCATAAGTGAAATCAAGACACTAAAAATCCAAACTTTAAAACTTAGAGATCAGGCAAAAAAACCTATGCCAAAAGATAGAGAAAATTCTCTCTATTCTAAACATATATTTGTATATTTTTGGAGATTCCAGTATAAAGATATGATTTTTATAATTTTAGGTCATTTATTGATAATTTGTAAAACTATTATGTGAATGAATAAAATGCCCTCTCATTATTTTTCCCAATACTTTGGGTGTGAAAAAGAATAAAGACCATGATTCCATGTGCACAGTAAGGTAACAATTTAAATCAAAGTCAATTGGAAAGACTAGAATGACCATGCGAAGAAATCCATTATTGAAGGGGACGAGGGGACAAATATGAAATTTCTCCCATACACATCTTCTTCCCTATTTTTGCATGCCATGGATGATTCTTGCAGTGCCATCACAAACCCAAATTAGGAAAACACAAGTTTGTCGCTTGTTCAAGAATTCAACTAGAAGATCATGAACGGCAAGGTCTGAAGTTGTTTACCCAAAGTTCTATTGTGCTGCAAAGAAGAAAGTCATTCAAGAGGGGTTCTACAAACTCAAACTAAGAACCACATTGGGAGGGGGTTATATGAAAAATACAAGGAGAAAATGAAACCAGAGGAGAGACGTTGGGTGTGTGTCTTGTATGAGTGTAGTGTCCTATTCATATATGTTTGAGTTTTAAGGTGTGTGAAAGAATTTGTTTTAAAAGACTTGTGAAATAAGTTTAAGCGTTTATAAAATTCTCTATTTTAGGCTTTGAGTAGGGTATGGATGGATGTGTAATTGAATTTACAATCCAATGCAAGTTATTTTGCAAATTTTTGTTGAGAAACGAGGGAGTTAGGTCCAAAATACTAGACCCCTTTTGTCTACAGTTACTGTTCATACTGTTGTCTCCTACTCAAGGTAGGAGACAACTTGCCAGCCATCTGATCTGTATTGGATGGATGGCACGGAAGACATTTAATAGAACCTTCCAACTTTGGTTTTTTGAAGCATTAAATGTACACAACTTTCTATAATTATTTGAGGGTGCAAACAAAATCCAAATAAACCAAAATTGGGTACATTAGCTAATTTTAGGGAGAGGAATATTTTGGCATTAGTATTTATTTTTTAGGACTTTTAATATTTTATTTAATATTTTTAAATATTATCATTTATTATGAATTAGTGGTATCTCAAAACTCTCTAAAAATATGAAACTTTGCCTACAAAAAATACTAGATACGTGGAACACAATTTTTTTGATACTTTTTTTAACATATTATTTAATATTTTTGGTCTTTAAATAATAATTTATCTCCTAAATTAACTAAAATGTTTAAGATTTTCCAAATTAGTTGAAAATTTATACATAGGCTAATTTTGACATGTAGATCATAAATATGAGATTAGTTGCCACTTTTGTAGTCATTAAATAATTTATTTAATATATTTGACTGTTATTCTTATTTTCTTTCACAGTTGGAATGAATAGTTATTTATGCAAATAATGTGAAACTTAGTAGAAAAGTGAATTGAGACCCAAGGAGTTCGGATCTAAAGTTATCTTTATCCAATGAATCTTATTTGTATGAGTTGTACCCCTTTATACATTATTATCTCTATTTGTCAACTTAAGTTATATAATGCCACATTATTATGTTTAAAGCTTTATGATTTATTCATTTTTCTCTTTCGTTCTCCATAAGGCTAAGGGAAGTTCTAGAATGAAATTATTTTAGCAATTTTTCACTTAAGTGATAATTTTGTATCTTAGGCTCTGATTGAAACACTAATGGTGGTATTTGTGCATAAACCCATACATTGGCATGAATGGTGATCAAATATACTCCAAACAACTAATAATTCCCACAAATTCAACATCAAGGGCAAAAGGGATAGAAATGAAAGAAAAACTTAGGAAAAGGGCCAAGTTAAGAACGTACCCAAATTTCAGTTCATTACAAAAACCTAGGATGTATTTTGTTCTGATTTGGGGTATACTGCCCTTCGTCAGGAATACAATGGATGTATTTTAGGTCCTCCATTTTGTTGCAGTCACCTTGGGCTACAACGTGTCTCATTACCACATCATAGCGAATATTACAGACCAAAGTAGAGTGATTAGTCCCTTTGCGGTGTTCATAGAATTGAGTTACTGCCTTGACCTATTGTTGTCATAGAGGCAAATTCCTTGATTCATAGGTATTGATAGGTGTCTCAAGGCTATCTTGCTTGACTTTTAGAAGCTTTAGAGATTTGCCAATATATTTCATCTTAGATATGCTTTCTGCCATATCTATCTTCTACACTCCTTTCCTACAAAAAGATGCATGAGTTGGCTTGATTCTCAGCTCCTAGAGTTACTACCCTCTAGGCACTATTCTAACTTTGTTGCATGAAATTTCCTCAAGATGAGGAGTCTATAAACTTTTTTATTTGGTCATCTACACCTCTATAAAAGAACTGGATGAGTTGATATTCAAAAATATCATTGTGTAGACATTGAGGAGAATATCATTATATTGTTCCAATTCTTCTTTTAAAGTTTCACTTGGGGCATGTGTAAACTACATTATCTAGCCTCTAATGGTGTATGTAAGGGATGTAGGATAGACTCTCTCAAGGAATAAGATCTAAAGTTGTTCCCACATTGTGATGGGGTAACCTAATAGAGTAATTTACAACCTTCTAGCTCTATATGCAAGATAATATTTGAAAAGGTGGAGTCTAATGCATCATCAGAAACTCTATTTTTATTAGTCATAGCACATAGATCCACAAAGTTTAGGATGTGCTCTTGGAAATTCTCTCCTTGTTTTTCTAAAAATGGATTTCTTTGAAGCAGTGTGATCAAATGCATCCTATCTTCAAAGTGTGGGGCATCGATAGGAGGTGGTTGTTTTTGAAATTGAACATCAATAGCCTTAGGGATTGAGAACTCCCTCAACTCCTTCTGTCACTCAACCTCTTTTGCATCAACTGATGCACATATTTTATCTTGAATGCTTCGTGGGCTTCTTGTGTAAGCCTCTCTCTTTGTGCTATAATGGCATGGTTATCCCTTCGTGTGACTTCCTCTTTGACCATTCTTATTTATTTCTATCTACTCTGAGTGTGAAAGGTTCATTCTATATCTGAGTCAAAGCTCGATGAAAGGTTGATGTTGTGGGAGTGTCGCATGTCTAGTTTGGGTTACCTATAATAGAAAGATCTATCGCAAGTCAAATGAATGTAGAGGGACCAAATTCAAGTAAATGTGAAAAATTATGAATGATGAAAGTAAAACTTTAATTGATCTTAATAGAACTAGAATCAGCTCAACAATTTTGTTGTCCCTGCCAACCATGATGTGGCTTTTATTGCACTAACAAATTCACCGAGAGTTCAAATCCCTAAGCTTTTACCAAACAACGTGCCATAATAACACTCGCAAGATGATGAGTCTTAATGCAATATAGTTAATAATCAAATCCCAAGGGACAACCTTTTTGAGAACCATGCTAGTTCTTTATAGTCCATCTAAGACTAATATTTTGAACCAAGAGGGGATTTAAGTTAACTAATTGCAAGGAAAAGTAAAAGTGTGGGATTAAAGTAGGGTCTAGATTTATGATGGAGTTCACTGAGGCGGAATAAAGTTTCATCATTACTACACACACAAACGCATCCATGACATATCTAGGCTAGGTGGAAATATTCAATTGGAGAAGGAGCAAGTTTTGTCTAGTTAGATGCCATACAATCATGTATATATGATTGTGAGTGTGATATCTCACTAACCATAGAGCACGCACCTACAAGTATGGAGATGTCCAATTAGAAGTTCTCATCTTGGCGTCAACCAAGTTAAATGATATTCTAGATCCTTTTTATTGAAGTTATCTCAACATAGGATTATAATAGATCATGAAAGCGGTAGATCAAGCCACGAAATATGCAATCAAACAATTAGTATTGAATTGGAAGAGTTAGTTACAATCCATGGAACACCAAAATGACAATTCAAGTGTGGGTATTCGGTTAATCCCCGCACCCCAACAAAAGGGACTACTCTCTCTTCATGACAAGATAAGAACAAATAAGAGAGATGGAAAGATTGCCCATCATATTCAACCAAAGGGGAGATATGTTTCAGTGTGAACAAGATCAACCCTTGATCTTGATGGTTGTACTATTCTACTCAAAGGAGGGGAGACAACTAAAGGCATGATTCATATGATCTCCTTCTTCCTCAATCCTTCTCTTTTGGAACTCTAGATCTTCAGGGAAGAGACAAAAACTATATGGATGGAGGTGTCATCCATGATCTAACCACATTCTTGGCTAGATAATGGACTTTTTCATAGTAGGTGTAATGCAAGAGCACCATAGGGGTTCCCATTGTAAGAGGGTCGATGACTGTCATCTGGTTAATGGTTGGTCATAGAAGCATCTCAGAGGTGTCTTGGAGTGGAAGAGACCCCCCTCAATGGAGGAGGGGTATAATTATTTATATTTTGTGGCTGTGTGAAGTGTAGGGACCCCATTAGTCAATGGGGGTAGAGAAGCCATCGGTAGATGAGAATTGGTAGCAGTTCTATTGTCGGTCAACCAAACATAGGGTAGTCGTTGGTCTTCATTTCCCACTTGTTGGTCAATGGATTGTCGAATAAGTGTTGATGCTTCATTGGTTAGATGAGGCTTACCTGGTCATCGAGCAATAAATCGTTGTCAGACAATACTCTAATTGGGAGACTACCATTGAGCAACAAGTCATTAGTTGACTGGTTGATTTAGATTCCCTTTGGGCTTGGTCCTACTGGCTCGTCAGGCATGATTCCCATCGGGCTTAGGGTCTTCGTATCATTGGTCGATGGAACAACAGACCATTTGAGCACCATCTTCATCAGTTGTTTACCCATCACTATTGGTAACTATCAGTCCTTACTGGGAATGGGTCATGTCAATCATTAGCAAATAGTTGATGGGGTTTGACAATCATTAATGCCAAGAACAAACCTACCCCCTCCCTCCCTCCCCCGTATGGGTGGGGGAGAGGGGTTATTGGCATGCCTTTGGGATCTCACTAATAGGAGCTCAGGTCAACAAAAATATAGGTTGAAGAAGGGGCAAAGCAAGTCCAAATCATCAAAAGACATGTTCAGATGCTTAACCCTTCCAAGAAAACCAATGGATTTGATTAAAACCTTATATATTGAGATAAAACTAGGAAAAACCAAATAGAGGTAAAGTGAATGTTTAATTGAGAGATCTAAGTTATAACTAGACAAAAAATATGACTAAAAATAAGATGAATATACATTCATTACACTTCTACAAATAGAAACACATAGGAATATCTAATATAGCTATTAGACAAGCTTAGTGGGAAACAAGTCATTATAGAATAGTTAGCAGGCTTAAAATGACTAACAATGCACTAACTAAAAAGTCTCTAGACTTCTTATTGTTCGAACTTCTTTTTGACCAACCTTGAACTTTGTCAAAAAAGAGTTTGACCGAGAGGTACCTTATGTCCTAGTATTACAATGGCTAACAGTCAGTCGAGTTGTGAATTGAAGTACCACTTCGGTAGAAAAAGAGCTCGACCGAAGACTCCAAGTATTGGAATTTATATCACAATGATAATCCTATTGTTGATCGAGAAACATAGTAGGTAAATATTGACACACGCCAAATCACACGTGAAGTCAGTAGAATTGTTAGACAATAGAAATAACAAGAACTACCACTTAGTAACCATGGAAGGAGACTAGCATAAAAATATGTCCATGACCTTTGATTTTGCATGCAACTCACCCCAACTCTGTTACTTACTATTTAATCAAAGCATGATGGTATTCATTTACTTCTTTTATTTTTCCTTTGACCAATACTGACAAATAGTCTCTTGTCATCAAAAAAATTTCCTATGTACATACAAGTCTTATGTGTTAGACAAATCCAATTTTATTTTTACAATATTTATTTTAAAATAAAAATTCCAAATACTACAACATTTAACCAAAATTCATTATCTCATTTCGTTGTTTTCTATTTAGTTTACTTGATAGACAACAGATGTTACTTCATTTTTCTTTGATACACACCGTTCAACCACAAGATGTCGTGGACCATGTTACAAAAAGAATGTTGTTCTTGGAAAGTAAAAGGTGTTTGATGATTATAGAAGGCTAAAACATTTAGAAAACATGTTATTTGATTATCCAATTATTTAAACTAAAATAATATTAGCAAAAGAAATCCCATTAATAAATTGACCATGGTTTCCATGTAACTCAAAATTCATGTTGGCCAAGAAGGAAAGGTCTCTATTCATCTCACATATTAAATAACCTCTTCAAAGATTTTCCTAATAATCAATATAATCACTTTCTAATGTGTATGATATCATTTCCTTAGTAAAAAATAAACTTTGACAAAAAAAAATATCAAAATATCAATTGATATCTAAACACACAAATTAATATCATATCATATACCTGAAAACTTGGATTTCCTTGAGTCTTTTATAGAGAATTTCCATCCGGCCATTGTCACTCATTATTTTTGGACATTCACTCAGAGAGGTCGCAACAAATATAAGATAGTGAGAATTACCATCATCTTGATGTATTATGTTACATATATTACCATATTGATCAACTTGTGATCGCAATTGAGATGCTCAAATTGTATGTCAGTGGATTCTATCTTTTTAATTGATTTTAGAGTCAAGTTTCGACACATGTGTATGGCACGTTGACTCCAAAACAAACAAGGAAAATAAATATACATTATTTAATAATACACTGGAACTAAAAGTTCATATTATTTTTGGTGAACAAACATATATGTCATGCAGGTGTAGCCAAAATTTGAAGTGTAACTTTATTTCTCATAACAGATTTTCAGTCTAAAATAAGATCATAGTAACTTTATCATTTTAATTCACATTTTATTTATTAATTCACATTTTAGTTGTTCACCATCTTAGGCTATCAAACATAGAGAGAGTCAAAATATCAAGTTACCCCAATATTGAGAGATGAAGAAATCACAATACTCACTTCTATATGGGTGGTTAAGGGTAGTCCAAAATGAAGACATGAGATGCTAAAAGGCTATCTATGGTTTGGAGGATAAACTTCAGTCCCTCTTTTAGATACACTAGGGTCAAGTAGGACATAGATGAATGTCAGCAACCATAGCTAGATGGTAGGGAGGTTATTATATCATAAGCCCATGTGTAACCTATCCTAGATACCTTCATAGATTTTAGGGTTTCCTAGGTTCATAAGAGATTTGATGTTTAGTTTCATAGTTAAATAGAGTTTGTGTTTTACTCTATGATGATAACTATCACAGAATAATTTTGCCATCAAATCCTAAACTCATATACCTTAATCGATAACATTAAGGGGATTCAATGTTTTCATCTCTGAGTGGCCCAAATCATACATATAACATATGTTACTAGGAAACTATATATCAATTTATTGAATAGAACATAAATATTTTACATTAGGGGCCTATAGGAAACTTCTAAAGGAAAAGATTCATGTGATTAAACTAAAGCAATCTACATAGTCCTTTTTTATTACGAAAAACCCTCATCATGCTCTAATGTAGTGAGAATTGTTCATTAATGGGATAGTATTCATTTTTCTTATTTACCATTGACCAAACCTAACAGTTAGTCTCTCAAGACCAGAGAAATTGACCGTGCACACACATTTTTATTTTCAGATACATCCAACTTCTATAAACAATACTTCTTTTTATAACCATAACTCAAACTACCATATTTTTATGTAATCTCCTCGACGAACCCACACACATAACTTCCTTATTCTATAATCCATGTAGTCATCAAGACAATGTCTATTGGGACACATTACAAAAGAATACATTTTTCTAACAAACTTAAAGATAGTGTATGATTGTATTATGGATAAAAACACCCTCAAGGTACACTTAATCCTACCATTGGCCAGACGATAGGTATTACATATATTGATTCTCCAAGTAATTCTTGATATTTTCTTAGATTACTTATTTGCGTACTATATTGTTCGCTATGTATTACAAAATCTATTTTCATATAACTAAGTTGCAAAAACATGAACATTGATGATGAT
Organism: Alisma plantago-aquatica; assembly: GCA_963693085.1. Lineage (NCBI taxonomy): Eukaryota > Viridiplantae > Streptophyta > Magnoliopsida > Alismatales > Alismataceae > Alisma > Alisma plantago-aquatica. The sequence goes on along the minus strand of OY856415.1, from coordinate 370,535,125 downwards.
AATCCATTCCAGTATGCTAAAGATGGACTACAGAAAGGCATGGTAACCTCATATTGTTATGATGACACTGAATAGAGACCTTTCCCCCACCTATTACGTTTAAGGTCAAGTGGTATATAATATTGGAGTTGTTTCCCTTCACCCTAAGGTCAACTGGTCAATCAACATTAAAATCCATTTACTTCATAATGTTTGATGTTAAGGTTATGTAATCAAATTTTTCTATAGTATAATGATAAAAAAATTCCTTAAAACATGTTATGCATCAACTAAGATTTTTTGAAAATTAGTTGCACCCCCTTATTATATGTTTTCCATGGACATTGTATTATTCTAACACTATGATTTTACATTAATTGGTAGTGTACACCACTGTGATTCCATTAACATTCCCTATTTTTCTTGATTGTAGATCTTTCTAGAAGATTATGACTACCATATTAGCTGAAATAATACATGATACAATAAATTGGGATTCCACAAGGGTTTATTAAATTAAGTTGGGATGTAAACTTTGATCTTTAGAATAGGTTTCTTTCAAAGGTAATGTAATCTCTCTTTGTATGTTGTCTTTGGTATTTTATGTAAAAAAATTGGTTAATATATCAAATTAAAATTTTGTTGGTTCATTTCATATGTTTGTGCGTATCGGAACCGCTCACCGATAGTCACATTAAAATGGCATTAACATTGAATCCCTATATGGATCTTACAATGGGATTGGGATTAGTGTGATACCCCTAATAATCAATTTATATGTTGTTGCTTTGTTGTATCACCTTTTTTGTGAATAGAGGGTCTTTACAATTACTAGCCCTCCAAACAAGTTGAACTCTATGGCTGCTCAATGTGGGTTTAAGTTTGTTTCAAACAATTTTTTTTAAATCGTTCCCTCCATTATATAGGTTGTAACCCTCATATCTTTGTTTAGGGTGAAACTATTAGCCATTTTAGTGGTAGTTAATAATAAAAAAATTGTGAACTACAACAACTAGCTAATGTGGATTGTTTATACAAAGTCAGAATTTGGTAGAAAAGAATAATTAACTGGGAAAATAATAAGGAAACATTATATTAAATACACCTTTATTTTAATCATAGTATAATATCTAATTGCAAATCCATTCATATAGATGCTTCCAGTTGACTGGGATAGAGTTCTATCATAATATGATGGAATCAATTGTGTTGAGATATATTATAAGTGATCTCTATTATACCCTAATTTTCTATACGTCAGGTCTTAGATCTCAATATAATCACCTCATACATAAAATTCTACATTAGAAGACTGGTCATCACCTAGAATACATGTCCATAAACCCAAATCCATATCAAGAATAGTAGAAGCCTCATCATTGGCCTGGATGGTATTATGATGAGAAAGTGTCATATACATGAAATGCATATGATTGATAGGTAAGTTATCCATCCATTTATGTTTCATTAACAAATCTCTTTACCTTCCATTATATGATCAATGGTAATATTAATAAAACATACTTTTATCATCTAGGTGAGAGTCTATGAGAAACTATTTTGTGTGATAATTTCTTAGCCCAATAGTAGTCCAACAAGGCTTTTTCTTCACTTAATATGGACGTAGGTTTAAGGATTTGTAAAGAAGGTGATAACCAACCTTCTAATGAGGATGGAACAAGACTCATATAGTACACCCACAAATTTCACACAATAATAACTTATTGGAACAATCATCATATTTCTAATTCCTACTCACACAGAATACCAAAAAAGGCATCCAAAACATTGTGTTTCAAAATTAAAGAATAAATATGAGAGATAAATTATAAAGTAAAATAATTAGTATAATGGCAAGGTAAATATTCCAACATAAGTCTCTTTCCTTTAAGATACTACTTGTTCTTGATCATGTACCTATGTGAAAGTGCATTGAAGTTAAAACCAACCCAATTATTGGACATCAATGGCAAGGTAATGATCCATGGTCCAACACAAGAATCTGTTGTTGTTGGTGTCAAGTCTACACCTATTCATGTAAACCAGGAAACTTTATAATAAGTAAACTTTAAACTTATTTTTTTTTCTTTTCATCATATAGTTTAAAATATACATTTACATGTTCACAATGGAACTCTAAAATCATGAATATCAATATGTAAAAATATTTGAGGTGGACCATGAATTATTAATATGTGATGATATACTTTCTGTTCTATAATATAACAAGTTTACTTATCATAGTTTCATAATTATATTCCCCAAAAATAATTATTACTAGACAAATGATCATGAATGCGAATTTCATTCTTTACATATCACATGTTCTAATATTAAATTAAAAATTCAACAATAAAAATAAAACAAGTGAAAAAATATTATAGTTTATTATTTGTAAATCAATACTAATATGAAAATAACTGAGAATTGATAGCTTCCATATTAGTACAAAAACTTCTTTTTTTGTATTGATTGGGAATTTGTTAGATTTATTAAGGAATGAAAATTTAAATTGGTTATATAGTTAAGCCCAATAATGAAATAAGTATTTCTCATTTCTATTTTGAAATTAGACTAGAAACATCTTGGTAGGCTAAAAAACAAAATACAAACAACTTGTAATTCTTTTTTATCTACATTAACAACCCAATAGGAGGAGGTGATCATATGAGTGTGGCACTTTTGGCTTTAGTGTTGTCATAAGAACCATTTAATAACTTAAGTTTGTGATATGATGCTTTGAGTCATTTTTCTTCAATGGTATAACTTCTCCTCTAAGGGCATGTATTCTATTTATGGGAGCCATTGATGGTTTGGGCGATCCAAGAACCTAAAAATATGCGAAAAATTTGTTTATATTGTTCCACCATGATGGCGGATATGTAGATCAAATATCCTATATAAGCTATTGATAATATTGATTTTTTTTTTCATTTTCATTGATGGATATAAAAATACTGCTGAAAAACTATACAAAATTTGAGAAAATTACATTGAAATTCCCATAGAATACTCTTAATATCATTTATCTAACAAGTCACCTTGTATGAGTCGTTTTGGCTCTAGTTTTATTATATTAACTATTCTTCATGGTTTTGGTTCATATATACTATTTGGTAGTGTAATGTAGTTCACTGAGGACAATTATGTATCTTTCTCATTGACCATTATGTATTATATTTGTCAAAAAATTGTTAACCTAAGAAGAGAGGTCTTAATATTAGTAGAAAAATTGAATTATAGTTTTTTTCTTATCATTGTAAGTTATAGAGGTACATAAAAAGTTTGATATGTTAGTGTTACGGTTTATATGTGGACATTAACTAAAATAAAAATTTTAATGAAATTTGCACTTTTCATCTTATGAAGTGTTGGTTGGTTGAAACTAGATAAGAAATGCAAGAATAAATCAACTTTCTTAGACATGGAAATTTTGAATAATCACTAAATGACATAGTATGAGGCTCCATAAGTAAAACTATTTGTACAACCTGATCAAAATAATAAGCCAAAGCTACTAACAAGAAAATTATATAAATGAATGTGAACTATGAATATGCATCCTATGAATGTATGCAGTGATTGTGGTCAAGAAACATGCTACTTACAAAGTTAACAATGTAAATGTGAAATGACATGTAATATAACCTTAAAATATAGTGTCATCATTTATCTTATATAATAGTACTTTTTATAAAAAGATAGATTAGTAACATGTACAAAATCTTATAGCAACAATAAAACAAATAATCAATCAACATACTAACAATAAATAATGATTACGGTGGAATCATATTTCATGGTTGGTGACCACAAGATTAACTATATTGTGATACACACAAAATAAATTTTCTATCCATATCCAAGGTCTGGAAATACACTCCCCTAGACTAACTTCATGCCAATAAGAGAATTATAATAGATCAAACTATAGATTTTATATTGAAATTAGATCACATTTGCATGATACAATTGTTATATACAACAAAAGCCTTTAGAATACATTGGTTCAAATGAGTAAAGATATCACCACACACATTCAAACATTTTTAAATGAAAAGTTATTATTCTATCATTGTAGCTTATCATCTAATGTAAAATGTTCAACAAGAGGTCTTAGATAAAATTTTGATGTGTAAGAATGATGAAGGTATACATGAAGAATCTATTTGAATATTAAAGAAAAATAGTCCACAAGATAGAAGTTATATGAAAGTATCTATCAGATGAATATTTCTCTTATGCTCTTGTATATGCAATATCACTTGCCAGTTACTCATAATATATAGACATAAACACTTGTTATGCTTGACGTCACTTTGTGATAGGACAAGTGTCTAAAAAACCAATGCATGTGTGGCTTTATAATCACAAATATCGATTCCAAAGATGAAGATTAGGTGAACAAAAAATTGTATGCGAATTAATATGTTTCTTGGTAAATTAATTATGGGTAGAAAATGATGCGGAGATAAAATTATATTACTTACTAACTTTTATTAGCATGCAGATAACCAACAATTTTTTGTTTTTAAGAAAGGTTGATTAAGTTATGATTTTTATAATTCTAAAATCGACAATTGTAATGAAAAATAACTAAATGATCTAGGTTTATTAAATAAGAAAAGTACAACTACAAAAAAAGTCTCTAATATATTTAATCAACTCAAGTATTTATCAACATCACAATAAAGTCTTATTGTGATAAATTTTTTTGTATTCTTATTTATCTAGACACGAAATACATAATACATCTTATTGCAACAAAAAATGATGCATACTATTATTATTGGAAGACACACATAAAGTAAAAATATAGACTTTGTTTAAGGATTGTCCTTTTCTTAATAGATTAATTACTCATCATGTTTTGGATGGTATTTGTGGAAATTGATATATTGACAAAAAATATTGTGTTGAGTTTTACTGTAACAATATGAGTCTATCAAAGATTGATCTATTTGTGCCTAAGAAAACCACCGGCACAAGAAAGTTTGACCACTATAAAATCTAGAAAAAAAAATATATGCATCATACTAACTCCTTACAATTATAATGATTCACCCACTATTTTGCTACATATCTCCCAATTTGATTAACATATCATTTGTGTAAGATTTTTTTGTTCTTAAAATTTATTCCCTGAATACATCCAAAAAATCCATACAAACCTTAATCAGTCTTCCTAACTGTGTCTCATAGCATAATTGAATCATAGTTTAATATCCATATTTCATATTTGTTGTAATAAACAAAGCCTCACATAATTCAAGAAAGCCCTTGAATACTAATTCTCAATTCTATCCATATCTAGAGACTCAAAATGGGTGCACTAAAGATAAGTGATTGCACACTATTAGTGGTATATCACATTTTTAAACAAGATATCAACTAAATTTAATTAAATTCAAATGAAAAATGCAAGGCCTAATGTCATCCAATCCCGCAGTTTAACCAATTTAATAAGCCATGCCTCAAGTAACAAGAGGATCTTTGGACGAGTTAACTTTAATCATCAAACATCATTCTTAATTATATATCCCCTAACAATGAGTTATGTTTGATCATATAACACCATCCTTAGTGTTATGTCCCCTAGCACTGCACCCCTATAAGAATTGTGTCCTATTGAATTTCATGGGCATTATGTCATTCCTTATTCTACTCTCCTCTTCAAAATGTAGAAACAATAGGTTCATTAGGTCATTCCTTATTCAACTCTCCTATTTTAGCAAGTAGAAACAATAGGGACATTAGGTCATTCGTTATTCGACTCTCCTCTTTTAGCAAGTAGAAATAATAGTACACATCCATAAATAACCAAAAAAATCCAAGAAATTTTGGGATAAGAATATAATGTAGAATTTATTCTCTCTACTTCTTTATATTCTCAATCTTTCATGATGTGTGGGGATATTTTCCCCATGGATAAGTTAAAAATTTTTGATATTTTCTTCAAGTTTTCTCCGATACCTCATGATGTTTTCTATTGCACACTATATATGCATTTCCTTCTCACTTAAAATATTTCAAAATGTCAACAAACCTCTCTTTCAATGTGGTAGCCACCCCTAAATAGGAGGTACTAATATTTCATATACACATGGGAATGTCCATCACATTTACCATTCTTATGTATGGTTCCTTATATTGTATATTGATTGAAAAACACATTCTTTCTACTTTTTTGTATAATTCTCATTTTTAATGTTTTCTTGATAAAAATGGTGATGTGTCATCTCCTAAAATATATTATTTTTTAAGCATGATTTGAGCTCTATGTCCTATTTTGTAGTATATCATGTTGTGGCCCAAGAATTGGGGATATTAGGATTATGAGTACTAAGGTTAAATGGGCCTAAAATTTCGTTATTATTCAATATTAGTGATTTATCAACTAGGACATAACTGATATGTACATGAGATTTTAGTCCCAAATCAATCTATATACATTTCAATTCCCACCACATTTTATTTGAGTTTGGAACTACTTGTCATTTCATTTTGAGTTATATTCATGACACAAGAAGGTGTTAGGCACTTAGTTTCTTAAAAAAACCTCTAGCATGTTGTGTTGTTTTTTATATGCATGTGTTATAAGTAATGTAAAATTTAGACTTTTGTAAACCTTAGAAAAATTATAAAGAGAAAAATCTAGGTGGAGTTTTCCACAATAATTTGACAAAAGAATGAACGTCAAAATATAATAAGGAATAATGAGTAATTATAGAGTAAACAATTTAGAGGACCCTTACAAAATAATGTATGAGAATGTTTCTAGACAAAAATGCTAATAAATGAATATGGTAATAAAAATATTTCTTATCCAGTCTAACAAATAAAGGTTGATAATGAATGTATATTCATATTTTTTAATTTGCATACAATATTTTAGTTTTCACATACTTCTCTATTATTATCGACAAGGAGTGGCTCAAGTGGTCAAGCACGATGTCCCCTAACAAAGGGACCAGGGTTTATCACCGTCCGGATGTTCGGACACCACCACCACTATGGGAGAGGGGGAGAGAATTCCTCTCTCAATTTGCTTCTTATCTAGTAGTTTAGAACACTTAGATGATCAAGTAATTAATTCTAGAACGCAAAATTATTCACACTATTCTTCATCAGATGGGAAAGACAACTAGACAGTTAAAAAACAAAATTTGACCAAAACACCCTTAGTTTCATCTAACCAATTGACTAGAAAATTACAAGACATACATCATATTTTTTTGGTGACTGACAGAACTCACCCCAGGAGAGCCTATCATGGTAAACTCTCAAGGCATGAGAGGGTGTGGTGCAATCATGCTCCTCCCATTCCAAATCAACCTAGATTGCCATTCGCAAAGTGCTTTCGGTGAGGTTCAAACCTGGGTCCTTCATTGGGACTTACCGAGCTCTAACTGCCCAGACCACTTTGACCGGGACATACATCATATTTTATAGATAAAATAGAAAACTCTATAAAATGACATTTTGAAGGACAAACCACATATAAATCCATGACATGTTTGATCACAATATGGGTCATATAAATAAAAACATGGATCATGTTATCGATGCATCATCTTTATGTTCATGATCTCCTCTCCATCACATCAATCTTGCACCAAATCCTTGTGTAGACAGTACTTACTATTGCTCTAGTTCTCTCTATGTTTCTAATGGAATGGCCCAATTGTTGGTTACAAGTCTTCTATACAAATTTCATGGTGTACAATTATTAATCATAAAATGTGTGTGCTTGATTAATATCTTGAAAGTGAGGGAATGATTGTTTGATCACTACAGGGGTAGAACTAGGATAGGCATATGCCAAAATTAATTATTTTCAATATTTTTTATTGATTGTAAAATAGAGAGAGAGTGAATCATGTGGTGGTAGTGAAACCAATTTCCATAGTGCTAAAATTATACTAGTTTAATCAAATTTCGTAATTTTTTTCATACTAATTCTCAGTTAATGTAAATAATCTGAATTAAGCATTACTTGTCAAACAATCATTGGTTTGATCATTGTGATATATGATGGCAAGACTTGTCAATGTTCTTTATCATAAACTCTTGAGGTTCAAAATAGATTCATATATTTCATGTGTATTTGTGGTAGATAAAATGCAAAATAAATTTTGTAATAGTATTGGGGATAATGTAACACATTGGAATTTAATTCTATTCGTATTTGATAGTATTTTTCTTCTCATAACTAATATAACACCATGCGTAGATGAATTTGTATTTGATTAATTGGTTATTGAAACTCACTTATCTTTTTATGGTATTGGCTCTAGTGCATGCAATACTCTTTTGGGATGGAGCATGATTTTAAGTTTCATATAGAGATCTACTAGATGTTCTCTAGGTTCATTAGGTACAGACAAGATAAAATGGTTGACTAAGAGGTCTAATGCCACATCAATGAGTCCATTGAGGAACAATACAAATTATAGGGAGAAGGAGACTAGTAGAGAGTTATAGGTTACCGGAGATGTAGAGCAAGGAAAGTAACTCTGTGATATCTCACTGTCAAAGGCATCTCAAGGGAAATCAGTTGTTGAATACCAACATATTGCATCAATAATTTTAAAATAAAGACAAAACTGATTAAAATGTTGAAGAGAAATGCCTTTGCAAGAAGATCAGAAAATGAGCTTGATGCATTGAAGTCCTTAAGCTAGAAAATTGCCAGAATTGCACACTCTAATATAATAGTCACACAAGCATATAGGCTTGGCATGTAGTAGGGTGGAAAGAGAGGCCAATACATAAAGACGGTACTAGACCTAGGAAAATTGTCTAACTAGGATTCTAAAAGCTAGGGCTTTTTTTCTTAGCATGTAAATGTGTTACAGTTTGAATTCTACTAAAGGTCACAGAAACAATTGCACAACCTAGAATAGGGATAATGTGACGTCTCTGGATTTTCTAAAACTTACTCTAATGTGTGACGTCCAAATTAAAACCCTCACATCAGCAAGAATCCCAATTTAAACACCCCACACCAGGCTAAGAAGATGAAAATCGAGGGAGTCAAAAGGAACATACATCAGTAGCACATGCACATGAACAATAATAAAACCATACAACACATGTTCACCATTCAACATATAATTACAACATGAATTGTTACAAGATTTGATATTACATATTAAACAACAAACTTCTACATATACATGTACTACCACTAAACTACAGGATCTTAAGACAACATGTCCACCTATACATCAGCTCGCCACACAACTCTCAACTATCTTGGATCTTCAAGAGCATAACCACAACCTAAACAAAAACTTACATGTGGTACACGTCAGCACAATATTCAAGAATATTGTACTAAGCATGCATACATGTCTTTTATATACCTCTCATCATATATTGTCAATAAGATAAAACTAATACTTGGCAGTAATAGAAGAATATAAGAAAAGTGTATACTTGCACAAAGATATTCACTAATAAAAGAGAACACATATTTTAAGCATATTTTCCATTATATATCTCGTACATCTTCCCCCAAGGGCTTTGATGTTTTTAGGCCTTTATGATCACTACCAAAGAGTTAGATCATATGTACAATGTGACCACTACCAAAGAGTTAGGTCCAAGCACACTACCAAAGAGTTAGTGCTTTCATATGTACAATGTGACCAGTACCAAAGAGTTAGGTCACTTCCAAGCACACTACCAAAGAGTTAGTGCTTTCATGTAATGGAACAGATATATTATGTTTGATGTGTTCATGGAAATAATTATAGAAAATCAAGCAACATATCATACAAGAACAATCATTTCAACCAATACCATATGCCAAGTATTTACTACCATATAACACAAGCATATTGTATAATAAGCCAAGTCAGAGGTAATGGCGTACCTTCCAAAGAGATAGATCATTCTAAACCATATTCCTGATGTCCTCTGTATCTTTGCTAAACCTGATCAAGACAAGATCATATACTATCATCAGGTTCTCATCTTCTTACATCTCATCTTAACCCTATTCATGTTCATTAGGGTTTATCTTATCTCATTAGGATATTCCCACTTTTACTTGAATTCTTATCTTAGAATTATCTTACTGATGTCACTTTCTAGATTTTGGCTCATTCTCTGAACATTATCTTCCATATCATTTTTGTGTGCATATTAACCCTACGAATTATCTAAGAATTGGGTATTTACTGAATTATTCACCTTCGGGAGCCAATTGCATGAGGCCACGTGGCCTGTGAGAGGCGCAGCTCCTCCTTCTCCTAGCTTTTGCTAATCCGGCAATTTGTTTTGGGATTTGGTTGGCTTAGTTCTGACCTGAGTGAACCAGGACTGGATTGGTCACTCCATCTTTCGTTTTCCATCTCAGCGCCAGGTGTCGCTGGGTCTCTGTCCCGGGTCTGTGAACTGCCACCGCCACTAAGGGATCCAGTCTCCGGCCTACTCCAGATTGCTACCCCAGTGCGAGCCGCACTCCTGGCCACCGTTGTGGGCCTCCACCTCCTTGTGATGAGATGGGGTCACCCGCCTTTCCAGTTGTGCCTTGAGCGCCACTACCCCCAGGCTAGAACTCGATCAAGGTTTAGTGCTGCTCCGTTGTGCTTCGTCTACAGTTGTTTCATGGATGCCGCTAAAACTCCTTCTCATTGTGGCTCATTGCCAAGGTCCTCGCTGTCTCTCTGCCTTGCACAGGATGCCGCTGTAGGGCATGACTCCGGCAAGCGATCACCTACCCTTCGGTCCTTCTCATTAGCTTCAGCAACCTTCAGACGCTAAGACAAGATCATGTGTCCTCCTCGCAAAGGAGAGCCTCGATCTGGAAAAGTCGGAGATCCATGCCTCCTCGAATGATGCGCCTGCCCCCATGAGGTTTGGCTTTGTGGTTTGACCTCTATGGTAGTGTCTCCCTCCGGCATGGCTCCTCCTGGTATGAGCTCGAAGCTCGTTGACTGCCCTCCATCGACTTCACCCAAAACCTGGGCTCGATGTCTATCAATACCACCTCACGTCTGGGTGCGTCGTGGTCTCTTTCCATACTTAGGTGATGGTGAAGTAGCCTTGAGTGGTATGGTGTGTCGGTCTATAGGTTTCCAAAAGGGTAAAGCAACCACCCCCTCCCCTTTCTTCCTCAGGCCACCACTCACAATGTGGGATCATTCAGACCCATAGCCGCTAATTGTCCCATGACCCCGGCTTGACAGGACGTAGAGGAATGAGGCACTAAACATCTGATTAATCCACATCCAAGGGACTTGATTTCTCCATGTCACCCATCCATGAAACCTCTTCTCTGGGCATATCTAGTTGCAGCCAAAACTAGACACAGGTCGTAACTCCTAACCAAAACTATGTGTGACACCTCTTTGCAAAACTTAGGCTATAGTATTAAACTTAGGTCCATCAATGCTCATAATGCATATTATTTCAAATATTGAAACTTAAACAACTTCTTGTAGGATCTTACAAACTTTATGAAACTTTAAAGATAGATATACAATAACACAAGCTACATCCTCTTCCATTTTGGTGTTAGGTTATCACTAGTTGACCAGTCAACAACTTAATCCAAACAGCACATACTTAAGGGCATTACTCATGCAACTTTCAACTTCTTCCAAACTGTTGGAAGTGCCTTCCTGTGATTAAAGCATACATATGCATATTCGAATCTCAAATCCATAAACTCCTTATCCGATTGAGTATTCAAGAATACCAAAATTTCATTCCATTACAGATAAAGATTTGACTACTAGGTACCATTAACTTAGTAACTATTTACTAGTAATCAAACCATAGTTATACTAGCAAACCCCAACACAATTAGGTCAGTGGTTCACTAACCATTTGTTCATGTGCCGCAAATCCCTGTGTGAACTTGGTCGACACCACCCTTATAAGCCATGGACGTAGTTGGGTTGGGTCACAGCTTCTGGGCCACATGACCACGCTTGCTCCTCATAGTAATTTTGTATTTATCTTTTATCATGATAAGCCTTACACTATGCTAAGATGATTGATATATAGTGACATTACATATTATTTTAATCAATGCAATGAGACCTAAACTCTATGATATTAGACATGGGGCTTGAAGTGGCTTATCATCTGAGGTGTATGAAATTCTACAAAAGTGGTCTAATGATGCAGATTATATTGCTAAATGATATGTTTTAGAGGAGTTCCACTTTTTATCTTTTTAAACCACTTATACTGATCATTAGCAAATTTATAATATATTCTCTACATTATTTGAATCATTTTGACAAGTTTACATGAAATGGATCAAAAGAACCCTAATGTTTATTAAACAGTGAGTTGACTATGAACATGATTAATAGACAAATGTTGTAATGCATAATGAAATTACGATTTAAGGGATAAGATGATCTTCATACGGATATGAACAATAACTAAGATTTTCTTTTTACTGTCAATATTATACTTAGTTATGGCTTACACCTTCATCAGGGTTTGACTGACTTGAATAACTTTGATATTGTTAGGTATTTGAACTAATTTACATGATATTATCCTCCATACAAGAAACCTAATATTTTTTTATAATGTGGTTCTCAATTGTCATATTTTATATTGTAATGTACTTCTAGGAATTATTCTATTATTTGAACTTGTCTACAATTTTGATTTTTGTCTTTGATAAAAATATTTTGCAAACAAACATGAACATGAATAATGATGCTAGTATACCCTCACTTGCTATGTCATCATTATTCTTGTACTTCATTTTCCATTATCTTTGGATATTAACTTAAGTGGTATGACCTATATAGAGGTCTTTCCCTTTGGGTTCAGTTGCATCTATGAATATACACATTTCTGGTTGGATTAAGTGGTATGTATGGGAGTCTCTCCTCTCATTTTGAAAAGCGTGAAGTTGAGCGGTTAACCTTTAATTTGGGATACAATTGAAACTTATAATAAAATCTTGTCATATAATAGGTGTCCTTGAATCAATTTTTATTCATTTCTTCATAAATTATTTAAAACTATATTATACTAATAATGAATGTTATTCTTTTTTTTCAACAAATTTCTCCTTTCCGGGAACCACGTGCTCAATACATTTTGTTGACTTTTTTCACTATTCTTATATCTACATATTTAGAATTAGCAAGGATATGGGATCATGAGTTGAAATGTGTTTTGAGCATTAGAAATATGGAGCTTCTTACATATCCTCCTTGTCTTTATGCATCTTTTTTTACTATGTCTGATGTAAAGATGTAATCTAATTTTGCAATAAATTTATCAATATTCACTATTAGTGAACAATGTTCTTTGTTTGGTGAATGTTATCATATTGTTCATATGCAAATTTCAATCTTCTGACATGGGCATTGCGAATGTGCAAAGTAGCCTTCTCTGGGTCCTATGTTGAAATTCATGAATGAATTATACAACTAACTTGTCAAAAATATCAAACCACTACAATCTGATTGTGGTGAATAATATCTAAGTCAAGAGGTTGAGGGCTGTTTGAGAGACCTGTTACTATATCATAGTTGATTCTACTCATAACACTGTAATACAATGGTGTATCCGAAAGAAGAAGTTGCATTATGTAGGACATGGTATGATTAATAATGAGTTTGTCCAATCTTCTGACTTCTTTATGGGGACATGCGTTAGAAATGACAGCATTTACGCTACACCAAGTACCTTCCAAATATGTTTGTCTACACTATATGACATATATAATGAAAATAGTCCTGATATATACTTTATGAATATTTGGAGATTTGAAGAGTATGTCAAGAAATAGTTCATTAAAAAGATTGGACCCATATCAGACTAATCTATATTTTTTGGATACCCTAACGAAATTAAGAGTTATTAGTTCTATATTCCATCTGACATAGGTGTTTGTTGCTAGAATTGTTGTATTCATTAAAAAGGAATTCATTTCCAAAGGAACCATTAGGAGGAAAATAGATCTCAAAGAAGTTAGAGAATACAAGACAACATTGATCCTTTGGAGGAAGATGAGAAATAAAGATAATTACAATTAGTTGTATGATCTCAAACTCCTCGTGCAACACAAGAACCCGTGATGGTCTAGTAAGACACTTCTAGAGTCAATTTGGATTTCTTGTGACTAAATTAGACGATTTGATGGTCATGACTATCCAACAACCTACAATGATTCCATAGATGGAACAAAATCTAGTAAATCACTTGAGTCCATGAGATATGAGATGGATTCCATGTACTCCAATAATGTATGGGCTCTGATGGATTCAACTATGAAGGTAAAACATGTAGGGTGCAAATGGGTCTTTAAGAATAAGACTGGCATGGATGGTAATGTAGAAACTTATAAGGAAGATTGGTTGCAAGAGGTTTCAGAAAATTTCAAGGTGTTGACTATGACAAAAACCTTTTACCACTTTACATGGTTAAATCTATTTTCCTTGTTGATTATCATGAATATGAGATTTGGCACATGCATGTTAAAATATCTTTCTTGAATGGGAATCATCTAGAGGATGTGTACGTGAAACAACTCAATGTTTTATCATTCCAAATGAAGTGAATAAAGTTTGTAAGATACAAAAGTCAATCTATAGATTTAAAATCATCTAGAAGTTGGAATCTTCATTTTGATGAGACAATGAAAGAGTTTGTCTTAACAAAAAATGAATATGAACTTGTAAATAGAAGAAGGTAAGTGAAAACATAATGTATTTCTTATATTATATGAGGATGGAGTATTGGTGATGGGAAATTACATACCTACTCTATAATTGGTTAAGACGTGGTTGGGAAATACTTCTTCATGAAGAAATTAATGGAAGCATCCTATATTTCAGGAATTCTGATATAAATAATGATAAATCTTTGACTCAAGGTCTAATTAACTAATACTTTGTTTTAACGATGACTAACCATTCCACTCATTTGTGTCTAATGCTTCTACTTGAGTAATTTATGATAAGTATAGACACACTCCAAATGCCTAAAGTTGTGTAGCTCAACTTGGAGAAAGACAAGTTAAAATCAATACCATTGCACTTTTGTGGAATATGATGTATTTCTATTAGAATCATGTTGTAAATCACATATAATGATTGTATGACTTGTAATTAATCTTATAAAAAATCAAGAGAACTTAAAACAAATATTTAGGCACTTTTATGGTACTTTTAAAAATTCATCACACAGACTTTTGTAGGTCGAGTTTCATCTAGGGTAAACTCAAACACCCATGTTGGATCTTGGGAACTTCCAGGGTCCACTGAATTTACCCCTGGACAAACTTAACTGACACCCTACCCAGGAAAACCAAATTTGAGCCATCGATTGAGTTTCATCCAGGATAAATAAGAGTGACAACTTAAATTTGATTTGTTGCATAGTGCTACCAGTCAAGTTTCCCAAAAGTAAACTTGACCGGCCGCATTGTACGGAATGTGTAGAATAAGTGATTCTACCATTGGAGTTTTGGAGAACTAAAAAATATATCTATCACAACATCCCAAATGGTAGAATTCTAGAGCTCCACGGAAGGTTATCATACCCTGAGTGTCCTATGAGAATCTTGGATTCCAAACGGAAAGAGCTCAAAAATAAAACGATTGAGATGGTGAAGGCTCTTTGGAAGAACCATGGTGAGGATGAAGCCATACGGGAGCTAAGGATAAATATGGAAAAGTTTCCTCCTCGTCTTTTTGGATGACTAGTCAAATTTTGTAGAACAAAATTCTTGTAAGATGGAAAGGATATTATAACATGAATTTTCATAATTTTATACATATACTTGAATGAAAATAATTTCTTGTTTGGGACATATTAGAAAACTTGAGTTCCTACTCTATCCTCCTCCCATTATGGAAAGGTAATAGGCAGAACAATCTTTTAATTCTTTCTCACCTAATACATATGTTGCTAGCTTCCACCTTGGCGTGAGCTTATTGGCTCAGTCACGGCCCCAGTGGTGTGCCCTTTATCCAATCGGCTTCCTAGGTGGCAAGCATTTATTGGTCTAAATAGATTATATTTGTAAAAATTCTTGAAAATTATAGGTAAGTCCATATATGTCGAACCTATATATGATTTTGCTCAGAAAATTATGTTTTATCCAATAAAATAGGTTTCACTATCCAATTCTTCTTCAAATTTGAAATGTACTTAATGATAAAAACTTTAGTGGTTTTAATACATGTAAACCCTAGGTTTATAGATTTGAGGGTCAAATTTTGATTAGTTGGTCTTAAAGAGTAAAGTCCAATATAATTTGATAAAAATAGAATCTTGGATCTAATCTAGGTTAAATATTTCAAAAATTTCCAAATTTAGTGTTTAATAAGTTCAAAAGCCTTAAAATATGATAATTGGGGTTTTGGAAGCCTAACCCTGATGAAACCCTAATTTGACCCCAAAATCCTAGCTTAGATCCCAAGTCATTCTTAATGAATATATGGAAAGATAGTCATTATGGAAATGACTAATGAGCAAGCCTAGAAAAGAAGGTCACAATTAGGCCAAGCCTAGAAGGGAAGGTCGATACAATACCAAGCCTGGAAGGAAAGGACACGGGTAAGTCAAACCTGAATGGGAAGACCAATAATAAACCAACCCCGGAAGGGGAGGTTAATGTGTATCAACTATAGGGACAAGACCCCATGAGAGGGTACACCGGAGTGATTGAGAATTAAGAGTTGAAAAGTTATTAAAGAAAATGTATCTTTGATTATGTCATGATAATTGTGGTCATGGTTGTTTATGTTATTACACCTACCTATGTATATTTTGTCTTCCCCACATACTCAAAGTTGTATTATACTAACCTTGTTTATATTTCATGAAGTTTTATGTTAAACTAGAATGAATATGAAAAGATGGACATCCAAAGAAGAAGGAACCAAAAGAAAAGATGTTTAAAATCTACTGGAGGACTATAGATAGTTAGATTTACTTTATGTTACAAACATTAGTTTCCCTTCTGTGTAACTCCCTAGAGGAAAATCTATCTTCATATTGCTATCAAAATCTTTTCCATTCAATGAATTTTTTATTATTATTAGTAAATTGCTAAACCATAATCATGGAATTATAATAATGGCCCTTTACCTTTCAGTCCACCTTAATTGGGGATAATAAGGGGAGGGGGTCATCACAGGCTTCATCAAGGTACTAAGAAGGCAAACAGATGGTCGTTCTATATGTAGGGGTGTCCAAAAAAGTGATGTGTTCTTGGGTTTACAATACGCAAGTAGTGCTAATTGTGGTGGGAAAATATCACTTGCAAAAAATTGAGGTTAGGGAATATTAAAGGGGGCTTTTAAAATCCAATGGCAACATTAAATAACAATGTAGGTGTGTGGCTGTGGTAATCCTAATGGTGGTCCTCCACAAGTGAGAGGTAAAAGGAAATGGGAGGCGGTTCACCCTAATTTGAGGTTGAATAATTTTTGGAGGGGTTTGTTTAGATTGTCTTGGTGAGATAAACAATTCCTCCAAAAGATCCTACAAGACTATGTATGCTTGTTGGATTGGGTGCAACACAAATTCGCTACTACAGTCGTGCTAGAACGGCAGAACAAGCAAGTGTTGAAGATGACTTTTTCTCTATCATATCATCCTAGACTGAGAGGATCAAGGGCCATAGATCTCCCTCCACGCCCAAAATTGTTTGCCACATCATGATACATAATGTCTCACACATTATACAATTAAATGCCCAACTTACGCATACTTGGTTAAATAAATAAAATAAATATTAAGAATTTCAATATTTAATAACTTTCAAGTTTATTTCTACCAAATTTTAGGTAGATATCAATAACATAATTATATAATTGTTATAAAATTTGACAGTAGAATTTGATTGTGTGATTACTAGGTTTTCTATAGTTGGAATTGGCAAATATCACCCAGAGCATGTAATAAGGGTTTCAATAATTTCAAAAAGGATTTATCAACTAGAGTCAAATTATTAAATGTGAATAATTTAGATTAAAAATGAAACAATTTACGAATTCATAATGATACAAAACATTTAGTAGTGAGAAAGTAATTATAAATAACTAACTGCAAATCATCCTCCCCTCCTATAATTTTACCTCAAAATGTAAGCATCTTGAAAGAAGTGTGGATATATCTGCTCCATCTTGGACTTGAGCTCCCAAGTAACGCAACTCCATCATGGTGGTCCACAAAACTTCCAACATATTGATGCGTTGATTACTACAAATATCCTTTACTTAATATCAAGAATTTTGACTGGGAATTCAACATAAGATAGATCATCTTTCAACTCTACAGGTTTATGGTTTAGTTCATGGTTTAGAATATGAGTAGAATCATTGTCATAAGGATTTATATTAGGTACATGAAACCCATTTTTCATTGCACTATATAGAGGAGGAGGGGCAAGATGGTATGCACGTTCACTAATCCTTTCCAAGAAATTCAAAGGGTCTGACAAAGTGAGGTCTAAGCTTCCCTTTGCTATTTTCCAAGGATTGTATTGGCGTGATATTTAGAAACATGCGATCACCTTCTTTGAATTTGACATTCCTATTAGTGATAATATAGATAAGACTTATTCCTTCCATGTGCAGACTTCATCCTTTTCTATATCCTCAATTTTTATTAAGGTGTGTTCTACAACATCATCCTAGAGCAGTGGAGATCTTCATGGTCTAATATTGAGAACTTCATACAGAGGCATCCCAATACTTTATAGATTGCTATTATTATATGAAATCTCAACTAAAGGAGAAAAATTGTCTCACAAACCTTCCTAATTGATTACACAGGTTCTCATAAGTTTCTCTAAAATCGACACTATACGCTCCAACAACCCATCAGTCTAGCATTGATATGATGTGCTAAAGTTCAATTTTGTTCCCAACTCTTTTGGTACCTATTTCTACAGTTTAGATGTGAACTTAGGACCCCTATTCGAAATAATGGACTTTGGAACCCCATGTAGATGTACAATCTCTGGTATATAGAGGTTATCAATCTTAGACACTTTTGCTATCATCTTCATAGGTATGAAGTGAGCTGGTTTTGTGAGACAGTCCACTATAACCCATGCAACATCCTATCCCTTTTGTGTCCTTGGTAGACCCACTGTAACGAACCGAAACTTATAAAATATACTTTTACCCTTTTACCTTATAATATTTTATTTTGAACTCCTCGGAATAGACTGGTGTGCACTAGGATGTTGATAACCTTCAAATATGAGAGTTTTAAATAAAAACATAAAGATTTGAGGCTTTTACACAATAATTCAGGGGATATTCACCAATCTGGGGTAAGTTGTGCAAAATTGTTAAATTGAGGAATTTAGATCCAAAATTAGCCTTCTAGATTTTTCTTGTGGATGGGTTTGGTCAAAATTAAGTTACACACAAAATTTGGTTAATAAATAGTAAAGGAATGCTTGATATGGATGAAAAGAGACTTTCCCTCAAGTTGTGTGATTCACATATGAAATTTCTCCAAAAGGAAAACTTAAATCCAAAATCATATTTTTTGGGTCCTTATTACCTTACTCACCAAGTTTCACTTTATTCCAATTGTAATTACTCATCCAATTTAATAGAAAAAGAAAAAAAATTGAAAAATGTGTCACTTTAGTCAAAATCGATTAGGAAAGCCATTAATGTCATGCTTTATCCCAAACATAGTGAACATGAAATTTTTTCTCAGTGAATGGGTCTGAATTAAATGATGGAGTAGTTGTCATCAGACTCTCACAATTATGGAAACCAGTCACTCAGCACACGTCATAGTAAAATCATGATTCCTCCCTCTACATTCACTCACTTTCCAAGATATTTTCCCCATTAGTTTCTTTATCAAGATCAAAATCGTTTAACCCCCAACTCGATTCCTATATTTTGATATTTGATTTTGTCCGCTTTCTCACCCCATGATTCTCAAGCATCAAGTTACAGAAACCCTAGAACCCCATCCTCTATAAACCTATCCCAACCCCAAGGACCGCCACAGGGAATGATGTGATGGTCTTAATGACCTGTAGGCATGGTTTAGCCCTAATGGAGGTGTGATCCTATTCATGATGTGACAAGGATTGGTATCATGTGATGATGTGATGACAAGTAAAGTCTCATGCATGGTAGTGAAATAGCACCATATGATGTTGAAATGATGACTTATGTCTCATACATTTTATATCATCTACATTTGTTATACATATATGTTTGTCAGAAATGAATTACGGTTTATATGTCGACTTGTTTGGTGTAGTTTTAATTCACCCAATTTTTATTAAATAATCAAGTGAAACCCTAATCATGTTGTGCCATTTGTCGTAAAGCCATCCCAGTGTCGAGACTTGTTGGATGGTGGAACGAGTATTCCTAAGGGAAGCTCAGAGTCGTGTACTATTGAGTATGTGTTGGTGCAAGGAGTGTATATCCTTGACATCCTAATTCAAAGGTCATGGAGGATGGTTGTGTTCATGCCTTGGATTGAGAGTGGTTGAGGTCGTGTCCCAGATATTTGTATATATGATGTGATTGAGGATAGTTGTGATTGTACCTCGGATGATAGGGTTTTATAAATGTTGTTTTTTATCGTCGTGACCTTTATACCAAGGACGTGCTTGTCTTAGAAGCTTGACTATATGTCTCTGTGGGTAGCTTGTATGCTATGTCACTGCATTTCACTTGTACTGACTGAGGGTGTGAGATCTTAGGATGTCGACCCTCCTAGATCTTATACAGAATTGAATAGCACTTTGTAGTCATCAGTTGGAGGTCAGACTGGTACACCTCAAACTCCCTAGAGATTATTAAAAGATGTATCAAAAATATTTGGTACATATGTTAGGTTTATAAATAGTTACTTCACATTGGATGATAACCCTTGTTTTCTCTTTTCACATATAGATGCAATAAGAGATGGTAGATATGCTATTTAGACATGCATATGTTTTTAGTAATGCCTATGTTGTTAGTTATGCTCATGCTGCCATAAATGTTTTGTTGTTAGCCATACTTATATTTTTAACCATATTGACGATGTCATCTATGTTTATGATATTAATGTGACTTATGATGATAGTTATGCCTATGATGTTAGATATACCTATTTTTATGAGAATAAAACGAATCTTATGTTGCTACAAATAAGAATTTGACTAGAACTATTTTCAAGAATTTTTATAGCTGGTGTTTATATTATGTGATATAATTTTCTCTCTCTATTTAATTAATTAACTTGTTGTAATCAATAAACATTGTTGAGAGTTATATCTCTCACTATGACATGGGTATCACCTCGTGGTTCATCACATGCTTTTAGGTGATTGGTAGTAGTGGAAGTAGACCTATGTCAGTGAGAAGGAGTTTTGGTGATGGACATTAGAGAAGGTTTTTTAGATGTCTAGTGTGTCCTAGTCTCATACATGTACTCTCACGTCTGGGCCAGAAAGTTGTATATGATGTTTCAATCCACTCAAGCTTTTGGTAGTATTTTGATTCATGTATATGTGGTATATGTGGATAATGTTCTTCTATATGTATATGTTGTTTCTGAGGCCATAGAGAAGTTGTAAAGATTCTTGCCATAATATGAATATATGAAAGATGTTGGGATTTTATGAAAATAACTCTGAATGTGTTTGGAAGGTTTGATCGGTTTTAATTATCCCCTTTTTCTTCTATGTGGTTAATTAGTGATCGATACTGTTTTGAGTTTTAAGTAATTATGTTTAGTGTGATGGGTTCTCACACCTTGCAATTATTTTACTAGTCAGTAGGAAGCATGATGTGTTTGATCCCTCTCAATTCCACTAGAACTTGCCATCTTTATCCAAGGAACATCATGTTAGGATTCATAAGCTTATCAATTTGATTTCTAGCCATTGGTTAATTTTAGAAATTTTTGCTCTTGAGGTTTTGCTTCAAATAATAGGGGTATAATGATGAAAATTTCATGGAAAAAGAAACTATCTGGTTACATAATAGGTTTGATTGTTCTAAAAGAATCAAAATTTCATCAAATTTCCATACAATCATTGTTTAAATTGATAATATAAATTTTTTCAATAAAAAATTGCAATGATGAATGCTTAGGTCTGAAACATATAGGAATAGATGGAGTGTAGAATAGACACCACCCTCCTTCCACCTGAAACATAGAAATTTTATCTTCCCAAACATACACTAAATCTGAGATTGAGGGGAAAACTCTTGTTGGTTGGACCACTAGAAAAGGTTATGTTCCTTTCAGCATTGTTTTGTACATATATATTTGTAAAACAATACTATTAGAACTTAAGATTGCATCTTGCAATGTGTCATCTAATGGATGGAAAATTATCTAATCTAGTATTGAAAGAATAAACTAAAGTAAAGTTTGGGTTGGCCCCTGACAAGAGCCTATGTTCTATGTCTTTGGCCCAAGGCATTAATTTTAATTGTCAGTCGGAGGAGCAAGTTTCAAGAGGGTGAGAGGTGATTTGGTATTCATGTCTTCCATAGTAAAGTATCTCTTGGAATGTTGACCATTTTCCACAAACTCGTCAGACTTTTAACTGCACAGAAGAACAATACCATGACAATATATGTTCCTTAAGATGTATGAATAGACCGGTTTGACCGGATTTTATCTATAAAAAGTTTAAGTCATGAGTTAGAAAGCAGATTCTAAACTCTAACTTGTATGCCTTTCCTCTTCTGATGAGTGTCCTTCCATAATTTTTTTTGCTCTTTATAGATCCATGCATTCTTGTATGAATTCAATATGACTTCTTCACACTCTTGTATCTTTTTTTTTGGTCGGTCAAAAAGCGTGTTACTATATTACCAAAAACTTTGGGCACTAAGTACCCCATTACATCGACCAGAGCTAAAAGCTTGTATCTTTAATAGTCTATTCAAACAAGCGTTCTTCATATCAAAAGTCATTTTCTTGATGGCCCACTAGGCCTTATGTTACAACATAGTAGGGAGGTGGCATCATTTTCTATACTTCAATCTTAAGGGAGTGGTGCCTAGATCATTCTTAAAGGTTTTCCTATAGGCCCAGAGAGCATTATTGTTTTTGTTGGACTAGTTCTTTAGATTGTGGACTATACCACCACTTGTCCACTCATTTGCAAAAGATAGGAAGAGGCCACTTTGTAATTTACACCATATTTCCTCAAAAGTGATTCAAAATTTCATTCCAAGAAGTGAGAACCTCCATCAGATGCGATAGTGTGAAGGACTCCAAAACGAGGAAAGATGATATCCCTGAATAGTTTGATAATAGGTTCCAAATTATTTGTCCTAGTTGGTATAGCTTCTACCCATTTATAAATGTAACTGAATGCTACAAAGATGTAACATAAACCATTTGAAGATGGGATTGGGCTCATGTATCCCATGCCCCATACATAAAATATTTCAACTTCTTGCAAGATATTCAAGGGCATCTCAACTCTTTTGGTGATATTTCAGACCTTTGGAAATTATCATAGGAAAAGATAGAGTTGTAAGCATCCTAAACCATCATTAGCTAAAAGAATATGCATAGTATAACCTTGAGTGTAATATTCTTAGAACATGTGTGGCCTCCTTCTGGGCCGGAATGGCAATTCTCTAGAATCATGTTAGCTTCCTCCTCCAGGATACAACACTGGTAGATAACATCAACCCATACTTTTAAGAGGTATCATTCATCCTAGTGTTTTTGTTTGACATTGTGCATGAGTTTCTTTCTTACATTCCTAGTGCATTGTGGATGAATGATGACACCAACATGGTACTCAACAAAATATGGATACCACATAAAATCGCCTGAGGCTTTCATAAGATGATCTTCTCATAGAAAGAAATTGATGGGGAAAAGATTTGTGTCATGAATGTGAATGAAACTCAAATAATATACAATGACAATCTCAATGCTCTTCTTGTCTTGTTTCTCTAGATCAAGATCTTATAGAAAGAGGATCCACCTAATCAATCTGAGTTCTGCATCCTTCATTTCCAACAAGTATCTCATTATCGCATGATTGATATGAATTATAACTTTTGAGCCTATAGGGTAAGATATGAATTTATCAAAACCATACACAACTACTAGGAATTGCCTTTTTGTAGTTGGATAATTTCTATGGGTTTTAGCAAGAGTGTTAGACACATAATAGATGACATAGTGTTTCTTCTCAATGTGTTGACCCAAAAAATCTTCCACCGCATTGTCACTAGCGTCACCCATAATTTCAAAAGGTTGTGATTAGACTCGTGCAAGGACAAATGGAGTTGTTCTAAGAGATTTCTTTATATTGTTCAAACCCTTCAAACATCCTTCATCAAAGCAAAATTCAACATCTTTGAGAAATACATTTGTCATTAGGTTAGCTATCTTGAAGAAATCCATAAGGATTTTTCTATATAATCCGACATGACCTAGGTAAGATCTTATTTCTTTCACTATAGTTGGAGCACTAAGCTTAGGAATCACTTCTATTTTTTATTTGTCTACATCAATTCCTTAGTTACTGACTCTATGATCTAGCACAATGCCTTGCTTCCCCAGAAAGTGACACTTATTCCAGTTGAGAAGCAGATGTGCTTCTTCACAGTGCTTGAGAAATTGGAAGATATGCATAGGCACGAGTCAAATGAATCTTTACTGATGGAAAAATCATCAATTAAACTTCCATAACAACTTCATGTAATCATATTAAAATATCTATCATGCAATGTTAAAACATTGGCAGGGTGTTGCAAAGCCCTAATGGCATCCTTATGGAGGCATAGGTCCCAAAGGGGCAAGTAAAAGTGGTTTGCTCTTGGTAATTTGAGTGAATTGTGATTTGATAAAATCCATAATAACCATCAGAATAGCACAAGTATTCTTGATGAGGAATATATTCTAGGACCTGGTCTAGGAAAGGTAAGGGAAAATGTATTTGTGTGTATCTTTGTTTAGGTTTCTATAGTCGATGCACATCCTCCACCATGTGGTAGTGTGAGTGGGGATGAGCTTGTTGTTTTTTTGAACACCTCCATAGTGCCTCTTTTCTTCAGTATGTCTTAGACTGGCTCACTTTTGGTGAGCCACAAATAGGATAGAGTATTCCAGGAATGACCAACTTCACTACTCCAAGATGAACCACTCTTCATAATTGGGTTCAACTTATGTTGATATTCTGTAGTGGGTTTGTAGTCTTCCACAATAGGGATTTTGTGAATGCATAACATTTGACTCATGTCAGTGACATCAGTCATCTTGTAATCGATGGCTTTTCACCTTTTTCTTAACTTGAATAATAGTTTGTCTTCTTGATCAGATATCATGTTGAAATTGATTATGACTGGGCAAAATTTTGGTTATTTAAGAAAATTTACTTCAACACTTCCAGTAAAGGTTTCATCTCAAGATCATTAGGTGTTTTGTCTAGTTTCTAATAAAAATAAACTGCCTTAATCTCTTCAAATTCAGCTTCTCGATCTTCGTCCACTGAATCAAGGTGGAGTCTGCATTGTTGTACTTGTCCATCAATAAATAGACTTGTTTTGGGATTTGTGAGGGAAACTTCTATATGGTCGTCAGATTTGAAGTCATCAAGTGTGAGGAGTGATATATTCTCTATACACTCTAATAAGAAAACTTCTTCTTTCATGCTTGACCTCTTCATTCTGTCAAAAACTCTAAACTTGAGAATTTCCTTTCCCAACTTCAGAAGTAAGGTTCCTACCTCAACGTCAATCAATGATCTTGTTTTGGTGAGAAAGGTCTACCAAAATTAGGGGGTATCTATAATATTCCTTTATGTCCATGACAACTAAATCATATGGGACATAAGAATCTTTTCCTAACTTGATTGGGACATCCTCAATGATTCCCATTGGGAGAGTCTTTGAATAATTGGCGGATTGTATTTTTAGGGAAATTTGGAGTTTTGTTCTACAAATCCTAGACTCTAGAACATGATCTAAGTCACAATAAAGATGATGGATACAAGGTTTGTTAGCCCTTTCTTACATGTAAACTCTTCAATATGGCATGCAATCCGAAAGGAACTTGGATCCTTCTGCTTGTAATGGTGAGTGTAGCCTATAGATAGGGATGGTTGGCAGAGCTGATATCTTCTTTTCTGCAATAACTAGTTCTTTTGAATTGTCTTTGTCTGTATTGTCAATTCTTAGGTTGCTTTCTTTTCTGCTTATTGGGTTACAACTTCATGTGCCTTGGGGTCTGACACTTCTGTGTATTTGAAAATTACAAAATCATCTTCATCCATGTCAGTCGCATGCATCTTGGCAAGTATATTTGGAAATTATCTCACTGAATGAGTAAAAAGGACCTTCATTTTCTCTAAATGTTTAGGGATGTTTTCCAACTGGCATACAAAATCTCCTATAGGTGGGTGAAGGTTAGTTGAAAGTTTGGCTTATTGAGACTCAATTGCTTTCTATGGAGCTTGTTGATTTGCAATCATCATTTGTTGAGATTGTAGGGTCTTCTCAATATCTAAAAGTTCATCATCACGTGTGGGGGGATTGACTTGTTGTACTTGCGGTTGTTGTTGTTGTAGAATTTGTTTATGATTCTAGTAATGATACTAGCTCCTATTCTAGAAGTTACATCTATAGTTTCCTTGATTTATGAATTTATTTTATGGTTTTCACATAACTTGGAGGACTCTGAACATGTACAACCGATTGTGAGTATTCTTCTCCTATAGGATTGCTAAAATAAAACTGTAAGGGGGCGAGATCACCTACTTACTAAAATGTAATGGAAAATATACAACATCAATCTATTTTTCAAAGAAACTTAGATAATGAAGGATGCATGCATAATGATTTCATTAAATAAGCATGAACCAGATACAAAAGTGTCAATAGTAACAATGGAAAGAAAAGTCAAAGTTATTACATTGCTTTGATCTCAGTTCACTACATGAGTTTCATGAAACATAAACTAGAAAAGAAAACTACACTATCTAGCAGTATCTGGTTCCTATGGATGGGCACAAGATCAATGTGTGGGAAGATAGGTGGTGGAAGAATGGAAAGATTCTCAAAGACCATGTATTGAACCCTATTCCTATTGAGCTTGCTGATATGAAAGTGAGTAGCCTAATCGATCTCCAAGGCATCTGGAACACCAAGTTTTTGGAAGAATGGCTCCCTCAGCCCATAGTCGAGGAAATCACGAGGTTAGAGGTCCCCAGAGACAGTGATGGTGAGGATATCAGAGTGTGGAACCACACCAAATCCGGTCTGTACTCGACAAAGACGACCTATCTCAAATTGATGGAGGGAAGATGTCAACCTACTGAGGGGACATTGATGAAGATCTGGAATCCAATGTCTCACCCCGCATCAAGCATTGTCCCTATCTTCTGACGCATGAGGCTGTTCTAACCAATGAGAGAAAAGTAAGGAGGCATATCAGCACAGATGCTACCTGCCCATGTTGCAACGCAGGAGAGGAGACGACAATCCATGCCTTTAGGGACTGCAACTACGTGAGGACAGTGTGGTCAGAGTTTCATCATATCAGGGAAAATGCTAATTTCTTCAGCAACATCAACCTCAAAGGATGGATTCAGGAACAGCTAGGTGGATCGGAGGAATCCACAATCTTATTCCTAACTACCTGCTGGAGTATATGGAACTGCAGGAATAGGCAAATCTTCCAGGGTGAAGTAACCAACTTGCACCAGCAGATCCGATGCATCAACAAGGAGGTACATAATCAAATCTAGGCCTTCCTCACAGTGACCAATCTAGACAACAACATGAGGACGAATAGAGATTTAACCTGGCAAGTTCCCAGGGTGAACACGCTAAAATTTAATTCCGATGTTGCTGTTAAAGCAAACCGTGCAGCCTACGCCATGGTGGCTAGAGATGATCAGGGGAAATGGAGAGGTGGGGCCACGTAGCAGATTTATACTCAAGTCTTCATTGAAGTTGAGCTTCGAGGACTATTACTGGCCATGGAAATCGCAAGGAAGAACAATGTGGACAATGCTTATTTCGAGACGGATTCTACAATGGTAGTCCAGTTGATCACCTCCACATGGGAAGAAAATCCTAGATATACCAAACTGGTTATGAGGATTAGATCGCTGATCAGACCCGGATGGTCCATAGCCCATACCTACAGAGAGATTAACCACGTGGCCAACAGCCTAGCAAAAACCCACTCAAGCGGAACGAGAGATATACTATGTATACTCTCCCCCCAATCGAGATCTATGATCTCCTAGTTAGGGACTTTTGTAAGGGTAGTAGTACTACCTTATTTAATTATGCAGACATAATTAGTGATTGTAAACTTGATTTGAATATGCTCGCACGAGGAGGGCAGGATGAATAAGAATGCCTCCTGACTTCTTTCAAAAAAAAACCTAGACATCTCAGCAATGTCTCCTTGAATCTACTCCTGGTGTTGGTCACTCATGGTCTTGTTCCACTCCTTGTTCTAGTCCTGGGTGGTTGGGATCACCCAAAAAGAGGACAAAACATGGTATTTGGCAAATCTAGGAACAAGAACAAAATTAAGAACAACAAGAAAAATATAAGGTATAGATTCATCAAGAACATAGAGGATCAAGAGTATGAGGCACATATCAAATAGGATTATTTCCATTACAAATAATAGGAAATTTCACATGAATAATTAATATAGACTAAATTAACTAAGTAGGGTTGAGGCACCGATCGGACCCCAACAAATAGGTGAGAGAAGAGTAATCACATTCCCAATCACCTACAAAATATTTATATATGGGGTAGAGTAACACATTCACCTAGGAGAAATAACACATGTCCAAACTATGGGTGGTTGCACGTAAGTACCACTACATTAGCTAATAAGTAAAACATGTCATCATGCTCAAAGAAATCATATAGAAACATTAATCAACAAATAATAGTGATATGGCGGGTGGGTTCATTCAAGCAAGTAATGAAGTAATTGTGCCAAAAAGAGCAATAATTGGAATAATGGTTTTAATCCATGCCTCATTGGAAAATTAGGTTTTTGGTTATCAAAAATGCCCAACTTAAGGGATAAGATGCACATACCTTGACTTGAGTATACAAATCAGAGATCAAAATCTATCCTTCCAAGTCTAAAGTCACCTCAAACCTACATATAATGTTTTGTTCGTTAGTTAAGGTTCAATGTATGTTATGTAGGTGGAAAACCCTAGAAATCCAAACCTTCAGATAAGTCATAAACTAACTCTTGATCTTGACATGATCTTGGGTTTAGAGTTTATTTTTAATATCTTCACTCAAAATATCAATTTTATAAATTATAATGTTGCCATTAATTATATTTAAGATCATAAGTGAAATCAAGACACTAAAAATACAAACTTTAAAACTTATAAATCAGGCGAAAAACCCTATGCCAAAAGATAGAGAAAATTCTCTCGATTCTAAAACATATACTTGTGTAATTTTTGGGGATTCTAGTAAAAAGATATGATTTTAATAATTTTAGGTCAATTATTGATCATTTGTAAACATATTATGTGAATGACTAAATTGCTCTTGCATTATTTTTCCCAAAACTTTGGGTGTGAAAAAGCATAAATACCATGATTTCACGTGCACAATAAGGTAACAATTTAAATCAAAGTCAATTCAAAAAGACTAGAATGCCCATGCAAAGAAATCCATTATTGAAGGGGATGAGGGGGCAAATCGGAAATCCCCCCATACACATCTTCTTCCCTATTCTCGCATGCCATGGCGGATGCTTGTAGTAGAATCACAAAGCCAAATTAGGAAAATGATAGTTTGTCACTTGTTTGAGAATTCAACTAGAAGATCACGAACGACTAGTTTTAAAGTTGTTTACCTGAAGTTCTATTGTGCTCCAAAGAAGCTGGTCGTTCAGGAGAGGTTCTGCAAACTCAAATCAAAAACCACATTTGGAGGAGGGTGATATGAGAATGCAAGGTGAAATCGAAACCAGAGGAGAGTCGTTGGGTGTGCGTCTCATATCAGTGTAGTGTCCTATTTATATGGGTATGAGTTTTAAGGTGCATGCGAGAAGTTGTTTTGGAAGACTTGTAATATAAGTGTAAGAATTTTTAAAATTCTCCATTTTAGGCTCAGAATAGGGTATGGATGGATGTGTAATTGAATTTACAATCCAATGCAAGTTATTTCACAAAGTTTTGTTGAGAAACGAGGGAGTTATGTCTAAAAAGCAGACCCCTTTGGTCTACAGCTACTATTCATGTTGGTGTCTCCTACTCAAGGTAGGAGACAACTTGCCAGCCATCCGATCTATATTGGACGGTCCGCATGGATGACATTTAGTACAATCTTCCAAATTTGGTCTTTTGAAGCATTAAATGTACAAAACTTTCTATAATTATTTGAGGGTGCAAACAAACTCCAAATAAACCAAAATTTGGTACATTAGCTAATTTTGGAGTGAGGAATCCAATTTTGGCATTAGTATTTAATTTTGAGTACTTTTAGGATTTTATTAAATATTTTTAAATATTATCATTTATTATGAATTATAAGCAATAGAAACTCTCTAAAAATATGAAACTTAGCCTACAAGAAATACTAAATACGGGGAACACAATTTTTCGATAATTATTTTTTTAACATATTATTTAATATTTTTGGCCTTTAAATAATATTTTCTCTCCTAAATTAAATAAAAATGTTTAAGATTGTCTAAATTAGTTGAAAATTTATACATAGGCTAATTTTTACATGTAGATCATGAATCTGAGATTAGTTACCACTTTTGTAGTCATTAAATAATTTATTTAATATATTTGACTATTATTCTTATTTTCTTTCCTAGTTAGAATCAATAGTTATTATTATGCAAATAATGTGAAACTTGGCACACAAGTCAATTGAGACCCAAGGAATGCGGATCTAAAGTTATCTTTATCCAATGACTCTTATTTGTATGAGTTTTATCCCCTTTATACATTATTATCTCTATTTGTCAACTTAAGTTATATAATTCCACATTATTATGTTTAAAGCTTTATTATTTATTCATTTTTCTTTCCTGCTCCATAAAGATAAGGGAATTTCTAGAACAAAATTATTTTAACATTTTTTCACTTTAGTGGTAATTTTGTATCTTAGAACCTGATTGAAACACTAACTAAGGTATTTGTGCATAACCCATTCGTTAGCATGAATAGTGATTGAATATACTCCAAACAACTAATAATTCCACAAATTCAACATCCAGGACAAAAAGGATAGAAATGAAAGAAAAACTTAGGAAAAAGGCCAAGTTAAGAATCTACTTAGATTTCAGTTTGTTACAAAAACCTAGGATGGTTTTTGTTCTGATTGGGAGTATACTGCCCTTAGCTAGGAATACTATAGATGTATTTTAGGTCCTCCATTTTGTTGTAGTCACCTTGGGCTACAACATTGCTCATCACCACATCGTAGAGAATATTACATGCCAAAGTAGAGTGATCAGTCCCTTTGCAGGATTCATAGAATTGAGTTACTGCCTTGACCTAATGTTGTTGTGGAGGCAAATTCCTTCATTCATAGGTATTCATAGGTGTCTCAAGGCTTTCTTGGTTGACTGGTAGATCTTTAGAGATTTGCCAATATATTTCATCTTATATATGCTTTCTACCATATGTTTTAGCACTACTTTGCTTACTAAAAGATTTCCTGAGTTGGGTTGATTCTCAGCTCCTAGAGTTACTACCCTCTAGGTGCTATTCTAACTTTGTTGCATGAGATTTCCTCAAGATGAGGAGTCTAGAAACTTTTTGATATGATCACCTACACCTCTACAAAAGAACTAGATGCGTTGATATTAAGAAATACCATTGTGTAGACATTTGAGAGGAATCTCATTGTATTGTTCCAATTCTCTTCTAGATTTTCACTTGCGACATGTTTAAACTACATTATCTAGCATTTAATGGTGTATGTGAGGGACGTAGTATAGACTCTCTCAAGGAATAAGATCTAAAGTTGTTCTGAAGTGGTGATGGGGTCACCTAATAGAGTACTTTATGACCTTTTAGATCTATATTCAAGACAATATTTGAAAAGGTGGAGTCCAATGCATCATCAAAAACTCTATTTTTCTTAGTCACATCACATAGATCCACAAAGTTCAAGATGTGCTCTTGGCAATCCTCTCCTTGTTTTCCTAAAATTGGATTTCTTTGCAGAAGTGTGAACAAATGCATCCTAATTTCAAAGTTAAGGGCATCAATAGGATGTAGTCATAGTTGAACATCAATAGCATTAGGGATTGAGAACTTCCTCAGCTCCTTATGTCATTCAACCAATTTTGCAACAACAGATGCACATATTTTACCTTGAATGCTTTGTGGGCTTCTTGTGTAAGCCTCTCTCTTCGTGGTATAATGACATGGTTATCCCTTTGTGTGACTTCCTCTTTGACCATTCTTATTTAGTTCTATCTACTCCGAGTATGAAAGGTTCATTCTAGATTAGGGTCAAAGCTCGATGAAAGGCTGATGTTGTGGGAGTGTCGCATGTCCTCATTTAGGGTACCTACAATAGAAAGATCTTTCACAAGTCAGACGAATGTAGAGGGACAAAATTCAAGTAAATGTGCAAAATTATGAATGATGAAAGTAAACCTTTAATTGATCTTAATAGAACTAGAATAAGCTCAATGATTTTTTTGTCCCTGCCAACCTTATGTGGCATTTATTGCACTAACAAATTCACCTAGAGTTAAAATACCTAAGCTTTTACCAAAACGTGCCATAATAACATCTGTAAGAGGATGAATCTTATCGCAATATATTTAATGATCAAATCCCAAGGGACAATCTTTTTTAGTATCTTTCTAGTTCTTTATAGTTCATCTAAGACTAATATTTAGAACCAAGATTTGATTTAAGTTAACTAATTGCAAGGAAAAGTAGAAGTGTGGGATTAAAGTAGGGTCTAGATTTATGATGGAGGTCACTGCGGTGGAATCAAGTTTCACCACTACTACACACACAAACACATCCACAACATATCTAGGCTAGATGGAAATATTCAATTGGAGAAGAAGCAAAATTCGTCCCATTAGATGAGGAACTATCGTGTATATGATTGTGAGTGTGATTCTCACTAACCATATATCATGCACCTACAAGTATGGATATGTCCAATTAGAAGTTCTCATTTGAGTGTCAACCAAGTTAAATGATATTCTAGATCCTAATCATTGAAGTTATCTAAACATAGGATTATAATAGACCATGAAAGTGGTAGATCAAGCCACAAAACATGCAATCAAGCAATTAAAATTATTTTGAAAGAGTTATTTAAAATCCATGGAACATTAAAGATGACAATGCAAGTGTGGATATTGGGCCCATACCTGCACCCCATAAAAATGGACTACTCTCTCTTCATGACAAGATCAGAACAAAGAAGAGAGAAAAGAAGATCGCCCATCATCTTCAACCAAAGGGGAGATGTGTGTCAATATGTACAAGATCAACCCTTGATCTTGATGGGTGGACTTTTCTAGTCAAAGGAGGGGGAAACGGCTGAAGGCATGATTCATATGATCTCTTTCTTCCTCAATCCTTCTCTTTTGGGACTCTAGATCTTTAGGGAAGAGACATCAACTATATGGAGGTGTCATCCATGATCTAACCACCTTTGTGACTAGATAATCAACTTTAGTAGAGTAGGGGTAATGCAAGAATTCCATAGGGGTTCCTAGTGGAAGAGGGTCGACGGCTGTCATCTAGTTTATTGTTCGTCAAAGAAGCATCTCGGAGGTGTCTTGGAGTGGAAGAGTCCCCCCTCAAAGGAGGACGGGTACAATTATTTATAGGTTGTGGTTGTGTGAAGTGTAGGGACCCCATCAATCAATGGGGGTAGAGAAGCCATCTGTAGATGAGAATTGGTAGTAGTTCTCTTGTTGGTCAGCTAAAAGTAGGGAAGTTGTTAGTCTTCATTTCCCACTCGTCAGGCAATGGGTTGTCAAATAAGTCTTGATGCTTCATTGGTTAGATGAGGCTTACTTGGTCTTTGGGCAACATATGTTTTTAAGACAATACTTTGATTGGGAGACCACCATTAAGAAACAAGTCATTAGTTGACAGGTTGATCTAGATTCCATTTGGGCTTGGTCCCGTTGGCTCGTCAGGCATGATTCCCATCGGGATTAGGGTCTTCATTGAGGGTAGTTTTGTAGGACCATCATTGCTCGATGGAACAATAGACTGTTGGAGTGCCTTCTTCATCATTCATTTACCCATCACTGTTGGACTCTATTAGTCCTTACTGAGCATGGTTCATGCCGATCAACAACAAATGGTTGATGGGGTTTGACAAACATCTATGTTAGGAACAAAACCACCTCCCCACCCCCGTGGGTGGTGGAGAGGGGTTATTGTCATGCCTTTGGGCTCTCACTAATAGGATCTCATGTTAATAGAAATATAGGTCGAAGAAGGGGGTTATCAAGTCCAAATCATCAAAAGACATGTTTTGATGCTTAACCCTTCCAAGAAAACCAATGGATTTGATTAAAACCTTATGTATATACATAAAACTACGAACAACCAAATAGAGGTAAAGTGAATGGTAAATTGAGAGATCTATGCTCTAGCTTGACAAAAAAATGTGACTAAAAATATGATGAATATACACTCATCACACTTCTATAAATAGAAACATATAGGAATATCTAATATAGCTATTAGATGAATTTAGTGGGAAAGAAGTCATTATAAAATAGTGAGTGGGCTTAAATGACTAAATGTGCACTAACTAAAAAGTCTCCAGACTTCTTGCTGTTCAAACTTCTTTTTAACCAACCTTGAACTCTATCAAAAAAGTGTTTGACCGAGAGGTACCCTATGTCCAAGTTTAGCAATGGCTAACAGTCGGTCGAGTTGTGATTTGAAGTACCAATTCAATAGAAAAAGAGTTCGAACGAAGACTCCAAGTATTGGAATTGATATCACAATGATAGTCCCATTATCAATCGGGAAACATAGTAGGTAAATATTGACACACGCCAAATCACACGTGAAGTCAATATAATTGTTAGTCAATAGAAATAACAAGAACTACCACTTAGTAACCATGGAAGGAGGCTAGCATAAAAATATGCCCATGAACTTCGATTCACATGCAACTCACCCCAACTATGTTACTTATTCATTAATCATAAAATGTATGAAAGCATGATGATATTCATTTACTTCTTTTATTTTTCCTTTGACTAATGCTGACAAATAGTCTCTTGTCACAAAAAAATGCCTATGCGCGTATAAGTCTTTTGTGTTAGACAAATCCAATTGATATAAACAAAATTTATTTTAAATCAATAATTCCAAATACTACATCATTTAACCAAAGTTTCATTATCTCATTTCATTGTTTTCTCTTTAGTTTACTTGATAGACAACACATATTACTTTATTTTTCTTTGATACACACCGTTCCAACACAACATGTGATGGACCAAGTTATGAAAGAATGTTGTTCTTGCTAATTAAAAGGTGTTTGATGATTATAGAAGACTAAAACATTTATCAAACTTGCTATTTGATTATCTAATTATTTAAACTAAAATAATATTAGCAAAAGAAATCCCATTAATAAATTGACCCATGTAACTCAAAATTCATCTTGAAAAAAGGAAAGTCTTAATAAGGAAAGTATGGAAGTTTTTCTTCATATTACATATTAAAAAACCTCTTCAAATATTTTTCTTTTTTTTGGTAACCCAGGAGACTCGTAAGGCTTGCACCGAGCCCAACCTGGGAACTCAACCCCATCCCGTAAGGAGCGTAGCCCATTAAGTCGCGCAGAGGCTGGCTGCGTTGTGGGAGAATCTTCAAAGATTTTCCTAATAATTAGTATAATCATTTTCAAATGTGTATGATACCATTTCCTTGCCAAAAAATTATCTTTGACTAACAAAAATACAAAAATATCGATTGATGTTGAAACACACAAATGAATATCATATCATATGCCTGAAAACTTGGATTTCCTTGAGTCTTTTGTAGAGAATTTCCAATCGGGCATTATCACTCATTATTTTTGGACATTCACTTAGAGAGGTTTCAAACAAATATAAGATAATAAAAATTACCATCATCTTGATGTAGTATGTTTCGTACATTACCATAATGATCAACTTGTGATCACAATTGAGATGCTCGAATTATATGTCACTGAATTCTAGCTTTTTAATTGATTTTAGAATTAGGTTTCAACGCATGCGTATGGCGAGTTGAGTCCAAAACAAACAAGGAAATTAAATATACATTATTTAATAATACACTAGAACTAAAAGAACATATTATTTTTGGTGCACAAAGATATATGTCATGTAGGTGTAGCCAAAATTTGAAGAGTAGCTTTATTTCTCATAACAAATTTTTAGTAAAAAAATAAGATCATAGTAACTTCATCTTTTTAATTCACATCTTATTTATTAATTCACATTTTAGTTGTTCCCCATCTTAGGATACCAAAAATAGAGAGAGTCAAAAGATCAAGTTACCCCAATATTGAGAGATGGAGAAGTCACAATACTCACTTCTATATGGGTGGTTTAGGGTAGTCTAAAATGAAGACATGAGATGGTAAAAGGCCCTCTACGGTTTGGACGATAAACTACAGTCCCTTTTTTAGATACACTAGGGTCAAGTAGGACACATATGAATGTTAGCAACCACATTTAGATGGTAAGGAGGTTATTATATTATAAGCTCGTGTGTATCCTATCCTAGACACCTTCATAGATTTTAGGGTTTCCTAGGTTTATAAGAGATTTGATGTTTAGTTTCATAGTTAAATATAGTTTGTACTTTACTCTATGATGCTAACTATCACATAATGATTTTGACACCAAATCCTAAACCCAAATACCATAATAGATAATGTTAAGGGGACTCAATGTTTTCATCTCTCAGTGGCCCAAATAATACATACAACATATGTTATTAGGAAACTATATATCAATTTATTAAATAGAACATAAATATTTTACATTAGGGGCCTTTAGGAAACTTCCAGTAAAATAATTGTGTATTTTGATATAATGTTTCCTTATTATTTTCCCAGTTAATTGTTCTTTTGAACCAAATTATCGCTTTGTGTAAA
The DNA here is from genome assembly GCA_963693085.1 of Alisma plantago-aquatica. Classification (NCBI taxonomy): domain Eukaryota; kingdom Viridiplantae; phylum Streptophyta; class Magnoliopsida; order Alismatales; family Alismataceae; genus Alisma; species Alisma plantago-aquatica. The sequence continues at coordinate 370,498,061 of OY856415.1, read as the reverse complement.
CAATCCACATTAGCTGGTTGTTGTAGTTCACAAATTTTTTATTATTAATTACCACTACAAAGGCTAAGACTTTCATCCTAGACAAAGATAAGAGGGTTACAACCTATCTCATGGAGGGAACAATTTAAAAAAAAATTGTTTGAAACAAACCTAAACCAACATTGAGCAGCCATAGAGTTCAATTTGTTTGGAGGAGTAGTAATATTAAAGACCCTCTATTCACAAAAAAGGTGATACAATAAAGCAACAATATATAAATTTATTATTAGGTATTATCACACTAATCCCAATCCCATTGTAGGATCCATATAGGGATTCACTGTTAATGACATTTTAGTGTGACTGTCGGTGAGTGGTTCTGATACACACAAACATATTCAATGAACCAACACAATTTTAATTTGATATATTAACCAATTTTTTTACATAAAATCCCAAAGACAACATACAAAGAGAGATTACTTTACCTTTGAAAGAAACCTATTCTAAACAGCAAAGTCTACATCCCAACTTAATTTAATAAACCCTTGTGGAATTCCAATTTATTACATCATGTCTTATTTCTACTAATATGGTAGTCATAATCTTCTAGAAGGTTCTATAATCAAGAAAAATAGGACATGTCAATGGAATCACAGTAGTGTACACTACCAATTAATGTAGAATCATAGTGTTAGAATAATTTAATGTCCATGGAAAACGTATAATAAGGGGGTGCAACTAATTTTCAAAAAGTCTTAGTTGACACATAGCACATTTTAAGGAATATTTTCCATTATACTACATTATAAGTTGACTAAATAGCCTTAACATCAAATATTATGAAGTAAATGAATTTTAATATTGATTGACCTCTTGACCCTAGGGTGAAGGGAAACAACTCCAACAATATATACCACTTGACCTTGAACGTAATAGGTGGGGGAAGGGTCTTTATTCAGCGTCATCATAACAATATGAGGTTACCATGCCTTTCTGTAGTCCATCTTTAGCATACTAGAATGGATTATCATCATTAAAGTTCATGTTTTTGCAACTTAGTTATATGAAAACAGATTTTGTAATACATAGGGAATAATATATTACACTAATAATTAATCTAAGAAAATATCAAGAATTACTTGGAGAATTAATATATGTAATACATATAGTTTGGCCAGTAGTAGGATTAAGTGTACCTTGAGGGTGTTTTTATCCATTATATAATCATACACTATCTTTAAGTTAGTGAGAAAAATGTATTCTTTTGTAAATTGTCCCAACAGATATTGTCTTGGTGACTACATGGATTATTGAAAAAGAAAGTAATGTGTGTTGGTTCGTCGAGGAGATTACAAAAAGACACAATGAAATGAGATAAGGAAACTTTAGTCAAAATATGGTAGTTGGAGTTATGGTTATAAAAAAAGTATTTTTTATAGAAGTTTGTTGTATCTGAAAAGCAAAACGTGTGTGCATGGTCAATTTCTTTGGTATTGAGAGACTAACTGTTGGGTTTGGTCAATGGTAAATAAGAAAAATGAATACTATCCCCTTAATGAAAAATTCTCACTACATTAGAGCATAATGAGGGTTTTTCTTAATAAGAAAGGACTATGTAGATTCCTTTAGTTTAATCACATGAATGTTTTCCTTTAAAGATCACATCATGAGAATCTTTGATATGGTATATCACTTCACATCATAACTCAATAAGAAATCATGAATCTCACTCATATTCGTGAATCTTCATAGGGTATGGTTATATCATCTAATATATTTCCCAATGATAAAATATAGTCCTAACCTCATATAACATTCCCATGAATATACATGATTTCGAACTCATGACTAGAACCCTCAACATGATCTTATCCATTCCCATGATCAAGGACATGTTGTCAAAATGGGTATTCACTGCCTCTTAATATATCTTCCCAATAATAATAAAAGACATACAACATGTAAATATGGTGGCCAGCCATGTATACTAGAAGATAAACACCATAATCCATTTTGAAACAGAAGATTAATTAATATTGAAATATGAAATTCGGATCATACAAATTATGACATGGGAGCTACTATCACATGTCCAAGAAAATGATTTTACTCGCTCATGGTGAGAAAATACATGCATAAATGATATGTCATTGAAAGAAACACGAGTAGAGAGAGAGAAGGTAACACCTGAGCCCACTACCCTAGGCTCTAGTAGAGTTTTAGGAATGATGATTGGTCCCATAGATCACCACTAGCCTTAACTACACGTTTATTTCTCACTCACACACAAGCCGGGGTAAACTTCCAAACTGGTCACCCATCCTAGTACTACTCCAAGCTGAGCACGCTTAACTATGGAGTTCTTTAGTGATGGGCTCCCAAAAAAGGAGGTGCACCTTGGTGATATGGGTAGTCCAATCATTCCTTTTGAGATCATTATATTCAAGGCCTCAAATCCTAGGACGTTACAATCTCCCCCACTTAGACTCTTGACGTCCTCATCAAGGCTCAACTATTTGTCCTCATAATATCTCCCTATTTCAGTGCAGACCCAACATGGCCCATGGACACCAAGCTCCCAGTCACGGAATACTAGCGCAAGGGTAGCTACATCACCTTGGACAACCCTTTCTAACTTGCATGGGCCACACAGCTCAATACTAGCATACCACATGCCCATGTGGGCCCCACCTACTAGAGGGATTATGGCTCTAATACTATTTGTAACACTCGGGCTCACCTCCCTTGGCTCTAGTAGAGTTTTAGGAATGATGACTGGCCCCACAGACCACCACTAGCCTTAACTGTGCGCTTTTTCCTCACTCACGTATAAGCTAGGGTCAACTTCCCCACTGGTCACCCATCCTAGTACTACTCCAAGCTAAGCATGCTTAACTATGGAGTTCTTTAGTGATGGTCTCCTGGAAAAGGAGGTGCAGCATGGTGATATGGGTAGTCCAATCATTCCCTTTAAGATCATTATATCTGAGGCCTCAAATCTTGAGATGTTATAGAGGAATAAAAAATAAATTTACGGGAGTGAAGAATAGAAAAAGATCTCCGACCAAGAGGTGGATATCTGTCTCCAAAAATGTTTCTTGCTTCAGCAACCTCCTCCCTACAGCTTTAAAAATGAAAAGAGAATAGAAATAGAGCCAAGAATGGGTTCTCTCTCAAGAAACCCTAGATTTTTCTCTAAAATCACCCCCACAAAAAGCGTTGGACTTATCTCAAGCCTCTAACTGCTCCAAATGGTACGTGGTAAACTTCCAAAGGGAAGTGACTTGTTATATCTAACAAAAATGAGCAATTGTTCTTTTCCAAAAATGCAGAAAAGAAGCCTGATATGTTGTGTTTATATATCACACTCTATGCTAGATCCAATTTTCTGAATCAATTGGGCCACGATCGTAAGTAACACGTCGTGTGGAGCAGACACACAATGTAAGGATGATTCCCTATCAATTTCTGGGCTTCCATGTGTCATCCCTTCTAAAAGTGTGATCGAGACTACATACATGGTCAAGTGAGAGACTACTAACACGTCTCTTATAACGCAACATCTAGGTACCCCACATCGCGATCACTCCCAATCTCGGCCCAGTATTGTTATTGTCCCAAACAATCTCAGACCTTATGCATCTAGCACCCGACACTTTAGTGTGTCAGGGTAATGTTAGGGCTTATAATATGATATGCGAAAAGAACACTAAGAATGGGAAGGACGATATAAGGGGGGTTTATTTTGAGGGAAATTAATTGGAACCATAGGTGGGTTGGGGTGAGAGGGAGAGGGTTTGACTTGTTTGCTAATCAGGGAGAGTTGTTGGTTGAGGAGTGGGGATTATGGGTGGGTTACCATGCCTTTTATAGGCATTCGGGCTGAGGGAAGGGGGTTTTGTGGAACCAGGAGGAGGATTCTAGAAGGAGTGTGAAGGATAAGGGGGGCGCTCCCCAAAATTTTTTGAAGAACAACGATTCAAGAGCCTTCACTGGTTTTCTAGATTTTTCTGAAGATGCAAGGGTTATAGAGGTGGTTGTCGCTTTGTCTTCTGGAGATACTAGAGAGTCCTAGAATATGTTGGGTATGGGGGTCTATATATATGTATATATTAGGGTTTTAGATTTTGGGTTGAACCTTTGAGAAGTGGGGGTGGATCATGTTGATACGCAATGTGGGGTCTATGAATGTAGCCATCCAGCAACTAGCACATGACAGATTGTCGGGATCTAGCTACTGTCTCGGGGTGGAAAATAAAGGAGGTTTTGTTTTTCTTTTAAATTTGGGAATGTTCTGGTGAAAAGTGGAGAAAAAATACACAATAATATAAGTCTAGGTTATCATTCATATTATTTCAAAAAAGGCAGTTGTAAAGGGAATATTTTATTCTAGCAATCCAACTGGGCAATTTGTTAAACTTTATCCTATAGGAGGAAGAACCGAAAGATAATCGTACTTATATTCTGAAAGAAGATTTCTTTGCAGAAGAGCCCAAACTATGTGAAAGTGAGCAAAAAGTGGTGGTTAGATTGGTGAAAAAATATGAAAATTAGGTATATGTGGAAACTGGGTACTATGTGGAACAAATTCCTTCATTAGCCAGAAAATTGACACTTATTTAAATTTTTACCGAGTGAGAAAAAATGGGGTGTCGACTCCAAATTTGTTTTCTAAAAGTCCAAGTCTTATTGTCTTTATGGATTGCCTCTGTTTCTATCCTACTCCATGCCAATATCATGCTCTTGCAGGTTTATTATATTAGAATGTGCACTTCTGGTAATTTTCTAATCCAAGAACTTTGGTACATCATGCGTCATATACTAACCTATTTGCAAAGACAATGTTCTACAACTTTATTATTAGTTGTGCCTTGATATTGAGATTTAGTAATGCAATATATGGGTATCTAACATATAATTCCTCATTAGATGCCTTTAGTATGAGATATCACGTCAATACATTCTATCCCCTCCATATCTAGAAATCTATAACTCCCTTTATTCTATTTACCTTTCTCTCTCACTCGAGTTGTTCCTCGAGGGCCTCATGGAGTGTGGAGTTAGACCTCTTCGTCAACCATTTTAGTTTGTCTCTTCCTAATCAATTTATAAAAAGCCTACTAGATCTATATATCAAGCTCCAACTCATGTCCTATCCCACATGTGTCTTGCTTGCACTAAGACAAACCATAAAACCAGAAGGGAGTCACAGTAACAAATGTATAAAATTCATCTAGGCATGAGATTTTGTAAGTTATGAAAGGAAAAATCTTATCATATTATCAATAAAACTAAAGTTTAATGCATACCATTATCCAAAAAAGTGGTGCAAAAGTTGTTGTTCCTTGTATCTACCATAAATTCACTTGAAATGAACCTAGATTTTACCTCAAGAATTGATAATAAAGCATACCCACAAGTTATACTATCGTATAGATTAAGGTTCAAACTGATCAGATGAAATTTTGATGATTGGTTGAACTTTTGTTTGATTGATAATAATGTGATTGACAAGTAATGATTAATTTTTATTGATTACATACTATAAGAAGCATCTGAAGGCACTTACAAAATTTTATTGACAAAGTAACTTCCAACGATATAAGGTAAACCGAAGTCCTTATCAAAGTATCAAGTTTTATATTATATTTTGCTATCATATGAACAAGTTATCGACCTAGATTTTAATATACTTCCATATGTATACAACTACTTACTCGCATATACGGATGTTCGTACAACAAATGTTTATGAATACAAGAACCTACGAAGCTTTTATAATTTTAATGCATGTATATCCACGTTCTAATTTGATTAATCATTAACACGCGGTGTAAACACTACTACATTAGGCAATATATACTCACGTCACTTGGCAATCCAACGTTACTTGATGAATAAAATCTGAAAGCAATAGTTTATATATACAAAACAACTAATTAATCACGTTAGATAGTCATATTAGATAACAAGTCATTCACATTTACCCACGCCGTTTACTTTTAAGACGAATACTTAGCAACAAGCAGCTGTCGGATAAGTACTAGAACTCATCCATGCAATACAGAGCAGTAATTGAACCTATAGTCAGTCAGTCTTTTCTGTACTAAAACAAATTAAGGCATACAAGCATCGATGGGTTCAGACTTGAAGTAGGTATTAACCATGTTCACCTAAGCCTTATCTGTATTCGCATTACATCTTTTCCCATTATCATTTAAAGTTGGCAGATGGCATGAAGTTCACCTACGTGCCAATGTAATTACGTGCATGCGTGAAAGACTATCTAGAGGCATCATTTGATATTTTCTTATTATTGATCTATAACATGATTCTACATCATTGTGTCTTTGCTCCTATCTACTAGTGTATTTCGTGTAGCACAAAACTGAGATCGTACATTACCTAATATTTACTTAGTAGGCAGCATGAGTGCGTCAGATAGCAGCCGAACTCCTCACAGTCAGCTGAAGACACTGCATCTTCTGAAATCGAACACCAGACGGCAAGTAAGTCAAGAAACTCAAAAGGCTTTTCTTTGATTGCTTGTGAGTAGGACATGTTATGGAGCCTGACTGGCCAAGGATACAGCTGATTTAGCTATCTGCATTTGCAGTAGAAGCAGACCTTACATCAGGCAATGGAGGTTGGTAGCCAATCATAGCCCAATGCAGTAGGGTCATATCGGTCCCCATTGTCAAATGTACATATATGTGTTTATACAATATTGATTAATCATAGCCCAATGAGATCCACGGATAGAAAAGAATTTCGAAACAATGATATTTGTTAAATGAAGGAAAATTATTCCCAGCACACCTCTTCCACCAAAGTTTACACTCCCACCTCGGGAATATGTGCCCATCAACTATCCGCATTGTGGGACACGACCACCGAAAACATGAAATCATTAGTGCGCCTGTTGCTCATGCAGCATTGTTGCAAAACTGTATTTTGATCAATAAAGTAATGCATGTGTCATTATTGCATGCATGCAGCCGCTGCATTAAAGCAACCACTGCAATAAAGCAACCACAACCTAGATTTGAATATTTAAATCATTACTATTTTCAAAATCTGTTTACTTTTTGGCAGAATAAATGACTGATCTGATTATATAGGTTTTTGTACACGTTTCATGGCTAAGTCCAGAATCAGTACTTAAATATATTCAACACAGTGTCAAAAATCATTAACAAATATTCTAGATAGAAACTAACACAATGTGTACAGTCACTTTTTCGATTCGACTAGTGAACTAAAATATAAAATTGTTTGTTTCGTATATTTATGTAATTTTTTATTTACTATACATATGTGAAAATTATCTAAGAAACATAATTAACAAAAAAATTTGTCATATTAAAAATTATTTTATATGAGGTCACATTATAACATTTCACAATTTTAATCAATACATAAATATATTCAAGACAATAGTAAATAATTAATTTTATTCAAAGTAGTACCAAAATGCTTCAGGAACAAAACTTAAAATAAAAGAGTTCAGTACGAATTATACAATGACATCATACAGAAAAGCCATAATTAGTACTTTTACATATATTTTCTCACACAGTGCGACACAAAGAACGATAGTAATTTTTATTTCAAGAAATTCATGTTTTATATGTATAATTTTATGCTATTTCATATGATGCATAGATAATCATATTTTTTAGTTAATTCAGAAAAAAATACTCAAATATATCCAATACAATACTAAATATATAAAGATAGCATACTAAAAAATATATAACACAATGTGACACATTCATCAAGGCAAAAATTCTACAATTATGGCTGCATAGTTGCATGCTGCATGGTTGCATGCATGCAACTATTGTAACAAAAATAAGAGTTTCATTCAAACACTCACCACCCAACTACTCATTACCACAACCAATTCTTTTTTTCATTTTCCCTCCACTTACATTTAAATTCAATTTTTTTTCAATTCCCCTCGACTTCTAGTTGACATTATCACATTTTGCTATAAATATAAATACACTATGCATTGATCATCGTTGTAATACCAAAAAATATCCTAAATAATACCAAATAAAAATTAAAATAGTACTTATGATCTGAACATTTTTGTGATTAGAAAAATATAATAGGAAGCATGATAGACATTTGTAATTATTTTAAAATAAATATTGTATATGTATAAATCCACAGTATTGCATATGATGCAAAAATAATGACATTTTTCATTTACGGTGAAATAAAAACTTCATTACAAATGTCATAGTACCACAATTTCTTCAAAAAATGTCTAATTCGTGTACATTACAATACCAAAATTTGGACCAACAACAAAAATGAATAAAAATTACAACACAAATGAATGATTGAGATAACCACGGTTACAGATGTGGCGGCAGTGTGAAAGTGGCGGCAACAACGACACTGGTGCCGCGATAGTGTAGGCGCGGGTGCGGCATCAGTATGGGGGTGAATGTGGTAGAGAGCGTTGGGTGTGCTCCTACAGTGCAGGCGTCCTGGATATGGCGGACGGCTGGGACGACGATGACTGGAGGTAGGGCGCAGCGGCAACAACATGGGGTGTAGCGACGACGGGTAGGCGGAACGGTGAGAAGCGTGACGACGTCGGGTGGGCGGACGGCTGGGACGATGACGGTTGGACGCGTCAATGATGTGGGATGCGACAGTAGGGGTTGGACGTGACGTGGACGGCTGGGACGACGGGGGTGGCGGTGGCGGGTGGGCGGAACGGGGGGGACAGGACGGCGGCGGCTTGGGGCACAGCGGTGGCGGGCGTGCAAAACAGCTGGTGGCGCGACGGGACGCGGCGGCGGAGGCGGCGGTTTGGGGCGCAGCGGGGCGTGCGGGCAACAGGAGCTGGAGAGAGTCACGTTAAAAAGAGGAAGAGGGCTGGGGTAGGGTGATTTTATAGCCCCAAGTACAAATTTTTTTGAACCAACGACTCTTCATCTTCTAGCACTGTTATACTTAAAAACTAGCACAGTGCGGACAGAACATTGGGAATACGCAAAAATTAAAGACAACATGTGTGGTTATTGTTTGTGGCATGGTCCCGATGTTGGGGTGTGAATCTTGGTGTATGTGGTATGCTCTATATCAGTACTCTTAAATGAATATTGTTGTGAACATGCCCAAAAATCTAGTGGAGAAGTCCAATAGCCACTAGGAGTATAGAAACCTAGTAGAGAATGCCAATAACCACCAGGAGTCCAGGAATTCAGTGGAGAAAACCAATAGCCACTAGAAATCTTACAATTTAGTTCAGAAGTCCAATAGCCACCAGATTCAATATGTAGATATATAGAAATGCTTGTATTATAAATAATAGCTAAGGCCATTTGTACTTGAACCTAGTCTACAAGTTCCACGCATTGATTGACTAGGGTACCCACATGAACACCTACGTTCTAATTAATTTCTACTCATATCCTTAATTGAAACTATACTTCAGCATGGGAGTACTAGGGTTTTACAATAACCTACTTGAGCAAGTTCTATTATTCTAGTTGTTTTTATGACTAGACATATATTTTTATGAAACATGCATGAGTGCTGACTGTTATTGTTGTCATACCATCATGTAAGAACCCGATCTTTACCAGACCAAATTTTGTCATAATTGTATCTAGAGAAGCAAATAACAATTGTTAAATCATAGATTATATCGGAGTGTGCAGAAGCTTAGATTTCTCAATATTAGAACTAGTAAATTAATCAACACTTATTCTGATCGTGTCTCCAACAGAGGGCATCTCCTACATTTCTCATGTTATCTCTTTCATGTTATCTTTAAGCATCTGATATGTCCATGAATTCCCATAGAGAATAGGACCACCAATGGACCAAAGCAGAAAAGATGGGTCAATCACAAGGACTGATATACAACCAATTATTTGAAAAGTCATTAAAATATGCAACTAACTACCATGAATTGTCAATGAGAACATGCAAGGAATTTAACATGTAGGAAAGTATCAAGTTGTAAACAAGGGTTGTCAATATAAACAGATCTAATTTCAATATTCAAGACTAGGAGTTCAAATTTAATATTCAAAACTAGAAATCCAATCATTATAGATAGCACATCTCCATATCTATTTTGTTGGAGAAGTCTTATCCTCTCTCCATGGGAGCAAAAACACACCAATGAAGTTCTTAGTATACTAAGGGACACATATGTCCTTTCTCTGTGCAGAGTCATGGAAGCGATAATTCCACTAAAACCTAGTGGGCAACAACCTACCCTTTTTGACGTTTAAATAATGTGTTATTATATTCAAAAATTAATGTTGGTGGCCATTCAAATAGGAATGCTAAAATTTGAAAAACAATATTAGACCAACATTCCTATCTAATCATGCATGTATTCAAGAGGGAAATAAACTTTTCAAATAGAAATAGTAATTTCGTATCTTGAATTCATTTGTAAGGAAGTTCAAATATGCAAATATTAAGCTTCACAAATCAACCAAAAATGATCGGTTAGTATAGAGAGAAATGAGTTACTATTTTATTAGAATTATCAAGTTGCATATGCTTCTTGTGTGACTATTGATTGTTTCTTTCCATTTAGGATTATATGTCCCTCTTGTTAGTCTAGTCGTACTTCTAGGGTTATTAATGGAGTCATGTAAGATCATAACCGCATATTGTCATTATATCATATCTTTTGCATCATATGACAAAATGATAAATATAGGATTCATGATACTTAATATCCACAAATGTGTATTCATATAGGTACATAAATTTAAATATGTAGAGAAGTATTGGAATGTACCCAGTGTTTAGTTACATGTATGACAAAGTAACTTCCAACGGTGTAAGGTAAACCGAAGTCCTTGTCTGAGTATCAAGTTTTATATTATATCTTGCTATCATATGAACAAGTTATCGACCAAGATTTTAATATAATTCCATATGTATACAACTACTTACACGCGTATATGGATGTTCGTACTACAAATGTTTATGAATACAAGAACTTACGAAGCTTTTGTAATTTAGATGCCTGTATATCCACGTTCTAATAGGATTAATCATTGACACGCGGTGAAAACACTATTACATTAGGCAATATATACTCATGTCACTTGACAATCCAACGTTACTTGATAAATAAAATCTGAAAGCAATAGTTTATATATGCAAAACATCTAATCAATCACGTTAGATAGTCAAATTAGATAACAAGTCATTCGCATATACCCACCCCGTTTACTTTTAAGACGAATACTTAGCAACATGCAGCTGTCGGATAAGTACTAGAACTCATCCATGCAATACAGTGAGTAGTAATTGAACCTATAATAAGTCAGTCTTTTCTGTACTCAAGCAAATTAAGGCATACAAGCATCGACGGGTTTAGACTTCAAGTAGGTACTAACCATGTTCACCTAAGCCTTATCTGTATTAGCATTACATCTTTGCCCATTATCATTTGAAGTTGGCGGATGGCATGAAGTTCCCCTACGATATTTTTAAATGTGCCAATGTAATTACGTGCATACGTGCAAGACGATCCAGAGGCATCATTTGGTATTTTCTTATTGTTGATCCAACATGATTCTACATCATTCTGTCTTTGCTCCTATCTACTAGTGTATTTCGTGTAGCACAAAAAACTGAGATTGTACATTACCTAAGGTTTACTTTGTAGGCCCCATGAGTGCGCGCGTGAGATAGCAGCCGAACTCCTCACAATCTGCTGAAGACACTGCATCTTCTGAAATCGAACACCGGACGGCAAGTAAGTCAAGAAACTCAAAAGCCTTTCTTAGATTGCTCGTGAGTAGAACATTTCATGAAGCCTGACTTGTAGCCAAGGATACAGCTGCTTTAGCAATCAGCATTTGCAGTAGCAGCAGGCCTTACATCAGGCAATGGAGGTTGGCTAGCCTTCTGAACGTGCAGAGAGGTAGCAGGAAAAGAAACGGTGGTGGTTGGTATAATGAAGGTAGTGAAGCAGGCTGGCTGCAGATGACCGAAAGAGAGGGCTTCGTGTACATGCTATTTATCTCTGCATACATTTAGGTAATGAACGGCAGTTTAAAGACAGAAGAATTAAGATATGGAAAAGGCTTCGGAATGCACACGTGTATAGTATCTAGTGTCATAACTAAGCGTAACAAGGAGGAAAAAGTAAGACATCACGCGTGTATAGTGCTGGTTATGGCGGTGGTTGCACAAGTCAACAAAAGGTCCGTCAGCTGCATGAGGAGAAGTCATGGTCTGATATGCTATTGTCAAACTTGATAAGGAAAGAAAGTAAAAAGGTGCATCTCATCCATGCGCCACCTAAGTGTAAGGATGTAAGTAAAGGAGGCATGGTCTCCTAACATCGTAAGTCCATTCATGAACATGGGTTATGTCCTTGTTTGATATCCATTTCAAAATATTTGAGGAAAAAAGTAGCGTCTCCTATACATATCATTTTACGTATAATAATAATCTCATATGAATTGATTTCAAGTTTTATAGTTCCTGAATTACAAATCCAAGAAATCCCAAAATTTGACTATGTATCAAATTTGATTTAAACTAAATTATAAAAAAATATAAAATCTCAAAAAAAAAAGAATATAAATATTGACAAATCCACCCCCTACTACATACTAATACATCATTTTTTATTCGGATGTCAATAGTTTACAAATTGGAATTAATGAGGATTTCAGGGTATGAGAACATTTTTGAGATTGAAGTATTACGTTTTCAGAAAATAATATATATTTAATCAAATTATAGATGTTTATCGATACATGAGGTTTCAATGAGAGAGTGGATCCGAATATTTTTCCCGAATCCAATTTTCAGTATGTTACAACCATGAACTGAAAGAAGATGCGTGAAGAATATGATCCATGGTGTGTGGATCCTTTCCAAACAAAATCTTTGAGTAACTAAATATCCTTACACAATTCTAGATAAACCATTCTTTCATATGTGCTCTCTCCAAAGTGACAATTTTGATGTGACATCTTCCAATTGATGTCCATGGATGTCTTTTGTATGACCCATCCCATAATTAAACAAGTTGGGGAGTCATATGTGGTATGTCTCTCAAAATGGAATTTTCATAGAGAGTCAATGACAATTGTCAAATTGATCTATTAAAATATGATGTATGTTTTTTATTTGCTAGTCGATTGTTTGGTAGTCACATTGTTAGTTTTTGAGTTAATACCTGTCTTAGCCAACTAATAAAGAATATTGGGAATGTTTTTTACTTCTACAATTAACTATATGAACATATAAGGGTTATAAACACCAAGAAAGATATTTCTAATGTATTTTTCAAGTTGGGGAAGATCATATCTAGACACATATATGTTCAAATGATTGGCTCAGTTGATTGGAGCTTTCATCACTCAATCATTCAATACCCCTCAAAACTTAATAGTTACTTTGGGGAACATGGCAAATTAGGATCATCTAGAAGTGCACTTAGGGAATCTTCATTGAGACAAAACCTCCTCAACATCATCCACAATTTACTTGGAACCTAAATTAGATAATTAAATTAAAATCAAAGAAGAAATAACTAAAACACAAAAAATTGATGAATAAATAAATATATTAGAATTATGTGAAAATTTAAAATGTTATCTAAATATTATCAATATACATTCATTATCAACTTGTCTTAGTTAAACTTGATAAATAATCACCTTATTTTTTTACTAACATTTGTGTGTAGATGTCAAAAACACCATACTCCATTATTTATTAGGTTTTTGTCCATTATATACTCTATAATTCATTTTATGGTTTATTATATATTGAGTATTATTCTTTTGTCAAATTTGTTGTGGAAGCATCCACCTAGATTTTTTCTCTTTATAATTTTTTGTAGGTCTACTAAAGTCTGAGTTTTCCATTACATATAACAACTTCTATAAAACAACAACACAACATGTTAGAAGTTTTCATGAAGGGACTAAGTTCCTAACACCTTCTTGTGTCATGAATATGACTCAAATTATTATTGCAAGGAACTTTTTAGTTACATGCTCATAGAAAGTAATTCCTAACTCATATAAAGTGTGGTGGATGTTGAGATGTTTTTATATTGATTTTCGCCTAATATTGAAGCACGTGACATTTATGTCCTAGTCGACGAATAATTAAAATACACAAATTTTACAATTTGAGGTCCATGTAACCATATAGTTCATCAACTATGATTCTAGATCCCCCGCCTGTTGTGTCAATGTGTGATGCAAGTAAAAGGAGGTAAACGTCAAATAATGCATAAATCTATATTTTTAAATGACTCGTAACCTTTTTTTTGGGGGGGGGAGATGAAAACATCATTAAACATAAAAATGATAATAAATAATATTTCAATAATATAAATATGCATGGAACAATTATTAAGAATAGGAAAGATGATCGAAATCCACAAGCACCTTTCCAAAATTGGTATTTCCTATCTTAGAGTGGATACATAGTAAAAAAATGTTCATTAACATTTCTAAACATCTGAAGTGAAAAGTATGTGCATATATAGTGTGAAATACAAAACATCATGTGGAATCAAATAAAACTTGAATAAAATAACAAAAATTATCTAACTAATCTAGGGTGATAATATCTCCACAAATCATGATATGTTGGGAATCTAAAGAGACAAAGAGGATAAATGCTACACGATATTATTGTCCCAATGTTTTCTTTGAGAGTGTAGAATATTACTAGTAATGTAACATCCCTGACCTGGGTTATGTACTAACCCTAGGTTTTTTGCCTAATAAAGTTGATTATATGCTTGCTCTTATATTTAGAAAAGTAATTAAAGCTTTTGAGGAACTTATATTTCAATTTCAGTCCTTTTTTAATAATGTTGAAACATTGTTTTGTTGATTTTGGACTAAAGTGCAAATTCCCCAAGTTGAGGAGTTAACTTGAAAATTGCACATGATAAGATGTTCCTTTGATGTTGAGACATCATAATAATGAATATGATGTAGTGGTATGGTTTCCACAAGCTTGGGCACCAAGATAAAGCTTGTAGAGAAATCCTTGTGCATTAAAACCTAGTTTTGGTGTAATGTGCAAATTACCCAAAACCTAGGGTTCAATATGCAAAATACCACCTCTAGAGGGTCTCTCATGTTTCTTGTCATCAAGTAGATCAAAGAAAATGAGAGGGGCACCTCATTTGGATTATCTTGGAGGAGAGAGAATCTTGATATTAAAATAATCAAGATTTAAGCATATATGGGACTTTAATTTAATTTAATGCAAAAAGAAATAAATTAATTGAGGATCCCTTCAACCAAAAGTTGAAGGATGTGTTTGCAATAAGTTGGACGAGCTTGTGCCATGCTTGGGCACAAAAAGATCTTGGTTGAGTGGAAGCCACTCACATTAATATAATAAAAGTAATATCCACTAAAGGTTGGATATTAATATAAAACTCTAAGGTGCTTAATTTCTTTTCCATTAATCTTTGGACAATGGAGAGGTTTTGCAATAAAATAATGTGTATTTGTGGCCAAGAAATGGAGGGGGATTTGATGGAAATTATTTTGGAATTTAAAGAAAACAATCCCATTTTCTCTTTCCTTAAAAATCCCTTATGTATAACTTTTTCCAATACACATAAGGATCGTTTCCTTAGTTTTTCCTTCCTCACTTTGCTTTGGCCAACCAAGGGAGAGATCAGGAGCAGGATAAGGACTACCACAACCTGTTGGTGAGTTTTGATCATCTTATACCTCGGATTCATGGTGAAAACCCTAAAACAATGCTTGATTATTGGTTTTCTTCACTCAATTTCCAATTCTAGCCAACTTGCTCATCCAATAGCTCAAGGATGGACCTTGGACAGTTTCTAGAACTCCATCCACCATTAGAGCCGTGGATCTTGGAGTTTGGGATCAGTTTTATAGGTGGGTTTTATAACTCAAACCCTTAATCATTGCTATTGCATCCATTTCCATGATAATCGTTGGTTATTCTTTTCTATTTGATACTCTTTTGGTTCATTACTGAAATTCCCATGAAAAACGATTGTTGTTCTTGGTTGAACGGAGGAATATGATGATGGCATCATCTTATATGTTTATCCAAAGAAAAATCCCAGGTCAAACGGTCTCCTTAGTTGCTCAAACGTTTTCCCAAACTGTTTGGGAGTAAACGGTTTCAAACCGTTTGGAATGAAACGGTTTCACCCAAACCGCATGGAAGCAAACGGTTTAAGACCGTTTGGTGATGTTGACCAGGATTTACCATTTGGGGATTTGTTCATAATAATCTAGGATAATGACCCACTAATTATATTTGATTAACTCCAATTGGTTCATGAGTTGAAGGTCAATCAACCACCAAAACCCTAATTGGGTTGAGTGCTGATTTCATAAGTGATTGAGCTTGAAACTTGGGTTGATTGACCCAAACAGTTTCAAAACCGTTTGGTGATCACCTAAGACCGTTTGGAGGTCTAGGGTTGAGTATGGTTAGGTGATTGAAGATACAAAGGTATTAAGTTGAAGTATAATCAATTACTGATTCGGTGATCAATCCAATGATCCAAACCCTAACTGGATGACTTGGATTTGAGTGATGAGATGGGCAAACGGTCTCAAG
The DNA here is from genome assembly GCA_963693085.1 of Alisma plantago-aquatica. Lineage (NCBI taxonomy): Eukaryota > Viridiplantae > Streptophyta > Magnoliopsida > Alismatales > Alismataceae > Alisma > Alisma plantago-aquatica. The sequence goes on along the minus strand of OY856415.1, from coordinate 370,481,477 downwards.
ACCGTTTGGAGGTCATCCAAACGACCTCAAGACCGTTTGGGGTCAGGACATGTTCAATTTGGATGATGGTCCAATAGTTTTAAAGCAACTAGACTCACATTGATTAATGTTGAAGGATTATCAATTCCAAACCCTAATCCAATTGATTCAAACCTTAATTTATGATTAATTGAGGTTCAATTGAGGGTCAAATCAGTTGAAGGATGATCTAATTAACTCAATTGAAATATGGTGATAGGTCCAATTGATGATTGGTTACATGAATTCAATGATTGAAGGAATCAACATTGAGAACCCTAAATCGATTTGATAGGTTGAGACCATAATTGGTCCATGCAGTTTTGAGGAGGTTTGGACCAAATGGTCTCAAGACCATTTGAGTCCAAACGGTCTCAAGACCGTTTGGGACCAAACGATCCCAAACTGGTTGAGTTCATGCGGTTTCAAAACTTCACTTTAGTAAACGGTTTCAAATCTTTCTTTAGTAAATGATCTTGAGGGTTACCTTTAGCAAACGATCTTGAGGGTCACCTTTAGTAAATGGTTTCAAGTGACCACCTTTAGCAAATGGTTTCAAAGACTATCTTTACTAAACAGTTTCAAGTATGTAGCCAAGACCGTTTGGAGGTTAATTGAGCAAGACCGTTTGAGGTCTGATTTGAGCAAGACCGTTTGAGGTCTGATTTGGTCAGGATCGTTTGATGGATAACTAACCAAAACCGCATGGATACCTTAAGTGGTTAAAGAACAAATTGATTAATTGATTAACACATGATGTAATCAAAGATGATTATGGTAATTGTATCTTAATGGGGTAAGGTGATTACTGCCTTTGCATGAATAAGCTTTAATGATCATGGTGATAGTGACATAACTTATGATGTCAATTCTCTTTCATGTTGAGTTGACTTAGCCTAATCAAGGCTGATGCAAACATCATCTTATAGAAGATGAGAGAGAAGACTTCCTACATGAATGTTAATCATGTAATGGACTTTTATTATAGATGAATGTCTAATTAGGGTATGATCCATGATAGTGAGATCATGAAACCCTAATTATGAAGGTTAATGAATCACAACCCTAACTGAGGGTATTAATGGAAGTAATCCTAATACATGATGATGGTATGATCTTAATTCATAATGATGACATGATAAACCTTAATTCAAGGTATTTTGATGATCACTCCTACTTGGGGTGAATAGTAAACCCTAATTGTTGGTTGTTGAACATGAACCCTAATCTAGGGTGATGTAAGGTGAATAGTAAATCCTAATTGTTGGTTGTTGAACATGAACCCTAATCTAGGGTGATGTAAGGTGAATAGTAAACCCTAATTGTTGGTTGATGAACATGAACCCTAATCTAGGGTGATGTAATGTGAATAGTAAACCCTAATTGTTGGTTGTTGAACATGAACCCTAATCTAGGGTGATGTAATGTGAATCGTAAACCCTAATTGTTGGTTGTTGAACAAGAACCCTAATCTAGGGTGATGTAATGTGAATAGTAAACCCTTATTCCAAATAAGGTGAATGAAAATGTGAAACCCTAATTCTGGTTATGCTTTATAGCATGAAGCTCTAAGGTTGGATAATGAAATGATAAGTCATTAGTCCTAATTGAGCTAAGGGTATGATTAACCCTAATTGAAATGAAAAGGGAAACCCTAACCCTAGTAAGGGCATAGTGGTGCAACCCTTGAATAGTGATGTTATCATTGTTTTGCATTATGCTGATATGAAATTGATGTATCTGTTATCATTTGTATTAATCATGTAGGTTTTATGAGAGATTGAACATAGCCAGGTATGAGTTATGATGCTTTGTTTATGAAAGTAATCTATGAGCTTTGTAAGCAATGATATGCCATGTTTCCTAGTGAAAGGTAACAAAAGAGATTGATAGGCTTTAAGAGCCATGTGAAATACATGCATTGCAATTATCATGTTTACACTATCAGATGACTTGATAGCATTAAGTTACCTGTTAAAGTGGTAACAAGTGTTTTGATGATCTAAGGGTCTGAACACCCACATTCATGAATCATGATGATGAGATGATAAGGGATTGAGATCCCAATGTTAATAAAGCTGTGAAATGAACTTGATAAAAATAGTACTCTTTCTTTATAGCAATTGTTATATTGGTTTATGTTTGAAAACATGCTTGATGCTAAAATAATGTTGTAATGTACTTAAATAATCAAGTGAAATGATATAATGTAGATCCCTAACCATAGATCCATCATCGTCAGTAGTTGGGTGATGGTCAAATAGGTTTTCCTAAGGGAACTCCTGGAGAGCATACTTTTGAGTATGCGGGGGTTATGGGCGCAAATATCCTTATGCCCTAATGGAGGAATTGATGTGAGATAAACATTAAATCTCTCAATCCTTCATTATATGTATATGCCGGGATGATGTATCACTAATCTCTCGATGATGATGTTAATGTCGAATCGATGTGAGATAAATAAGAAATCTCTCGATTGCGAAGAGAGTACGGCATGCCATTGTAACTCTAATAGTGAAGTTGCCAGTATACCCTGGAAAGCTATTTTGGCAAAGACATGAGGTGTCCTGCATGTTGTTCCTCACACTGACTGAGGAGGATGAGGTCATAGAAATCCAACTCTTCTATTGACCTATGTATGGTACCAATTTCAATTTCGCAATGGTCGGTTGGAGTATGAGTGGTATACCTCATCTCCTCAGGGCATAAGTATATTTGAAAAATGTAATCATCCGTGTAGCATATTTTCTTAGGGTTGAAATACGAGAATCAATGGTTGATGATGCATTGTTTATTATGTCCTAGTTGGATAAATAATATTCATGTTCTTCATATTCCATATTAAATAAATGACATGCTGCTTTGTCAGGATATAACTGAAATGAATTGTATAAAGAATACTACTCTACATAGTTAAGCAATGATTTACCTATTGTTGAATATTTATAATTCTACTACTCAGTGTTAATCTATTATCTACAATAACAATGTTTCTGGCGGAGAGTTATATCTCTCGCTGGGACAATTTTCAATTGTCTCACCCAGGGATTCAACTTTTTAGGTAAACGCCGAGGAAGAAGAAACCCTTCAGTGGGTGAGCAGCAACAACAGCAGCCACAGCAGTAGCAGCAACAACAAGGACAGAAGTGATCTTCAGGTGGAGACACTATCTGTTAGGTTCTATATATAGAGAGTCCTATGTGTCGTCTCTGTACTCTCAGGTCCTAGGAGTCAGTAGATGGTTTGATATAAATCTGAGATTTTTGGCTTGATGCCTCAAGATTTTTGCATACTTCTCATGTACGGTTTAACAGGGCAGTCAATGTTTATGACTCTCGAGATGAGATGATACAGAGATGCACTGATGTATCAGAATGTAAATAACTTACTTTGGTTCTTTATGAAAGAGTTTTACAGTTTGTGGATCTCAGTGAAAAAAGTTTTAATTTTTAGTGATTTTCAGTAATCCCGCTGCTAATAATTCGCTTCTGCATAAGTTAATCTTATTTTTGCAAGTCGTACGTCACAATTTAGTGGTATCAGGGCTCTAGGTTCGCTGAGTCTACAGAGACATAGGACTAAGGTTGTTGAGTCTGTTCTAGTATTTTCCAGTCTATCTGATAGTGTCTTCTGCCATATAGGAGGAGAACAGAAAACTAAAGATGTCTGGATCACATGATGAACATGTTGCATAAAGTAGTGTCGCTGCACCCGGAGGAGGTGCAAGAGACCAAGGAAGGGAGGAGCTTGTGCCTGAACCACCCCATTTCAATCAATATGACATGGGGAACCCAGCCTTCCAAGCTATGTTTGGGTAGTTTATGGCTGCCATGACACACATGACTGATCGAATGCCCATACCTGCACCTAGGGCACCTACCCATCAAGAAGGACAAGGAGTCGACAAGACATTTGAATGACTACGCCGGGTTGGAGCCACGGAATATGCTGGGACAGTTGACCCAGCAGATGCTGACATGTGGCTAACTGAGTTAGAGAAGGACTTTAGAATCCTGAACATCCCAGAAGCTGAGAAGGTTAGACATGTTGTGTACCATCTTAAGGGGAGTGCTGGTCACTGGTGGACCATATAGGAGAGGAAAAGGCCAGGTGTGGAGATTGAATGGGAAGTATTTCAATGGGAATTTGTCAACAGATACTTTCCTAAGACGTTCTTGGATGAGAAAATTTCTCAATTTGAGAGGTTAAGACAAGGACCAATGAACATTAGCGAGTGCGAGGCTAAGTTCATGGAGCTTTTGCGGTTTTTTCCGCACATGGAAACCACAGATGAAGAAAGGATTAGGCGTTTTGAGAAGGGACTAAACGTTGAGTTGACCACCCCTGTGTCTACCCTGGAGAACAGGGAAAGATTTGCTACTTTTGTGGAGTCTGTCAGAAGGATAGAGAGGTATGTGATGGAGAAGCGACAGACCAAGAACAAGAAGGTGTACCCCCAGTTCCAAGGATCCTCATCCAAAGGTTTCAAGAAACTGAGGTTTTCTGTGCCTACACCACCACCTAGATTCAGTACCCAGATGCAGTGGACGTCAAATAGGGGTAGAGGATGAAGTTTACCACCAGAAGGAGCTCGTAGCTCAGCATTTGTGTCGGTTACAGGACCATCCAGAACAAACCCAGGGATCATAAGTTGTTTCATATGTGGAAAGATGGGGCATCTGATGAAGGATTGCAGAGCCCGAGAGGCAAGTGTGACTCAACCCCAGAGGCAGAGTCAGCAAGGTTCCCAAAGGAGACAGTTTCCAGGTGGCGCTAGAGGACGTGGACAAGCATCCCAAGCTTAATCATCGGCACCTAGTCATCGAGCACTGAATCAACCACATGCAATGATGAGATTCTATGTGATGAATTCACCTAATGCAGTGATCAACCCTCAGGTTGTGATAGGTCAGATGAAGTTGTTCTATTATGATATGTCTACATACTGTATCATATCTTTTTTAATTGATCTGGGTGCTATGCATTCCTTTATCACTCGAAAAGTGATTCTTGACTGCAATATGACTACAAGTCATAGGGCAGAGAGTTTGAAGTTGGAAACTCCTTTGATGGGATCTTTTGTGTTGTGTAAATAACTTCTCATTCTAAAATGTTTGAATGGGCATGCTGATTTCTTCACCCATTTGAATCAATGCATTCTACATGTTTTTTTTCTATTTAAGAATTCTAGCACGTAGATGTAATCTAATTTCAAAATATAATCAATAGTTTGATTTAGTATAACTCTCTCACTTGAGAAAATGGTTAATCTAGGGTACTATATCTTTAGACGTTAAAGATGTATATAAAATATGATTCATGTGTAGAATAGTATAGCTAATTTTTTGGTCACCAGTCATGTAACGTGCCTCCACTCATATTTTTCCTTACTGATAATAATATGGTGATTGATTATTTGGTGTATTGCTACAAAAATATTGTGTACATATTACTAACTATCTTTATCTAAAAAACTAATATTATATAATATAATGATGACAAATTTCTGAATTTATACTCCATTCATTCACAATTATTGTTTTAACTTTGTAAGTAACTTGATTCTTGACCACAACAGGGCGGTTATCCATAGAATACATGCTTGAAAGAAATTGGCATATTTTTCTAATTGCTAGATATGTTTCTTTTTTTGTATGAGGTCATACTTATTATCTTACATGATGGGATCTCATACTATGCAATGTAGAGATTTTTAATGTTGCCACACCTAAAACATTATGATCTATTCTACATGTCATGACTAATTTCAGCCAGCTCAATTATTTATAAGATGAAAATGAAAATATCATTAAAAATTGTAATTTAGTTGATGTCCAAAAAATAAACAATATCACATACAAATGAGACTATATATGTCCCTATATATCTTATAATGATAAGTAAAAACATTATGGAATAGATTATAAACATAGTTTTAAGATATCCATTCATAGGTTAGCCACTTTCTAAAATATTTAATACATAAGGGTAAGTGAAAAATCCACATAACTTTTTACTCAAACCACTACATTGCACTGTCAATTAATTTATATACACTAAAATCATAAAGAATAGTTGATATAGTGAAAGTGTTGCCAAAATAATCCACACAAGGTGGCCTATTAGATAAAAGATTATCATTATTATTTTGTCAAAGTATTGTAATTTTGAACAATACTCTTACACACAAGAATAAAAATGAAAAATAAAAAATATAATGAGATTATATAGAGATTTTAATTCATATATCTTCTATAATGGTGGTACAATATAAACAAATATTTCCATCTTTTGTTTTCTCTAGCATCCAAACCATTAATAGCTCCATCCGTCAAACATATAGCCTCAAAGGAGAAATACTTCCATGAAAGATAATTGAATCAATGGTTCATGTCACCAACTTGAGTTATTAAATAGTTCTTATGTTAACCCAAATACCAAAATGTAACAATCATATGACCATCTCCATCGATTAGTCTATTTTCATGTAGATGAAGAACTTCCCATGTTTTTGTGTTTCATTTGTAGCCCACATAGGTGGTGCTTGTCTACTTTAAAAAAGTGAGAAATACTTATTTAAGTGTAAGAATTAACTATATCACATGTGATAATTTTAATTCCTTGAGAAATCTAAAAAATCCTAGTGAATACCAAAAAAGGGAACTTTTTCAAAAACATTTAACATAGTTCTCTACCAATATGGAAACTATGATTTTTCCAACTTTCCTTTTTTAATATGTTTGAAGTAATGGTCTATCAATTATTTCTTTCACAACATCATTTATTTATTATTAATTTCTATTTTTTATAAAAAAATGTGATTATGTAAATAATGAAAATTCATTTATGATCATGTGGTTAGTATTACATAGTTGGGGAATAACAACTATCAAATTAAGATTAAAAAAATATTATAAATTTGAATTTCTTTCTCTACAGATAAAAATTATATGGCCCATCTCAATTTTTTTACATAGTGATATTCAAGATTTAGGGTTCCATTATGAAAATAGAAATTTATATTTTAAATTATATGATAAAAAAGGGAAATGGAAATAATTAAGTTTAAAATTTAACAATCATTAAGTTTCCATGTTTCCATGAATAGATGGAGACTGACACCACCAACAAAAGAAATGTGTACTTGGCTAGGATTCACAGTCTTTTGGTTGATTACCTCCTCACTGGGTTGGTTGTCCCTATAATGCTCTCTAGCATAGGGGCATGCTCCGAAACATGTAGTCCTTTAAAGGAAATGGACCATTGTTGTTATATCCCCCTTGCTATTATATTGACTATATTATATTCTGATTTCTCTCTCAGATTTCTACTTTTAGTGTGACATAATTATTTATATGCTATTTTTAGTACTTCTTATTAGTAGGGCATTAGAAATATATGGATTGTTCCAATAAGTTCATATTGTGTAGAATTTGTGGGTAATTTATGAATATAGTGTTTTTCCATCCTCATTAGAAGAATAGTCAGTAGCTTATTTACAAATCCTAAAACTCAAAGGCATATTAAGTGAAGAAAAAACCTTGTTGTTGAACTACTACTCAAATATCTAGATGTAGGAATTGAGTAGGGGGTAAAAGATTTGGATCTTGATAAAGAAAATAATGGTGAGAAGATCTTGGAAAGTGAGTGAATGTAGATGGAGGAATCACAATTTTACTATGACGTGTGTTGAGTGACTGGTTTCCATATTTGTGAGAGGTTAATGACAATTGCTTGTTCGTTCAATTGGGATTCAATGGCAAAGAAAAAGGTGCACACCCACAATGTTTGGGATAAAGTGTGACATTAATGTCTTTCCTAATTGATGTCGACTAAAGTGACACATTATTTTCAATTTCTTTTCTTTTCCTTTTAGATTGGATGAGTAATTACAATCCAAATAAAGTGAAACTTGGTGAGTAATGTAATAAGGATGCAAAAATCCGAATTTAAAGTTAAATTTTCCTTTTGGAGAACTTTAATATGTGAATAATAAAAACTGATGGAAACTCTATTTTCCTCCTATTCAAGCATTCCATTATTATTTATTAACCCAATTTTGTATGTAACTTTATTTTAACCAAACCCATCCACAGAAAAAAAAAATCTAGAAGGATAAATTTGGATCTAAATTCCTCAATTTAACAATTATGCACAACTTACCCCAAATTGATGAATATCCCCCTACTTATTGTATAAAAGCCTCAAATATATGTTTTTGTTTAAAAATCATATTTGAGTTATTACTATCCTAGTGCACACCAATCTATTAGGAGGACCTCAAAATAAAAGAGTATAAGGTAAAGGGATAAAAGTATTGTTTACTTAAGTTTAGGTTCATTACAGTGGGTCTACCCAAGACACAAAAGGGATAGGATGATTCATGGGTTATAGTGGATTGTCTCACAAAATCAGTTCACTTCTTACCTATAAAGATGTTAGCAAAAGTGTCTGAGCTTTTTGACTTCTATATATCAGAGATTATGCATCTACGTGGGGTTCTAAAGTCCATTTTTTCAAACATGGCTCCAAAGTTTACATCTAAACTATAGAAATAGGTACCAAAAGATTTGGGAACAAAATTGAACTTTAGCACAATAGATCAGTCATCGACTGATGGGTTTTTGGAGCGTATAGTGTAGATTTTGGAGGAACATATAAGAACTTTTGTAATCAATTAGGAAGGATTGTGAGCCAATTATTTTCCTTTAGTTGAGATTTCATATAATAATATCTATCTATAAAGTGTTGGGATTCTTGTGTATGAAGCTCTCAATGGCAGACCATGCAGATCTCCACTGTACTGGAATGATGTTCTAGAACACATCTTAATGCAAATTGAGGAGATGCAACTTTACACTATATAGGAGGATGAAGCAAGAACATGGAAGTAAAAATATTTATGTAGATTCTCAATGATAGGAACATCAAATTCAAAGAAGGTGATCACATGTTTCTAAAGATTAGGCCAATATGATCCTTGGAAAATAGCAAAGGGAAGCTTAGACCTAACTTTATGGGACCCTTTAAAATTTGGGAAATGACTAGTAAACATGCATACCATCTTGCTCTTCCACCTATGTATAGTGCAATGCAAAATGTGTTTCATGTATCTAATATGAAGTCATATGTCATTTATCCTAGTCATAGTCTAAACCATGTACCGCTGGAGTTGAAAGATGATCTATCTTACGTTGAATCCCCAGTCAAAATTCCTGATAATAAGAAAAGGTATTTGTAGTAATCAACCCATCTTGGGATCTCAAGTCCAAGACGGAGCAGATATATCCACATGTCTTTCAAGATGCTTGCATTTTAAGGGGAAAATTAAGAAGAGATGAGAATTATTTAAAGTGAGTTATTCATAATTATTTTCTCTCTCCTAAATGTTTTGTATCATTATAAATTCCAAAATTATGTCATTCATAGTCTAAATTATTCAAATTTAAGAATTTGACTCTAGTTGATAAATCCTTTTAGAGATATTTGAAACCCTAATTACATGCTCTGGGTGATATTTATCAATTCCAACTTTAGAAATCCTAGTAATCACACAATCAAATTATACTATCAAATTTTTATAACAATCAGATAATTATGTCATTAATATCTACCTAAAATTTGGTAGAAATCAACTTGAAAGTTATTAAAAATTGAAATTATAAATATATTTTTTTATTTACTTAACAAAGTATGTGTAAGTTGGGCATTTAATTGTAAAATGTGTGACACATTATGTATCATGACGTTTCAAACTATTCTGGTGTGGAGGGAGATCTTTGGACCTTGATACTCTCAGTCTAGGATGATCAGATAGAGAAAAAGTCATCTCCAATGTTTTCTTCTTGTGGTGTTCTAGTACTGACGTTGTAGGGCAGCTATGTTGCACCCAATTTAACAAGGATACCTAGTCTTCTAGGAAATTTTGAAGGAATGGTTTGTCTTGCCAAGGCAGTCTCAACAAACCCCTCCACAACTTATTCACCTTCAAATTAGGGAGAACTACCTCATGTTTCCTTGCACCTCTCACTTGTAGTAGACCAACATTAGGACTTCCACCCTCACACCTACATTGTTATTTAATGCCTCCATTGGCTTTTACAAGCCTCCTTTAATATTCTCCAACCTCAATTTTTTGCAAGCAAGATTTTCCCTCTGCCATTAACACCACTTGCGTCTTGGCAACCCAAGACCACATCACTTTTCTAGACACTCCTACATATAGGATGATGATTTGTTTACCTTCTTAGTACCTTGATGAAGCCTATGCGACACCTCCCCTTATTATCCCCAATTAAGGTAGACTGAGAGGGCAAGGGCCATTATCATAATTCTGAGATCAAGGTTTACTAATTAACTAATAATAATTAAATTTTCATTGAACGGAAAATATTTTGACAATGATATTAAGATAGATTCTCCTCTACGGAGTTTCATGGAAAGGGAACTAATTTTTGCAACCTAAAGTAAATCTAACTATCTACAATCCTCCAATAGACTTTAAACATCTTTTCTTTTGGTTCCTTCTTCTCTGGATGTCCATCTTTTCATATTAATTGTAGTTTAACCTAAAACTTCATATAATAAAAACACAGTCAAGATAATACTATGCTGAGTATGTGGAGAAAACAAAATATACACATGTAGGTGTAACCACATAAACAACCATAACAAAAATTATCATGACATAATCAAACATGCATTTTCTTTACTAACTTCTCACCTCTTAATTCTCAATCTCTCTAGTGTACCCTCGCATGGTGTCTTGACCCTGCAATGGAAGCACATTAGCCTTCCTTTTCGAGCTTGGTTTTTTATTGGTCTTCCCATCCGGGCTTGACCTACATGTGACCTTCCCTTCTGAGCTTGGTATTGTATTGGCCTTCCCTTCCAGGCTTGGCCGACCTTCTTTTCCAGGCTTGGTCATTCATCATTTCCATAATGACTATATTTCCACTTTCCACCCACTAGGAATAGCATATTTTATTTGAGAAAGTTATGTCATTAAAAAGTGATACTCATAGGGGTCTTATAGTTTGCAAGAAGCAATAAAAAATCAAGTTGTTTAATTGCAATCCATTCGAGAAACTTTAGAAAACTCAGAAGGTGATAAGGCGGGTATTCATAGGTTTAACCACATACCTTCTTTAGCAATGACTTAATTTCCAAGTAAGCAAGAGTAGATTCAATCAATCAAGAAATCAACTTGTAAGTAATGTATAACACACAAGTATTACTGTTGTGTTCACTAAATGTTCATTAAGATTGACTTGGGATGTAAGCTAGGGTTTTACGGTCAAATATTAGGGTTTAGTAGGGTTAGGCTTCCAAAACCCTAATTATCATATTTTAAGTCTTTTCAACTTAGGGAATGCTAATTTTAGCAAAATGTAAAATATCTAACATGGATTAATCCATGATGCTCTTTTTATCAAACTAGATTAGAGTTTACTCATTAAGACCAACTAATCAAGTTTTGACCCTCAAATCCATGAAATTAGGGTTTACATGTATTAAAATCATGAAAGTTTGCATCTTAAAGTACTTTTGGAATTTGATGAAGAACTGGATCATGAAACCTATTTTATTGGATAACACATACTGTTTTGTGAAAAATCATATATAGGTTCAACATATTTGGACTTACATATGATTTTTTAGAATTTTTACAAATCTAATCTATTTATACCAATTAGGGTTTTCCACCTAGGCCATCGGTTGGATTAAGGGCACACCACTGGGACTGTGGCCAAGCCAATAGGCATGCGCCAAGGTGACAGATAGAACCTCATGGCTTAGATAAGAAAAGAAAAAAATATATTATTTTGCCTTCTTACCTTTCAGTAACAGGACGAGGGCAGAGTAGTAATCTCGGTCGTACTCTTCTTAAACCTCGACACTCTTCCTCTACTCACAAATAATACCCTAGGTGAGTCAACTTAAAAGTTGACTCTAGGTTTCTGGGTCTTGAGAGGCAAGCAATCTCACTAGACTCTTGGCCTCAATGTGTCAGACTCCTTGGTGGTCTTCATTGTCGGAAAAGGCCAGAGCGGAGTGGGGAAATGGATGGGATGCCTCGATGGTGGTGATGGGAGGAAAATGAAAAGGATGATACGGACTTGTGGCAAAGTTGAAGGTATGGCAAGTAACTTTGTGTCCCGTAGAATATCGCGAAGAGAACTATGGTCTTGTAGGAGGTTTCTATCCCTTTATATAGGTAGGACCATGGGGTTTGGCTACCAATGGAGTCAGGCTCTAGGTTTTCATTGGGCAAAGTCCCCATATGTCTTCAAAGAGGATAGATTAAGTGTCGGTTGGGTTGGGAATGACCTTCCAAATTAGTTGGAAATGTTTTTAAGAGGGAAGGTGATCATGAGGGAGAGGATTAGGTGATGAAAGATTAGATCTCTTGTTCTTGAGTTTCCCAATCCGTCTCAAGCTAGATTATGCATGAGAATCATTGGATCTTAGATCCAGCATTTAAGAGCATGTGTGTCAACTAAAAGGTCTAGGCCATATGTTTCCAAATTTGAATTAAAATGTGACAAATCACATATAAATCTTTTAATCCCTTCACTTTATGGAATACCATTAAATTTGTATCTCTCTCCTCCTTTATTCAATCCATCCCAAATTATAAGGAAACCTATTAATAACTAATCTCAGATTGGAAAAAGGTTGGGGCCAAAGAGTCAATATTAAATGTATTTTTCTTACCTCATAAGTAATTGCTTTATTTGAATTATTTAAGGCATATAATAACCCTTTCTTACCCAAATTTTGCAAACAATCATTTTTTTTGTTTTCTCATTGGCTACAAGATAGGGAAGAGTTATACTTATAAATTGCCTTCAATTTATCTTTCTAGAGATTTATAAAACAATTCCCTATTTTATGTAAAGATTATCCATTACTTTCGTAAATTACTTTATTGGGTTTTCCTCTCTTCCATTAGACAAAATTAATAATGGATTATTAAAAATAGTAAAATACACAAAATTCCTTTTTATATGGAAAATTTGTATTTTCAAACCAAAACTATTAACAACACATAGAAACTCAAGTTTTCTAATATGTCTCAAATATTACATTATTTTCATCCAATTATATGTATAAAATCATAAAAATTTATGTTATAATATCCCTTCCCTCATATAAGAATTTTCTTCTAAAATTTTGACTAGTCATCCAAAAAGATGAGAATGAGACATTTCCATATTTGTCTTTAGCTCCCATGTAGCTTCATCCTCATCATGGTTCTTTAGTGCCTTTAACATCTCAATCTTTTTATTGTGATCTCTTTATGTTTAGAATCCAAGATTCTCATAGGCCACTCAGGGTATGACATCCTTCCTTAGAGCTCTAGAATTCTACTATTTGGGGTGTTGCAACAAATATATTTTTGAGTTCTACAATACTCCAATGGTTAGAAACACATTTTCTAAACATTACGTACAGTGCGGCCATTCGAGTTTACTATTGCAAAACTCGACCAATAGCACTATGTGACAAATCAAATTTGAGTTATCAGTCTAGTTTATCCTGGATGAAACTCGGCGATGGCTTAAATTTGGTTTGTCTATGTCGGGTGTCAGTCGAGTTTTTCCTGGGGTAAACTCAATTGATCCTGGTAGTTCCCAAAATCCATAAAGGGTTTTGATTGAGTTTATCCTAGATGAAACTCAGCCGACAATAGTCCATGTGATGAGTTTTGAAAAGTACCATATAAATACTTAAATGTTCGTTTTAAGTGCTCTTGATTTTTTTCTAAGCTTAATTACAATTCATACAATCATTTGAAGTGATTTACAACATGATTCTAATAGAGATACATCATATTACACAAAAGTGCAATTGCATTGATATTGAGTTGTCTTTCTCCAAGTTAAGATGTGCAACTTTAGACATTTGGAGTGTGTCTATACCTCATCCTAAATTACTCAGGTAGAGGCATTAAACACAAATGAGTGGAATGGTTAGTCATCGTGAAAACAAATCATTAGTTAATTAGACTTTGAGTCAAAATATTTATCTCTAATTATATTGGGATTTCTAAAATATAGGATGATTCCTATAATTTATTAATGGAAAAGGTATTTCCCAACCACGTATTAACCAATTATGGAGTAGGTATGTAATTTCCCATCACCAATACATCATCCACATATAATATAAGAGATACAATTATGTTCACTCTAACCTTCTTATATACACAAGTTCATATTCATTTTTTTTAATACAAACTCTTTTATTATCTCATCAAAATGAAGATTACAACTTCTAGATGCTTGTTCAACCTATAGAATGACTTTTGTAGCTTACCTAGATGAAACTAAGCATGATAAAAGGTTTTCATCACAGTCACCACCTTGAACTTGTTTGAAACCTCTTATAACCAATCTTCCTTATATGTTTTTACATTACCATACATGTCAATCTTCTTCTTAAATACCCATTTGCACCCTACATGTTTTACCTCTTTAGTTGAATCCACCAAAGTCCATACATTGTTGGAGTACATGGAATCCATCTCATATCTCATGGCCTCAAGTGATTTACTAGATTTTGGTCCCTATATGAAATCATTGTAGGTTTTTGGATAGTCGTTTATGACAATAAAATATTCTAATTTAGTCATGAGAAATCCAAATGCTTTGACTTCAGAGGTGTCTTACTAGACCTTCAAGGGTTCTTGTGTTGCATGAGCAGTTTGAGATTATACAACTAATTGTTATTCTCTTTATTTCTCATCTACCTCCATAGGATCAATGTTGTCTTGTAGTTCTCTAAATTCTTTGAGATTTATTTTCCTCCCAATCATTCCTTTGGAAATGAATTCCTTATTAAGGAATACAACAATTCTGGAAACAAACACCTATGTTAGATGGAATATAGAACTAATAACTCTTAATTTCCTTAGGGTATCCAAAAACTATATATTAGTCTGATATGGGTATAATCCTAGTCAAATATTTCAAGGATTTTATTTATATGACCCATCCCTTGGTCAAATATGTCAAGGATTTGTATGTGGTTTGTCTCTCAAAATATCATTTTCATAGAGTTTTCTATTTTATCTTTAAAATATGATGTATGTCTTATAATTTTCTAGTCAGTTGGTTAGATGAAACGAAAAGTGTTTTTTGTCAAATTATTGTTTTTTATTGTCCAGTTGTCTTGGTCATCTAATAAAGAATAATGGGAATATTTTTGTGTTCTAGAATTAATTACATGATCATATATGTGTTCTAAACAACTAGAAAACTATTTTTGTTATGTGTTGTTGAGTTGGAGATGACCCTAGCCAGACGTATAAAAGTTTAGATGATAGGATCACTCCATTGGAGTCTCCATCCATCAATTATTTGGTGCCCTAAATTGGAATAAGTAAATTTTTTATCTTCAGGAAAATTAGGAGCATCTAGAAGTGTGCATACGGAATCTTCATGACAAAAAAACATGCTCAACATCAACCTCAAAATTCTTAGAACCTAGATTAGATGATTAAATTAAAATCCAAGAAAAACTCACAAAAAAGCACAAATGAATTGACAATGTGAACAATAATAGATAAGTATAAAATTGAGAGAGGCATTCTCTCCCCCTCTCCCATGCTGGTGATGGAGGCCACATGTCCGGGAGGGTGGTAAATCAAGGTAGAAACTGGGATTCAAACACATGTCCCTTTATTAGGGGACATCATTCTTTACCACTTGAGCCACTCCTAGTCAG
Organism: Alisma plantago-aquatica; assembly: GCA_963693085.1. Classification (NCBI taxonomy): domain Eukaryota; kingdom Viridiplantae; phylum Streptophyta; class Magnoliopsida; order Alismatales; family Alismataceae; genus Alisma; species Alisma plantago-aquatica. The sequence goes on along the minus strand of OY856415.1, from coordinate 370,465,727 downwards.
TAATAATAGAGAAGTATGTGAAAACTAAAATATGGTATGCAAATTAAACAATATGAATATCCATTCATTATAAACCTCTCTTTGCTAGATAGGATAAGAAATCCTTTTTATTACCTTATTCATTTATTAACATTTTGGTCTAGAAGTCAAAACACTCTCATACATTATTTTGTAAGGATCCTCACAATTGTTTACTCTATATTTACTCATTATTATTTATTATATTTCAATGTTCATTCTTTAGTGAAATTATTGTCCAAAAATTCACCTAGATTTTTCTCTTTATAATTTTTCTAAGGTTTACAAAGATCAAATTTTTATGTTACATATAACACATGAATACAAAAAACAACCCAACATGATAGAGGTTTCTTTAAGAAACTAAGTGTCTAACACCTTCTTGTGTCACAAATATAACTCAAAATGACATTGCAAGTAGATCTAAACTCAAATAAAATGTGGTGGACATTAAAATGTTTATAGATTGATTTAGGACTAAAATATCATCTACATATCATCTATGTCCTAGTTGATAGATCATAATAATGAATAATAATGAAATTTTAGGCCCATTTAACCTTAGTACTCATAATCCTGATACTAGATTCCCAGTTTGTGTGCCACAACATGATACACTACAAAATAGGACCTAAAGCTCAAATCAAACTTAAACAATAATATTTTTTAAGAAATGACATATCACCATTTTTTATCAAGAAAACATTGAAAATTAGAATTATACAAAAAAGTAGAAAGAATTTGTTTTTCAATCAATACTATATAAGGAACCATCCTTACGAATGGTAAAGGTGGTGGACATTCCCATGTGTATTTGCAATATTGGTACCTCCTATTTTGGGGTGGTTGCCACATTGAAATAGATGTTCATTGACATTTTGAAACGTTTTTTAGTGAAAAGGAAATGCATATATAGCGTGTAATAGAAAACATCATGAGGTATCATAGAAAACTTGAAGAAAATATCAAAATTTATCTAACTAATCCTTGGTGAAAATATCCCAACACCTCATGATATATTGGGAATATCAAGAAGTAGAGAGAATAAATTCTACATTATATTCTTCTCCCAAAGTTTCTTGCATTTTTTTGGCTATTAATGGATGTGTCCTATTGTTTCTACTTGCTAAAAGAGGAGAGTAGAGTAGGGAATGACCTAATGTCCCTATTGTTTATACTTTCTAAAAGAGGAGAGTAGAGTAAGGAATGACCTAATGTCCCTATTGTTTCTACTTTTTGAAGAGGAGAGTAGAATAAGGAATGACATAATGCCCTTGAAATTCAGCAGGTCATGGTTCTTATTGGCTACGGTGTTAGGGGAAGTATCACTAAGGATTGTAACGTCCCCGTATTTTCACCTTCTCAAATCCCCATGGAGATGAGAAGACAAAATTCGAAAATGTTAAGCAATTGTTTTAAAGTGCATTGCGGAAGCAATATGCGCATACATAAACATAATCCATAACATACACCATGACATTCTCAACATTCAACATGTATATTTATACAACATGAATTATGACACAATGATTTACAATTACATATTGAATGAAAATACTACAGTCGATGAACATGTATGCTAACAAGATCTTAATACAATAGGTACAACATGGACAACTGCTCACTTCCTTTCTTTTATCCCACGCTAGCTCTGAACCTAAAACATACGTGAAACAACGAATCAACACATAAGGTGTTGTGTACGTGGGTAGAAAGATACATAATAATATGTTTTCATAATTGAAATAACTTGAGAAAGAAAGAGTAAAAGAAAACATTGTTTAAAGTGATAATCATGTAAACACATATTTTTAGATGTCTTTTGATGCGTTTGTACTACTAAGTGGTGTCACACTTCATTTTTCCCCACCCCTTGGGCTATGGGTTCCGAGTGCCGACCTTATATTTAGAGGGGAGAGAGAGAGATGTCACACTTCATTTTTCCCCGCACCTTGGGCTATGGGGACCGAGTGCCGACCTAATATTTAGAGGAAGAGAGAGGATTGAGGGGGGGAGAGAGAGCATATATCCACTTAGTAGCTACAAACCATCTATACTCTTTGTTGTTCTTATTGACATGGCGAAGATACTACAATCATAGTACATCCAAGCAATATTCTCAAATAAAAACAAGCAATACATCATAGCTATTGCACACAAGAAAACTAGTCATATACATAGATAAAGCCCACATACCTGAGTTCAGAGATTCTTAACATATCCATGATCATCTAGATCTTTGTCCATGACCTGATTAATAGCAATATTCATCATTAATACAAGATTCATTATATGCTCAATAGTTTAGGTCTAGTTAGGGTTTTAGGCCAAACCTAGGTTCAATTTCATATTATTCTAGTGTCAGGTATTTTTTTACTGCATATAAATCATAATTTCAATCTCTAGTTCGATTTCTGTATTTTTTTTGGATGCTCATTTCATTTTCTACAATTGATGTGATATTAGAGGCACTTATGCATATTTAATGAGAAAAGACCTAGTACTAGGTATGATGACTAGGTCAGAGTTTATATTTAGTATCCACATAAAGTTAAGGTTCAGTAACATTTTTCTTAGATTTTATCTCCATCATTTACTAATTATTATAGTAAACTAACCCTATAAAAAGAAGCATCATCTACTAGTTTAAAGCCATGAACATTACTACTTCAAGGTCTGATCTAAGGGTCCTATAATAAAGTAGGCATTATTCTGAGTCCAAGGATATTTTTCGGTAATTATTTGGACACATGAGCTATTTTTAATCGTATTTCTAATATATGTACATTAGATGAGATATTTACCTTTCATGATTTATTGTGGCCGTCGGATGTTCAAGTGGATCCATAGAGGCCTCGACCCGCTAACCCCTTTCTCTTCTCCTTCATCGCGATTCAATGCGACTCGTGCAGCGGCAGTGCTTGCCCGCTTTCCTCTAGGTTCTCAGCGTCCTTCTTCTCTCTATGTGAGATTTTCTTCTCTGTATACGTGAGCGCCGCCGGCGGCATCCTGCTCCTATGTGGATTAGGTTGGCGGCGACAATTCCTCTCCCCCACCCCCACATCCTCTGATCCCTGCGTGCATGAGAGTCGTCACCTCTAGGAGGACTCCGGCGTGGACATGGACCAGTCTCGATGCTTCATGACCTTCCAAGTTGGGTGTCTCTTGCACGACCACTCTGACGGAGGTCCATCTTGGTGCCCTGGGTGGGCCGGCAAGTTCCAGGGATCACCTAGCCATTTAGAAATTTAGACCGCACGACACCCGCCATTGTCTTCTCGGCATAATCCGCTGCCACCGCCAATGAAGACACATGATCCCGACATGAGGTCTTCTTTCTCATGCTCCTCTGGACGTGCCTATTTCTTATGTCCATCTCTGTCACGAACAGAGGTCTGGCGAGTCGGAGTGACTCCTGCCATAAACACACAGTCACCTCATCCTTCTTTCCAGTGCTTCTGTGGTATGGATCAGGGCGTCAAATCAGGCAAGAAGGTAGCACCCTCCTCGACGATGGTGCCTTGGCTTCACTGCAGAAGATAGTGGTGTTAAGAGGGAGCGGGGGGGAATGGATCTCTCTGGTTCTTGCAGATGGAGATGGTTCTAGGGACATAACTTGGTCCTCTCCAAATACGCTGCCTCCCTACCTAAATCGGGGGTTGTTGGAGATCACCACGCTTCTCGGATCGAAATAACTTGCTAGGTGAGTGCGAGAGGTATAGTTGAATAGGTGGTCGAGGTTGGGTGGATCGTGTTGTTGTTCCTGTTACTCTTCCCGATTTTGTCAGAGGTTGAAGATGAATATCAGCCATCCCATCCAACTGGTGGAGCGCTTAGATCACGCCATCTTGCCATGCTCTATAATCGAGTGTGACACCAATGTCACACGGGCCTTGAATTAATAATCGGGTGACATATATACGAAAGTTTAACATCATTTAAATAATTGATATCATCAACTTCAATCAACTATAACTCTTTCTAGGGACCTCCATCCATCCTAAATTGTTTGGCCTAATTGTTATGTTACATAGTTTCTTATCCAGAAAAGTTTTAGACCAAACTCCATATCCAACCATGAATATAAATTTCCCAGACAACCCTCTAAATAAGTACATAAACCTCAACTGAAATTCAATGGATCATCAAATCTTGTTGATCAAACAAATCCTAGAAAACTTTTTATGATCCTACAACTTGGATATTCATCAATATACCCCTTTAATTCATTGAGTCTATTAGATGGATCTGTTGGCCTCACAAGTACCCAAGTCAATTAATCAAACCTATTCATCATACTTGAACTCAATTAATGTTCTGATCGTCAATTGCATATATAGTTACACTTTTTGGGTGGTAATACACAATAATTGAATAACCAATCACTCAATTTGGGTTCAACCATCTACACAATATTCATAGTCCTTGAACACCTTATTGGGTATCAAGACCCTAAAATTAGGGTCATCACATTCACCCTACCTTATATGGAATTTCGCCCTTGAAATTAAACTAATCTCATATCTAAGGTGAAAACAAGGAGTTCAACCTCATATAAGTCAACACTTCTAGGCTTCAAAGCCATCATAGTTAAAGATATACCCTAAGTTTTATCTTAGGATAATTAAGCATGCAAGGGTGTACCCACCCCACCTTATATAGGTGAAAGAGTTTTTTTAATGGAATTGTAGCATCACTTAGTGTCTTAGTCATTGTATGACATTCAAATATCTTATGATTTACATCCTCATAGTCCCTTAAGGATAAGGGTTTTGTTTGCTCGTAAGAAGTTAAGGAGGTATTACTAAAGTTTTCATCTTTCATTATACTTGCCTATGTAAGATGATGTCAAGATCTCACATCTTCAGTCACTAGAATTATCATGTTTAGATCATTAATGTAGTTTATGATCAACATCATACTATTATTTCATCATTAGAGAAAGGCTTGCTTATCATACTTAAATATTAGGGTTTCACCCTATTCAGCGAGTTATCCTCAAGAAGAAGCTTAGATTTAGAAGGATTGATCCTAGGCACTATATTTTGTGATTATTAATCTATGAACCAAATATATCTTTTTTTTAGCTCATGATTTCAAATTTATATCATTCATGCATGATATAGAGAGAAAGAGAATATACCAATCCAATTTTATCATGCTTACAAACTTGGATATCACATGTATGATATAGGGAGGAAATATAGAATAGGTCAAGCTTATACGAGTGACTCCTCATATATAAATCATCTATATAGCTCAAGTGAGGTTTCTATCATCGTATATTAAGAAGGAGACGAAGAAGGGAGAACATGTATGTTGAATATCTTTTGCACAGAGCATCATACTCTCATAACTAGGGTTCATCTATTACCTCACTTGCAACTAATGATGAGATTTACAAAACATGTCACTCCATCTAGGACCTAACTCAGCCAAAGGATTGACTTTATCATATGGGTCATCTACCCATCCTTTTATTTTACCCAATTCTCACATATAGATTTGAATCATGCATAAGGACACAACTCAACACTCGAGAGTAATCTAGTGTAGGACTTTTTTTAACACATATCTCATATATTGGAGGCTAGGTCCTATGACCTTCTCCCTGTGGGTCTTACTCTCTCTAAAGTTCACCACATATCTCATCCTACCACTAGATATCCTCCTTGTATAAGATCTTGAGGCTCATGCACACTCATCTCTATCTTAACTTAGCTTATCTTAAGTAGGAAAAGGGAATGTACTTTCATCATCAAGATTTTGCTTAAATTCTACAAAATTGGATTTAAGAGGTATACAACTTAAACCTTTATAAGGAAACTTATACCATCAGAGATCAAACTTAGATAAGATTTCACATTCTTATTTCAATTATCGTTCTATCATCTACTCTATGTATCACATATCTTGATAAGGCTCTAGACATCTAATCTAGACTACTCTCTCTTCTAGACTGATGTCACTCCCTTTCAGTTAGGTTACATGAACACTAACTACTCTCTAGTGTGAGGGACACATTTTCATATTTACATATAGGTAATAAAATATTATATAGTTTTTCTCCGAGAAGGTAGACGTCAGAGAAAACTATCGAGGCTCGAGCCGATTGGAAAACAAAACCAAATCAGCAAAACGAGTGTCCCACACACAGTAGATAGTCTAGTGCCATGGCACCTAGTGAAATGGTGAGAACAAGGTGTATACTAGTGTAGCTACCCAATACATATGATCTCTATATGGAGAGGGTTTCTCACACTTTTCTAAACCTAGTTCTCGAACATCTAGGTTCTAACTTAGAGGCTAAGTCAAACCTTATTCCTATAGAACAACTTACTAAGTTTCTAGGGTTTTAAGTGAAAGGTGAAGTTTAGTTTTATGTTTCATGGTGAGCAATTTTCAGGTGTAGCTATTGTTCATGCTCTGATACCAACTATAACGTCCCCGGATTTTCACCTTCTCAAAACCCCATGGAGATGAGAAGACAAAATCCGAAAACGTTAAGCAATTGTTTCAAAGTGCATTGCGGAAGAAATATGCGCATACATGAACATAATCCATAACATACACCATGACATTCTCAACATTCAACATGTATATTTATACAACATGAATTATTACACAATGATTTACAATTACATATTGAATGAAAATACTACAGTCAATGAACATGTATGCTAATAAGATCTTAATACAATAGGTACAACCTGGACAACTGCTCACTTCCTTTCTTTTATCCGACACTAGCTATGAACCTAAAACATACATGAAACAATGAATCAACACATAAGGTGTTGTGTACGTGGGTAGAAAGATACATACTAATATGTTTGCATAATTGAAATAACTTGAGAAAGAAAGAGTAAAAGAAAACATTGTTTAAAGTGATAATCAGGTAAACACATATTTTTAGATGTCTTTTGATGTGTTTGTACTACTAAGTGGTGTCGCACTTCATTTTTCCCCGCCCCTTGGGCTATGGGGACTGAGTGCCAACCTTATATTTAGAGGGGAGAGAGAGAGATGTCACACTTCATTTTTCCCCGCACCTTGGGCTATGGGGACCGAGTGCCAACCTTATATTTAGAGGAAGAGAGAGAGGATTGAGGGGGAGAGAGAGAGAGAGCATATATCCACTTAGTAGCTACAAACCATCTATACTCTTTGTTGTTCTTATTGACATGGAGAAGATACTACAATCATAGTACATCCCAGCAATATTCTCAAATAAAAACAAGCAATACATCATAGTTATTGCACATAAGAAAACTAGTCATATACTTAGATAAAGCCCACATACCTGAGTTCAGAGATTCTTAACATATCTATGATCATCTAGATCTTCGTCCATGACCTGATTAATAATAATATTCATCATTAATACAAGATTCATTATATGCTCGATAGTTTAGGTCTAGTTAGGTTTTTGGGCCAAACCTGGGTTCAATTTCATATTATTCTAGTGTTAGGTATTTTTTTACTGCATATAAATCATAATTTAGATCTCTAGTTCGATTTCTGTATTTTTTTGGATGCTCATTTCATTTTCTAGAATTGATGTGATATTAGAGGCACTTATTCATATTTAATGAGAAAAGACCTAGTATTGGGTATGATGACTAGGTCAGAGTTCATATTTAGTATCCACATAAAGTCAAGGTTCAGTAACATTTTTCTTATATTTTATCTCCATGATTTACTAATTATTCTAGTAAACTAACCCTACAAAAAGAAGCATCATCTACTAGTTTAAAACCATGAACATTACTACTTCAAGGTCTGATCTAAGGGTCCTATAATAAAGTAGGCATTATTCTGAGTCCAAGGATATTTTTGGGTAATTATTTGGACACATGAGCTGTTTTTAATCGTATTTCTAATATATGTACATTAGATGAGATATTTACCTTTCATGATTTATTGTGGCTGTCGGATATTCAAGTGGATCCACAGATGCCTCGACCCGCTAACCCCTTTCTCTTCTCCTTCATCGCGATTCAATGCGACTCGTGCAGCGGCAGTGCTTGCCCGCTTGCCTCTAGGTTCCCATCATCCTTCTTCTCTTTGTGTGAGATTTTCTTCTCTGTATACGTGAGCGCCGCCGGCGGCATCCTGCTCCTATGTGGATTAGGTTGGCGGAGACAATTCCTCTCCCCCACCCCCGCATCCTCTGATCCCTGCGTGCATGAGAGCCGTCACCTCTGGGAGGACTCCGGCGTGGCCATGGACCAGTCTTGATGCTTCACGACCTTCCAAGTTGGGTGCCGCTTGCACGACCACTCTGACGGAGGTCCATCTTGCTGCCCTGGGTGGGCCGGCAGGTTCCAGGGATCGCGTAGCCGTTTAGACATTTAGACCGCACGATGCCCGCCATTGTCTTCTCAGCATAATCCGCTGCCACCGCCAATGAAGACACATGATCCCGACATGAGATCTTCTTTCTCATGCTCCTCTAGACGCGCCTATTTCTTGTGTCCATCTCTGCCGCGAACATAGGTCTGGCGAGTCGGAGTGACTCCTGCCATAAACACACAGTCACCTCGTCCTTCTTTCTAGCGCAAGCACCCTCCTTGAAGATGGTGCCTTGGCTTCACTGCATAAGATAGTGGTGTTAAGAGGGAGCGGGGGGAATGGATCTCTCTAGTTCTTGCAGATGGAGATGGTGCTAGGGACATAGCTTGGTCCTCTCCAAATGTGCTGCCTCCCTACCTAAATCGGGGGTTGTTGGAGATCACCACACTTCTCGGATCGAAATAACTTGCTAGGTGAGTGCGAGAGGTATAGTTGAATAGGTGGTCGAGGTTGAGTGGATCGTGTTGTTGCTCCTGTTACTCTTCCCGATTTTATCGGAGGTTGAAGATGAATATCATCCATCCCATCCAACTGGTGGAGGGCTTAGATCACGCCATCTTGCCAAGCTCTATAATCGAGTGTGACACCAATGTCACACGGGCCTTGAATTAATAACCGGGTGACATATATATGAAAGTTTAACATCATTTAAATAATTGATATCATCAACTTCAATCAACTATAACTCTTTCTCGGGACCTCCATCCATCCTAAATTTTTTGGCCTAATTGTTAGTTTACATAGTTTCTTATCCAGAAAAGTTTTAGACCAAACTCCATATCCAACCATGAAAATAAATTTCGCAGACAACCCTCGAAATAAGTACATAAACCTCAACTGAAATTCAATGGATCATCAAATCTTGTTGATCAAACAAATCCTAGAAAACTTTTTATGATCCTACAACTTGGATATTCATCAATATACCCCTTTAATTCATTGAGTCTATTAGATGGATCTGTTGGCCTCACAAGTACCCAAGTCAATTAATCAAACCTATTCATCATACTTGAACTCAATTAATGTTCTAATCGTCAATTGCATATATAGTTACACTTTTTGGGTGGTAATACACAATAATTGAATAACCAATCACTCAATTTGGGTTCAACCATCTACACAATATTCATAGTCCTTGAACACCTTATTGGGTATCAAGACCCTAAAATTAGGGTCATCACAAAGGATGGTGTTATATGATCAAATATAACTCATTTTTAGGGGAATACAATTAAGGATGGTGTTAGATGACCAAAGTTAACTTGCCAAAGATCCTCTAGTTACTTGAGGCATGGCTTATTATATCGGTTAAACTATGGGATTGGGTGATATTAGCCCTTGCATTTTTCATTTTTATTTGGTTGAATTTATTTGATATCTTTTTGAAATATGTGATATACCATTGATGGTGTCCGGTCACTTATCTTTAGTACACCCGTGTTGAGTCCCTAGATATGTATAGAATTGAGAATTAGTATTCAAGGGCTTTCTTGAATTTTGTGAGGCTTTGTTTATGACAGAAAATATGAAATATGGATATTAAACTATGATTAAATTGTGCTATAAACCAAACTTAGGAAGACTATTTTAAGGTTTTTATAGATTTTTTTGATGTATTCAGGAAATAAATTTTAAGAACAAACAAATCTTAAACACATAAGATGTCAACCAAATGTAGGAGATATGCAACAAAAAAATGGGTGAATTATTTTAATTGTGAGGAAGTCTTATGGTGCATAACTTTATTTCTATATTTTAAAGTGGTCAAAATGGCTTGTGTTGGTGGTTTTCTTAGGCAAAAACAGATCAATCTTGGATAGACTCATATTTTTACTGAAGAAAGTTAACACAATGTGTTTGTCAATTTATCAAGTTCCATAAATACCATCCAAAACGTGATGAGTAATTAAACTATTAAGAAAAGGAAAATCCTTAAACAAAAGTCTATATTTTTACTTTGTGTGTCTTCCAATAATAATAGTGTGCATCATTTTTGTTGCAATAAGATGTATTATGTATGTTGTGTCTAGATAAATAAGAATACAAAAAAATCATCACAATAAGACTTTATTGTGATGTTGATAAAGACTTGATTTGTGTAAATATTTTAGAGACTTTTTTTGTATTTTTACTTTTTTATTAAATCAACCTAGATCATTTAGTTATTTTTCATTACAATTGTCAAATTTTGGAATTGTAAAAATTATAGTAGCACAAGCTTTCCTAAAAAGAAAAGATTGTTGGTTATTTACATGCTATTAAAAGTTAGTAATTGATATAATTTTATCTCTACATCATGTTTGGTATACAATTTTCTATTCACCTAATTTTCATCTTTGGCATCGATATTTGTGATTATTAAAACATACATGCATTGGTCTTTTAGGCACTTGTCCTATCATAAAGTGATGTCAAAGGTAACAATTGTTTGTGGCTATATAAAATGAGTAACTAGCAAGTGATATTGCATATATAAGAGTGTAAGTGAAATATTCATCTCATAGATATACTTTCATATAGCTTCAATCTTGTTGACTATGTTTCTTTAATATTAAAATAGATTATTCATGTATACCTTCATCATTCTTACACATCAAGATTTTATCAAAGACTTCTTTGTTGAACATTTTACATTAGCTGAAAAGATACAATGATAGAATAATAACTTCTCATTTAAAAATGCTTGAATGGTAATGGTAATTTCTTTACTCATTTGAACCAATGTTTTCTAAATTTTTTTGCTCTATATAACAATTATAGCATGCAGATGTGATCTAATTCCAATATACAATCTACAATTTGATATATTAATTCCCTTACTTACATGAATGGTTAGTCTAGCGGAGTGTATATCCAGCCCTTTGAGATGGATAGAAAATTTATTTCGTGTGTATCACAAAATAACAGTTAATCTTCTGGTCACCAATCATGTAACATGATTCCACCCTAATTATTCTTCATTGTTAATATGTTGATTGATTATTTATTTTATTGTTGCTACAAGATTGTGTACATGTTACTAACCCATCTTTTTATAAAAGTACTATTATATAAGATAAGCGATGACACTATATTTTAAGGTTATATTTCATGGTTATTTCACATTTACATTTTTAACTTTGTAAGTAGCATGGTTCTTGACCACAATCGTTGGATGCATTTATAGGATGCATATTCGTAGTTCACATTCATTGGTATAATTTTCTAATTTGTATCTTTAGCATCTTATTTTGAATCAGGTCATAAAAATAGGTTTACATTATGGATCCTCATACTATGCCATTTAGAGATTATTCAAAATGTCCATATCTAAAAAGGATTGATATATTCAGAATTTCCTATCTAGTTTCATCCGACCAATGCTTCATAAGATGAAAAATGCAAATATCATTAAAATTTGTAATTCAGTTAATGCCCACATATAAACCATAACACCAACATATCAAACTATTTATGTACCTCTATAACTTACAATGATAAGAAAAAAACTATAAATCAATTTTGCTACCTAATTTTAACCTCTCTTTTTAGGTTAACAACTTTTTGACAAATATAATATGTAATGGTCAATGAAAAAGATACATAATTGTCCTCGGAGAACTGCGTTATAGTATTAAATAGTTTATATAAACCACAACCATGAAGAATAGTTAATATAATAAAACTAGATCCAAAACAGCTCACACAAGGTGACTTTTTAGATAAATGATATTAAGAGGATTCTATGGAATTTCAATGTAATTTTCTCAAATGTAGTATAGTTTTTTAGCAATATTCTTATATCCATCATTGAAAATGAAAAAAAAATCAAAATCATCAATAGCTTATATAAAATATTTGATCTACATATCCCCTAGCATGGTGGAACTCTACAAAACATTTGGCCTTTGTTGAAGAACATTTGTGAGGAACCAAAAATCATGAATAATGATGTCTATTTGTGAGGGCTCATCCTTCAAATATGGGATCAAATCCCTCAACCGTGTTTTTAACATCCTTAGACCTTTTATGTGAATAGTAATCCCTCACAAATGCATTACTCACTGATCATCTCATGAAAAATACCATGCCAAATGTTTCCCTCAATCTCACAACCCTTCCCTCCATTCTAAAACACAACATTTGTAAATTAAAAAAAAAACTCCCCCCTCGTTCCTCTGTGCGAGAACTGTTTCATCGCTTTGTGCTTTCCCCTCTCGTGTCGTGAGCATCTCCCTCTCGCACTGTGCGCGTCCGGCCGATCCTCCCCTCTCCGCCCTCCATTGCTCCGTGCGCAAGCCCTCGGCCAGCACTCTGACGCCCTCGCTCTCAAGCCCGACGCCCTCTGGTCAATTCCTCCCAAACGCTGCTAAAGCGAGCCTACAACCAATATCGTCTCAAGCGAGCCTCAAGCAGGAACGCTGCTGCGGTTGATCTCCGACACAATCTCGGGTCAGTTCTTCTTCATCCTTCCCCACTTCTTCATTCTCACAACTTTCTCCGTCTAGAACTAGGAGCTCTTGAACTGTGCATGTATCCTCCGGTGGCCGGCCAACCTCTATCTCATACTTCTGCAACCATTTCGGCTTTGTTGGCCTTTGTTTCTCCAATTTATCATTACCCATTGCAGTGTGTGGAAAAGGATGATGTTGATCAAGACTTCGCTAATTTAATTTTTCTTTTTTCAGTTCCACTTCTCCATCAATTGCATCTCCACGTTCTAGGTCTATTCTAGGACGACATAGTCCTTCTGTTTCCTTAAATCATTAATGCCTTGAACCTATTTGATGTAATGTCAAAGACATCTATATCAAATTAGATGTATTGCCTTGAAGCTATTTGATGAAATCCCATATTGTCCTAGTTACTATTCTAAGTTGTTGGATAATTTTATATGAAGTAGATATGTTTGCACGGATATCGTTTTATCTTCTGTTGGCATTTCTTCATTACAATCAAGAAATGAGATGTTGGGCTGCAATTTCTTTACAACTTCTATAAATTCCACATATAATGTCTTCATACGAGCCTTGATCAATGTATATGCAAAAGGGATCCTATGAGCTTTTGGGTCTCGTTGACAATAGCTTCTTCAGTTGATTATAGTCTTTTATTCTTAGATGGCTTCTTTCCCGTGTCTTGCTTCTTTGATGTAGTCTTCTCAAGAATAGAAGAAGGGGTTTTAACTTGCTCAACCTTAATTGTTTTTGGTTGATGGTTAGAAATTGAGGCACTCTCTTATTGATCTTAAGAAATTGTAGAACATTTCCTAACTTTAAAGTGGCCATCATAACAATTTCTTGACCACCTGGGTCCATTTGTATTTAGATAGAATTCTTCGACCTGGGTTCTTTATAAGATGAGATAGATTCATAAGCTAGTAATTGATCATTTTAAGGTGTTGTTGTAGATAAGATATGTACCTAGCCACCTAGTAATGCTTCCCATTTGATATTGCATCATGTGTAATATGTTGTTGTTTTTAATAGTACATTTGTTCAGCTTGTCATTTATCTGAACTCGTCATTTTGTACAGGAAAACATGTCATGCATAAGAGTTATCTTTTTCTAGTTCTGACTCTAGTTCTAGAATTTGTTCTTATTGTGTTGGAAGTTAGTGTTACAAAGTAAAACAGATGGTCCACTGCCTCTCCCAATGCTAGGTGGTTTATAGTGTGTATTGTTAGCATGAATTTAGAATATGAGGGTTATCTACCATAGACTTGTTCCCATAGGAAAAGCACAGATGATTCAGTATCTTTTTAGTTGATATATAAGATGTTTTCTACTGATACATCTTGGTTGTCTTCCTCTTTATGGGGTGTATATGTATTTGTTGGAGCTATGTCCTCTTTCCCACAAGTAACATAGTTCATTATAGTCACCACATTAATGCTTTGCTTAACATGGTTTTCTTTAAAAAGGCAGACATATGTGGCAATCTTGTCGAGCTTAGTTGTAAGGGATTTTAGGGCTTTGCAATTAGAAGTATCACCCATGGTAGAAACATTCCCATACGGTCCTCTTTCATATTTCCAACCCGCTTGTAGAGCATCCATATTGTTCATGACTTCCTTGGACCCCTCTAAGTTGTACCCCATGTAGTCACACCTTTATATGCATTTATAAACTTCCTCTATTTTTGCTTGAGTCCATTGAGGACGGTAGTAACTAGGCCCCTCTAAGAATATTTCTTCTTTACATGCAAATTCATATGTTCCCCAATTTGTTTCTGAATCACAGAAAAATCTAAGTAAAATATCCTATAAATCAATGTCCAAGTACTATATGATCTATTTTTATAAAAATACCACAACATATACAAAATACACAAAGATAAGAATGCATGTTCATCTCTTGCAAGTACAATTAGAAATCAGTCAAGTCATACACCCATAAAATAGAGATTTTGTTGTTATCATTTTTCAGTAAGAATATCACACAGATGTGGGATATGAAGGTACTCTAGAAACAAAACAAAAATAGAGATCATGCAAACTCTTGAAGTAACTGAAACAAGATTTAAATGTTTAAATGCCTTTCAGAGATAGAATAAGTAAGTATTTTTATCCCTATATTTAGTCTGTCTGATCTTGACACGTTGCTTACACATCATATCATTAAGGAGTATGTCTCATTGTGCTCTCTGGGCAAGTAATTGTGATGAATTAGTATATTTGCATCTCTATGTAAGATAAATATTTCTTATATCTCTGTCATTGTTTTATATAATCTCGAAATATATTTTGTTTCACTGGGTCAAATGATGTCTAATGTTTTTCAGGTTATAGTGTAGTAGTAACTGTAGAGCATCTAAATCAGGGTGGTTGTTCTATAGATGTTTAATGAAGTCAGTGTAAGAAGGATGCTTGGTCTACAAGAGTTTGTAATGAAAAGGTTTGGGACCCCAAGAGGTAATCTCATTACTAAGGGATATCGGGAAGTGGTTAGACATAGGTCTATGACGTGTCATAACTTGTGAGAGGGGGAACTTGGCATCCAACTATTGTGAACAAAGGAATATATCTAGTATAGCTCAGATGTGACCTCATCCATGTGAAGTTAGTATTCATTGGGGAGTGGTCTACTTCTAGGTCTTCTTGTATGAATGAACCAAACCATCTATCTTCATGGTGGTGAGAGTATGCATGAATAGCATGAGGTGTGACTTGATCAAGAGTGTTTCTAGTGAGGTTGAATCCCCCGACCATACAGAGTTGCATGTGGTGTGATTATGCAAGTTGGTATAATTTAGAGATGAATATATTCTTATGTAGAGGTCGGTGGCAGTAGCAAGGAGAGGGAGGGATGGGGAGGGAAGAAAGGAGAGATGGATCTTTAGGTTTTTGCTCTGATACTATGCAAAACCTTGCAGGATATAATAATTTCTTGCATATTATTAACAGCAATACCATTTATTTGTATAGGCTGAGGTAAATGGTCTAATCCTTGTTATATAGTGTGGGACTAAAATAGAAGTAAATGTTCAAATTAATACATATTAAAGACTAATACAAATACCTCACATAGATGTAAATATTAGTTATTGCTTGTATCCTCCCTAGCAAAATCAGGAGAGCAAAGCTCTTTCACCGAATCAATAATAGAGTTGATTCTTCTAGATTTAGAATTAAACCAGTTTCCTTCATCAAACAGACAACTCAAATTAACCAATTTGCCTTTACCAAGTTTAAGGATTGAGTCATGACCAATAATATCATCTAGGAAAGTATTCCTTTTAATCCACAGATCCCTCCAAAGAAGGATATTGTTCCCATTACCAATAGTGAAATCGATATTCTGAGAATGATATCCCTATTGTAAACAATTTGCTTCCATACCCACGAAGCATTGGAAGCAATATTATACAGATTTACATATGCATTGGAAGCATACATGTATATACTATACAGACAAATTTCTATTTTATATTATAAAGATTGACATATATATAATAGATATATATACAAATATAATATTACTATATAGATAGATTTTTGTTTTATACTATATAGATTTACATATGCATACATGTATATACATATTTGCTTCCTATGATACAGATTTACATATGCATTGGAAGCATTGGAAGCATTCTAAGCAATTTTCTTCCTATGATACATATTTACATATGCATACATGTATATACTATACAGACAGATTTCTATTTTGTACTATACAAATTGACATATATAATAGATATATATAAATATACTATTACTATATAGACAGATATCTATTTTATACTATACAGATTTACATATATAATATACAAATTTACATATATAACTATACAGATTTACATATCTTTGAAACAAAAATATATATATGTTTAGATAGATATACCATTACAAATACACATGTATATATAGATACATATATATACATATAAATATAGTTATAATTATACACATATGCATATATATACACATACACAAGGGAATGTGTACATACGTGCAGCATATAATGATAAAAGTAGTCAAATATCTATAGTTGTTAACAAACAAACATACAAATATATAGATATGCACATACATATATATGTATACATGGTTGTGAGTGCACGTAGTGAAATGATCCCCACAATTTATTTATTTTCTATTTATTTAGCTTGTTAAGAGTAAATCCAATCGTTAAAATTTGGATGGACCCATCTTCATCAGGAGTTTGTATGGCTCAAAAAACATGCACCCACATAATGTAAATCTAATAAGTGGATATACAAATACAAAACTCTATCACTATACTAATATACTAATTGTGAATCTAGTACGAGGATTTATAGAGATATAATACTAATAATCAGTTGTATCTAGCATTAAGCTCAACAACATCTCAACTGGACAAACAAATATACATAATTTGAGTAAAGTCGTATAGCTCATCCCATCCCATCCCACAGTAGTACCTTCCCAATAGAAAATAAAAATGTATTGAACACAATAAAGAAGGAATAGCCAAGTTGTAATGGTATTGATGGGTACTCTCCAAACTTGCATGTCAAATACTTTCCTCTTGGTTATCATTGTAGAACTAAGTCTCTTATTCCTTCACCCGACCAAAAACCAATAGTTTTTTCTATTATTATTGGCTCTCTAATGTGGCTTCACTATCAGTTCTACAATCATGTCTGCTATTGCTTCAATTTTGACAAGTATTTGAATTGCATATATATATATATATATATATATATATATATGTGTGTGTGTGCGTGTGTGTGTGTGTATTTCTTATAATGTGTGCTTAACTTATTTTATATTTTCCCTCATATAGATGGATTTTCTAATAGATCGGAGTTGGATGTATATTGGGAATAGAGTGTGAAGTGATGTATTCAAGGCAGGGTTACAAAAGTTCATTGAGTTTGCTCTTCTCCATCAAAGACCATCTAGACAGGGGAAATTAATATGTCCCTGCAAGGTACGTTTAAACAGATACCTTAAAATAGAGGAGGAGGTATTCTCACATGTATTACAAAAAGGATTTTTGCATAGCTATGATGTTTGTACGTTTCATGGGGAGGTGATTGGTAGGAGAAATCCTATTTTGGCACCAAATGTTCCTAGCACCAAAAATATGCATCAGATGCTGGGGGATTTGTTTGGTATGGGTGACACAACAAAGGACCATTCTATTGAAGCTACAGAGGAACCTGCTAATTTAGATGCATAAAGATTTTACAAGCTACTAAAAGAGGCTGATCAACCACTCTATAGAGGCTGCACAAGTCATTCTAAGCTATCCTATTTGGTTGCCTTGCTATATCTGAAGGAGGAATCTGGATGGTCCAACGATTCTTTCACAAAGTTGTTACAGCTGATTATTTTAGGATTTCTAGAAGAAAATTGTCTATTCCTGGAGACGTTCTATGAAGCAAATGCGATCGTGAAGGATTTATGACTTGATCATACTACTATAGATGTATGTACAAATAATTGCATGCTTTATCGCAAAGAAGAAGCTTTAAAAGAAAATTGTGATACTTGTAGTGCTTCATGATGGAACGAAAAGCAATACAAACAAAAGGGAAAGAAAGTAACTGTGAAGTTCATGTATCACTTCCCTTTGATACCTCGATTAACTCAAGAGGTAATGAAGCTGCTTGATGTAGCCGTCATATATCCTATCTATGATAGGTTTTTTGAGGAGTCCCATTTAGGTTGTACTAAAAAAGGGCAGGATCACCGTTGCACCAAATGATGATGGTGAGATAGTTATAGTGAGAGAGTAGTCCAAGTGGAGAATGTGTTTTGATATAGGAAACTGAATGAATGGTCTAAGAAAAACCATTTCTAAGTGCCCTTCATTGATCAAATCTTGATATGTTAACATGAAATACTTTCTACTATTTTCTTGATGTTTGTTCTACATATTGTTGAGTAGGCATTCATCCAGCTGATTAGGAAAATACAACATTCACATGTCATGTGGGGACATATACATATAGGAAGATGGCATTTAGACTTTCAAATGCCCCATCTACATTTCAGCAACATGTGACATTTGTCTTTTCTGATATTCTTGACTCATCCCTTTAAATGTTTATGGATAATTTACCAATTCTTGGGATGTATTTTGACAATTGCTTGAGACACCTAACTACTATTCTGGATAGGTGTGTCAAAGTCCACCATGTGCTATCTTGGGAGAAAATTTACTTCATGGTTCTTGGGAATATTGTTCTTGGACATTGAATATCTGAACCTGAGATTGAAGTTGACAAAGCAAAAGTCAACCTCATTTCTAGTTTACTATTCCTTCCATTATAAGACACGCCCTTTATTTCTTGGGGTATGTAGGCTTCCTTCATTGATTCATAATATATTTTATAGGATATCAAGATTGTTGTGCCATTTGCTTAAGAGAGACATTGATTTCCATTTTAATGACAAATGCATTAAAGATTTCAATCACTCAAATATCAAGCTAATTCTACTCCTTTATGCTATTCTACGACTTCTCGAGGCTGTTTGAGGTTGTAACTGATTTATCAAATAAGACAGTGGGGGCTATGCTTGGCTAAAGGTTTGGTGAGATACCTCATGCCATTCACCATGAAAACAAGACTTTATATCAAACTCAAAGAAACTATACCACTACCACTAGTACATTTTTGGCCTCTGACATCTTTTATATTAACATTGGTTTGTAACAAAAATCAACATGACAATACCACAATGTTGGCTTTGGAAAAGAAAGCATTGAAATAGTTTGGCAGTGTGGCCATTGAGGGAAACATTAAGGTACTAGTTTAGTTATGATGTTTGTTTTCTAACCCAAAACCATCATTATACATAGCCCAAAAAATTTAATTTCCTGATAAATTTTGGGACAAAAAATGCAGGGCCAGTTTCATATGAACTTGATAAAATAACCTTGCTAGCTATGCTACTTGCAAAATAAATGTTCCCTCCAAAAAACTTATTTTGTTGCTTTTCACAATTAAAACCAACATAATATGTAAGAACACATTATTCACTCTCATCAATTTCAGCATGAATATGGTGGAACAAAACCAATTGTAATTTTTTTCCCACAATGCTCCCTGCATACTACAAGTTTCCTCCAAATTATCTTGTTACATCGAGTTTTTGCCATACACTAACATTAAACATATGGAGCTTTATTGACATATGTCAATATCACTTCCTAAACTGATGAAAGAGTTCTTAACTACTAAATTAGTTGATGAGCAAAGCACAATGTAAGATCTGAAAATACAAGTGGCATTTTAACCGCAGTCCCCATTTTTGAGTAAAATATAGGCTTGGACCTACTAATATCACCAGTGACAAACTTTATTTTCCAATTTCTCTCTTTTGTCTGTCGTGACTCCCTTTACCCTTCTACTACCTATGTGCATTGCCTTATTGTTACTGCTACTGCTGCTGCTCCTCTGACAACACTACTACTACCATCACCCTTCTACTAAGGCTACCCTTCTATTCCTCAAGCCACCACTGTTGTTCCTTCTTCTACTCATCCTACTACAACCCTGCTAAAACTGTTGCACTACTGCTACTGCTACTGCTACTATTACTGCTACTTCTACTGCTACTGCTATTCTACTGTTGCTACTACTGTTGTTGTTGCTGCTGCTACTGCTGCTACTACTACTGCTACTGCTGCTACTACTACTTCTGGTGCTACTGCTACTACTATTGCTATTGCTGCTGGTGCTACTACTACTGCTATTGCTGCTGCGACTACTGCTACTGCTACTACTGCTTCTACTACTACTATGCTACTACTACTGTTGTTGTTGCTATTGCTGTTGTTGCTTCTACTGCTACTGTTGTTGTTGCTGCTACTACTGCTATTGTTGTTGCTACTGCTACTGCTACTGCTACTACTACTGATACTACTACTACTACTACTGCTGCTACTACTATTACTACTACTACATGTCACAAATTCATGTGCCTTGGGGTTTGATGCTTCTGAGTCTCGAACAATTACAAAATAATCTTCATCCATCACAATCACACGCCTCTTGGAAAGTATATTTGGAAATTCTCTCCCTCAATGAATAAAAAGGACCTTCAGTTGCTCTAAATGTTTAGGGTTGTTTTCCAACTGATATGAAAAATCTCCTATAGGTGGGTAAAGGTTAGCTAAAAGTGGGCTTATTGAGACTCAATTGCATTCTGATGAGCTTGTTGATTTGCAATCATCATATGTTGAGATTGTCAGATCTTCTCAATATCTAAAAGTTCATCATCGAGTTAGGGAGCATTCACTCATTGTCTTTGCGGTTATCTCTATTGGAGGATTTGGTTAGGATTTTAGTACTAATTCTAGCTCCTATTCTAGAAGTTACATCTATAGTTTCCTTGATTTATGAATTTTTTTGTTGGTAGTTCTCATAACCTGGAGTACCCTGAACATGTATGAGCTGTTGTGATTATTCTTCTCATGTAGGATTGCTAAACTGAAACCTAGGATAGTTTTTGTTCTATTTGGGGGTATACTGCCCTTGGCTAGGAATACTATGGGTGTATTTAGGTCCTCAATTTGGTTGTAGTCACCTTGGGCTACAACGTTGCTCATCACCACATCATAGAGAATATTACAGACCAAATTAGAGTGATCTGTGCCTTTGCATGATACATAGAATTGAGTTATTGCCTTGACCTATTGATGCCATGGATGTGAATACCTTCATTCATAGGCAATGAAAGGTGTTTCAAGGCTATCTTGCTTGACTGCTAGAAGCTTTAGAGATTCACCAATAGATTTCATCTTAGATTTTCTTTCCTCCATAGATACCTTCAACACTCCTTTGCCTACAAAACTTTGCTTGAGTTGGCTTGATTCTCATCTCCTAGAGTCACTACCCACCAGGCTCTATTCTAACTTTGGTACATTAAATTTCCTTGTGATGAGGAGTGTAGAAACTTTTCGATATGATCATATACACCTCTATATAAGAATTGGATGAGATGATATTCAGAAATACCATTGTGTGGACACTTGAGGAGAAGCTCATTGTATCGTTCCAATTTGTCTTCTACTGTTTCACCAGGGACATGTTTAAACTACATTATCTAGCCTCTAATGGTGTACGTGAGGGATGGAGGATAAAATCTTTCATGGAATTAGTTATGAAGTTGTTCCCACGTGTTGATGGGGTCACCTAATAGAGTATTTTACAACCTTCTAGCTATATATGCAAGATAATATTTGAAAAGTTGGAGTCTAATGCATCATCAAAAAAACTCTATATTTCTTAGTCATAGCACATAGATCCACAAACTTTAAGATCTGATCTTAGCAATCCTCTCATTTTCCTAAAAATGGATTTCTTTGAAATAGTGTGATCCAATGCATCCTAATTTCAAAGTTAGGGGCATCGATAAGAGGTGGTTGTATTAGAAGTTGAACATCGGTAAAGGATTGAGAACTCCCTCAGCTCCTTCTATCACTTGACCTCTTTTGCAACAACTGATGCACATATTTCATCTTGAATGGTTTTGCAGACTTCTTGTGTAAGCCTCTGTCTTTGTACTATAATGGCATGGTTCTCCCTTCACAGGACTTCCTCTTTGACCATTGTTAGTTAGTTCTATCTTCTCTGATTGTGAAATGTTTATTCTATATCAGGGTCAAAGCTCTATTCAAGGCTGATGTTGTTGGAGTGTCGCATGCCTTAAGTCAGATGAATGTAGAGGGACCAAATTCAAGTAAATGTGCAAAAGTATCAATGATGAAAGTAAAACTTTACTTGATCTTAATAAAACTAGATTAAACTAAATGATTTTGTTGTCCCCACAAACCTTGATGTGATTTTTATTGCACGAACAAATTCACCTAGACTTGAAATCCCTAAGCTTTTACCAAAACAACGTGCCATAATAACACCCACAAGCGGACGAGTCTTATCACAATATATATAATGATCAAATCCCACAGGAAAACTTTTTTAAGAATCTTACTAGTTCTTTGTAGTTCATCTAAGACTAATATTTAGAACAAATAGTTGATTTAAGTTGAGTTCACTAATTGCAAGGAAAAGTAAAAGTGCGGGATTAAAGTAGGGTCTAGATTTATGATGGAGGTCACTAAGGTGGAATCAGGTTTCACCACCGCTACACAGACAAACACATCCACAATATATCTAGGCTAGATGGAAATATTCAATAGGAGAAGGACCAAGTTTCTTCTTGTTAGATGTGGAAAGATCGTGTAGATATTCTTTTGAGTGTGATATCTCACTAACCATAGATCATGCATCTACAACTATTGAGATGTCCAATCAAAAGTTCTCGTCGGGACATCAACCACGTTAAATGATATTCTAGATCCTAATCATTGAAGTTATCTCAACATAGGATTATTAGATCATGAAAGTGGGAGATCGAGCCATGAAACATGGGAATCCAACGATTAATATTGAATTGGAAGAGTTATTTACAATCCATGGAACATCAAAAATGGAAATTCAAGTGTGGGCATTGGGCTTATCCCCGCACCCCAACAAAAGGGACTACTCTCTCTTCATGACAAGGTCAGAACAAAGAAGAGAGAAGGAAAGATTACCCATCACCTTCAACCGAAGGGGAGATGTGTGTCAGTGTAAATAAGATCAACTCTTGATCTTTATGGATGGACTTTTCTAGTAAAAGGAGGGGGAGACGACTAAAGATATGATTCATATGATCAACTTCTTCCTCAATCCTTCTCTATGGGGACTCTAGATCTTTAGGGAAGATACAACTATATGAATGGAGGTGTGATCCATGATTTAACCACCTTCTTAGCTAGATAATGGACTTTGGTAGAGTAGGGGTAATGCAACAACACCATAGGGGTGCTCAGTGGAGGAGGGTTGACGGTCATTGTCAGGTTTATGGATGGTTATAGAAGCATTTCAGAGGTGTCTTGGAGTGTAAGAGACCATCCTCAATCGGGGGAGGGGTACAATTAGTTATAGGTTGTGGCTGTGTGAAGTGTAAGGATCCCATTAGTCATTGGGGATAGAGAAGACATCAGTCGATGAGAGTTGGTAGCAGTTCTCTTGTTGGCCAGATGGACGTAGGGATGCCATTAGTCTTCATTGCCCACTTGTTAGGCAATGGGTTTTCGAATAAATGTTGATGCTTCATTGGTTAGATGAGGCTTACTTGGTCATCAGGGAACATATTTTAATCATACAATACTCCGATCAGGATGACTATCATAGGGAAACAAGTCATTAGTTGACAGGTTTATATAGATTCCCTTCAAGCTCGATCGCTCTTGCTCGTCGGGCATGATTCCCATCAGGCTTAGGGTCTTCATTGAGGGTAGTTTATAGGATCATCATTGGTCGATGGGACAATTGACCGTTGGAGAGCCTTCTTCATCAGTTGTTTACCCATCAGTGTTGGACTCCATCAGTCCTTACTGGGTGTGGGTCATGTCATCAATGACAAACAGTTGATGGGGTTTGACAATCATTCAAGCTAGGAACAAATCCACCCCCATGCAGGTGGGGGAGAAGGGATATTGGCATGCCTTTGGGCTCTCACCAATAGGAGCTCTAGTGAATATAAATATAGGTTGAAGAAGGGGCTAATCAAGTCCAAGTCATCAAAAGACAAGCTCTGCTGCTTAATCCTTCCAAGAAAACCATTGCATTTGATTAAAACCCTATGTATTTACATAAAATGAGGAAAAACCAAATAGAGGTAAAGTGAATGGTAGATCGAGAGATCAAAGTGATAATTAGACAAAAATGTGACTAAAAATAAGATGAATATACATTCATCATGCTTCTATAAATAGAAACACATAGGAATATCTAATATATCTATTAGACGAGTTTAGTGGGAAACAAGTCATTAAATAGTTAGTGGGATTAAAATGACATAATGTGCACTAACTAAAATGTCTCTAGACTTGGTTTACCACCCTCCCGAGCATTCGGCCTCTGCTACAGGCGTGGGAGAGGGGGAGAGAATGCCTCTCTTTATCCCATAAAAAGTCTCCGGACTTTTTGTTGTTCAAACTTCTTTTTGACCAACCTTGAACTCTGTCAAAAAAAAGTCTAACCGAGAGGTACCATGTGCCCAAGTATTACAATGGATAACAGTCGATCGAGTTGTGATTTGACCGATCATTTGGTAGAAGAAGAGTTTGACTAAGGAGTCCAAGTATTGGAATTGATATCACAATGATAGTCCCATTGTTGATCAAGAAACACAGTAAGTAAGTATTTTTTTTATAGAAACCCAAGCATTGTATTAAGCTAAGTTTGATACAAAGTGCTCTCCAGGAGTGAAAGGAAAATTACATGTAATGGACATTTTAGAGTTGTCCCCCAAACCCATTTTGGCTAGTTTATGAGCATCCCCATTCCCTTCACACAAAGTGTGGGAGATAGTAAATGAGATAAACCCATAGGATAAGTCTTTGATATCTTTGAAGATCATCATCGTTGGGCTAAATCCTTGTGAACTCCATTGAATTCTGGGGCACACATTAATAGCGTCTTTTTCCATCTCAACAAAATTGGCCTTTAGATTTGCTTCCAACTACATACTAAACAGAATAGCTTGGGCTTCAGCTATGAATGGACTCTAAAGGCTGGAAGACGCTTTGACACCCATTAAAATAGTTCCTCTCTCATGATTTCTAATCATTACTGCCAATCTAATTTTCTTATTAGCTATGTAAGCAACATCAACATTGATCTTTAAGTAATCTAATGCGGGTGACCTCCATTTGCATTTGTTGTGATCCAGTTTAGTTGTTTCTTGTATGTTGCTCTTTCCTCTGTCTACTATGAAGCTTTTTTCCTAGTGTAGAATGCCATGGGACATTATCTTTGTATGAACCTCCTTTTGTGTGAAGATCACCTCATTTCTACATAGCCAGGCTGCCAAACAAGTGGCTGTAAATTCATTTATCTATTCACCATCTAGTTTTATGAATACCCAACATGTCAGAGCAGAAAAAATAGTGAAAGGTCCCTCCCTTATCTGAAGGTAAAGGGGGGAGTCAGTCCATATAATAGTTGCATGCGAGCATTGGAGGAGGATATGTGACGTTGATTCATTTTCCATGTTGCAGACCTCACAGATGGGGGTATCACCTACATGTCTGGTGTGGAGGTTTTTTTGTTGGGAGGTTATTGGAGCAACACTTCCACAAGAAATGCTTTAATTTTGGATGCATATCGGCTTTCCATAGATGCCCCCACAAATCATCTATCAGCAGACTTTGGGAATTTGTACCATTATCATGGTGGCCAGAGAAACCTAACCAGTGGGCAGACTTAACTGTATAGATCCCATCTTGAGTAGGGTACTAGTTCCTTTTAGCTTCACTATGGAGAGATATAGGAATACTCAAAAAAATCTTCATCTAATTCTTGTCAAAATTCTCAAATACTAGAGCCCAGTCCCAGACCCAGTCCCCTAAGCTATTGAAGAGGTCCCTTACTAATTCAGGCTTCCTCCTATGGATTGTCACTTCAAACCTCCCAAATCCCATTCTATCCGGTATCCAATTATCAGTCCAGATTCTAACCTCAGAGTTCCTCGTTATATTCCATCTCATCCCTTCAATGAGCAGTGCCCTTTCCCCCCAAATACTCTGCCACGTGTAACTGGGATCATAGCCTCTATTATAATCCAAGAATTTGTTGCTCTTATAGTATCTAGATTTCAAGACACTATCCGCTATGGAATTAGGATCCATGAAAAGGTGCCAAGCTTGCTTAGCCAGAATGGATGTGTTAAAAACCTTCATATCTCTGAAGCCAAGACCACCTTTAACCTTAGGTTGATACATCCTGGCCCAAGAAACCCAGTGCATCTTTCTTTGATTGCCCTTGTTACCCCACTAGAAATTAGCCAACATACAATTAATATCCTCAATGATATTATCGGGAACCCTGAACACCCCCATCATATACGTAGGAATGGCTTGTACAATGGACTTTATAAGAACCTCTTTAACTACTTGGATAAGATTTTTTCCTTCCAGCCATTGATTTTTTTCCAAATCCTATGTTTGAGATCACTGAGGACATTCTTTTTAGATCGTCCAATGATAGTAGGAAGACCTAGATACTTCTCATGGGACTCTACATATTTCACCTGGAGTATAGCTTGAATGTCGCCTATTGTACTCTCAGGAACATTTTTGCTAAAGGAAATCTCCATCTTGGTATAGTTTATTTTCTGACCTAAGGCCCTTTTATAGTAGCTCAATATAGAAGCTATTTCTTCAGCCTCATGGCAATTCACCTTTGCAAAGAGAATGCTGTCATCCGTGAAAAACAAGTGTGTGATGCTAGGACTGTTACGCGCAACACAAGCCCCAATGATAGCTCCAATGTTGGCTTCCCTTTTAATCAGATGAGAGAAAGCATCTGTGCAAAAAAGGAAAAGATAAGGAGAAATGGTGTCACCTTGGCGGATCCCTCTTTTGGGTACAACATTACCCCTTTTACAACCATTAATCAAGAAAGAAAAAGAGACGTTTCTAATACATTTGAATATTTTCTCACACCATATGTTTCCAAAGACCAAGGCCTCCAAGTCATTGATGATAAAGCTCCATTCAACCCGATCATATGCCTTGCTCATGTCCAATTTGATAGCCATATGTCCATTTTTCCCTTTATTTGTCCTCTTCATCTTGTGTAATGTTTCAAAAGCGATGAGAGCTTTGTCCGTGATTAGCCGGCCAGGAATGAAGTCGATAGAAATATTAGCCAGCCAGTAAGTAAGTATTGACACACACCAAATCACATGTGAAGTCGATAGAAATATTTGACAATAGAAATAATAAGAACTACCACTTAATAACCATGTAAGGAGGCTAGCATAAAAATAAGCCCATGAATTTTGATTTTGCATGCAACTCACCCCAACTCTATTACTCACTCTTTAATCATAATATGTATGGAAGCATGATGATATTCATTTACTTCTTTTATTTTTCCTTTGACCAATGCTGAAAAATAGTATCTTGTCACCAAGAAACATTTGCCTACGCACATACAAGTGTTTCATGTGAGACAATCCAATTTATATAAACAATATTTCTTTTAAATCAACAATTCTAAATAGTACACCATTTAACCAAAGTTTCCTTATCTTATTTCGTTATTTTCTCTTTAGTTCACTTAATAGACAACACATATTACTTCATTTTTCTTTGATACACACCGTTCCAACACAACATGTGGATGACCAACAAAAAGAATGATGCTCTTAGCTATTTGATTATCCAATTATTTAAACTAAAATAATATTAAAAAATCCCATTAATAAATTGACTATGGTTTCCTTGTAACTCAAAATTCATCTTGACCGAGAAGGAAGGTCTTAACAAGGAAAGTATGAAAGCTTGTCTTCATCTTACAAAATAAAAAACCTCTTCAAAAATTTAATATAATCAATATAGTTTCTAATGTGTATGGTATCATTTCCTTTCCATAAAAATAATCATTGACCAAAAAAAATACCAAAATACCAGTTGATGCTGAAATGCACAAATGGAAATCATATTGTATGCCTGAAAACATGGATTTCCTTGAGTCTTTTATAGATAATTTCCAACCAGCCATTACCACTCATTATTTTTGGACATTCACTCAGTGAGGTCTAAAAAAAAGATATTCAACATTACCATCATCTTGATGTAGTATATTGAGTTCATATATTACCATACTGATTAACTTGTGATCACAATTGAGATGCTTTAATTATATGTTAGTAGATTCTAGGTTTTTAATTTATTTTAGAGTCTCATTCCACCTCATCCATATGGCGAGTTGAGTCCAAAACAAATAAGTAAATTAAATATATTTTATTTAATAATACACTAGAACTAAAAGAACATATTATTTTTGGTGCACATACATATATGGGATGAAGAAAGAAAGATTTCTCCCCCCTCTCCCACACCCATGGTGGAGGCCGAACACCCGAGAGGGTGGTAAATCAAGGTAGCAATTGGGACTCGAACCCAGGTCCTTTTATTAGGGGACACCGTGCTTGACCACTTGAGCCACTCCTTGTCAGATGCACATACATACATGACATGTAGGGTTAGATGAATTTTGAAGGGTAACTTTACTTCTCACAATAGATTTTGAGTCAAAAATAAGATCATAGTAACTTCATCATTTTAATTCACATTTTATTTATTAATTAATATTTTAGTTTTTTCCCATCTTAAGCTATCAAAAATAGAGAGACTCAAAGATCAAGTTACCCCAATATTGAGAGATGGAGAAGTCCCAATATTTAGTTTTATATGGGTGGTTTAGGGTAGTCTAAAAATAAAACATGAGATGCTAAATGGACCTATATGGTTTGTAGGATAACCTTTAGTCCCTTTTTTAGATCCACTAGGGTCAACTAGGATACAGAGGAATGTCAAGGACCACTTCTAGATGGTAAGGAGGTTATTATATCATAATCCCAAGTGTATCCAATCCTAGACACCTTCATTTATTTTAGGGTTTCCTAGGTTCATAAGAGATTTGATGTTCAGTTTCATAATTACATAGATTTTATGTTTTAGTCTATGATGCTAACTATCACAGAATGATTTTCCATGAAACCAAATACCTTAATAGTTAATGTTCAGAGGATTCAATGTTTTTGTCTTCGAGTGACCCAAATCATACATATAACATATGTTATTAGAAAATGATATATCATTTTATTAAATAGAACAAAAATATTTTACATCGGGAGGCCTATAGGAAACCTTGAAAGGAAACGATTCATGATATTAAACTAAAGGAATCTACATAGTCATTTTTTTATTAAGAAAATCCCTCATTATTCTCTAATGTAGTGAGAATTTTTCATTGATTGGTAGTATTCATTTTTCTTATTTACCATTGACCAAACCCAACTATTATTCTCAACAAAAGAGCAATTGACCGTGCAATCACATGTTTTCTTTTTAGACACATCCAACCTCTATAAACAATACTTCTTTTTAAAACCACAACTACAACCACCATACTTTGACCAAAGCTTCCTTATCTCATTTCATTGTGTCTTTCTATAATATCCTCGACAAATCCACACACATAACTTTCTTTTTTTATAATGCATGTAGTCACCAAAACAACGTCTATTGGGACACATTATAAAAGAAAACATTGTTCTCACTAACTTAAAGATGGCATATGATTACATAAAGGATAAAAAAACCCTCAAGGCACACTTAATCCTACTATTGGTCAAACTATATGTATTACATATATTGATTCTCCATGTATATCATGATATTTTCTTATATTAATTATTTGTGTAATATATTATTCCCTATGTACTAAAAATTATATTTTCATATAACTAAGTTGCAAAAACATGAAAATTAATGATGATAATCCATTGTAGTATGCTAAAGGTGGCCTACAAAAAGGCATGGTAACATCATATTTTTATGATGACACTGAATACAGACATTTCCTCCACTTATTACGTTCAAGGTCAAGTGGTATATATTATTGGAGTTCTTACCCTTCACCCTAGGGTCAAGAGGTAAATCAATATTTGAAGCCATTTACTTTATAATGTTTGTTGTTAAGGTTATGCAGTAACTTATACTAAGGTATAATGGAAAATATTCCTTAAAACATGCTATGTGTCAACTAAGACTTTTTGAAAATTAGTTGCACCCCCTTATTATATGTTTGCCATGGACATTGTATAATTATAAAGCTATGACTTTAAAATAATGGGTAGTGTACAACATTGTTATTCCATTGACATGTCCTATTTTATGATTATAGATCCTTCTAGGTGATTATGACTACCATATTAGCTAAAACAAAACATGAAGCAATAAATTGGAATTCTACAAGGGTTTATTAAATGAAGTTGGGATGTAGACTTTGATCTTTAGAATAGGTTTCTTTCAATGGTAATATAATCTTTCTTTCTATGTTGTCTTTGGTATTTTATGTAAAAAAATTGGTTAATATATCAAATTAAAATTGTGTTGGTTCATTGCATATCTTTGTGTGTATCAGAACCACTCACCGACAATCACACTAAAATGTCATTAACATTGAAAACCTATATGGATCTTACAATGGGATTAGGATTGTGTGACAAATCCTAATAATCAATTTATATATTGTTGCTTTGTTGTATCACCCTTTTTGTGAATAGAGGGCCTTTAATATAACTAGTCTTCCAAACAAGTTGAACTCTATGGCTACAAAATGTGGGTTTAAGTTTGTTTCAATTTTTTTTCAAATCATTCCCTCCATGAGATAGGTTGTCACCCTCATATCTTTGGTTAGGGTGAAACTCTTAACCCTTGTAGTGGTAATCAATAATAAAATTTTAGTGAAAACTACAACAACTAGCTAATGTGGATTGTTTACACAAAGCGAGATTTTAGTAGAAAAGAACAATTAATTGGGAAAAGAATAGGGAGACATTATATTAACATACATCATAATTTTACTCAAGTTTAATATCTAATAATAAATTCATTCATTATATGCTTGCAACTGACTGGGATAGAGTCCTATCATAAAATGATGGAATCAATTGTGTTGAGATATATTATAATTGATCTCAATTATACCCTAATTGTCTATATGTCAGGTATAAGAGCTCCATATAATCACATCACACATAAAATTCTACATTAAAAGACTGATCATCGGCCAGAATACATGCCCATAAACCCAAATCCATATCAAGATAGTAGAAGCCTCATCACCGACATGGATGGTATTATGCTAAGAAAGTGTCATATACATGAAATGCAATGATATCTAGGTAAGTTATTCATACATTTATGTTTCATTAAAAAATCTCTTTCCCTTCCATTATATGATCCATGGTAATATTAATAAAACGTACTTTTACCATATAGGTGAGAGTCTGTGAGAAACTATTTTGTATGAAAAATTCTCAGCCTAGTAGTAGTCCAACAATGAGGCTTTTTCTTCACTTAATTCAGACTTAGGTTTAAAGATTTGTGTAGAAGCTGATAACCAATCTTCTAATGAGGATGGAAAAAGCCTCATATAGTGCACCCACAAATTTCACACAATAAGGACTTATTGGAACAAGCCTCATTTTTCTAATTCCCCACTCACATGTATTACCAAAAAAGGCATCCAAAACATTATGTTTCAAAACAAAATAATAAATATGAGAGGGAAACAATAAAGTAAAATAATTAGTATAATGACAAGGTAAATATACCAACATAAGTCTCTTTCCTTTAAGATACTAATTGTTCTTGATCATGTAACTATGTGAAAGTGCATTGAATTTACAACCAACCCAACTATAGGCAATCAATGGCAAGGTCATGAATCATGGTCCAACATAAGAATCTTTTATTGTTGGCATCAAGTGTGCACCTATTCATATAAACCTGGCAACTTGATAACAAGTAAACTTTGCACTTAATTATTTCAATTTCCCTTTTCATCATATAGTTTAAAATATACATTTACATGTTCATAATAGAACTTCAAAATCTTGAATATCGCTATGTCAAAATATTTGAGGTGGAGCATGACTTATTAATATGTGAAGACAAAATTTCAGTTCTATAATATAATTGGTTTACTTATCATAGTTTCATAGTTAGCATTCCCCAACTAATATTAGCAGACAAATTTTCTTGAATGTGAATTATGTTCTTTACATATCACTTGTTTTAATATTAAATTAAAATTTGAACAACAGGCATAAGAACTAGTGAAATAAGTATTATTGTTTATTATTTCTAAATCCATACTAATATGATAATAGACTAAAATTGATATTTTCCATATTAGTACAAAACTTCTCTTTTGTAGTATTGATTTGGAATTTGTTAGATTTATTAAGGAATAAAAATTTAGATTGTTTATATAGTTAAGCCCATTAATGAAACAAGTATTTTTCATTTCTATTTTGAAATTAGACTAGAACTATCTTGGTAGGTACAAAATAAAATACAAACACCTGGAAATTCTTTTTATTTATATGAACAGACCAATAGGGGGAGGTGATCATATGAGTGTGACACTTTTGGTTTTAGTGTTTTCATAGAACCATTTAATAACTTAAGTTTGTGATATGATGCTTTGAGTCATTTTTTTTTCAATGGTATAACTTCTCATCTAAGGGCATATATTCGATTGATGGGAGCCATTGATGGTTTGGGCAAACTAGTAAAAATTGGGCCATTATTCACGAGTGAGTCCTGTCACAAACCCCTCTCTACATGCCCTCACAAAGAGGGACAGTTGTGAGTCTGGCCCTCACAAATGGTCTGTGAAGAGAACTCACGTGACAAATACCAGTGGCCCTCATGAATACAATTGTCACGGACCAACTGACCCTCAAGAATGTTATATTGAGGGACTATTTAGCCTTCATAAATACATTTTTGAGGGACTATTTAGCCTTCATGAATACATTTTTGAGGGCATGTTTAGTTCTCATAAATACATTTTTGAGGGACTTGATGGTCTTGGAGAATATATTTTTGAAGGGCTAATGCCTTAATTAATATTATTTTTTAGGGGCTATGTGGTCGTCATCAATGCAATTGTGATGACCAATCTGGATCTCATTTTTGAGGGACTAAAGACCTTCATTAATAGATTTTTGAGGGATTACTATAAATGATTTGGTTATTGATTTATTGAATGATTTGTTGATTGTTAATAATTTTAAATGAAAACTTTGTATATATAACCTTAAACAATATTTTTATAATATTCACATGACATCATAAGAAGATTCAACACCAAAATGACACATAAAAATGTTAAATCACCTCAAACTAATTTCTGTTATTGTAGCAAAATATTATCCATACATTGCGTGCTCAACGTTGATATAAATAAAGAATACATATGGTTCTAAATTTTGAGATTGATGACAATCAACATATCATGCTAGAAACTCTTAAGATCTATAATGTCTCCATATTCCTTCAAATGGTGTGGTTCTCTTCATCAATGCCAGGCCTCATACGGTTGGGTACTTGAGTATTATTCTCCAAAAAATGACAAATCATTATATTAATAGAATTTAAAGTTTATACATAAATCATAGTACAACAAACAACTTACCCTTATATTTTGGTTCTGGTTTACTCCAAGGTGCATTGTCGGTCGAAATCCATCATTAAAAGCAATTCTACCCTATCAATATAAATACAAAAAGGAATCAGAGTGAGTGTGAAGTCGAGATAAATGTAAGTGAACCAACATAGCAGCCACCACCAACACCTACACATCAGCACTCCCACCCACCATCCAACACCACCACCACCAGCCAACATCCACCACCACCAACCAGCACGCCACCATCCACAAAATAGCACCAACAGTAGCAAATTGCTGCTCCATACATCCTCCACACACCAACACACCATACATCAACCACCATCAACAAACAACACCAACAACTACCACCAACCAACACCCAACAACTACCACCTCACTCCTCCATCAAACAACTATCCAACACGACAGCCACAGAACCACCAGCACTCACAACACAACCACAAACATCCACCATTCAACACCAAGCACAACAGCAAGTTGCTACTTCCACCACCTGCACATAACAAAATCCTCCACCAAACTATCCATCACAACAGCCACAACACCACCATCAACCACAACACCACCACAACACCACAAAACCACCACAACACCACCAGTAGCACCTCACTCCTCCACGGCAGCAGCTGCAAGTAGCAGCAGCTACCAGCAAATAGTAGCACAAATAGCAAATAGAAAATAACAGCAATCAAATATACAATGAGCAATTCTCCATTGAAACAGAGATAACAATAGAAGAATTGAACTAGATAAACAAAATTTCAAGGCAGTAGGAAATCAACAACCGTTCAACACCATTGATAAACATGACAGCTACAACTATTACAGACTTCATAGGGTTCTATGGCAAAGCTTTGAACTAAAGAAATATATATAACACTAAAGATGGACAACTCTTAACAACATAGATAAGGGGTGAGGCAGAGAAAAGAAATATATATAACACTAAAGAAACAAGGTGACAACCTTGAGGAAAAAGCCAGAGTGGAGGGGAACACAGAACTAAAAATATTGGAAGAAAGATTTTGAAGAGAGGAAGAGGTGGCCTTACAGTGGAATATGCGAGCAAAGAAGCACATGTATATGCATTGGAGCAAAAGAAGCCAGATACAAGCTTTGAACTAAAGCACAAGGAGACTATTTTGGTAGTTAGTGGTAGTGAAGCAAGTGAGGTTGGGAGTGATAATATGTGGAATCTATACCTCAACCTCAACCTCTCAGATGGATCTCTTTGAAGAAAGTAACCCTAGGAAAGGCTACAGAAATTTGATATGGCATAAAGACCGACCTAACTCTGAACATATAATATTGGTAAAAGGCGGTAAATAAGGCCCATAGAAAACCAGAGAATATACTAATAATATGATTCATAGAACTACATACATGACTACAAAGAAATCTAAAGCCTCAATCCCTATCATTTTGAAGTTGAGTCACTTACAGTAGATGATTCCATTACACCCTAAGTCTTTTAATATGTTTGGCACCATCTTCCAACAGTTTCCCAACAAAAACCAATATGTGTTGATCTTGAATGGAATTTGAATATAGAGAAATAGTACACTCATTTCAAGTAGAACCAACCATACAAAATATGGAAGAGACTTGTAATAAGATACAATTTTTATGAGCATTCTAAGCAAGAGAAGCAATATTACAACTTCTGAGTTGTTCTTCAGTAAAGCATGACTAACATGTAGAAGGTGAGTCTGAGAAAAAGTCTAAGGAAACTAACGTTGTTGATGTTGTGCCCCCTACAGAACAATCAAATAAAGATACCCCAAAGCAAAATAGAAAGTTGGCCTAACCAATTAGACTAATAGAGATAACAATAGATAAGTAGACTGAGTTGAAAGAGGATAACAATAACTACATACATAACCATGATACCCAAAGTGTCTGGAAATATAGAACCACATAGGCATTAACCATTAAGTAGATCTATGCCTTATATATTTGATTTGGCCTTATATATCAGATTTGGTATAAGTACAAGATATATGGATGGATACCCTAGAAGTTTAATCAAGCACATAGGCAGTAACTAAGTGTTAATCAAGCACCCGAATCAAAAGCTAGAACTAGAAAATAATTGGTTGTTGGATGAAGAACCACATAGGCAGTAACTAAGTGTTAATCAAGCACCCGAATCAAAAGTTAGAACTAGAATATAAAACTAATATTGAACACAAGAGAGGAAATATAATATTGGATACCTCATTTAAATGGTGAGTTATTGGTGTGAAAGACACCGATGAAGATGTGCTTGGTGTGCTCTGCATTTGAGGATGACTTTGTCGATTATTACCAGAAGTAGGGCACCAAATTTCAACTGTAGCCTTTAATAAAGTGTACATGTTAATATTCTTATGTGTATGAATATTGAAAATAATCTATAGCTATTATGAGGTACTTGTGGCTGAAAGATTAGTGGATGTCCATTGCCTTGTATGGAAAGCCTGCCTACTCCATTCTCCCTGGAATTGCCTTGTATGGAAAGCATGCCTACTCTAGTCTCCCTTGAATTGCTTTGTCTAGAAAGTCTTCCTAAGCCATCCCCGCTTGAATTATTTTGCCTGGGAAACATGCCTACATCTGCACCACCACTTGTATTGTCTTATATGTGAAAAGAACCCACACCTGACCTATTTGTGCCACTTTGCATGTGTAAGACACTTGCAGTAGTACGATTGGGGTATTCATCTGCACAATCAACATTAATACCTCCATCCTATAACAAATAGAACAACAATGTCAAAAAAAATTATATATTACATTGACATAGACAACTGAATCTAAGTTACCTTTGATTGATTATACCAAGTCATTATTTGAGAGACGGAGTTCTTCAATCCATTTACTGTTTCTTCAAGTTCCTTAAGTTTATCCTGAAATAGAAAACAAATTACAAACATCGATCTAATAGACTAGTTGTAACTAATAGTTCAAGTTTAGTTATAATCCAACATACATCCTTTGCATTGCTTTCCTCAAGAAGCATTTCAAATCTTATACGGGCAGCTTTTCCCCTATGTCCTATCTCTTTGTGCCCAATTCCAACACCTCAGATCCTAGCCTTTTTGGAAGGATTTAAAACTTGCAAATAAGCTTCATGTGTTAGATTATCAACACTTCTAGGATCTATTTCTTCTTGGTTTGCTACTTGGTTTTCCACAATATCAGAGATTTCAAGCTGTAATTAGAAAGCATCATAAAAGGAAAGCTTAAATTGAGATATCTGAGCATATGTAGCTTTGTAGACATCATAGGAAAGAAAATATCCATTTTCTAACCACTTGTGGGCTTTTGTCGTAAACTTTTTCCAAAAATTTGTTAAGAGGTACAACGGGTTGATCTTCACTGACCTACACATGATAGATAACATAATAATTGTCCATGTTATATGTTCAACTCCTACTAAGAAAGACAAGTGTCCATTATTAATACCATTTCTGCCCGTTAACAACTCCATGGATTTGATCTTGTGGTATGATCCATCACTTTTTTTGCTATGTTTGCCTTGTTGATCTCAATAATTTTCTAAACCATAAGAAGCATATAATTCGAAAAAGTAGATAGGTATACATGCAAGTTATATGAAACCATTGTACCTTAGACTTCTCGGTTCCCCATTCTTTAACAATATTTTTAAATTGGTCCATATCTATGGAAGCATTTTTCTCAACTTTCTTCATCATCAATTCTGGTTCAATCTTGTACTTTTCATACTAATCTTTCTTTACACGTGCCCTCCACACTGATATCCCTTTGCTAATGTGTTCATCAATGTGATTCCATGCATTAGGGTGACTGCCTAAATCGAAGTATTTCTAAAAACATAGAAAATATTACTTTAGATATAACAATCATACAATTTGTTGGTCTTTTTATGAAAAAAATTACCTCAATAAATGATTTTCTATCTGCAAAATCTTGTTGTGGTTGTTCATTCCACTTCAAGTCTAGATGCCATATGTGTGGTTTCCTTGCTAGCATATGACAATAACGATTCAATTTGGCACCATTCTCCCCGATAGCATTTCCTTCATTATCCCATTGGACCTTGTGACGTGCTCCCCTTGCTTAGGAAGTAGGCTTTGCTCACTTGCAGGTCCACGTCCATACTTCCTATTCTCCTGTTCATCCTCAACATTTTCTTCAACTGTTACATCATTTGCAATATTGTTGGACAGTAGAGTAGGTTCATCCTCACAATTTTCTACAATTGTGGAGGGAGGGACAGTAGAAGGTTGACCGGGTGTGATGTTACAACTAGATCTAGTTATTCTTCTTCCTATCATCCTTTAACTGGCAAGAAAAAAAATAGATTATTAGTGTAGAAATGTTAGTAACAAAAATAATAGATGCATTTGAAAAACAAATAAATTGCGGAGAATATGAGACACTAACATATGAATATTCAGCATTTGAAAAACAAATAAATTGTAGAGTACCTTGGTTTCATATCCCAATAAAGAATAATGATGAGTTATAATGATGTCCTACTTGCTGGTATATGAAACAAGACTAAATAAATTGCAAAGAATATTCCATATAGTAACAGTTTGCCAAAAAAATGCAATACAACATATTCCCCAAATAAATTATCCTGGACTTGCAAACAAAATAATTTGATGAAAACAGAAAGATTAATCAACTAAACATTAGCCCCATCATGCTTTTTTGTTAGTTTTATCAACAAAAGATCCATCGGTATCTCTCCTCATCCAAGACACATCATTAGTTACACCACCATCAATAGCTTCAAATTGTAAACCAGTCAAACAATTCTCAATAAGAGGTACTTCAGAATAATCTTTAGGAGGATGCTTTAGCACTGTGCACCAATCATCAACATTAGGATCCTTCACATAAAAGCATTGCAATGCTTGAGAAGCCAGGATAAAGGGTTCCTCCTTTTTTTATCCTTGAAGTGTTGATTTGTGTGAACCCATATTCATCAATTCGCAACCTGTTAGAAGTGCTTTCATCATACCAAGAATATCTGAACAACGAAACTTTGATTTCTTGACCATAAGTTAGCTCAATAACCTCCTCTAAGTAGCCATACTATGTGACTTGAGCATTTATAGGATTTCTATCTCTACAACTTGAATAACTTGAAGTGTCAGCACACAAGTACACTCCACTATTTTGTGTAGTACATGTACTTTCAATGTGTTTTGAACGGAAATGATATCCATTGACCGAAAAACCTTCATAAGGCATTCCCTCAGCACAAGGGCCTTGGGATAACCATCTCAACTCCTCGCTAATACTGTTCAGCCTAATCTCTCGCATTTGCATTACCTTCATTAAAAAAGTAAAACATTAATGTAATCTACACTAACTTGAACATTAATAGTGACACCAATATTTATGTTTGAGACTTACATGATCTTTCAACTACTTAGAAAAGTCTTTTGCATGTTTTGTTTCTAGAGTCCGTGGGGTAATGTTTGGTTCCATATCTTGAAGAGTAAACATGTGTTCACTTCTTTGTAAGAAGTGTCTAAATTAATGTATAAAAAATATAACATAGTTTAGCAAGAATTATATGACGTAAATCTTACCTTCTGTAAACATCCAATTCCTCTTTATTGAAAAGGACATAATGATGGGCTTGTTCCAAAGTGTGGATGTCAAAATTCCTTGACACTCCAACTCTAATTGGAGATCCATCAACATTACGAGGAGTGCGGTTGAGTTTTGTCTCAAAATTAGGCAAGTACCTAGCACAAAATGTCAAACTTTCTTCAGTTAAATAGCCACTAGCAATAGAACCAGCCGGTTTAGCTTTGTTTCTGACACACTTCTTCAATTTTTTCAAGTATCTCTCTATTGGGTACATCCACCTAGTTCGGACAGATCCAGCAAGCCTGGCTTCATAAGCTAAATGAATGGGCAAATGCATCATGATGGTGAAGAAAGAAGGAGGGAAGATTCTATCCAACTGGCAAAGAGTGACAACAATTTCTTGTTCCAATTCTTTGAATTCATCCACATCAATAATGTTAGAAAAATCTTGTTGAAAAATGAGCACAAATTAGCAATAGGCTTGTACACATCTAAGCTTATGCAATGTCTCAAGGCAACAGGTAGAAGTTGATGCATAAGAACATTGCAATCATGACTTTTCAGCCCAATAAGTTTTCTATCAGATTTGCTAACACACCTAGATATGTTAGAAGAATAGCCATCAGGAACTTTCAGCTTTTCTAATATAGATGGGAACTTATCTTTTTGTGCATTAGTCATAGTGTAAGATGCTGGAGGCAAGTAATATCGATCACCTGCATCTACCGGCCATAAATCTCTTCGAATGCACATTTTCTTCATATCTTGATGAGCTTGTAAGTTGTCTTTACTTTTCTTAGAATCGCCCAGTAATTTGTTTAAAATGTTCTCGCACACATTCTTTTCTATGTGCATCACGTCCATATTGTGTCTAACCGATAAATACTTCCAATAAGGTAGTTGAAAAAAGATGCTTATCTTATTCCAACCTGGAGGTAATGGTGGAATTTGATCTCCATGCCTCTTGCACTTATTTGTTTTACCCAATGTGATATTTTCATATCCATCAAATTGCCTCAATATATCTTCTCCAGATAGTGTATTAGGTGGAAGGCGAAAACCTTTTTTGCCATCAAAATTTTTCCTATCACGTCTATATGGATGATTCATTGGAAGAAAACGTCGATGGAAACCATAGCATTGCTTTTTCCAAAACTGCAACCATTTTGATACATTCTCCACATTACAATAAGGACATCCCAAATCTTTCTTACCTTTAGTGCTCCAACCAGATAAGTCACCATATGCTGGAAAATCATGAATGGTCCATAAAATCATTGCCCGCATAGTGAAATTCCTTTTGCTATATGCATCATAAACTTTGACTCCAAGCTCCCAAAGTAGTTGCAGCTCCTCAATTAATGGATCCAAGTATACATCAAGGTCATTGCCAACCATATGTGGACCTGGAATTAATAGGGACATCATAATAAATTGTTCTTTCATAAGAAGCCAGGGCGGAAGATTGAGAGGTGTCACCAACACATGCCAGATGCTATGTGATGCACTCATATCACCAAATACATTAAAAACATCAGTTGCTAATGCCAATCTAATATTTTGGGGTTCAGCAGCAAAGTCTGGGTACCTGGCATCAATAGACAACCATTTTGGTGTGTCTGAAGGATGATGAACACGACCATCCTTTCCTTTTCCTTCTAATGGCCAAATCATATCTTTAGCAACAGATGAAGACACGTAAATAGATCACCCTGAAAGGAAAATAAATACCTAATGTCATTATGTGTTGTCAACACCTCATATTAGGGTTTTTGACTCACTGGGGTTTCTATTTAGTGTCATTGGTTCGGATCAAAGTATTTGGAGGGAGGATTCTCATTTTAGGATTTGAGAGTGAATCAGGCACATTGGATAAATGTTTCTTCCTTTAATCACCATGATTAGAAGAGAGACAAATAAGGGCCATTTAACATGATATTAATGTGAACTGATTATTGATCATCATTTTAGGATTTTGAGTCAAGGGAATCAGGCTCAGATCTGATACTTCAAGTTTTACAAAATATATTGTCATTTATTTTCATATTTATTTTCCATAATTTAAATTTAAAAAGAACATAACACATAGTCATAAAAGAATACATAAATCTAGGGTTGGATTTAGGTACATATCATAATTTATATAGGTTCTCCTCATTTTTATGAGTATAGGGGTATTTTGTGGGATTTTTTTTGACAAGGGAGCTATTTATAATGGGTTTTTCAAGATTCGCCAATCAGGTAATTTTTAGAAAAAATGAAAAATTTAAAAAGGAAAAGGGTGGTCGGCCTCGCAGATTAGAGTAGGGATCCGACTCTGTGGATCCTCTCCTTAACCTACGAGCCAACCTCGATCAACAGGGTCATGGCCAGGTGTAAAGGATGAAAATGCCCATGGGGGGTCAAATGCTCCTTGTGATAGGGTATGGGTAGAAAGGGTAATCCATTCCTTTGATTATTTCTCGCGTCATGGAAGCAGAGCGCGATGGCTATAGACATGGATGGCAATGGTTCGGGGTATCTAGGTGGTTTTTGAGTGTGTGAGGATGAGTGGGTTCTATTCGCGGGATCACCCCGAGTTCAACGAGCCCAAGAGGTTTGTCAAAGATGGACCGTAGCCTCAGTTTAGATCGACAGATGGTTATGAAATGGAAATGGGTTCTTTGGGTTTTACCTACCCTCGGGCTGGATTGAGGGGTCAAGAAGCTCTGTGAGGGTTCGGTGGTGCATCCACAATCTACTAGAAGCTTGGAGAAGCTTCGTACCTCACTGACGATAGAGCTCCACAGTCGATTTGGAGGTGTTTGTCGACCCACGCCTCTGGCCCTTTGTGGCTCCCACTGGTGGTATAGTTCTCCTCTTTGAGGTCTTCAGAGTGTGTGACCTCAGTGGATTGGGAGGTGGAGGCTTCTGGAGTGAAGGAGGAGGTCGGGGTCAGGCAAGGTGAGGTGGTTCAGGTTCGGGAGGGTGGCGACGTCTCTCCATGCAATTGAGGGTACTAGATGATCAAAGGATGGTAGGCGATGCTAATGGAACTCTTAAATAGGTTGGAGATGGGGTATAGAGAGAAGACCTAAAATGAGCACCACCTCTAGTGAGAGGCACAGAGAGGAGGGGGTTGATTCTCCTTGATTTGAGGGAGATGGGCGACTTGGCTAGGGTTGTTGGGTTTGGTTTTGGGAGGCGAGGAGGATTATACTACTAGAATCATGGTCAGAAGTGTGGAGGAGTAGTGGGACAGGTCGAGTCTGTCACTAGGCTGTTGGAGTTAGGAGTGAGAAAGGCGGGAGGTGGAAGATGAGTTTAGAGTCATCAGATCTTACTTGATCTGCAATTCGTCTCATGCAACGGCTCAGATAGGGGTCGTGTAAGAGATTAGCAGTGTGACATATTCAATGTCACATATTTGATCAATTAATACTGAAACTTAGGTCATTGGCTTGAATAATTGAACTAATGTACATTATTTCCAAATGCAAATAACTCCCAATTGGTTAATATACTTAGATTGAAATTTTAAGGATGGTTTTACAATTTTAACATGTAACTATGATATAAATTTGGGGTTCAAATTCGAAGGTTAATCATATAAATTTAAACATATTCCATAATACATGTATGCCATCTTTTTGTGAAACAAGGGTTTGTATTTTTGTGAAATTGGTTAGTCCTTTTTGATCAAAAAGGTGGGGAAGATGATTGAGGGTATTTATGTCAATAATTTGAGAAATAAAACTTTAAGAGAGAGGAAATAATATGAAAAACTCACTCTATCACATTATGGATTAGAAGGGCCTTGGTATTATTGTACATGTTGCACCTATATGGGTGGTGAACCATCAGAGGCTTGCGGATATACTACTTTCCCACTTGTATTGTTTGGGTTCACTAAAGTTTGGGAAGGAAGCCTTCCTTCCTCTCAACAAGAAAGTGTTAAGACTAGTCGATATAACATTTTTCAAAGCCTATCTATGTTTTGTCCATGTGTGGAGACATATTTTTTAAACTCATCAATACTTCTTAATCATCCAAGAACTTCAATCTCTGAGCTATATCCTTTGCCTTTTTTAGACTTCACATCATTAGGTTATTGTTTCCATGAAAAGTTTGGGTGATTTATTCACTCAGGCATGTAAAAATTTGACATGAAACCATGGTTGTTGTAGTTCGTAAAGGATTGAATGGCCTTTACTTCTTTCTCAAGAGAATCAATGG
Source organism: Alisma plantago-aquatica (assembly GCA_963693085.1). Lineage (NCBI taxonomy): Eukaryota > Viridiplantae > Streptophyta > Magnoliopsida > Alismatales > Alismataceae > Alisma > Alisma plantago-aquatica. The sequence goes on along the minus strand of OY856415.1, from coordinate 370,422,028 downwards.
ATTGAAAGAATGAGTAGGGTTTCCTCCCACTTGACTCTTCGATCGATTTCTACATGTTAGATAGAATCTTAATAATTATGGGATGCTTCACTTGAAGAAGGAGGTTGTAGAATAGATGTGGAAGCATCATTTTTATACCATAATCATTTTATTACTAATTTTTCAAAGAGAGGCCACAACTCTTCAAGGGGATTTTCCATGAATGCACCATCATAATGTGAATATGTTATCATTTGCCTCACTTATGACAATCTAGAACATAAATATTGAACCAGCTACCACAATGGTACTTCACGATGTGGAGAATCCTTTAGAAGTTGTTGGAACCTCTCCCACCTATCATGGAATTGTTCATGACCCATTTGAATAAATTATTTGATGTTCCTTCTCGTTTGGGTCAATTTTTCTATTGGATATAACTTATTGAGAAATCAATTTTCATGGTGTCCCATTGTAGGGAAATATGGCAAAAGAGATGACAACAAAACAAAGATTTCTTAGCATATTCCCCATATGACAGTGGATCACGTCAATAATTATGAAGGAAAGGAAGGTTTGTGAGGTATATACCTAGTCTTGGAGCAAGTCCAACAACAATCGTCACAATATAATGCTTCTAGATACGGTAGCACCTGGACAGTCATTGGGATGGTCTCCTGGTGTGACACCATAGACAATAGTTGATGCAGTCCTCCTAGCATGTTAGCGACGACCTCCACGCCTGTATAGGTGTCCATGCAGACCACCAGTAACTCCTATCATTCTACCAGAAGTAACAAGAAGGAGTTGTCCCTCGTTTTTTCAACGTGCTAGAGTCGAATTTGTCCCCTTTGGCCATCTCTCCCTTTTACAAGTAAGATGCCTTTGGCTCTCACATTACCCCAATGTTGAGATTGGGAGACTTGTCATACAAGTGTGTTGATGGACTTGGCCACCCCCCTTGTATAGGAGTGGATGGATTAGGGTTTCCACAAATCGAGAGACACGAGTAGGTAAATTCTTGAATTTCCAATTACTATGAATCACTAGTGGTCAACTCGACTCCCAGTCAGTTGACTCACATACCAGTCTGCCAACTCAAACATCCAATCGGTCAATTAGAATTTTTTCCTATTCACAAACATATTTTCTTACAATGTAACAATCAATGCATGTCATGACGTCAACATCAATCCTTGGTCCAGTCTTACACATCACCCAGTCGACTGGACTTTTTAGTCAATCAAATCAACACTTGGGTCAGTTGGCACAACATTTGAGTCGGTTGACTCACATTCCCACTCAACAAATTTTCAACCATTAAATTGATTACCTAAACACTTTTGTGATCAAATCAAACCTTATTCATGAGTAAACTCCTATTCCAGGTTGATCCTATGCGTGTGACCCTATAGGTCCCAAATTATGTTGGTAGTGAATGTCCATAACTAGATTATGACATCACAAACAATGATCGATATCTAGAAACAAATTATTTCTACCCAAGTAATTGGAAAGTTAGAGAACAACTTCATCCTACAATTTGTGATCAGTGTTACCATGATGGTATACTTCCTTTGTCTCTGATATCCATATTGAACTTAAGGCATGAAATCATCATGCTCTTAATATTCAATCCATGTTCCTCGAACTAGAGTAGACTGTCTGAGATGCATGTGAGGTCACATATGACATATTGATTCACATGAGCATGACCATACGTTTCTCAGTGTCACTTATCAAGTGGCCATGATATCAAATCCTTCAGGAGGGAAAATCCCATCTACATCACTCACAATCAATCCCCATGTGTCACAACATACCCAAACATCACATGTATGGTAACCCTAATTCAAGGTTACGTTGGATGGCATCAAAGTATATCAAACAACATGTGATGAGTGTAGTGACTTTAGGCCTAAGAACCACAATCATCACTATCACAGTGAGACTTGATTCTAACTATCATTCAATGGTTTTCATGTATCACTGTCAAGGTGGGTATGTCCAATACACTATTCTCTAACAAGTATATATGTGTTTGGATTGATATCAAATATCATAACCAATGATATTATGTCATTAGTCAATGCACATTCTGGCGTTATGTATTATTTTTTTCCATATATTTTTTTCCACAATAATATCTGACTAGGGAAACAATAAGAATGTATATACTCTTATCATAAATATGATCTCATTGTTCTAGTCCTCAACCAGAAGATACATGCTATCAAGTAATATTCTATTAGACATACATCATGTCATACCATCATCTCATAATTAAACAAACATATAGACAAAAGATATCCTTTATTATTAATCAAATATAGTACATGATGCCTCATTACAATCATCATATGACTGGCTCTCTAGGTATACACACCAACACCCATATCATTGTCTCGGTCTTTATGGAGTACCTTTCCTTTGCCTTATACTTCAATGAGAATGGGAAAAGTGTGAGGTGAACTGAGTCATCAGTGGTTGTAAGAGTGCGGAATGTATGAAATGTCTCCAAGAAAGTGTCAATATGCTTATAAGGATTTACATTCTCTACTCCATTAAAATTGGAAGGAAGTCCCACAAGGGTTGGTGAAATAGAGAATAACTGGCCCGACATTTATTGCACTCTTGAAGCAGCAAGAGACATGTAAAATTTGGGGTGTGAAGTAATCATGGAGAGGCCTTCGTGTAGGTGGATTTGATTTGTCATTTGTTTGTACTTATTTGTAATCTTCCATGGCTTTCTCTCTAACTTTATTGATGTACTGGTTCCTTTGCCTTCTTCTCCCTATTTCCCAATTCTCAAAGAAAGAGTCATCCGATGGAAAACATCATCCAAACATGCATTATCACTTCTACAAGAACAACCAAGTAAACAAAAGAAAGTTAGGAATGACAAATGCAAAAATGTATCAAAGAATAAAGAATATCAAGGGTGAGTTCTACTATAAAAGTAAAAATGAAACAATTTATATAGGTCCCAAATGCCACTCCCCTACTTCTAGACTAAAAATATTGATGCACACAAGCCACACATGAATAAGAAATGTATCTACAATTTCCCTATACGGGGCACTTAACACACACAAAACTATCCAACAAGCACACGAGGTTCATATTTTAGCATTGAGAGTAGGAAAGTTAGGGGACAATTTAAAAGGAGTGGGGTGGGACATCTAGCTAGGGTTGATTTTTTAGGTTTCTAGATCAAGGGGTTAAGGTTGTTAGGGTTTTATTTGGGGGTTTTGTCAAGCAAGAAGAAAACAAGAATCAAACCTAAATTAACCCTACAATATCAACACTATTCAACTAAAACTAAATATGATATCAATTGAACTATATAGGTTGGAAATTACCCTAAACAAGTAAACAAGAGCCACACCAAGAAATTAATTAAGAAAACCAAGTATAAGAAACAACACAAACTACTTACTCTAACAAGATCCAAAGAGAATGAACAAGTCAAACAAGCTAAGTAAACAAGCAAGAAGCAATAAAATAGAAAGAAGGCAATCTAGGGTTTAAGCAAGTAGATGGGTGTAGTGGGCTATTTGGGGTTAGAAAATAATCAACCATGTATAGGGTCATGTTCATACAAAAAAAAATTAATGGAAATCTATCAAATCAAACAACAAGGATTTAACTAGTGAATGTGTCCTATTCAGTCACTAGGACATTGATGACATGATAGTGAGTATGGGAACTAGACCGTTTTACTAACTATGCATGCTTGTAAGGCTCCATTGACCAAAAAATAGGTAGGCATATGCCTATATTGTCCAAGTGTAGGTTTCTAGATGTGATTTCCTAATGCACTTAGGGGCAAGGAATGGTGTCGAGAATAGAAGGAGGATGTTTCATCCCCTACTAGTACCATCTAACCATTAAGAAAGACATTTAGTAAGTGTAAATATAAAGGCACATCTAGATACTTATATATACTACATTGGACTTAGAAATTGAGTACAAAAAGGTGAACTAGATAAATATCCACTAAGGACTTAGGATCTTATCCTTGAGAAAGCTCAAAATCATCCATTTTGCATATTCCTTAGGTGGTTCCATATCTCAAACAACCTTCTCAAAAGGTAGGGAAGGAGAAAAACTAATAAATAACATTGGAAAATGATATGAGAGTTTGATGCACACATATTTCGCAACATGGTACATTAGTTACATATTCCCCCCCCAAACAAACGACAAAGGATCTTATCTACTCATAGTAAAAGAAATAATAAAACAAAGGGAAAGAGATAGTAGAAATCTATGAGGTGTGGATGAAGGAGATACTCTCATCACCTTCAGTATCATCAAGGGAATCCTCCAACTGCATGAGTGTAGGATGGCATGAAAATGCAATAGATATGCCCAAAACCCTAGAAAAGTGGGATTTTGGTAGCGGAGGATGGAAGGAAATGTAGGGAAATGAGTGGGGAATGAGGGGGTGATGGTTGTTGAGGCTTTGGGTGAAACAAATTAGACTCCACCTTCCACTAGTGTATATATAGTGGCCTAGGTGTCTACGGTTAAATGGGAATAAAGTTATAAGATGATATGTGGGAAGAACTTGGGTTTATTAGACAAAACGACCAAGTTTGGCACCACGACTATGGTGTGTAGAATGAATGTGGTGTGTGACAAGGCCATGGTGAATGAGGTAGGAGGGGAGTTGAGGAGTGCACCAAAAAAATTGTTCTCTAGAGCACAACCATTTTAATAGCTTGGCACCATTCCTATTTTTGAAAGAATGGTCGTGGTGGCTAAGGTGTCCTAAAGAATTGTCTCACTCTGATTGCCTCCTCACCTTGGTACTTGACTTTCTCCAACAAGCCAAAAAATTCATGTGTGTTCTCCAACCACATTTCGTGGACCTCAGTTAGTACTTTAAATAGACCACATGATTTCCGGTCATGTTAGAAGTAGTAACTAATCCCTAGGGCTTGTATGGTGGACATACATGTGTACATAGTAGGAAATTGTTATGACCGCATCTGAGCTTAATTGGTGAACTAGGGTTTACTTGGATGATTGTATGCTTAACTAAGTTGATCATTTTTTTAAAGCTTGATTAGTGATGGTTGCTAAGTTTTGATGTTTTAAATATAATGAGAATATTTGATCATACTTTGATTCACATAATTAGGATTTAAGATTTGGAAACCCTAACTGGCCCAAATTAGGGTTTTGATGACATATGAATACATAATTTGATAAGTATAGTGTTTCACTAAATGATTTTTAGTATTTTATGTGTAACTCTGATTGAATTCAAATTTGGATATAATATGTATAACTCAATCTTGCATTTTATTGAAAAATTTCAGAATATTTGGATGTTCTTTGAAAGTCATTCTTGGTCGAGATATACTTCAACCAACCATGCTGACAGAATGTTGTTCAATAGTATATTGTTTGATTTTTAGTTATTTATTGGTAATTCCAAATGATCTTAAATTTTACGGGAGCTCTAAAAGTGCATTTCAGATATCGTGATAAATTTTAATAATTTTTGGATGCATTTAGACCTTATCAATAGACGAATTATAGTAATAGTTTTATAACAGAAAATTCAGTTTAAATAAGAGAAAGTATAGTGAGGGGTCAATGTGCAATTGACCCAAGCAGCTCAATTGCTCTATATGGTCAACCTAACACACAAGTAGCTCTCATAATTCGTGATTCAATCCAAGGAAACGAAATCCTAGAGAGAGAGGGAGAGTTAGGGTTTGAGAGGAGAAAGTGATGGAGATGCTGGTCTAGAGTTTTGCAGTCCGAGGAATGATGAAATCATGTAAGTTTAGCTTCTTTGGATATAGTTTCATGGTGAATATTCTCTCAGATGTCAAGTTTCCGTTCCTCCCCTGACTGGATTTGAAATCATATCAAATCAAGTCCTTTTCTCACTCTCTCTCCTAATCTTCAATTCTAGGGTTTCCGAGTTGAAAGGAAGAAGAATCAGGTGAATTGCTAGGGATTTGATATGAGATCGAGATTTTCAAATATGGGATACATTTTTAAGGTGGTTTCACACCTTAGGGTGAGTGGGAACTTCCTTTAAATAGTATATTGCACGAAAATTGGTTAAATCATCCACAATCTTTAATTGCTTAGTATGCGACTACAAACCCTGAATTGTATGTTTGATCTAAGTTGTTGCAAAATTATATGATATGGATTCTTCCTCTGTTTGGATGAATTTCAGATGATAAAATCATATTAGAAATGTATACAATACATCCTGATGAGAATTCCCTAAGTATTCACAGAGGTTATAAGAGTAAACTAAAATATAGGGAATTTATCTATGACTGAAATTGTTGTATAATTAAATAGAGAAATTTGTTTACCTGGATCCCCTTGGTTATGAAAGATTGTTTATCTAAATTCATAGTACACATATGTCAGATACTATCTTGGATTTCATTTAAGGTGAATAGTGTTTGTTTGATATCTTCGTAAAGAGGGTGAAACCCAAGATGTGAGGAAAGTTGGATATTTATGAATAGATATCATGAAATCCATTTGAAGGGATTTTCTTGATATGATAGAATTTATTTATTCAATTTTATTTTTGATGCATGATATCTCAGTGAATGGCATGGAAACCTAAATTCAGCTCAGTTCCAAGGTTTCATACATATATTGATTGTATATGATTGAAGCAGTCTTTATTCAGTGAATGTTTATGTCGTATGGAATCCTTATGAGAGCCATGTGATAAGTGAATGAGGTAAATGAAACTCTAAGGATAGGTTGTTCAATGAATATAGTATTGTGATATCAATGATCTTAGCATGAGATGTGGTGATGCTTAATAGTTCATTTACATGATTCTAGTGTATAAAGTGCCAAGTTGACATGTATTCTGTTTATTTAAGAATTTTAGTCTGCATGTATGTATAGTATGATGATTACTCAGAATATTACAGTGTTTTGAATATACTCCTCTGCCAAGTTTATAATGATATACATGTTGTATTATAAACTTCAAATAAATAGACACAGTACCATAGAGATACCAGAGTCGAGTATAAGTAAGAGAAATGTACAATATAGTAAGAGTCTTCCAAGAATAGTAAAATAGTAGACTTAAGGGCCCTGACACCGTAGAATCCCTATGTGAGGTCTGTGCCATAGGGATGAAATGACCTAACCCTGGCAGTGTCCAGTATACGGGGGTCGGAACGTACTAATAGGTGGTACGGGGGATGAAGCCCTAGTGAAAGTCGCCTTAATATACAGAATGTAGTGTCCAACATTAACTAGAGATCCTGGTGGCACTAGAGTATACAAAATCCAATAGGTGGCATGACTCTCTGCCTGTGTGCTCAGGTTAGAGGAGGATTCGAGTTTTACAGAATAATAGGCGTGCTGAGGCCAGAGAGCCATTTTTCCTATTGCATACCAGAGATTAGTCAGACTTAGCTATCCCAGGGTGTCAGCTAAGTCTTGTACGATGAGATCATAGTTTGCTATGAGTCTTCATATGTAGAGTACACTGCATATGATCAGGGCATAATAAAATGAATGAGAGGTTAAACAAGTGTGTGCAGTTATTCAATTATTCTTTGTATGTTTCTGAATTATTAGTTCTCTTTGAAATTAATCAAGCATGCTCATATATTGATTTACTCTTGTTGATATCTAGAGTATCCTGCCATATTTATGATTGTCAATGATCAGTCTCTTTAAAGCTTACTGCTATTATAATTGATATCACTTGCTCAAAAGTATATCGGTAATTATATCAGTGCTTTAGACTATTTCTTTGAAGTACTCATTCACTAAGCGAGTAGGCTCACCCCTCTACTCAATTTTTTTAGGGAAACCCTGGGGATTGGAGATATCATTGCATCATAGTAGATCTTCCACAAGAGTTAATTCTGAGATTAGTTAAGTTCAGTCGGTCCCTATCACTCTAGGTCCTTATATAGATGTGAGAGAGTTGTAAATGATGTTTGTATGTTTGTTTCCTTAATAAGAGAGAATGCAAATGATTGTCATGTTGTATGTACATGGAAGTGTGAGAAATGTAATAAATGTATGAATGTGTATCATTAATGTTGAGATCATATTAGAGCAATAAAAGTTTAGTTCTCTTGTAAAGTTTGTTTATGTGATTGAATGTGAGAAAACAAAGAGTTTAAATAAATAGGAAAAGTCGGGAGTGAACTTTGTATTAAGTGTAATCGTCATAGTCATGCCCTAATCTCATGATTAGTGGTAATTGTGAGATCGGGGTGTGACAATTTGGTATCAGTGCTTAGGCTGAGTTGTCAGGGACCATTAAGTTAGTAAGTTAGAGTCATAAGTGTGGCAGATAGGAGATGTTATGATGTTAGCTCTGGGGATTTGAGTATTTGGATATCCTGGCCCGGTATCTGAGTACTTGGATCAACCAGTATCAAGCTACTCTGTCTATTCTTTCATGTATACCCTGGCCAGGTATACAGTGGAAGGATGGGCTAGAGAGGAACCCTAGAAATATTAGGGTTAGAAACAAGATAAGTAACATGAATTAAGAGCATAAATATAAAATGAGATAGAACTTTCATTTCATATTGTTGTTTTATTGGAGATGAATAGAAAAGCTCTTATAAGTTTGAATTCAGATATTTAGTATTTTGAAATATATATGGGTCTTTAAGATGTTTTGTACACTATGCAGTTGTAGTATTTATGATTACATTCTTTGTATCAAGTAGACTAGAAATGATCTTTGAATGAGTTTGCCCTAAGTGGATATTCTTTCCACATGTTTGAGATTAATAGGAGTTAGTTAATCTTGAGTAGCTCTTGGCTTCAGGACTGCATGTTCGGCCTGGTCCGGCTGGCAGGATGCGTTACTGGGATCTAATGGCTCCTATTAACAATATAATAAGAGTAGACTATGGACAAATTAGACCCACGTAAGTATGATATAGAAATAGACGACATCAAATCCGGCGAAAACATGACGACCGCTGTGAGTAGCTATGGCGATCCGGGGGGGGTGACAAGGGTGACACCGGCGAACCACCGACACCTGCTGCGGAAAAGAGCACCGTCGTGAGTCCTCTTGCAGTGCCTCCAAATCCTCAGACGCTTCACCAACCACGGAAGAACCAGATCTGGAGGAATCAGCAGGTTCTAGTAGCTGCAGGAACAAAGTCGTGGAAGGATCTGTTCGAAACCAAGCAGGACGATGATTCTATTCTCAAACCCTGTCAACTGGAGGTAGTGGACGGAGCTGTTCGGTATTCCAAATCCATTGCAGAACGGAATGCATCTAAGTGGTCGAACACAGTGGCTAGCTATGTCGTTGGTTTGAAGCCGCACTGGCCCACTCTGCATCGACACCTATCCATGATCTAGAAAGTCAAGGGGGAGATTGAGATTCTATCAAGAGGAAATGATTACTTTGTCATCAGATTCTCAGATCCGGAAGATATGAGGACAGCTATTGAACGGGGCCCTTGGTATGTTGCGGGTAAGCCACTTATCCTGAACAAATGGCAAAGGGGGGAGCCCTTGGAGAAACTGAAATTAACTGAGGTCCCGGTGTGGATTCGTGTCTATGACTTGCCTTTGGAGCTTTGGGATGAAGAGGTCTTTGGTATGATTGGAAGCTTTGTAGGAACTCCTCTTCGGCCAGACTTCTATACTAGGAAACTCAAGAGGTTGGACTTTTCCCGGATTCAAGTTCTAATTCCTGCTACGTCGACTTTTCCTTCAGAGATGACACTCATTAGTGATGATGGTGTCAAGGATTTGGTACGGATTGAGTATGAATGGATCCCGGCGTTGTGCAAGTGTTGTGGCACTTTTGGACATGGCGAAGGGGACTGTGTTAAAGATACTCAGGTTCCAAAGCAGAAGCAGGTTTGGGTTGAGAAGGCAAAAGCTGATAGCCAAAGCTCTGCGGAAACGTTCTATGATTGTCCTATGGGTGACCAGGCTGTGAATGAGGCATCAGTGATTTCTCCTGTGCAGGTAGCAGAAGTGCTTGATGGAATTCCGGTGACACAGTTGTCGGTGTCATCCTCTGTTCAACTGGAAGGAACTTCTAATTCGCTAGTTAATCTGGCTATGCCTCTTTTTCAAGGACAACATGTTCCTGTTACTCCTGTGAGCACTTGGTCTCATAAATCTACCAGGAGGGATGGTCATCCCCCAAGGAATGCGGCAAAAATTCCGCAGCAGAAGGCTACTGGAATTCCGGTTTCCCCTAATAGTTTTCATGTTCTTGAGTTCTCTGATGAACCTGAAGGTACCGTAGCTGGCAGGATTCCAGCTGCGATCTCAAATGGTTGATAGCCTTTCGATTATGGCCTGGAACGTCCGCGGGCTCAACAAAAGCGGGCGCCAGTATGCTGTGAAGGAAGCTATTTGTAAGCTTGATTCTTCTATTGTCTGTTTGCTTGAAACAAAAGTTAGAAGAAGGAAAATCGTTAAGGCTGTCAATAGGGCGTGGCCTCATGCGAAGTGGATTTCTAATCATGACGCTCATCCGTTGGGGAGAGTTGTTATTATGTGGAATCGAGATGATATCTGTATTGATCCAGTGATAATTGATGATCAGTTTGTGCACTGTCACATTTCCTATGACGGGATTTCTTTCTTTCTAACGGCGATCTATGCACATAATCCAGAAGCTAAAAGGAATGTTATCTGGGCAAAGCTTTTGAGTATTTATAGCTCTATTGGTGAAGCTCCTTGGTTCATTGCTGGAGATTTCAACTGTGTTAGGTTTTCTGCTGATAGATATGGTCCTGCTGAGCCGTCTTATAGCTCCATGGCTTTCTTCAATGATTTCGTTAATGCTGCTAGTCTTACTGAAGCTACTCTCTCTGGCTCTCTCTATACTTGGGATAATAGGCAGGAAGGCACGAAGCTTGTTATGTATAGAATAGATAGAGTGTTCTATAATCAAGGGCTTATTGATGTGTTTCCTTGTCTTTGGGGGATGATTAATGCCTCTATTCATAGTGATCATCGCATCATTTCTGTTCAGCTAGATGGGAATGACTATAAGAAGAAGACGCCTTTTAAGTTTACTAATGCTTGGACGTCTTACTCTGGTTTCCTGGATGTCGTCAAAGACAGTTGGAAGGAGGATATTAGTGGCTGTCCGATGTTCAGAGTTTGTGAAAACCTGAGGAGGCTTAAAAAGGACCTATGTAAGTGGAACAAGAAGGATGTTGGGGATATCTATGAGAATAGGATGATCCTTGAAGCTGAGGCGTGTAGAGCTCAGAACATGGTTGATGCTAATCCTAGTGATGAGGTTCTGGGGCAGATTGCTAAAGAGAAAAGGAAGCTAGCTATTGAAGCCTATGATGCTGAGGAGTCTCTGGTTAGACAAAAGTCCAGAGTTCAATGGTTGAAGCTTGGAGATAGGAATTCCAAGTTCTTTTATTCGTCTCTCAAGAATAGAAGACAGAGAAACAGTGTGAGAAGTATGATGATTGATGGTGTTATGAGTACTGATGAAGATGTTATTAAAGATCATGTTACTAGCTTCTACAAGAACCTCTTCTCGGAATCTTATAAGGATGACGATGGTTGGAATGATAATTGGGTCTTCCCTAAATTAACCAGAGACCAGTTTGAGTCATTATGTGCTATTGTTACTCAAGAGGAGATTGATTTTGTTATTAAAAATTCTAATGGGGACAAAGCCCCTGGTCCCGATGGTTTCAATTACCATTTCTTCAAAGTGTGTTGGCCTATCATCAAGGAGGATGTTTCTAAGGCTGTGCTCAATTTCTTTGAAAGTGGGAAGATTCTTGGTGAAATTAGTAGAACTCACATTGCTCTTATTCCAAAAGTGAAGAGTCCTTCTTGTGTTAGGGACTGGAGGCCCATATCTTTATGTAATGTGCTTTACAAGATTATCTCCAAGACTATTACTAATAGACTTCAGCCTATTATGCCTAGTCGTGTTAGTTCTAGTCAGTCAGCCTTCATCAAAGGAAGGTCGATTAGTGATCCTACTCTTCTTGTTAATGAGGTGGTCAATAATATCTTCAAGATTTCTAATCCTAAGATGTGTATCAAAGCTGATATCATGAAGGCATATGATACTGTTGATTGGTCGTATTTGAAGAAGATTCTGGCTAGTATGAACTTTCCTTTTTGCTTTATACACTGGATTGATTTATTCTTGAATTCTACTAGAATGCAAGTTATGATTAATGGATGCCCTGGAGATGTATTTAAACCAGCTAGAGGCATTAGGCAAGGGGATCCCCTCGCCCCTTACTTATTTGTGTTAGCCATGGAAGGGTTCACTAGCATCATGAATTATAATGTTGATAAGAGAAATCTTGTGCCTATTAGTGGAGCTCATGATTTTGCTGTTTCACATGCGATCTTTGCTGATGATATGGTGATCTTTTCAGAAGCTGATATTAACTCAATTAAAGGTGTGAGTAAAGTGATTGATGAGTTCAGCCGTGTCTCTGGTTTGAGCATCAGCTTAGATAAAAGCGTTGTTATTTGTAATTCTACTGCTGAGTTGCTGGTTGAGTCTTCGAACTTGAATATTAAGATTGGCAAGCTTCCTCTTAAATATCTGGGGTTGCCTTTGTTTACAGGGAAGCTGACTAGATCTCTTTGTTCACCCATTATTGACAGGATTAAGCACAGATTAGAAGGCTGGAAAGGTGTTCATCTTTCTTATGCGGGTAGGCTAGAGTTAATTAAGTCTACTCTTGCTTCCTTCCATCTATATTGGGCTTCTTCCTTTCCTCTTCCTAAAGATGTCTCTGATGAAATTGATACTCTCTGTCGTAATTTCTTATGGGGAGGAGCTTCTTTTGAAAGTACCACACATATTGTTGCTTGGGATGACATTTGCAGGCCTAAAGAGGAAGGTGGGTTAGGCATTAAACATACAGCTGATGTTAGTGTGGCTTGTTCTGTTAAAAATCTCTGGAGTATTGCTCAAAAGAAGGACTCTATGTGGGTGCGATGGATTCATGCTAGATATATTAAGGAGGATTATGTTTGGAGAGTTGGATGCTCAGCCAATCCTTCCTGGATGTGGAGACATATTCTTAGAACACGGGATATGATTATAAGAAGAGTCTCTGTTGAAGCAGGGTTATCTACTTTTATTTGGAGAGAACCATGGGTCTCTGAAGGGATGTTCCTTGATGATATTACTGATAAGAGGGACATTTTGAAGCTGGGGAAAGGGAAGTTTGCTAAGTTTAGCTGCCTTGTTGTTGCAGGGGATTGGAAAGGTAGCACATCTAGACACTAGAATAGGATTGTTGATTCTATGTGTTCTTATGTTCCAGTTGTGAGTAAGCTTGAAGGGAAGCTGTTGCTTGATAGAGGGACTCCTACAAAAATTAGAGAGTTCTGGAATGTTATGCGTGAAAAGCATGTTTCTGTTAGCTGGTATAAATGGGTTTGGGCGTCTAAAGCTCCAGCTAGATGTCAGTTTCTTACGTGGAGGCTGATGCTTGGGAAGCTGCTTACACATGATCATATGAAGAATCGAGGGTTCAGCTTAGCTTCGAGATGTGAGTTATGTAGAGAGTGTACAGAAGATATGGAGCACATTTTTGTCTCTTGCGTTTATGTGGAGAGAGTTTGGAAGGAAGTTGTTTTGGAGAATCTTATTCCTAAGGTGCCGAATTCGATTCAGGAGTTTTCTTCTTTTACTGACAGGAAGAGTAATACTTGCATTCTTCTAACTGTGAATGGGCTCTGGACTGAAAGGAACCTAAGGACTTTCTTAAATCTGGACTGTCCAGGTTCGCAGCTTTGGAGTAAAGTGAAGAAAGATATAGATAGCTTTACTTAGTTTGTACAGATAGCTAGTTGTTTGTCTGTTGTTAGCTGTTATAGCTTTTCTTGCTTTGTTTCTTTCTGTAACTTTTCAAAAAATCAAAAAAAGGGAGGCACACGCTTTGGGAGACCAAATAAAATTAGACCCACGTCATAGTGAGAATGTACATACACTAAGATGTTGAAACATATGTGAAAGATTAGAATAGCTAAGAATCAGTTGGAACTGATATCTAAAATCCAACTATGGGGCCTCATATGAGAAACCCTTAATTGGGAATAAAGGAACATGACATTAGATTCATATTAAGTTTAATGATTAGTATTATATAAACTTTAAATATGAAATATGAAAAAAAGATAAAAGTATGTAAGGGCCAAGATAGTGAGAATCAATCATGAGGAATGGACTATAATATCGAGTACAATGTTTTTATGTACTCCAAAGCAAAGGGAAAATAGAAGAAAAGAGTTAAGTAGACAATAAGTAAATATAAGTGAAGAGTCTTTAGAAGAGTTAAAGTAAAGAGAATTAGATGAACATGTAAATCATAAGACTAGGATAAGAAACTAAGTTAAAACAAAGATAAATGTTGGAAATGATGAGCTTGATTAAGGAATGAGGGTTATGATATAATTGAGAGCATGGAATGTATACCTTTATTGTGAAGTTAATACATCCTTACTACCTTTGGATTCCAAGTCTCTATAGAACAACAAACTAGTTTCTAAAAGAAGAACAAAAGTGTAGCTTAACCAATTAATAAGTCATACAAAGGTAGACTATATTCAGGAGGGAAAAACTTGATTAAAAGAGATACTAAGTTTGACCCATGCATGAGCCGTTTGATTTAAAATGAAGGATATGTAATGTATTAAACATGAGTTGAAACTAGTAAAGAGATTATTGATTTATGATTTCAACTTCACATTAGTAGAAGGATAAAAAGAAATATATGCAACATGGTATACATGATCATACACATGAATAAGCAACATGATCATAAGAAGCAAAAAAAAGTTAAAGATGACAGGTGGAAGAGTAGTATATGGTAAGAGGATTATGGAAAGTAAGGAAGGGTTTGAAACATGATGGAGTAATATAGATTATAAAAGAAAGAGGTTGCGAGATTAAAGAAAGTGCTAATTAGTCAAGTATCCTTGTTGATAATTAATTCAACCTACATACGAGAAATGTATTAATGAATGTTGGAAGATAAGAATTCAAGTCTCAAAATCTTCTCTTTCATATCTTCCTTAATGAGAGCAATGTGGGAATGAAGTGATAAGAAAATGAATCATATATGATGCATAACCACCATGGTAGAGACATCTAGTGAATGTAATAATGACATACAATATGATGATGAAACCCTAGCAGGGTAAATTGAGAATGTAATCTATTTGAATGGCCAAGTAAGAGAAAGGAAATTCAATTGATAAGATAAGGAAAACTTTAGTAAAACTTGTGAGATCGAAAGTTTGAATTTCAAATTAAGGGAGCAAAGTCACATCACAATAACGTCATGCTACTGATAAGGACCAAACCCTAGAATGTTTAGAGTTGTAGTAGTTCAAGGGATGCCACTAGTGATTTGACCTTGAATACTAGCATCTCTATAAAACAAGATCATGAAATTTGCACTATGAGAAGTAAACTAGCACTGATAGTAAACCAGGGTTTAAAGGTAGCTAATCTGAAAGGTAGATAAACAATATGGAAATGATTCAGAGCAAAGGATAAGAAATAGATTTGAAATATAAGAGGTGTGTTTTGAACAAAAGGAGAAATACAATATGAGTGAAGTGCGATATGAAATAAATTCTTGCATTGATAGCAAGAATGATGAATAATCTATCCGTACCTTGTATGTTTTAATTTTAGGGATGTTTAATCTACATGATTAAAATGAGAAGGATAAGTAGCAAAAAATAAGAAGTAATGAATGAGGAGAGAGATAAGAGAAAACAATGGCTTTTAGTAATATGTGAATTTGTTTTTAGAAGTATAATTTGTTAAAGGTATACTGAGGGATGTAAATTTGTTTTATATATGATTTTAGTTGTACATGTACAAACAATATGTTAATTAAAAGTGTTTGATAGTTTAAGTCATTCATACCATCAATATATCTTAGTATTGTACAATTGTGGTATGGTGGTATGGGTTGAAAGATGATGGAACAAATGGAGGGTTACCCTGAATAAGGTAGTCTTACCTATTCACTCATATGAATAGAAGGGATGATAACCATATTATATTGATATGTAACCCTAATGAGGTATAGCTTGTTATACCTAGCTTTAATATAACTAAGTGATGGTAATTGGGTATGAATGGTCCTTGAATGACTAATACAATCATGGAGTACTCTGTTACTATTGTTGAAACCCTAGTATGCTATAACTTGATGGTTACACCTTGAATTATGTGTGGGTTCATACTTGAGAATAGTATGGAATGTGATGGTAATGCTTCACCTTATGCATCCATGATCCAATGGGGATGTCGTGAGTAGTATTGTACAATTGTTGTTGAATCTAGTCTTTCAACTCAAGACTATTTTGCTATTTGAGTGGCACAATAGTAAAATTCAAAACAACATGGTAAACTCTCTTTTGCGACTTAGAGGTAATACATAACAATAGTACATATTGAGTCGTATGAATTGAGATAGTTGGATTGGATTATCAATGTTGAGGTAACACCTCAAGAATATGAAAATATTGAAATGGTTGTTTCTCTCTCTATCCTATGATTGATTGTGGCATAGAGAATTTGTTGGATATCATTGGGAACTATTTTAGACATGTTGTGATTAGAAAAGAAATAAAGGACTTAATGTTGAAAGATATATTCAAGTATGAAATATAAGAATATAATGACATGTAAGATATCATAAGCTTAAAACAAACCATGAAAGTACTTTGCTTGCATATTTATGTTTCGGGGGAAAAACCTTTTTAAGGGAGGGAGATTTGTTATGACCGCATCTGAGCTTAATTGGTGAACTAGGGTTTGCTTGGATGATTGTATGCTTAACTAAGTTGATCATTTTTTTAAAGCTTGATTAGTGATGGTTGTTAAGTTTTGATATTTTAAATATAATGAGAATATTTAATCATACTTTGATTCACATAATTAGGGTTTAAGATTTGGAAATCCTAATCGGCTCAAATTAGGGTTTTGATGACATATAAATACATAATTTGATAAGTATAGTGTCTCACTAAATGATTTTTAGTATTTTATGTCTAACTCTAATTGAATTCAAATTTGGATATAATATGTATAACTCAATAGTGAATTTTAGTGAAAATTTTTAAAATATTTGGATGTTCTTTGAAAGTCATTCTCGGTCGAGATATACTTCAACCGACCATGCTGACAGAATGTTGTTCAACAGTATATTGTTTGATTTTTAATTATTAATTGGTAAATCCAAATGATCTGAAAATTTTATTGGAGCTTTAAAATTGCATTTCAGACATCATGATAAATTTTCATAATTTTTATATGTGTTTAGACCTTATCAGTAGATGAATTACAATAACAGTTTTATAACAGAAAATTCAGCTGAAATAAGAGAAAGTATAGTGAGGGTTCAATGTGCAATTGACCCAAGCAGATCAATTGCTCTATATGGTCAACCTAACACACAAGGAGCTCTCATAATTCATGATTTAATCCAGAGAAAAGAAATCCTCAAGAGAGAGGGAAAGTTAGGGTTTGAGAGGAGAAAGTGATGAAGATGTTGATCTTGGGTTTTGCGGTCTGAGGAATGATGTAATCATGTAAGTTTAGCTTCTTTGGATATGGTTTCATGGTGAATCTTCTCTCAGATGTTAAGATTCCATCCCTCCCCTGATTGGATTGCAATCATATCAAATCAAGTCCTTTTCTCAC
The DNA here is from genome assembly GCA_963693085.1 of Alisma plantago-aquatica. Lineage (NCBI taxonomy): Eukaryota > Viridiplantae > Streptophyta > Magnoliopsida > Alismatales > Alismataceae > Alisma > Alisma plantago-aquatica. Next base: position 370,404,354 of record OY856415.1, on the reverse strand, counting down.
TCTTTCTCTCCTAATCTTCAATTCTAGGGTTTCCGAGTTGAAAGGAAGAAGAATCAGGTGAATTGCTAGGGATTTGATATGAGATTGAGATTTTCAGATATGGGATACATTTTTAAGGTGTTTTCACACCTTAGGGTGAGTGGGAACTTCCTTTAAACAGTATATTGCACAAAAACTGGGTAAATCATCCATAATCGCTAATCGCTTAGTTTGCGACTACAAACCCTGAATTGTCTGTTTGATCTAAGTTGTTGCAAAATGATATGATATGGATTCTTCCTCTATTTGGATGAATTTCAGATGATAAAATATTATTAGAAATGTATACAATATATCCTAATGAGAATTCCCTAAGTATTGGTTGGGTTTATTGGGAGACAGAGAAGGCGTCGGAAACAAAAAAAAATTCTCCTCCCAAACCCAGAACAAAGGAAACACGTCAACATCTATACAATAGGAAGGATGGTTTGTAGAGACATACCTTGTCCCGAGGCTTGCTCGACAACTTTACCTCACAGCTTGCACATTCTTCACCTCCGGTCTTGGACGGTGTCTGTGCAACTCCTGGTCGCACCAGGACTGGCACCTCCTGGTCTTACCGGGACTGTCGGGATTGACAGCTATCCTCTGAGCGGCAGAAGTATCTCGCCTCTGTAGTAGTCCACACAGACCACCTAGAACTTCGATCTCCTTGTCCCACAAGGAATCGGAAGGATTCACACCCTCCTGTCAGCATACTAGTCACTGACACACTCTCCTGCTACCAGTCGCTTTTCTACAGTTGTCTTTCCCTTGCTATGCCTCCCTTATCGGGTAGCACTTGCTCAAGCTCTCTCTCGGTTACCAAAACCAGAGAGAATGACAACTTTGTAAAGAAACTAGTGCACTAAGTTGTTCACCATAGAAGCCCCCACTACCCTTATATATAGGAGGGTCATGGGACATGGTTCTCTACCCCAGGCAATGCGAGATTAATGCAAGAGTAGAAGGGTTCGAGATTTTCCACAAAACAACCAACTGCGCCACCTGAACCGATCGTTTCATACATGAAACGGTCAGTTGGGGAGTTGAGCCGATCGGTTCACACCTCAATCGATCGGTTGGGACCCCTGAGCTGATCGATTCACTTCTGAGCCGATCGATTTGTGGTCTTGATCCAACTCAAATTGACTTTCAAATTTATTTCTGATTAATCAAATAGCAATCCTTGTCCAAATAGAATTTGTGCAAGTGAAACAAATTGTATTTGCAAAATAGTCTTCTCACTTTCCCAATGATCTTAGTCAGTTGAGCCGATCAGCTCAACCCTTGAACCAGTCGGTTCATCCTATCATGAGTCGATCGGTTCATTACATGAGCCAATTAGTTCAACAACCTGAGTCGATCGGTTCATCACATGAGCCGATCAGTTGGGGCAACAGACTGTGCAAAATCAGTCAATCACAGTTCCAATCAATCTGATACTCTAATCAATCGATCCAACACCTTGAATACTATGATATTGAGCTATCAATTAATTGAGTGTTTAATTGAACTACTAAACTCCTTTAGTAATCAATCTAAACATTGTTTGTGGATAAAATTCTCTTCCGAGTTAAATCCTATGTGTGTGACCCTGCAGGTCCATTTCACGTTGGCAGTGAAAGTCCATAACACTTATGACTTCACAAGCAAAGAGCGATGCCTAGTCACACATCAGTGCTACCCAAGTGAAATAGAAAGTTGGAGAACAACTTTCAATCCTACAATCCGTGAATGGTGTTATAGTGAATGTATAATTCCTTTTTCACTGATATCCCGAATGAACTCAAGGCATGGAACATTCATCCTATCAACGTTCATTCACTTTCTTGATCTTAGAGTAGATTGGAGGAGATATGTATGACATCAATATCACATACTAATTCACACATGTGTGTGCATGCCTATCTCAATCCTACTCATCAAGTGGCCATGGATATCAAACTCCCTCAGGAGGGACAAATCCCATATCTATCACTCACCCCTCAAAAGCCCCATGTGTCAAAGCCACCCAATCATCACCTTTATAACAACCCATGTTTTAGGACTACGTTTGATGATGTCAAAGAGTACCCAACGACATGTGTTGAGTGTAGTGATTTCAGGTCAAAGAATTACACTCACCACCATCACTGTGAGAACTGACTGTGAGTACCATGTCATGGTTCCATGTGTCAAACTCACGGTGGGTCTGTCTGATAAACTTGTTCTCTAACAAGTACCTATGTGTTTGGTTTGATATCTCCATATCATGACTAATGAGATTCTGTCATCAACCAACACCACAATCTAGTCTTGTGTGTCATTGTTGTCTATCTACCTTCCACAATGACATCCGACTAGGGACATAATAAGAATGTACAAACTCTTAGCATCCGTATGATCCCATCATTCAGGTCCTTAACTTGAAAGCATATGTCATTGAGTACTGTCATTCTCTAGACATTCAATCTGTTCTATCATTATCTCATATGACAAAACCAAGAAGAATTGGAAGCTTGCCTTTGACTTTATCAAATCAATCTTAATGCATCCCATCAATCATCCCATGATTGTCTCTCATGGCATACATACCAATAGACTCCCACTTGCACAGTGAGTGAATCACCCTTGAATCATATTCATAGTGATCTTCAAACATGTCCCACATGTTACTGTACTCTATTGCTAACATAGTGAGTTATAGCAACACCTTGCCATAGTCGGTATTAATTGCATGTCTCACATCTCTTCGCTATACGTCACACGTATGAGATGGAGTTGCTGTAAATATGTGATCTAGTATTCCTTTGCTAACCTTTAGCCACATTGCATGATCAAGCACTCCCAACTTGTCATCAATGATTGGAATAACTATAAGTTCATCTCATGAACTTCTAGATCCATATAGTATCCTCTGCTATTCTCTAACACATGGATACTCGACATTTCCTTTTAAACAACTTTATTGGAACATTTCCATCAAAAAACATTCACTTTTATATCTCATATATATGTTGCAATTAATTTTCTGTCCTTTTTGGAAGTTTGCATTAGTGTAACTCTTTATAGGGAACCCTTCCTTATTTCCATAGAACTAGTACTTATCAAGTACTTATCAAATTCTTATGGTATTCCAATAACCCTTACTGGAACTAGACAGATATCCACTTGTCATGTCCCAGATACGAGTTGTCAGGATGAGCATATCATATTGTCATGTCCTACATACAAGATGATAAATGCATTTTGTTCTTGCTATGTCCATACATGCAAGATAAGGGGATGATTACATACATGATAGATCCATATCTATTCTTAGTATTTCCATTCTTCATAAGAATTGAACACTTGGCCTTGGGATACTAACTCCATGTAACATGGACAAGTTTTCTCCCACTGAATCTATGCACATTGAACCCTTCAGTATAGATTGCCAATGTATGCTCTCTCTTTTCAGGTCAAGAGGTTTTTCGATAACTCTCTATAGATCTCTATTCCTATCACATAGGAAATGTCTCTATCTTCCTTAAAGATAATTTCCACTTTGAATTTCCATTCTAGAACATTTCCATTTCACATCAACATGTGGAATGTGAATACGCTCCCACTAAATCACATATCCCTTCTTTATCTTTGACATATCAGTCAAACCCTTTGATTATATTATCAAAGTAAAGATCGCAGTTCTGAGTTGCTTGTACTTAATCAAACACATTGATTAGTCCATTGTAACTTATAGACTTTATTTGCATTAATGGATTCATAAACCTTATAGGTTGTGTCACATACACATCCTTGTTTTATTCCTTACAGGAATGCGGTTTTAGTATCCGTATGCCAAATCTCTTAGTCATTAAGTTGCAATTAACAAGCATCATCCTTCTCAAAATGTTATCCATGTGTCTTAATGCTTAAGACTCATTTGCACTTATGGATTTCATCCCAATGGGTGGTACCATCAAGGTCATACCTTATGGTTCACATGGAAGTCATTTAGGATGTAATGGTCATAAACCATAACTCAAAATCCGGTTCCTCATATTCATCTAGATAGTTGATTCATCACATGACCAACTCATCACATAGATAATTGAGGTGTATCTGTCAAGGATATAAGAACTCACAACTCCTTGTGATTCTTAATGTCCTTTATTGGTGTGGGGTATTCTTTATTTAAGAAGAATTTTAGTTATTTGATAATCATCCTCTAACTCCATAGAGTATGACTCCTTTTGATTTAGACATTACCATGCCTTAATCATGAGTTCACTATGATACACTATCATAATCACTCATAAGGATCTGAAACATTTGGTTGAAGTATTTTATTCATTGATCTCATCAAGAATTAACACTTTACCAAATTCGTACTTCATCTATGATATTCTTGAACACTTCAAGATATTCATATTGGTATTTCTCTAAACACCGTTTGAAGTATTAGCATTAACTCCGATAGGTATGTAAATACATCACATGTATTGTACCTAATAGGATAATCATTCTCCCACTACCACTAGTGAAGATTGATTAATCATGTCCAAGAGATTCATGTCTCTTACTGGTCTTCTAACCAAAAGAGTCTAGATTTATCCATCATATGGAAACTAGAAATGAATTTCTCATGATTTATGCTAATTTGATTGTTTGAGTTATCAATAACTTTTAGGTATCATTTTATCTTATGCATACCAAGTATCACAAGATAAGCAAGGCATTGCCAAAATGATTGAAACATCAAGTTTATTAATTGCCATCATTGTCATACAATATGCAAAAATTAAAGTGTTTCTATTCATTGGAAAATATAAAATAGCAGTTCATAACTCTATTACATGCCTTTAAGGCTGAAAATAAACTAAAGTACTCCTAACTATGGCGGCAACACTAGCCCCATTTATCGAGTGCTTTACATTTTATATCTTGGTATCATATACCTCAAAAATGTTACAAGTTTATTTCATGACACCTTCAGGTGGAGATGTTTGTTGCCTCCTTCTTCTTTAGTTCTTCCAGATAGAGTGGACAATTCCTTTTCCAATGTCTTGGCTTTTGACAATGGTGGCAATTGACTCTCTTGGTCACGCCTCCCTTGGCCTTGAGAGCTGAAGACGTCTTGGGCTCCTAGCTAGCATCAGAACCTTTCTTAGCCTTTCCATTGCCCTTGCGCTTGGACTTGCCTTTCTTGTTGCTGATCATCATCACAGACTTAGGATTGTCCTTCTTCATCTGTGTCTCAGCTGTCCTCAACATGCCCAACAACTCTGTCAACGGCTTGTCAAAGTTGTTCATGTTGTAGTTCATCACAAACTAACTGTAGGATTCTGGCAACGATTGCAGTATCACGTCAGTAGCCAACTCTTGGCTCAGGGGAAATCTCAGTCTCATTAGGTTCTCCACATACCCAATCATCTTGAGCGTGTGAGGACCAACTGGATCTCCTTCTATCATGACGCACTTGAACAACGCCCTTGACACATCATATCTCTCTTGACGTGCTTGATCTTCATACATGTTCTTGAGATGTTGAATCATCTCAATGATACCCATTTTCTCATGTTGTCACTGCAACTCATGGTTCATGGAGCACAACATCAAGCACTTCGCATCAATGGCATCATTAGAATTCTTCTTATAAGCATCCCTTTCTGCCTTTGGTGTGGTAGGAGCAGGTTCCTCTGGAATTGGAGTATCCAGGACATAGAGCTTTTGCTCTTGAGTGAGAACAATTCTCAATGTCCTAAACCAGTCATGGAAGTTAGTCCCATTCAGCTTGGCCTTCTCAAGGACCGATCACAACGAAAAGTGATTGTTGTTTTTTTTTATTTGTACTACCAAAGGAAATATATGCAATTTAGTCCAAAACTCAAATTTGACTTATTTGATTGATTTGAAAAGTTGACGATATAATTAGGACTTTAATTAATTATTGCTCCCACTATTTTAGTTCAAAATCGATAGCCCTCACCATCAATTCGGAAGATTGCAACATACAATCTTCTAGTGGGTCAAGATCCTGAAATCCTCTAAGTCATGGACTAGCTAGGGCTGTCACCCGCAACTTAGATCTTCTAGGTAGGCAACTTTTTCCAATTGCATCATATGCAACTCTTGAAAGATGTCATATGCAACTCTTTGCCATGATCACCTCCATGCCTCAAGGTGCTAGATCCTATCTAGGTCACCTTGTTAAGTTCAACCCAAAGACAACACGATGAATATACACCCTGCTAGGGCAGACCCACACATTCATCCTTCACACTTCCATGAGATAGACGGTGCACCATACTAGGGCCTGCCCACACTTAGCCGATCAAGCTTTTCACGTGTGTCGCATTTGCAAGGCATGTAAAACTTTAATATTTAATGAAGGATTTGGTTTTATAGGTACATATACATATCCAATCACCACAATACATAGTATGTATCATATACATGCTATATCCCACAGAAAACATGCAAAACGATAAAAGCGATGACTATGGCCATCCTAATGTGATTCCTCGAGCCAAGAGGAATCACGGTCATCTAGGTCTACATCACATGAAACCTGTACAAGATGAATTTCTATAGCCATCTGAGTTGATCAACTCATCACATGAATGACCTGCTCACCCTACCCGATCGTCTGGGTGCCACCAGCCGATCGGTTGGCTTCTCCGTTCGATCGGTTCTCCTGTTCGTCGTACATCTCCTCATGGACGCCACCCGATCATCTCGCTCCTCGAACCGGTCGTTTGGATCGCCAACCGATCAGTTCACGCCTTGAACTGATCATCTCAGTTGTCGTCAGGTTGTCTGTCATTCTTTGACATAACAGGAAATAAAAGATCTATCCTATTTACATTTAAATTGGGAAACCCCGAGTTACATTCGGGGGGGAGCAAAGGTAGGAAAGAAATCTCGAGTTATCTCAAGTTACATTAGGAATAGGAGATAGGGAATCGGTGCGCAGACTGAGATGCAAGCAACTACATACAACCAAGCACACATATAGGGTTTATTGGCCATAACCACGCTATACATTCACCACAAAACTCATTTAAGGGCGACACGTATCGAGTGCATTCATATTACATATCATATATGTATATTGGGATTTGTGGATTTAGGATTGGACATGCATAAAGATAATTTTATTTGCATTGTATGTAATAAATAAAGGCGACAAACCAAAATCGATCATATCGATAATCCTAAAGCATAGAGCAGTTGACGTGGCTCTGATACCACTGTTGGGTTTATTGGGAGACAGAGAAGGCAGCGGAAACAAAAAAAATTTCTCCTTCCAAACCCAGAACAAAGGAAACGCATCAACGTTTATACAACAGGAAGTATGGTTTGTAGAGGCATACCTTGTCCCGAGGCTTGCTCAACGACTTTACCTCACAACTTGCACGGTCTTCACCTCCGGTATTGGACGGTGTCTGTGCAACTCCTGGTTGCACTGGGACTGGAACCTCCTGGTCTCACCGGAACTGTCAGGATTGACAGATGTCCTCTGAGCGGAAGAAGTATCCTGCCTCTCTAGTAGTCCACACAGACCACCTACAACTCTGATCTCCTTGTTCCACAAGGAATCAGAAGGAGTCGCACCCTCCTGTCGGCGTACTAGTCACCGACACACTCTCCTGCCACCAGTCACTTTTCTATAGTTGTCTTTCCCTTGCTGTGCCTTCCTTATCGGGTAGCACTTGCTCGGGCTCTCTCTCGGTTACCAAAACCACAGAGAACGACAACTTTGCAGAGCAACTGGTGCACTGAGTTGTTCACCAGAGAAGCCCCCACTACCCTTATATATATAGGAGGGTCATGGGACAAGGTTCTCTACCCCGGGCAATGTGGGATTAATGCAGGAGTAGAAGGGTTCAGGATTTTCTACAAAACAACCAATTGCACTACTTGAACCGATCATTTCATACATGAAATGGTCGGTTGGGGAGTTGAGCCGATCGGTTCACACCTCAACCGATCGGTTGGGACCCCTGAGCCGATCAGTTCACTTATGAGCCGATTGGTTCGTGGTCCTGATCCAACTCAAATTGACTTTCAAATTTGTTTTTGATTAATCAAATATCAATCCTTGTCCAAATCGAATTTGTACAAGTGAAACAAATTGTATTTGCAAAATAGTCTTCTCACTTTCCCAATGATCTCGGTTAGACTAGTTGAGCCGATCGGTTCAACCCTTGAACCGGTCGGTTTATCCTGTCTTGAGTCGATCGGTTCATCACATGAGACGATCAGTTCAACAACTTGAGCCGATTGGTTCATTACATGAGCCAATCGATTAGGGCAGTAGACTGTGCAAAATCATTCAATCGCAGTTCCAATCAATCTGATACTCTAATCAATCGATCCAACACCTTGAATACTATGATATTGAGATATCAATTAATTGAGTGTTTAATTGAACTACTAAACTCCTTTAGTAATCAATCTAAACATTGTTTGTGGATAAACTCCTCTTCTAAGTTAAATCCTATGTGTGTGACCGTACAGGTCCATTTCACGTTGGCAGTGAAAGTCCATAACACTTATGACTTCACAAGCAAAGAGCAGTGCCTAGTCACACATCAGTGTTACCCAAGTGAAATAGAAAGTTGGAGAACAACTTTCAATCCTACAATCTGTGAATGGTGTTACAGTGAATGTATAATCCCTTTGTCACTGATATCCCGAATGAACTCAAGGCATGGAACAGTCATCCTATCAACGTTCATTCACTTTCTTGATCTTAGAGTAGATTGGAGGAGATATGTATGACATCAATATCACATACTGATTCACACATGCGTGCGCATGCCTATCTCAATCCTACTCATCAAGTGGCCATGGATATCAAACTCCCTCAGGAGGGACAAATCCCATATCTATCACTCACCCCTCAAAAGCCCCATGTGTCAAAGCCACCCAATCATCACTTTTATAACAACCCATGTTTCAGGACTGCATTTGATGGTCAAAGTGTACCCAACGACATGTGTTGAGTGTAGTGATTTCAGGTCAAAGAATCACACTCACCACCATCACTGTGAGAACTGACTGTGACTACCATGTCATGGTTCCATGTGTCAAACTCACGGTGGGTCTGTCCGGTAAACTTGTTCTCTAACAAGTACTTATGTGTTTGGTTTGATATCCCCATATCATGACTAATGAGATTCTGTCATCAACCAACACCACAATCTAGTCTTGTGTGTCATTGTTGTCTATCTACCTTCCACAATGACATCCGACTAGGGACATAATAAGAATGTACAAACTCTTAGCATCCGTATGATCCCATCGTTCAGGTCCTTAATATGAAAGCATACGTCATTGAGTACTGTCATTCTCTAGACATTCAATCTGTTCTATCATTATCTCATATGACAAAACCAGAAAGAATTGGAAGCTTGCCTTTGACCTTTATCAAATCAATTTTATTGTATCCCATCAATCATCCCATGATTGGCTCTCAGGTCATACATACCAACAGTATTCACAAAGGTTATAAGAGTAAACTAAAATATAGTGAATTTGTCTATGACTGAAATTGATGTATAATAAAATTGAGAAATTTTTTTATCTGGACCCCCTTGGTTATGAATGATTGTTTATCTAAATTCATAGTACACATATGTCAGATACTATCTTGGATTTCATTTAAGGTGAATAGTGTTTGTTTGATATCTCAGTAAAGAGGGTGAAACCCTAGATGCAAGGAAAGTTGGATATTTACAAATAGATATTGTGAAATCCATTTGAAGGGATTTTCTTGACATGATAGACTTTATTTATTCAATTTTATTCTTGATGCATGATATCTCAGTGAATGGCATGGAAACCTAAATTCAGCTCAGTTCCAAGGTTTCATACATATATTGATTATATATGATTTAAGCAGTCTTTATTCAGTGAATGTTTATGTCGTATGAAATCCTTATGAGAGCCATGTGATAAGTGAATGAGGTAAATGAAACCCTAAGGATAGGGTGTTCAATGAATCAAATATTGCGATATCAATGATCTTAGTATGAGATATGGTGATGCTTAATAGTTCAATTGCATGATTCTAGTGTATAAAGTGCCAAGTTGACATGTATTCTGTTTATTTAAGAATTTTAGTCTGCCTGTATGTATAGTATGATGATTACTCAGAATATTATAGTGCTTTGAATATACTACTCTGTCAAGTTTAGAATGATATACATGTTGTATTATAAACTTCAAATAAATAGACACGGTACCATAGAGATACCAGAGTCGAGTATAAGTAAGAGAAATGTACAATATAGTAAGAGTCTTCCAAGAATAGTAAAATAGTAGACTTAAGGGCCCTGACACCATAGAATCCCTATTTGAGGTCTGTGTTGTAGGGATGAAATGACCTAACCCTGGCAGTGTCCAATATACGGGGGTCGGAACGTACTAATAGGTGGTACGGGGGACGAAGCCCTAGTGGAAGTCTCCTTAATATACATAATGTAGTGTCCAACATTAACCGGAGATCCTGGTGGCACTAGAGTATAGAAAATCCAATAGGTGTCTTGACTCTCTGCCTGTTTCTCATGTTAGAGGAGGATTCTAGTTTTACGGCATAATAGGTGTGCCGAGGCCAGCGAGCCATTTTTCCTATTGCAGACCAGAGATTAGTCAGACTTAGCTATCTCGGGGTGTCAACTAAGTCTTGTACGGTGAGATCGTAGTTCACTATGAGTCTTCATATGTAGAGTACATTGCATATGATCAAGGCATAATAAAATGAATGAGAGGTTAAACAAGTGTGTGCAGTTATTCAATCATTCTTTGTATGTTTCTGAATTATTAGTTCTCTTTGAAATTAATCAAGCATTCTCATGTATTGATTTACAATTGTTGATATCTAGAGTATCCTGCCATATTTATGATTGTCAATGATCAGTCTCTTAAAAGCTTACTACTGTTATAATTGATATCAGTTGCTCAAAAGTATATTTATAATTATATCAGTGCTTTAGATTGTTTCTTTGAAGTACTCATTCAGTGAGCGAGTAGGCTCACCCCTCTACTCAAAATTTTTAGGGAAACCCTGGGGATTGAAGATATCATTGCATCAGAGTAGATTTTCCACAAGAGTTAAGTTTGAGATTAGTTAAGTTTAGTCGGTCCCTATCACTCTAGGTCCTTGTATAGATGTGAGAGAGTTGTAAATGATGTTTGTATGTTTGTTTCCTTAATAAGAGACAATGCAAATGATTGTCATGTTGTATGTACATGGAAGTGTGAGAAACATAATGAATGTATGGATCTGTATCATTAATGTTGAGATCATATTAGAGCAATAAAAGTTTAATTCTCTTGTAAAGTTTGTTTATGTGATTGAATGTGAGAAAACAAAGAGTTTGAAATAAATAGGAAAAGTCGGGAGTGAACTTTGTATTAAGTGTAATCCTCATAGTCATGCCCTAATATCATGATTAGTGGTAATTGTGAGATCGGGGTGTGACAGAATCACTTTCCTAGTCACGCACTCAAGATGAAGGGGCCTCACTATGATCTTCCTTCTTGTTCATATCCTAGATGTAATTCATTCATGATGCTTTCCTATTTGACTCAACCTATATGTTTCCCATTTAGAAATCATATCCAACGACTCCTCCTCCATCTTCTTGCTTTCAATGACTTCTTCTACTTCTTCTTCTTATTATTCTTCTTCATAAGTGTAACTTGTGTATATGTTGAGGTGCACCGTATAATTTGGTTGGTATTCCTCTTCTTCTTATCTCAACAACCTTGTTCTTGTTGATTGTTCTATAGTATGAGGCTCCACAGAAGAAGTGGAGTGTTGGCCCAAAGTAGGTTTCAGTGGTGCACATGATGATGATAGAGCTACAACCTTTTCCCCTGCTAGGCCTAGGCAGGGTCTCCACATCAAATGAGTCAACAAGATTGTCTAACTCAATTTTGGAAGCTTCTTCCTCCTCTTCATGGTGGTCTTAGTTGGGATCCAATGTGTGTTTCTAGAGGAAGAGTGGAGGCAAGAATTGCTCATAGATGATGTGTGGGAGAGCGAGGTAGATATGGAATTTGTGGGAGACTAGGGTTGGGTTGTGGGATGGTGGTGGGACATTGGAGGCTGTCTTGGTATGGGCTTTGTTTCTACTGATGGTTTGAAAAATGGCCTTCACTGCATTCACACTATATTTTATTCCCTCCATCTTTTCTAGATTTAGTTGGTAGTGGATGGGAGGGCATAAATTCTAGAGTTCTTGATGGCGTGGGAGGATTTGGAATGTTGACAGAGAAATGGAGGAGGTAATGGATTGAAATGAGAAGCATTGTTTCTAGGGAGAGTGGAACGCAACCTTACTAGTTGATTTTATTTTTACTTTTCTTATTGCCCTCACCATTGCTATTATTTATTCTTATGTTGTTGCTGCATTCAAGGTTACTAGGTCTTCTTGATTGTGCAATGTACATGTAACAACATGTGTTATAGATAGAGGAGATGTCCAATCCTAATGGAAGACCACCACCTCATAATAGAGACCCACCAAATCCTCTCCAAGACTATTTTCTTCTAGGATATTACACTTCTCATATTCCTATAAGGATCAAATCTATGCTTTATGAAGACTTGTCCCTCCTTCCATACCTTGTGCATATGCTCCTAGTCTTCTATGGATTAGATCATGAAAATCCTTACAAGAATGTGATGGTATATATATGCCCATAGAGCCATCCCAAGCAATTGCATGGAGTCAGATATTAATTAATCAATTAATGCGATTATTTGGTTAATTAATGAATTCAAGAATATTCTAATTGATCCACAAGTGTTTTAATTAACGCAATGTTTCTATTTACCGATGGGTTTAGGAAACCCTACTTTCCTTCATCTTCTATTTAAAGGAGCTTGACGACCGATATCTATATAAGATATTGAGAGAGGCTTTTTAGTTTACGCTCACATACGTAAACCCTAGCCGTCACCGTCCTTAGGAGAGAAAGGAGAGCATCACGACGTTAGCACGCCGCCGCACAGAGACGACTCCTTCCCGCCAGCTTGGGAAGCACGACGTGGAGTTCCAGTCCATCCATGTGGACGAAGTAGAGACGTAGACGTTGAGACGCCTGCATTCATAGGACATCTATGACCATCCATACGCGCTACGAGTGGCATACATCACCGCACAAAGAAACACCGTCAGATCTTCCTGCGATGCACTTAACAAACGGGAGAGTAGTTCCGTCCGTGTAGGCCAGCAACATTGCACACCGTTATGTAGTGGGACATTGCCAGACTTACTCTGTGATAAGGTATATCCCGCAAACACTCCTTCCGAATATGCTGTTGTCGACGAGATCGTGTGTCGGGTTGTGTGGATTTGTGTTGCTTCCGCCGCGTATGTTTTCTCCACAAAACCCAACAGTGGTATCAGAGCAACATCGATCTACGGTGTATTTGGATTCATTTCGATATGATCAAATCATTGTATACTATTTTCTATGTTGCATATGATGTGAATTAAAACTACTAATGTTCAAATCTAAACTTAATTCCACATACTCCGTAGGCTTCTATTTTTGACGTTTCGGATGGGATCGACTATGGAAATCTTGCACAGGGGCGCTACCCCTATGTACCCCGCATAGTCTACGTGGGAGTAAAAAATTTATATAATGGGGAATGTCCCGCATTAAAAGTACTGCAATTTTAATATGTATATACATATATGTAGATATACCTATGATAACATACACATCGCCATTAATTTTTTTTTAATGTGGTGAATGCATGCACGGTTATGGCCTAGTATCCCCTTTTGTGAATGAATGTGGATGTCAATCTTGTAGATATGTTTGTTTGTGGATGTCATGGATGTATAATGGTTGCATATGGATCCTTCGTATAAAGTATTCAACTTGCATGTCGAGCCTCATCTCTTATTTCAAAGTGTAATTAATTCTTTCCCTTTATATTTGTACTCATATGATGTAATAGAGATAGGATTAGTTTTAGTCTTTGTAAACTTGATGTAAGGAGGCCACTTGAAGATCCAACTCCAAGGAGTGTCCATGGAGAAGCACCATGAAGATCTAATTCAAAGAAGCAACCTGAAGATCCAACTCCAAGGTGCATCCATGGAGAAGCAATAAGAAGATCCAATTCCAGGAAGCAACTTGAAGTTCCAACCTCACGAAGCATCCATGAAGTTGTTCATTGTAATGTTGATCATTACAGGCTTACAGGTTGATTCACAGGTGTTGCATGAGATGCATAAGACCATAGGTCGACCATAATCCTTTGTTGCTCCAAAGGATTACAATAGTATGGCCATAACTGTTGTATTTGTGTTTGTGATTGCATGTCTGTCATTTGTGGTTGTGAATATAGTAGTATATGATACATACTATAAGTATGTGGTGTTTGGATATGTATATGTATTAATAAAACCCCTCAATTAATAATATTAAGTTTTAGTTTCCTTCCATAAAGCAACACACATGAAAAGCTGGATCGACTATGAGTGGGCACGCCTCCGCATGCTACACTGTCTATCTCGTGGAAGTGTGATGGTGGGTGTGTGGGTCTGCCTCCGCAGGGTGCACACTCTTTGTGTTGGCTTATGGGTTGAACTTAACTAGGGAACCTTGATAGGATCAAGTACCTAGAGGAACACAGATGCATCATGGCAAGGAGTTGTGCATGATCATCTATCCAAGAGTTGCATATGATGCAATTTGCAAAAGTTTCCTACCTTAGTATTTTCTCTTTGACACCGACATTGGCTGGGCATTGATCCAATTATTTTAGATCTTGGCTCACTAGAAGGTTGTGCGTTGCAATCTTCTGAGTTGATAGTGAGGGCTATCAATTTGAATAAAATAGTGGGAGTGTAATTTATTAAATGCCTAATTAATCTCGTTTATCAAATCTTTACAAGTCAAAATGTTTTGGACTAAATGCAAAATTTTCTTTTAGAGCAATCAAATGGAAAACAACACTCACACTTTCTCGTTGCAATCGGTCCTTGAGAAGGACAAACTTACCGGAACCAACTTTCAAAACTGGTTTAGGACGCTGAGAATTGTTATCACACATGAGCGTAAGCTCTATGTCCTTGAAACACCAGGGCCAGCGGAACCCGCTGTAAATGCACCCAAGGCTGAAAAGGATGCTTACAAGAAGCACCTTGATGATGCCGTGGATGTCAAGTGCCTGATGTTGTGCTCAATGAACTATGAGTTGCAAGAGCAGCATGAGAACATGAATGTCATGGAGATGGTAACACATCTCAAGAACATGTATCAACATCAAGCAAGACATGAGAGATATGATGTCTCTAAGGCTTTGTTCAGGAGCAAGATGAAAGAGGGAGACTCAGTTGGAACCCATATACTCACTTTGATTGGGTACGTGGAAAGCCTATCCAAGCTGGGATTTCCCCTAGGTCAAGAGTTGGCCACTGATGTGATTATACAATCATTGCCTGAATCATATAGTCATTTTGTCATGAACTACAACATGAACAATCTTGACAAGCCATTGTCAGAATTGTTGGGCACGTTGAGGACAACTGAAGCATAGATGAAGAAAGACAAGCCCAAGTATGTGATGATGATCAGTAAGACAAAGGAAAAGTCAAAAGGAAAAGGCAAGGCTAAGAAAGGTTCTAAAGCCGGGCAGAAGCCAAAGTCATCCACGCTCAAAGATAAAGGTGGGATCTCCAAAGAAGGAAGTTGTCACCATTGTCACCAGGCTGGACATTGGAAAAGAAACTGTCCTCTCTACCTGGAGGAACTGAGGAAGAAGAAGCAGGGGATAGAGATATCCACTTCAGGTACATACATCACTGAGATAAACTTAAATACTTATTCATCATGGGTACTGGATACCAGATGTGGATCTCACATATGTTCTAATATGCATGATCTGATAAGAAGTAAGCCTTTACGAAAGTGTCAAGTCGAACTGCAGGTTGCTAATAGAGCAAGAGTTGCTCCCACCGTAGTTGGAGTTATTAGTTTGTCTTTGCCTACAGGCCTGGTAATAGAATTAGAGAATTGCTATTATGTACCTGCCATTAATAGAAATATTATTTATGTATCTTGTATGGACAAGAGTGGATTTGAATTTCACATTAAGAATGGAATTATTTCTATTTCTAAAGATGAGATCTTTTATGGAAATGACCCTATGTCTTATGGTATCTACTTGTTATAACTTGAGACTAGCATATACAACGTAAATACTAAAAGGTTAAAACTTGACAACTCAAACAAAACATTCTTATGGCATTGTCGTCTTGGGCACATAAATGAGAAGCGCATATCTAGACTCTATAACGATGGTTATCTAGACTCTTTTGATTTTGAATCATTGGAGACATGTGAGGCATGTTTATTAGGGAAGATGACCAATACTCATTTCATTGGACACAGTGAGAGAGCTAGTGATCTGCTATGGCTCATACATACCTATGTATGTGGATCTTTTAGATCAAATGCTAGAGGAGGCTATCAATACTTCATTACCTTCACTGATGACCTCAGTAGGTATGGCTATGTATATCTTATGAAACACAAGTCAGAAACTCTTGAAATTTTCAAGACTTTCATGAATGAAGTAGAGAATCAACTTGGTAAGAGTATTAAAGCACTCCATTCAGATCGAGGTGGCGAATACTTAAGCCAAGAGTTTGAGGACTTTCTGAGAGATTGTGGTATTGTATTGCAATGGACTCCACCCGGTACACCACAACATAATGGTGTGTCAGAAAGAAGGAATCGTACATTATTAAACATGGTATGATCAATGATGAGTTCAGCCAAACTTCCAATATCGTTCAGGGGATTTGCTCTTGAAACTATAACGTTTACACTTAACCGTGTACCTTCTAAATTAGTTCAAAAGACACCATATGAGATATGGAATGGGAATCATCCCAATTTGTCGATGTTAAATATTTGGGGATGTGAATCTTATGTTAGGAAACAATTTCCAGAAAAGCTTGGACCCAAATCGGAAAAATGCTATTTTGTTGGATACCCCAAGGAAACTCAGGGATACTACTTCTACACACCAACTAACAACAAAGTGTTTGTTGCTAGGACTACTGTATTTCTTGAAAAGGAATTTATTTCCAAAGGAATTAGTGGGAGGAATGTAGAGCTCGAAGAAGTTCAAGACCAACAAGAAAGTAGAGAACCTGAGGAGGTACATAAGGAACATGAAGACTCACAAATTGTTGTGGAATTTCAAGTTCCAAATGTAACACAGGAACTTCGTAGGTCTAGTAGGACATGACTTGAGCCTGAGAGATTTGGATTTCACGTGACTCAAGACAGTGATAAATTGGGCATAGTAGATGAGCCAAATTCCTATCTAGAAGCTACTAAGGGACCATAATATGAGAAATGGTTCGAAGCCATGAGATCTGAGATGGAATCCATGTACACCAACAAGGTATGGACCTTGGTGGATCCACCCAAAGGGGTAAAACCCATAGGGTGCAAGTGGGTCTTCAAGAAGAAGACTGACATGGATGGAAATGTTCAAACCTATAAAGGTAGATTGGTTGTGAAAGAATTCCATCAAATTCAAGGTGTTGATTATGACGAGACCTTCTCACCAGTTGCCATGGTTAAATCCATCAGGATCATGCTTGCCATTGCAGCTTATCATGACTATGAGATTTGGCAGATGGATGATAAAACAACATTCCTTAATGAGAATTTACTCGAGGATGTGTACATGACACAACCTAAGGGTTTTATCGATCCAAAGGAAGCCAATAAAGTCTGTAAGCTACAAAGGTCAATCTATGGATTGAAGCAAGCATCTCAGAGCTGGAATCTACATTTTGACGAAATAGTCAAAAAGTTTGGCTTTAGTCAAAATGAAGATGAACCTTGTGTTTACAAAAGGGTTAGTGGGAGCACAATCGTATTTCTCATATTGTATGTGGATGAAATACTATAGATGAGAAATGACATCCCTACTCTTCAGATAGTAAAAGGTTGTTTAGGGAAGACCTTCTCTATGAAGGATTTAGGCAAAGCATCCTATATACTAGGGATCAAGATCTATAGAGACAGATCTAGAAGGCTTCTAGGCCTAAGCCAGAGCACATACATTGACAAGGTGTTAAAGAAGTTTAGCATGGAGGGTTCTAAGAGAGGGAACTTACCCAAGTCCCATGGTGTTACGATCTCTAAATCCCAATGTCCTAGTTCATGTGATGAACGTGCATGCATGAGTAAGATTCCATATGCATCAGCAATTGGATCTATCATGTATGCAATGTTATGTACTCGTCCTGATGTGTCGTATGCTTTGAGCATGACGAGCCGGTATCAGTCAGATCCAGGTGAATGTCACTAGACATCTATAAAGAACATCCTAAAGTACTTGAGAAGGACTAAGGATCAATTCTTGGTATACGGTGGTGAGGAAGAGCTCGTGGTAAAGGGTTACACCGATGCTAGCTTCCAAACTGACAAAGATGACTACATATCGCAATCTGGATTTGTGTTTTGCCTGAACAACAGAGCTGTGAGCTGGAAGAGTTACAAGCAAGAGATGGTTGTGGATTCTACAATAGAGGCCAAATATATTGCCGCATCTAATGCTGCAAAGGAAGCTGTGTGGATCAAGAAGTTCATTTCTGAACTTGGAGTGGTTCCAAGCACTGGTGATGCAATTGAGTTGTTTTACGACAACAACGGAGCAATTACACAAGCTAAAGAACCAATATCGCACCAATGTTCCAAACATATTCTACGTCAGTTCCATCTCATACGAGAGATTGTACAATGAGGAGATGTGAAGATTTGCAGAGTACCTACAGAAAGCAATGTGGCTGACCCGCTCACAAAAGCACTTTCACAACAGAAACATGACATACATGTTCAATCACTTGGATTGAGATTCATGAGTGATTGGGTATAAGTGTAGGTGGTAATCTGTTGGTATGTATGCCCATAGAGACTATCATTTGATGATTGTAATGGGATACTATGTAAATTATTTGTAATACTACATTGATCATATCAATAAAGGTAAGTTTCCAATCTATATGTTTGTGTTTTATATTGTGAGATGACCATAAAACTTATAGATGTCTATAGAATAATATACTCAATGACATATGTCTCTGGGTTGATGACCTAAATAGTGAGATCATATGTATGCTAAGAGTATGTATTCTTGTTTTGTCCCTAATCAGTTGTTATTATGGAAATATCAATAGACATCAATAACGCATAAGATTAGAATGTTTGTTGGTTGATGGAAGAATCTCATTATCCATGATATGGAGATATCAAACCAAATACATAAATACTTGTTAGATAACAGTGTATCAGATAGACCCACCTTGAGAGTGACACATGGATACCATGATTGGTAGTTAGAGTCACATCTCATAATGATGGTGGTGATTGTGGTTCTTAGACCTGAAGTCACTACACTTATCACATGTCGTTCGGTGTACTTTGACATCATCCACCGTGGTCCTGAATAAGGATTGTCATAAAGATGGTGCTTGGGTGCAGTGTGACACATGGGGATGACTGTGAGTGATGTAGATGGAATTTGTCCTTCCTACAGGAGTTTTATATTCTGGCCACTTGATAAGTGAGACTGAGAAATGCATGGTCATGCTAATGTGAGTCAATATGTGATATTGAGCTTACATATATCTCATTCAGTCTGCTCTAATTTAAGGAACATGGATTGAATGTTGAAAAGGATAACAATTCCATGACTCGATTTCAATCTGGATATCAGCGATAAAGGAACTATACAATCAGTGTAACACCAATCATGAATGATAGGTTAAGTTGTTCTCCAACTTCTCTAATTACTTCAGTGGCAATGAAGTCTTGCTAGATACCAATCATTGCATGTGAAATCATAATATGATTATGGATATCACTGCCAACGTAATTTGGAGCCTACCGAGTCTCACACATAGGATGTGTTGGAATAGGAGTATAATTGTGGATTTGATTGGAATTGCTCCGAATCACATTGATTACTAAAATGTTTATGTAATCGATTAGAATAATATTAGAGTGACTGGCTTTAAGTGCAAGTGGGAGTCTGTTGGTATAGATATGCCCATAGATCCATCCCAAGCAATTTCATGGAGTCATATATTAATTAATTAATTTTTGTGATTATTTGGTTAATTAATGAATTCCAGAATATTCGAATTAATCCACGAGTGTTTTAATTAACACAGTGTTTCTGTTTATCGATGGGTTTAGGAAACCCTACGTCCCTTCGTCTCCTATTTAAAGAAGCTTGACGACCGATATCCATATAAGATATTGAGAGAGGCTTTTCAGTTTACGCTCACGTACGTAAACCCTAGTTGTCACCGTCCTCAGGAGAGAAAGGAGAGCATCACGACACTAGCACACCGCCGCACATAGACGACTCCTTCCCACTGGCTTGAAAAGCGTGACGTGGAGTTCCATTCCATCTGCGTGGATGAAGTAGAGACACAGATGTTGAGACACCTGCGTTCAGAGGACATCTACGACCATCCGTACATGCTACGAGCGGCGTACATCACCTTACAAAGAAATGCCGCCGGATCTTCCTGCGACACACTTAACGAATGGGAGAGAAGTTCCGTCTGTGTAGGCTAGCAACGTTGCACACCGTCGTACAATGGGATATTGCCGGACTTGCTCCGTGATAAGGTATATCCCACAAACACTCCTTCCGAATACGTTGTTGTCGATGAGATCCTGTGTGGGGTTGCGTGGATTTTTGTTGCTTCCGCCGTGCATGTTTTCTCCACAAAACCCAACAGAATGTGGATATTTTCTCAAAATTTTCTCAAGAGTTTTTCATCCCTCTAGACCTTGAGCATATGCTTTCCAAACTCCAAATGCAAGTGGCGATGCCATTCAATTAGCTATGTTCCCATTCTCACTAAAGGACAAAGACAATGCCTAATAAATGGAAATCATTGATTGGAAAAACATAAACAACACTTCTCTTAAAAGTTATAATATATTGAAATGCTAACTTAGATGCATCATGTTGTTGTCAATTTTACCCAACTGGATAATAAAAGGTTCCATGACTCTTGGGAGAGAGTTTTAAAGATGTTGAGATAGTGGCCTCACATGAGATTCCCATGTGGAAACTTGTCCAATATTTTACTCCGGCCTCTCTAAATTGGTTCAAGTTGCAATGGAATTTTCTTGTGGATGTACTTTAATGGTTAAACCTCTCAAAGAACCATGGACATTTGTTTGAGAAGTTGGCAGAAAATTAAAGGAATCAAGCTTCTAGTGTGGTAGATGATTGTAGCCATCCATAGGGGTGACACTCTCAGTTCCAAATGATTCAAACCCACAAATAATGAAAATATTTATGGAAATGATGAACATGATGAAGAATCAAGTGGGAAAATTCTTATAACTGTTGTGTCAATTCTATTGTGTGTTTTAGTGAATAATTGAAGACCCTTCACTTTCACAACAACCAATGACAACAAGTCACAAAATGGTTTAGTACCCAAATCCTAACTCCAAATGACAACAAAGTCAACGAAAATAGTATATCGACATCCATACCTTGCATGGTATTATCAAATCATTGATGTGGATGCATCAAAGATTAGCATACATGAAAACAATACAGATAAAATAACCAACATGATATCAATATCCAACAAAATATAGTAAGAAACA
This sequence comes from Alisma plantago-aquatica, assembly GCA_963693085.1. Lineage (NCBI taxonomy): Eukaryota > Viridiplantae > Streptophyta > Magnoliopsida > Alismatales > Alismataceae > Alisma > Alisma plantago-aquatica. The sequence continues at coordinate 370,382,667 of OY856415.1, read as the reverse complement.
TTATTTTATAATAGGATTTTAGATGTATATTCAAGAGTCAAACTGTCCAAGTCTTCTCACATACACTAGGGATCTTACAATAACTACACTTGACATATCTTGCCAAAGCCATCAACCCCTAGCCATCTCTGAATGTATAAAATATGTGAAACAAGTGGGACAACCCACGAGGTGTTGAGTACATGACTGAAAGATACATACATACATATATATATATATAAGTTTTGCATAATTTGAAAGAGTTGTAGAAGTATAAGGATAAGAATAAATGAGTTAAGTACTTAGAAAATTAGAGCTCGTATCATTTGTCACTTTATTCCAATTATACGAACAACATCATATAGCGTAAGTTCTTTGACCAACTTCCTAGAGGAAGGGTTCGTAAGGCAGCTCAAGATTAGCTAACTCCTTTTATATGAGAGGGACCTCAAGTCCATCTGTAAGAGCTAACCCTTTTATCAACATGGTCCACCCTATCTTGACAACTCAAGTAGGACACCCAACCTTGTGTCCTTACCCCGAGAATACATGCAGGTGCACAAAGTTTGTATAATGGAGTTTCTATATTATGTTTCAAGTTATAAAACAAAGATAACATGAAAAACATTGAGTATGATACTAGAATACTACATGGCAATATTTGAGAAACTAAATAAGCATATATATATATCATATTTCAAACAAGAAACCCATAGTAATATTTTTTAAAGCCCATACCTGATTTAGAGATTTTAAAACTAACTTCCTTGATTATCAAGGCACAAGCTACACCTGATTAATAAAAATTAATCATAACTAATATATGGCTCATAATTACTAATGATATTTAGTTCCAAGTTATGGTTTAGCCAATCCTAGGTTTAAATTGACCTCAAATACATGTCTCGTATTTTTATAGAGATCAATATTTTAGACTAAGATTTGAACTCAAGTTTATTTATTTTCTAATGTTTTTGTCTATCTTCTAGGATTAAAGGATACTATAATCATCTAATTAGTCACTTATAGAAAAAACCTAGTATAATGGAATATTGTTCCATTCTGAGTCCATAAATGGGTTTCTTCTATTTGATTTTTTTTTAGAATTAATAATAATGAGATACAATTTATTCAATTTTATTGAACTCTAAAACAAGTGTTATCATCTAAATAAGAATTCATTAATAAATAGGTCTTTAGAGTCACATCTATATGTCTCATAATAAAGTTGGCATTGTTTGAGTCTGAATATTTTACAAGCATTTATTGGCTATTAGGTTGATATATAAGGCATTTTCTAAAATCAGATCTATTTTATGGAAATGTATAGAAGACCTATCAGGCGCCCGGTTCAGAGGGTAATTAGACCCAATTTAGGCTGTGTTGATGTTCAATTTGGCCTGGAGTCTCTCCTCCTTGCACTCTGCTAGTCCACACATGTATGTAAAGATGATGTTCCATTCTACCAACCCGAGCACCGGTTGACATACATGCTCTTGTAGTCTTAGACCATAACCACCATGGCCTTGAGCTAGGCACAACCTGCCCTATTGTGTGCTGGGTTGATCAGGCATACAAGCTATGCCCTACGTGCATGTCCTTGCTCTCATCCATTTTTGTTTCTTTCCTCACGATCTTCACATCATGAGAGAATGCATCCTAGGTTGATGGAAGCATTTTTGGGAGGGATGGACTCTGGTGAGCCAAAGATTTAGATCGTGTATCTTCTACCTTGAGGACCAAGGGACAAAGAAGGGCATCCTCCTTCATTATATCCTCACTAGCACCCCATCCTAGCAAAAGGTGAATGAGGATGAGGGACTAGAGGTCGCTTGATACTTCTTTGTCTTCGCAAAGACAGACACCGACCTATATCAAAGAAGTCATCCTACGGATGTCTGAAGGAGGCTATGACCTCATGTCATCCCTCTTTAGTAATGAGTCAAGAACTCCTTGGATGGGGTCTAGTACATTAAAAAACTGGTGCTTATTGTCGTGGAGCACTGCTACATGTAGACGATAATCTCCCTTGTTATTTAAAACAAGCCAAAGTTCCAAGCAGAAGTGTTGGGGACCTAAGAGATTGGAATTTCTATTGATGACCAACATTGGGGCATAGTTCACACTTATAGACTCAATCTCTAAGGCATGAAATGATGGGGATCGACTCCTTTTTCATACACCGTCCTCCTCTACAGATTATGCTAGAGAGGGTAGTGGAGCCAAGACCTGGAAATCTCCATTTATGCCACAACACAGCCTGTGATGAAGGTTGTTCAATAGATCTGAGCTTATAGGATATAATCCTCCACCTAGAACCACGTGTGACTCACAGATGATTGGGTAAATGAGGCTAGGGAACCCATGGCACTAATTTATTCTTCTCTAAACTTTAGCCGAAGGTTGAAGACAATGATTGGATCACTTTCTAGGGCAAGGATGAGATTAGCCTTTGTTGGGTTCTCATAGTTCACTTCTTGTTTGACTCTCTTCTTATAGTTTTACCCCCAACAAGAATGGGTTCCTGATGCAAGAATGTCACAACTTAACTAGATTAACAAATATAGGTCTTTAATCAATTGAGATTATATTCCTTCATAAAGATTAAAAAATCAATATCTCTTAAATAGCTTATCCAAATACCATGCATGTAGCATTATCCAAAAACCCAACATCTATTCATTAAGTCTAATTCCTCAAATAACCTTATATTTAAATGTATAAATCCTAATTATTCATCATTTATCATTAAATCCTAATGAAGCAAGTTCAAAAATGCACTTAGTTTGGTCATTATGCATCCAAGGGTTCATAACTTATTCTTTTGAATCCATTTACTTTGTTTGGATAGTTATCTACAAATAACATCAAAATTGACTTCTAGCTAGTATTACCCATCCACATGTGGACAAATGGGCAATTACTCCTATTATTGATCATTAAGTGTCATAGTAATGTTCATGTGAGACAATGGTTTCCATGGTTGGATAAATGTCACATCAACTTGGAATTAACCAACTAAAATATATCATGAACTTCAAATACTATATCAGGTATCAAAACCTAGAATTAGGGTCATTAAACAACAAGTCTAATTCATAGCTCGAATATTTGAATAAGAAGTTCTCTCTAAGCTACATGAATTTGCTGATGTTGAGGAAAAAATGTCTTCTAAAGATTAGAAAATTAGTAGAGTTGAGGCAAGAAAGGACCAACTGTCCTCGACACTTTTTTTGGTTAAGTCTAGATCTGTTTATATTCAAACCACACTCCTCACTGTGGGCAGTCATAAAAAAGGATTACAACTTTCAACTCACACCACTAGGGTTTGGTACACCCTCACACCCTTGGCAGACTAGCAAAGGGTCAACCATTGTTGTCCATCAAAGGGAAGTTTCAGACACATCCCATGGGAGATATAAACAACTTTAGTGGATTGGTGGATGCTCCTAAAAATCCTTACATTCCCCCCACAAGTGGAAGCAAAAACACCTCATAAGCACCAAGGACCATTTCATCTATATTCAACCATTCCTCAACTATCTTGCCAGCCCACAAACTCATTACTCCTTGGGTATACCCATGTTCTGCAACCTTACCAAACATCACCATCTCTCCAACTGACCCCTCCCATACCTCCTCCATCACATTATCACCAAGGGTACATCTTCCCACATCTTCAATCATTACCAACTCCATGTCAACAATTCTATGTTCACCTCCCCTTTATTCTTCTCAAGATTGGAGGTTATTACTACTCTAAGATGTGGAACGACCATTGGGAGGCCAAGACAAGATGTTGGTAGTGATACAATGATGGATGGCATAGTTGTTATTGTGACTTCAATGATGGATGACACTGTGATACCTAGAAGTGATACTATGATACTGAATGACATAGTGCCACTGGTTACTCCTATTGTCTTGCAAAGATATGATACAATTCCACTAGTTGATCCTATTGTGCAAGGACCCCTTTAACTAATGACTTGGAGGATCCTTGTCCTTCCAGGAGGAAGCAAAACATACCGAGGACATCCTGAAGATGCTCAACCAAGTACATATAAGTATACCCTTCTTGGATATGGTAAATCAGACACCGACATCTGAAAAAGTCCTCTAAGTCTTGTTCACATACAAGAGAAAATTTGCAGGAAGAATGCCCCAGATGGTGAATATCACTAAAAAAGTGAGCTCAATTATACAACATGATTTTACAAAGAGAAGAAAGGATCCTAGAGCCCCTATCATTCCTTGAAGTATTGGTGGTAATCCCATTGAATAAGACATTTTGGACTTAGGTTCAAGTGTGAACTTAAAGTTGTATCACATGCACATTGAGATTGGTTTAGGTCATCTAGAGGTAACTAGTTACTCTCTCTATTAACTAATATATTTGTGAAGGTTCCAGGGAAAGGATAGATATTGTGCTAATGAGAATTGATGATGAATCATATGCCTTTCCTAGATGATTTTATCATTCTTAACATGAAACAAGATAGTAGGGAGATACCTATAATCTTGGGGAGGCCATTCCTAGATACTGTTGATGTTGTCATTCATGTAAGGAATGGTACAATATTTGTGAAATTCATGCATATGAAGATCATATTGAACTTTTTTGGCGTCTTCTACCATAGATGAAGTCATTGGTACTATCAATGAGGATTTCTACTTTCTTGATTGTCTTGATGAGATTGTAGAAGAATGTTTACTCTCATGGATTTAGACTACCACACAAGGCAAGACACTTGAACCCATCACTGAATTCCATAATAAATGGTTGAGGGAGTGAAGGAAGATGTGGTAGTAGCTACTAGTGAAGATTTACACTTTGTGGTAGCTAGACCTTTGAAAACATATATTGAAGAACCTCCCACCCTTGAGCTGAAAATTCTTCCTGAAGGACTAAAATATGCTTTTCTTGGTCCAAATGAAACCCTCTTGACGATCATGTCTTCTCTTCTTTCTCCATACCAAGAAAATGATCTTAAGTCTATTTTGAAAAGAAGATTAAGACCATTGGGTCGTCCATTGGCAACGTCAGAGGTGTTGATCCATGTATATGTGTGAAGCACATCTATTAGAATGATCCCATCCAAGACATGAAAAGGAAAGAAGATTGAATTGTAAACTAAATGAAGATGTAGGTATGTGGAATTTATAAGTATATGACTAGTTTTCATGGTTGCATAAGATATGATGTATCTTGGGTGACTTATTTGCTATAGTTTGTTGGATTATTACTAGTATTTATGTTTTGCCAAATTTAAATGGAACATAAATGAACTGTTGATGAGTTGTAGCTACTAGAGCACAAATAGGCCAGTATGAATGTATGATATATTGCCTAGCCTGGATGTATGATGAATTTCCCATGCTAGATGTATGATTAAATAATTTTTCCATATTGGATGTATGACAAGTGCTAATAGAATTGTAGTACAACTGCATCTAAAGATATGTCTAAAATATGTGTTTATCTGATTTTCCACCTTAAATAATGGTTTTCTTTCCTTTCTTTTGTTTCCTCAAGTATTTGAATTATGCAATCATAGTATTGTATTTTGAGCCACGTATCAACTTGTTTTGATGATTTTTGTTTCTCATATTTTCTAGGTACAAGGAACAAATAATGCATCTCAAAGTATTTAAAGCCACCAAATAAATGAACATGGAGGATAGACTAGCTAGATTTCCATTCTTATCTCTTTTTTAGTTTGATAGCTTATCTCTTTTCAGTTAGATAGTTTCTTTTCTACTAGATGATGTATAGGATGTTCTAAATCCTATGTATTTCTTTTTATAGAGCTATTCACTTCTTTTATCCAAAATAATTTATGTATGACTTTATTATTATCAATGAATGTTGTTTGTGTGACTATATAATGATGTTTTGAACAATGATTTGGATCCTTTTTAACTACCACAATCTCTTGTATTTCCCCTTCTGACATCTATAGATATGAATGCATGCAAATCTGTGAATGCCACTAAGAAAAGTATATAGAAATTGGGGTCGTCACAGTTGGTATTAGAGCCAATGTTCACACATCATGATCACATGAACTTCATTCACCCTATTATGAGTCTAGGGTAGTCCTTGAGTTAGGGATGTGAAGGGTGGAGGTATCTAGTATAGCATCTGTCATGGGTCTGGCTAAAGTCTCTGAGCCACTTAACTTGGCAATCACGAGGCTACCTATATGGTAGTATAAGTCTACCTGGCTGATATCCTAAATGTCCCCTAATTCTTGGGCATACCTTAATTAGGACCCCTCTCATCTATAGATATTCCCTCTCATCTCTTCTATAGGAAAAAATTTCCCGTCATCTTCGTTTATAAATATTTCCCTCTTACCATTATGATATAAGGTTAGGAAAAGAGTCACTCTATTTAGAAAGTCCTAAGGACTGACTGATAAGGATTTTAGGGTATCCTCCAAAAATCATAACATTAAGATCATTAATAATTAATAAAGGATAATAATAAAATATCATATGATTAAAAAAGTGATAAATGATGATAAATCTAATATGTTCCACCTAATTTTAGGATGCCTCCCAAGACCCGTAATTCCAAAGCTTCCAAAGAGTCATCATCTAAGAAGAGGAAGGAACCTAAAACCACTGAGGTACTTGATCCCAATAGTGCGTCCAAAGAAAGTTGGGAAGAATAAAAGAAAATCCTTCTAGACTTCATGGAGACCCTTGCCCTAAAAGGAACCCCTGAACCCAGCACATCTAGGAAGAAAAAGGTGATTGTGATAGATTTCATTAAGCTCAATCATGATACCTTTTGGGGGCAGGACCAGCCTAAAATCATGGATAAGGCTAAAGCATGGATCTTGTTTGTGGAGAACGCCTTTCGTACCCTAGAAGTACCCAATGAAAAGAAGGTCAAATTTTCCACCCATCTGCTTAAGGGAGGGGAAAAAATCTGGTGGGAAAACTATGGCGGGAATAGGGGAGAAGAAGTAGATAACATGGGGTGGGAATCCTTCAAAACCCTCTTCACTGACCATTTTATGCCTATAGTTGAGAGAAAGAGGAAGGAGAAAATGTACATGGAACTTAAGCATGGTAGTCTTTCAATAGCTGACTACACCCAGAAGTTTAGGCTTCTGGAGCGTTATGCACCTATTAAGACTGAAGAACGCCTCACCAAACATTATGTCGACTGCCTTTCCACCCATATAAAAACCCTAGTTATAGCCTCCCATCCTAAAAGCATAGATGAAGCCCTATACATGGCCCTCAAGCAGGAAAGGGAATAGGGTTTGTAAAAGCCCTCCAGCATGGGATACTTAGGGTTAACCACCACCGAGGAGGATAAGTCTAGAAAGTTCCACCCTAGCCATAACAATAAGGGATCGGGAAAAGGAGGAGGTTCAGGAAAAAGAAGACAGAACAACAACCAGTTGAGGGACTATCGCAACAAATGTAAAACATGTGGATGAGGGCATGATGTACCATGTCTCTATACCAAGCCGATCTACTACAACTACAAGAAGGAGGGCCATTTCCTTGCCAAGTTCCCTACTTCATCTATCCTTGGCAAACCTCCAGCAGGTGCTCCACCCCCTTAGGGACACTACAATGCCAGAGTATTCACAGTGATGGCAGAGTAAGCAAAGGAAAATCCCAACCAGCTTGTTGAAGGTAACCAAAAATCATCAAATATTTGTTCAAATGCCTTCCAATTATTCATAATAAAATTATCATGTGTAGGCACTGTACTGTTAAATGATCATCCTGTTAAAGCTTTATTAGAATCTAGATCCAAAAATACATTTATCTCTCAAAATCTGACATCTATGTTACATCTACATATAAGGGACTTGGGATATATCCTGGATGTGTCTACTCCTAGTGGAAAAATACTCACTACTCTACAGAAAACTAATGTCCTACCTCTAAAATTTGAAAATCAAGATATTCCCTTCAAATTTATTCTCTTAGCCATGGAAGACTTTGATATTATACTTGATATGGATTGGCTATACACATATCATGCTCACATTGACTGTAGAAACAAGATGGTAGTTCTCTCTCAGCCTCATTCCTGTCATGTGGCGATCCCTTAGGGAAGCAGATTCTGTAATAACATTATAATTTCTTCTCTTAAAGCTAAAAATCTCATTTCTAAAGGATGTAAAGTCTTCCTCACATTAGTCTCAGAGACCAGTCCTAACAACGGGACTGTAGAAAGACTGGAGGTATGTGACTTTCTTGACATATTCCCAGAGGAGCTTCCTGGGCTACCTCCAAATAGAGGCATTGAGTTCTCCATAGACCTTCATCCTAGATCCACTCTGATTTCTAGGGCACCGTATAGGATGTCTCCTACTGAGCTTATGAAGTTGAAGAAACAGCTACAAGAACTTCTTGATAAAGGATTCATCCATCCTAATGTTCCCCCCCAGGGTGCGCCTATTCTTTTTGTCAAAAAAAAGATGGTTCTATGCGTATGTGTATTGACTGCCGCATGTTGAACCAGGCCACTATCAAAAACAATTATCCTCTCCCTCATATTGATGACCTCCTTGATCAGCTTCATACTGCCAAAGTTTTCTCAAAAATTGACCTCCATTCTAGTTACCATCAACTTAAGGTCAAAGATCTTGATATCTCTAAAACTACTTTTTGAACTCTTTATTGGCATTATGAATTTTTAGTGATGCCACTCACGTTGACTAATGCACCTGCCATATTTATGAATCTGATGAACAAAGTCTTCCAACCTTACCTTGATGAGTTTGTGGTCGCATTCATCAATGATATCTTGATCGATTCTGATTCTATGGAAAAACAATGGAGACACTTGCGAGCAGTTCTTGACATTCTTCGAGCCCGAAAATTTTATGGCAAGCTTTCAAAATGTGAATTCTGGATTGATAAAGTCATGTTTCTTGGACATGTCATTTCTGGGGGTAACATGCCTATTGATCCCGCCAAAGTCTCTATTGTACTTTTGGCAACCTCCTCAAAATCCTTTGAAAATCTGGAGCTTCTTGGGTCTAGCAGGATATTATCATCGCTTTATCCCGAACTTCTCCAAAGTGGCACTTCCTCTAACTAAGTTAACTCAGAAGGACGAGCACTTCATCCGGTCAGCTGCTTGTGAGTCCAATTTCTAGGAATTAAAGTAGAAGTTGACATCGACTCCTGTTCTAGTCCTACCATCTGGCAATGAAGGGTTCATGATCTTCACTGATGCTTCAAGAAATGGGTTAGGATGTATCTTGCAACAACACAGAAAAGTGGTGGCCTTTGCATCCAGACAGCTAAAACCCAATGAACTTAATTATCCCATGCATGATTTGGAACTAGCTGCAATCATTCATGCTCTCAAAATCTGGAGGCACTACCTGTATGGGGCGACCTTTAATATCTTCACTGACCACAAAAGCCTAAAGTACATCCTGACTTAGAAGGACCTGAACCTGCGTCAATGCCGATGGATTGAATATCTGAAGGATTATGATTTTACTATTGGCTACCATCCAGGCAAGGCCAATGTAGTCATTGATGCCCTTAGCAGGAAGAGGGCAGTATGAGCATCTTTGTCTATTCTTGAGTGGAGGAATATGGAGGATCTGGTGGGCTAGAAGCCACAATTTCAGTTCGATTGTGTACATGTCAACAACATCTCTATTATGTCTAACTTGCATTCCAAACTTCTTGAGGCATAGAAAATTAGTCCTGATCTTGTAGAACTCTCATCTCTCCTGGCAAAGCCTCAAACACATTTGTCTGTGGGTCTTGATCATGGTCTTCGATACAAAAACTAAATGTGGGTTCCTAAATAGTTATTTGTGAAGACAAAGAAGATGCATGGGTCAAAGTACATAGTTCATCCCGACACGACCAAGATGTATAAAGATCTGCAATTTCAGTTCTGGTGGAGGGGCATAAAGCATGATACTGTTGAATTTGTGTCCAGATGTCTGACATGCCAGAGCATTAAGGCAGAACACCAGAGGCCAGGTGGTTTACTATAACCTTTGGAAATCCTAAAATGGAAATGGGACCACATCACCATGGATTTTGTGGTGGGACTACCTAGGACCAATAAGGGATACGATGTGGCATGGGTTATAGTAGATTGTCTCACAAAGTCAGCTCACTTTATTCCTATAAAGACTACTGCAAAAGTTTCTGAGCTAGTTGACCTCTATATACAAGAGATAGCACGTCTGCATGGAGTTCTAGCATCCATTGTCTCAGACAGGGACCCAAAGTTCACCTCAAAGCAATGGAAATAGGTTCAAGAAGAACTGGGCACAAAATTGAACTTCAATATTGATGCAACCCTATTTTTGGGCTTCATCTTGTGTTATTTTGCATTGCAATCACATATATACCTTTTAGATTACATGCTATTTCCCTTAATATGCTTATTATGTCAAAGGCACTTATGGATGTTCTTTGCATCATTTTCAGGTACTTGGACCATTCTTTGGATGAATGAGAGAGAAAGGAGGAGTTCTAGGATTCCTCCACTCATGGAGGGGTCCAAAGAAGGCCCCAAAGGTCCCTCAACCTACCCCCAATGGACAAGAATTGTCATCAAGCAAAGAAATCCATGGATGATGAAAGATGAAGTTCAATTTCCTACTGTAGACCCCAAAACGGTTGTGGGCATACCCCCACGGTCGTGTCTTTTTTGGTGAAGAAACAACAAAATCAACAGGGATGCACCCAACTCACCATGGTCGTGGCCCATTGAAGATACCACAGTCGTGGCCATCAACACAGTCGTGGCCAGCAGAGGAGAAGATGGCCATGGCCCCCCACAACAGGCGTGGAAATTTCATGCAAGGACCATCAGAATCAACAAGGAGGCAACCAACTTTGCACTTGAATGCCCACGGTCGTGGTGGATTGACTCGCCTGTGCTGCTACCCCACGATCAAGGTCTCCTCCTCTAAAATAGATGTGTTACTCACCACGATCGTGGTGCTACTCACCCAACACAACCATGGAACTCTGCCATGGACATGGCCACCTCCTATACTTGCATTTTCACCACCCATTCCACACCATGCCCGTGACCACTCCCCACGATCGTCCCATACCACCCCCACCACGGCCATGGCCCATCAACATGGTCGTGGTGACCAACCGACCCTACCTATTTTTACATTGTTTTTCCTATTCTAACCCCACTTACCCTAGTGATTCCATACCACCTATATATACATAGGTGGTAGGTGGGCATGAAGGTTAGACCCCCTAGCTACTGCTACTCTATCCTACTCACCCACTGAGAATTTATTGCACTCCCCCTTGCATTTATGCACTCCATACACCATTTCCACCTCACTTCCACCTTGGAAACCTAGTTTTTCCTCCATAATCCCCCATATTATCATGCCCATCTGCACCATTGGAGGAGGAAGGACATCCCCAAGCTTCTATGAGGTGAAGAAGAAGGCTTCTACCATGAGCTCCATGGAGTTTCTTCCTCTTCTTCCCCTTTGCTTTCCTATTTTCTTGATCATGTCTAGCTAAGCCCCTAGTGGTGGGATGTTTAGGGTCAAAATGTGACTTTGATACCATGTTGGGGGAAAATATCTTGCAATGAACATAATTTCTATCTATGATGATTGCTTCTTGCTTCTATCTCATTTCCTATTTTATTGCATGTGGTTTGTGCCTATAACATGGATTGCTTGCTTTATGATGTTTGATGACACTTAGCTTCTAGGAGGAATTGGAGTGTATGTGGCCAATCGTAGGAATGGTTCCTTGGTCCAATTAGTGGATCCCTAGCTAACCCCCTTTATTCCAACATACACATCCATCCATCTACAAGTGAGTGTGAGATCTAAGTGGCTAGTGTAAGTGTGAATAGTGCAATTGTCTAGAGCTTTCTAAAGGTTGGATGGCTAGTGGCATGAGGTGAAAAACCCTCATCTCTACTCCCATTTCCACCCTTGGCTCTCAATTGACCTAATACCACTTACCCTAGAGACCTAGACTTGATAAGTCCTACTAGAATCACACCTAACCCTAGTTCTCCAACTAGTAGTATAGGGTACATTCTACTAGCACTTGCCTTGTTGTTTGGTTTGGTAATCTAGATAGAATTGTGATAATTGCTTGCTATGTTGTAATCCCCCAACCAATATCAAACCAAATTCCCCCAAACGGTCCACCTACCTAATCTCATTGCTTAAAATCCACTCTACCTTCTTAGCTTGTTCATGCTAGTCTAGCTTAGTTGCTTTTGTCCAATTTAGTTAGTTGCTTAATCTTGCTCTTTAGTGTTGACTTAGGTTTTTGCTCTCTCTCTCTTGTAGTTAATCTAGTTCTTAGTGCTAATTGCTCTGCTAGTGTAGTGTAGTTAACCTTTGCTCCTGCCATGTTAGTTGCTTAATCTAGTTCTTTAGACTTGCTTGTTTAGGGTAATGTAGGGTTGTGATAATCTAGTTTTCATATCTGCTTTTATTTCCTTGTTCATCTAGTTTAACAAACAATCAACCCTTTTAAAACCCTTCAACCCTAATCTCCGCAATAGGAACATAGCCAATGCTAGTCTAGCTCTAGTGCCCCCTCTGTCCCTGATGATCGACCCCTACACTTGCCCTTCACCTATGCTACAATAGTACCTCATGCTCTTGTGGGTGACCTATTTGGTACTGTGATCGACTTGGTTAGGGTTAATATAAATTTTCAAAAGATTCGCACGCATGTATTCCCTTAGGGTTGCATCTAGCCACCTCTAGTTGGCTAGTGTGTAGCCTTGGTGGGAATCATAGCAAGCTTTCTGGAGTCATTGTAGGGGATAGAGGGGCTCAGCCTAGCTAGTTAGTGTAGCTTAGCCTTTCCTTTTGCCCTCACCATTGCTATTTTTTATTCTTTGTGTTACTTTTGCATCTTGGTTTGCTAACTTATCTTCTTTTATTTGGTTGTGCCTTGTGCATGTGGCAAGCAACCCTTTGGAGTCAAGATGGTAGACCGAGATGTGTAAGCCCCTTCAATCCCTCAACCACCCTACATGTTGAAGATGTTGGAAGACATGGTAGATCTCATGAAAATTCATGTGGGAGGTTCTTCTAATCACTCCGCCAACTCCATGGAGGCTCTTTGTGAAGATGTGCAAGTTCTACAATCATGTGGCATTCGAAACAACCAAGGATCCATGTCAAGCTCTTACATTTCAAAATGGAGAAATCATCCAAACCTTTCATGGGAGCAAAAAGGATACCGAGACCAAGGAGACAGCTCCATGTTTGAAGAACAAGTTCTAGCAAGGTTAAGAAGCCTTGATGAAGTGAAGAGAGAGGTGTCCTTTCATGGACAAACCATTGAGCAGCTTGAGAAAAGGTTGGATGAGATTTCCCTCTCACTTGCACTTTGTGAGGAGGGAAGACCCCTTTCCCAACCCATGTCCAACCCCAACAATGCTAGTGGAACCATGGGTGCTCCTCAAAGTGCTTATGTCCCACCACATGGCCAAGAACCCACTCTCCAACAATACTAAGGCCCCCCAACCCCTATGCTCCTCCACCACCACAACCACCATTCAACTTCCAACACACCTCACAACCACCACCACAATATCAACTGAACAAACCACCCCCATGCCAACCACCCCCACAACAACCAACCTAAATCCATCAAAATCCTAATCCACTACACCAAAAACCACCACCACCACATCCATCACATGCTCCCCTCCTCCCTATGAGCAAGTGAAGAAGGTTTCATTGTTGAGGTGTGAAAAGGTTGTTGAGGATCTCAACAAGGCAGGGAAGCAATTAGACAAAGATCATGATGGAGAACCCCTACTGCAAAGCCCTTGTGAGAGTGCTAAGTGCACTAAAAATTTTGCAGTCATGCCAGATTTTGGGAAGATAATAGCATGTGTCCCACCTTCCTTTGAGATGGCACCACCAAATACCTCCATTACTGATCCAAGACATCCCTATGTGATATTTTTAGGTTTTCAAGTGTCCAATAGGATGGAAACCCCTCTCTTTGAGGCCTATGAAGACCCATTCCTCAAGGGAAGGTGAAACTATGGCATGAAAATTCTGAAGGTCTTAAGGTTGACTAAGGCAAACACCTCATTGCTTGCCATCATCAAGCAAAGACCAACTTATATAAGGTTCCATAAGGGTGTTTTCACCTTCATGAGAGGAAAGATGCCTAAGGAGGTCATCTTAAATGAGCTAAAAAGTTTTGTTGATGAGGATTCTTACTTTGAGACCTATGATGATGACCCCAGAGGAGAGACAAATGAATAAAGACACTTGAGAAGCTCACATGACCTTGGGAAGAAGATCAATCAAGGAAGGCATTTGAGAGGATTTCCTATGATGAGGATGGAAACATTTTGCTTTTAGACAATGGTTTATTGATGGAAGAACAACAATCCCGGCTGAAGGCTATAAATTTAGAACTTGTGGGAGGCAACCCACGTGGTTTGAGATTCTCAAACCTTGTTTTATCATACTTTCTTTTCATTTTCAAGAAACACACACACACTATACTTGATAGTTTTTATGTTTGTGAATCATGTTAGTACATGTATAAGGAAGAAAAGGTGACGCACAAAGGGTATAGCCAAGGAGAAGATCAAAGTTGAGAGAAGATTGCAAATCAACAGAGGAGTTGCAGGAAGGGGTCCAGAACGGCTATGCCACTGAGCACGGCTGTGTGATTGGAAAGACAGAATGGCCGTGTTTCTCAACACGGCCGTGGTGGTATTACCCCTCCCACCTAGTGATACTTTGATCACTCCATCTCTTGGTGGTTGACTTTTGCAACTCCACGCCATTTACCCTACCATTCTAAACTTCCATTTCATGCTGAGGATGGCATGATTTAAAAGTTTGGGGTGGTAGGGCGGTAAACCCTTTGTTCATCGCATTTTCACTATGTACCTTGTGCTAATTTTTTTTTGCAAGATGATCAAACAGTCTGACTAGCCTTCATACTTGTCTATCCTGACCTTGTGTGTCTGCTAGCATGCATGCATATTTATAGCTTACTTCCATGCATTTTTGCATGATTTTTCAAAAAATTTGCTCCTTTTTCCAAGCATTGCATATCATGTAGAATTTTTATAATTTTTGCATGTTTTAACTAGGATTTTCTATTTTATGCTTTAAATTCCCTAAAAGTTAGGTTTAGATGTGATTGAAGGAAAATTGGCACCATTTTGGCCAATTTTGCCCAAACTTGAATGTCCTTGCCCAAAAAGCATGTTTTGACTTAATCTCCATTATTTGAAATGAATTTTTAATTCTTTGACAAATGCATGTCGTTCTCTTAGATTTTATTACTATATGGTCTTGATTGTTGACTTTTTACATGTGCACCTCCTCTCTTAAGTTTGTCAATGTTTTGGTTGAATCATGAAGTGAGCAAGCTACAAACGCTTAAAGCCTATGGAATCACATGATAGAAATGTGAATGTCATGTTGATCTATCATGTGGTGTGATATCATTTGATGAAGTGTTGGATTAGCTTTCATGTAGGAAATCTTATGTTGAAGATGACACTAATGACCTCTCTTTGATCTGACTATTCTTTCACCATCTTCATACCTCTCCGCCTGATGAAAGGATGCCTTAGTGCACATAATCAGCCTTGGCCACCTCTAAAAGTTTGGGGTAGCCATATCTTTATCTCCCCGCTTCACTCTATCCAACATATGCCCTATCGAAACCAAGGGCAAAGAAAAGAAAAGAAAAAGAAATCAAAAAGAAAATAAAAGGATGCTCCTATTTAAGAGCATTCAAATAAAGAAAAGATGAGTGCTCTATGTAATAGCACTCCAAAAACCTTTCCGCAACCCTTTCTTCTACTTTCATACCTAATGAGCTAGGAAACACCAAACCTAGCTCACTTTACCTCTTTCTATAGCCACAAGGGTCATTTAGAGTGGTTTGAGACATAAGAGTGAATGCATGAAAGCAAAACAATACTCCTAGTCATCTTTGATTAACACCAACATGAAACGGCTTACTCGGAATGACATGAAGGACATATGGACAGCTTGTGTATTCTATACTTTATATTTGAATTTGTATGCTCAGTGCTCATTTCATGATTGGTATGTGAAAGAGGAAAGGAGAGAGGTGGAACACATGCACTTAGTCACTTTCAAGACCATGTTGTCAATAATTTTTTGTAGCTATGCATTTGTCACTCTTGTGTATTGAATGAAAATTGAAAAGAGAGATTAAGTTAGAGCATATTTGAGGACAAGTATGTTTCAAGTTTGGGGTGGTGATGTAGCCCTATTTTAGGACTTCATCTTGTGTTATTTTGCATTTCAATCACATCTATACCTTTTAGATTACATGTTATTTCCCCTAATATGCTTATTATGTCAAAGGCACTTATGGATGTTCTTTGCATCATTTTCAGGTACTTGGACCATTCTTTGGATGGATGAGAGAGAAAGGAGGAGTTCTAGGGTTCCTTCACCATGGAGTGGTCCAAAGAAGGCCCCAAAGCTCCCTCAACCTACCCCCAATGGCCAAGAGTCGTCATCAAGCAAAGAAATCCATGGATGGTAAAAGATGAAGTTCAATTTCCTGCTCCAGAACCCAACACGGTCGTGGGCATATCCCCACAGTCATGTCTTTTTTTGTGAAGAATTGACAGAATCAATAGGGATGCACCCAACTCACCATGGTCGTGGCCATCAGCACGGCCGTGGCCCATTGAAGATACCACGGTCGTGGCCATCAACATGGTCATGTCCAACAGAGGAGAAGATGGTTGTGGCCCCCTACAACAGCCGTGGGAATTTCACACATGGACCCCCAGAATCAACAGGGAGGCGAACAATTTTGCACTTGAACATCCACGGTCACGACCGTGGCCTTTGAAGATTGACTCGCCCGTGCTGCTGCCCCACGATCAAGGTATCCTCCTCCAAAACAATTATGTTACTCACCACAGCCGTGGTGCTACTCACCCAACACGACTGTGGCACTCCGTCACAGCCGTGGCCACCTCCTATACTTGCATTTTCACCACCCTTTCCACACTATGCCCATGACCACTCCCCACGACTGTCCCATAACACCCCCACCACAGCCATGGCACATCAGCACGGTCATGGTGACCAACCGACCCTACCTATTTTTACATTATTTTTCCTATTCTACCCCCACTTACCCTAGTGCTTCCCCACCACCTATATATACATAGGTGGTGGTTGGGGCACGAACGTTAGACCCCCTAGCTACTGCTAATCCACCCTACTCACCCCTTGAGCATTCATTGCACTCCCCCTTATATTTATGCTCTCCATCCACCATTTCCACCTCACTTCCACCTTGGAAACCTAGTTTTGTAGGTTTTCCTCCATAATTCCCCATATTCTCATGCCCATCTACACCATTGGAGGAAGGACATCCACAAGCTTCTAGGAGGTGAAGAAGAAGGCTTCTACCACGAGCTCCATGGAGTTTCTTCCTCTTCTTCCCCTTTCTTTTGCTATTTTCTTGATCATGTCTAGCTAATCTCCTAGTGGTGGGTTGTTTGGGGTTAAAATGTGACTTTGATACCATGTTGGGGGAAAATAGCTTGCAATGAATATAATTTCTATCTATGATGATTTCTTCTTGCTTCTATCTCATTTCCTATTTTATTGCATGTGGTTTGTGCTTATAACATGGATTGCTTGCTTTATGATCTTTGATGACACTTAGCTTCTAGTAGGGATTGGAGTGTATGTGTCCAATCTTAGGAATGGTTCCTAGGTCCAATTAGTGTATCCCTAGATAACCCACTTTGTTCCTACATACACATCACTCCTTCTACAAGTGAGTGTGAGATCTAAGTGGCTAGTGTAAGTGTGATTAGTGAAATTTCCTAGAGCTTTCTAAAGGCTAGATGGCTAGTGGCATGAGGTGAAAAACCCTCATCTCTACTCCCATTTCCACCCTTGGCTCTCAATTGACCTAATACCACTTACCCTAGAGACCTAGACTTGACAAGTCCTACTAGAATTACACCTAACCCTAGTTCTCCAACTAGTAGTATAGGGTACATTCTACTAGCACTTGCCTTGTTGTTTGGTTTGGTAATCTAGATAGAATTGTGATAATTTCTTGCTATGATGTGATCCCCCAACCAATATCAAACCACATTCCCCTAAATGGCCCACCTATCTAATCTCATTGCTTAAAACCCACTCTGCCTTCTTAGCTTGTTCGTGCTAGTCTAGCTTAGTTGCTTTTGTCCAAATTAGTTAGTTTCTTAATCTTTCTCCTTAGTGTTAACTTAGGTTATTTCTCTCTCTCTTGTGGTTAATCTAGTTCTTAGTGCTAATTGCTTTGCTAGTGTAGTGTAGTTAACCTTTACTCCTACCTTGTTAGTTGCTTAATCTAGTCCTTTAGACATACTTGTTTAGGGTAATTTAGGATCGTGATAATCTAGTTTTCATATCTACTTTTACTTCCTTGTTCATCTAGTTTAACAAACAATCAACCATTTTAAAACCCTTCAACCCTAATCTCCAAAATAGGAACGTAGCCAATGCTAGTCTAGTTCTAGTGCACCCTCTGTCCCTAAGGATCGACCCCTACACTTGCCCTTCACCTATGCTACAATAGTACCCCGTGCTCTTGCGGGTGACCTATTTGGTACTGTGATCGACTTGGTTAGGGTTAATATAAATTTTTTAAAGATCCACGCACATGTCTTCCCTTAGGGTTGCATCTATCCACCTCCAGTCGGCTAGTGTGTAGCCTTGGTGGGAATCACATCAAGTATAGCCTACCATCCGCATACAGACAGGCAGTGAGAATGCACATTATAGATTCTGTAAGACCTTCTATGAGCTTGTGTTCTTGATTTGGAAGGCTCGTGGGACCACTATCTGCCTTTATCTAAATTTGCATATAGTAAAAGCTATCACGCGAGTATTGGGATGCCTCCTTATGAAGCTCTTTATGGCCGACCTTGCAGATCTATGCTACACTGGGATGACGTCAGAGCACACATTTTGATGAAATCTGAGGAGATGTAGTTGTATACAGATAAGGTTGCACTGATAAGGTAGAGGATGAAGCGGGCATAGGATAGGAAGAAATCTTATGCATATACTCACAGGCAGGAATGTCAGTTCAAGGAAGGTGACCACATCTTTCTAAAGATCCGACCTATTTGAGCTTTGGACAAGAATAAAAGGAAAGCTCAATCCTTTTTATTTGGACCCTTTGAGATCCTAGAAAGGGTTGGTGAATGTGCCTATCATCTTGCCTTGCCACCTCAGTTTAGTGCCATGCATAATGTCTTTCATGTATCAAACCTGAAGCCTTATGTCAAAGATCTGAGTCACATTCTAAATCATGAGCCACTAGAGTTGAAGGATGATCTGTCTTATGTTGAATCCCCAATCAAAATTCTTGATTTCAAGACAAAGGAGCTTTGCAGTAATCAGCATATAGATATGGTGAAAGTTCTTTGGAGCCACCATGATCCAAACGATGCCACATGAGAGCTCAAGTCTAAGGTCGAGTACAAATATCCACATCTCTTTTAGGCTGCTTGAATTTTGGGGACAAAATTCTTAAAAAGGAGGGGAGAATGTGACAGAGTGAGTTTTTCATATTATTTCCTCTCTCTTAAAGTTTTATTTTTCAAATTATTTAAAAAAATACCCTCAATCATCTTCCCCACCATTTTGAAAAAAAGGAGTAACCAATTTCACAAAAATACAAACCCTTGTTTCATAAAAAGATGGCATGCATGTATCATGGAATATGGTTAAATTTATATGATTAACCTTCGAATTTGAACACCAAATTTTACCATAGTTACATGCTAATATCATGAAGCCATCCTTAAAATTTCAACCGAAGTAGATTAACCAATTGGGAATTATTAGCATTTGAAAATAATGTATATTAGTTCAATTATTCAAGCCAATGACCTAAGTTTCAGTATTAATAGATCAAATATGTGACATTGAATATGTCACACTACTAAGCTCTTACCTGGCCCCTATTTGAGCCGTTGGATGAGACAAATCATGGATCAAGTAAGATCTGATGACTCTGACCTCGTCTTCCAGCTCCCACCTTTCTCAGTCTCGACTCCAACAGCCTAGCGGCTGACTCGACCGATCTCGCAACTCCTCCACACCCCAGATCATGATTCTAGAGGGATAATCCTCCTCGCCTCCCAAAACCAAACCCAACAACCTTGGCCAAGACGCTCATCTCCCTCAAATAAGGGAGAATGAACCCCCTCCTCTTTGCGCCTCTCACTGGTGGCAATGCCCATTTTAGGGATTCTCTCTATACCCCATTTCCAACCTATTTAAGGGTTCCATTAGCGTCGCCTACCATCCTTTGATCATCTAGTACCCTCAATTGCATTGAGAGATGTCACCACCCTCCCGAACCTAAACCACCTCACCTCGCCTGACCCCGACCTCCTCCTTCACTCTAGAAGCCTCCACCTCCCAATCCACCAAGGTCACACACTTCGAAGACCTCAAAGAGGAGAACCGCACCACCGGTGGGAGCCGCGAAGGGCTAGACCCTTATTTGAACTCTCAAAATGATGATCAATAATAGGTTCACATTAATATCACATTATATGACCCTTATTTCTCTCTCTTCTAATAATGGTGATTAAAGGAAGAAACAATTATCCAATGTGATTGATTCACTCTCAAATCCTAAAATGAGAATCCTCCCTCCAAATACTCTGATCCAAACCAATGACACTAAATTGAAATCCTAGTGAGTCAAAAACCCTAATATGAGGTGTTGACAACACATGATGACATTAGGTATTTATTTTCCTCTCAGGGTGATCTATTTATTGTTGCTTTAGACTCTTGGATTCTAGATCTGATCAAATAGGTATGTGGCATTTATAAGTATATGACTAGTTTTCATGGTTGCATAAGATATGATGTATCTTGGGTGACTTATTTGCTGTACTTTGTTGGATGATTACTAGTATTTATGCTTTACCAAATCTAAATGGAACATAAATGAACTGTTGATGAGTTGTATCTAGTGGCGCACAAATGGCCCAGTATGGATGTATGATATATTGCCTATCATGGATGTATGACGAATTTCCCATGCTAGATGTATGATAAAATAATTTTTCCCATACTGGATGTATGATAAGCGCTAATACAATTGTAGTACAACTGTATCTAAAGATATGTCTAAAAGATGTCTTTATCTGATTTTCCACCTTAAATAATGGTTTTCTTTCCTTTCTTTTGTTTCCTCAAGTATTTGAATTATGCAATCATAGTACTGTATTTTAAGCCACGTACCAACTTTTGTTGATGATTTTTGTTTCTCGTATTTTCTAGGTACAAGGAACAAATAATGCATCTCAAAGTACCTGAAGCCACCTAATAAATGGACATGGAGGATAGACTAGCTAGATTTCCATTCTTATCTCTTTTTCAGTTAGATAGCTTATCTCTTTTCAATTAGATAGTTGCTTTTCTACTAGATGATGTATAGGATGTTCTAAATCTTATGTATTTCTTTTTATAGAACTATTCATTTCTTCTATCTAGAATAATATATGTATGACTTTATTATCATCAATGAATGTTGTTTTTGTGGCTATATAATGATGTTGTGAACAATGATTTGGCTCCTCTTATGATCTAGTTTTTTTTAGTTCAAACCATAATTCATTAATGTAAAACAATATTACATTCCTCACATAGGATAGGAAAGTCCTTTACCCATATTTCATCTCTTACAAAGCCCTTCCCCAATTTAGCAAGTGTGTGTGCTGAAATATTTCCCTCCCTAAAAACATGACAAAAAACAACTTTGTTGAAAGCAGAAATCAGCCTACTAATGTTTTTAAAAATTTGGACAAGAGGCTTCCCACCTTTCACAACACCATTCAGAACTTGAACCACCTCTAAAGCATATGTTTCCACACAAATGGATGTCATCCTCGTGTTCCTCACAAGCTCTAAACCAAAAAGGATAGTCGAAGCTTTAGCAGTAAAAGAATTCCAACAACCAGCCACTGTTCTAGCAGCCATCACTATAGGTGTGCCATGATGGTTTCTGAAAATAGCTCCACAACTGGTCTTTTTATTGTCAATCAAGGTTGCGTCGGTGTTCATTTTTATCTCCCCTTCTATAGGAGGTTGCCATCTGTTATTTTCTCTTCTGCTGACCCCTGATTGGTTGACGCCTCTAAATTTTTCCACCTTGTGAAGGGCCGCCCATTTTTGGAGTCTAGTAGCAAGGAGAGATACTTTTGGCTATTCATCCCCATAAAGGTGTACATTTCGGGCTTTCCAAGTAGCTAAATAGTTGATAGAGAAAAAATTAAACTCATCTGTTTGTGTTCTTTTCTTTATCCATGATAGTGCCTCCTTAAAGGAAGTTATGGGCATATCTTTTATAAGGTGTAGGAGATGGTTGTTCTCCCAAATTTCAGAAGCATTATTGCACTCAAAGAAGCAGTGGAAAGTGTCTTCCGTAGCCATGGTGCATATGGTACAGTTGTCATTGTCTATTACATGTCTGCACTTCAGGTTTAGTAGAGTTGGAAGATGACCATTGCAAGTACGCCATAAGAAGTTTGATAACTTTGGAGGGCATTTGAAATTACAAAGGAAATCCCATTAATTTTGCACAACCTTTCGTTGTTCCAGCCAGCTTGGGGTTGTTTTGTTGAACTCCAGCCAATAGGACGATCTCACACTGAAAACTCCATCCCGGGTAGGGAACCAATAAAGCTCATCACTATTTGAGTTGCATAAAGGTATAGTGAGTATGGTAGCTTTATCCTCAGCTGTAAAAATATTGTCTAGTTCATTTAGTTTCCAGGTCTGATTAGAAAGGTTGATCAACTCACATACTTTTTTGTCCATAATATCTAGCATATCATCAGTTTCCATAGGCTTTATGCAGAAACCTTTAACATTTGGCATCCAAGGGTCAACCCATATGTTGATATCTCTTCCATTGCCTACTTTCCACCTTATACCTTCCTTTATAAGTGATTTAGCATCCCAGATACTTCTCCATGAATAACTTGGATCAAAGCCCCTGAACGCATCAAGGATATCACCATTTTTGTAGTATTTACTTCCTAACACATGACTGACCATAGAATTTGGATTTGAATGTAGTCTCCAAGATTGTTTGGCTAATAAATCCTTGTTCAAAATAGCTAGATCTCTAAATCCCAGGCCACCTTCTATCTTAGGGTTGCATATGTTTTCCCAGGCCATCCAATGAATCTTCCTTTAGTTGGCTGAACTACCCCACAAATAATTTGCCATCAATTTATTGATGTCATCAATTATGTTCCCCGGCACATGGAAAATACTCATCATATAGGAATGAATGGTTTGGATGACGGCTTTCAACAACACCTCCTTTCCCACTTGGATAAGGTATTTTTCTTTCCAACCTTTTAGTTTGTTCCACACTTTATCCTTTAGCACCTTGAAAATAGCTTTCTTCGACCTACCTATCAATGTTGGGAGCCTGAGGTATTTGTCATGTTTTTCAACTTGCTTCATTTTGAGGGTATCTAGAATATTGGTGTTGGATGATGTATGTATATTCTTGTTGAACACCACCTCCGACTTTGAGTAGTTAATTTCCTATCCGGAAGCACTCTCGTAGCAGTTGGTAATCGCAGCTATCATGATAGCTTCATGTGGTGTGGCTCGAGCAAAGATAATGTTGCCATCCACAAAAAATAAATGAGATATGTTGGGTCCGCCTCTACATGCTTTAATGCCATGCATATTCCCTGAATCCACCTCCTTGTTGATCATTCTTGAAAAAACATCCGCACAGATTATGAATAAATACGGTGATAGTGGATCCCCCTTACAAAGTCCTCTCTGTGGTATGAGGTGTCCTCTCCTCCTTCCATTGACAATGAAAGAAAAAGAAACTGACTTATAACATTCACCAACTTTTCTGCACCATGTCTCACCAAACCCCATTTTTTGCATGACTATGTCAATAAACTTTGACTCCACTCTATCGTATGCCTTGCTCATATCAAGCTTGATACCCATGTGCCCTCTTTTTACTTTTTTTCTTCTTTTCAAGGAATGGAACATTTCAAAAGCTATGAGTGCGTTATCTGTAATGAGATGACCTGGAATAAAAGCACTCTGATTAGTGGATATAATGTCATTTAGGTATACCTTTAGCCTATTCGCTAGAAGCTTTGAAATTATTTTGTACACTATGTTGCACAAACTAATGGGTTTGAAATCTTTCATGTTATCTGGTGCCCCACACTTAGGAATTAAGACAATGTTAGTCTTGTTGATGTCTTTCAACATGTTGGAGTCTCTTCACCAATCAATTATGAACTGGATGATGCCAAACCCAATGATACTCCAAAAACCTTATAAAAACCCAGCATGAAGGCCATCAGGACCAGGTGCTTTTGTTGGGTGCATTTGCCTAAGAGCCCCCTCAATCTCCTCCTTGTTTGGTTCTTTCTGGAGGTAGTAATTCATCACATCGTTTATGCATCTTTTAACTATGGATGTTGCCTCATGAAGGCAAGGTGATCCCTGTGAAGTGAAAATAGAAATATAATAGTTAGTGATGATGCCCATAATGTCCTCTTCATCTATTTTAGTAATCCCATTATCATCTTTTAGCTTGTTGATTTCATTTTTCTTCCTTCTTTGTGATGTTTTTTATGGAAAATTTTGTGTTTCTATCACTGTCTCTCATCTTGTTAGCTTTTTCTCTCATAAACCAATAACTTTTGTTGAGGTTTTGGAGCTTTTCTACTTCTTCGCTTAACTCCCTACATCTTCCCAGATTGTTGTTTCACATTTGCCTTCTTTGAATTTTGATCAGTTCATCTTCTGCTTGCCTCAAACTTCTTTGAATGTTACCATATCACTTTTTTGCCCACTCACTCAGTCTGTTTGCACAGTTTTTGAACTTTTCATTATTAGAGTTGTGATTATCATCTTCCCAGGCCTTGGCCACCACCTCCCTACATTCACTATCTTCTAGCCAGAAAGATTCAAACCTGGAGTTTTTCTTAAAGATGCGTGTGGTTCTCTGTTTACATGTATTCATCATAATAGGCGCATGATCAGATTTGTGGAAAGGGAAATGGACCACCCAAGAATTTTGAAAGAGAGAGATACAATTCAGCATTGCAATCCCCCTATCTAGTCTTTCTCTCATGGATGTAGACTCATCATTTCTTTTTCTCCATGTAAATTTATTTCCATTGTAGCCAAGATCTATAAGGGAACAACTGTCCAGAATCTCCCTGAACTCATCTGTGTGTCTTCTACCATTGACCGCTCCCCCTTCTTTCTTTGAGCTGTCTAGAATTTCATTGAAATCCCCCATGTATAGAATAGGAAGGTCATGTTTGTTTTTATGGCCTCCATCAAGTTCCATGTTCTGAATTTGTTTGGATTGTCATCCCATCCATAAATTCCTACAAACAGCCATTTACTATTGTTCATATCTATTATCTCTGCCAGAATATGGTGTTTTGAGTATGATATGATAGTCACATTTATATCCCACCCCAAAAGTTGATGCCTCCAGACCTTCCTTCACTGTTAAGACAAATCTCGTTCACATAGCCACAACTCCTTTTTGTTTTTTCAAGATCCCCTCCACTTATCATTATTTCCATCAAAAACACTACCTCTGGGCATTCTCTCCCACAGTATTTCCAGAGAGTTTGAATTGTTCCAAGGTTGCCTGCTCCTTGGCAATTCCAATTTAAAGTTTTCATTGCTTTTCACGGCGTTGGTCTTTGCCAAACGCCGCTACTTGGGAATAGGACTCCCAGACCATATTGGTACCTTCCTCCATGTCGATCTTTCCTTTCCTACTGTTTTGCTCTTCTTCTCTCTGTTCATTGTTGAGCTGATCCACCTTTCTTTTTCCTTTCTTGGCTTGGACCTTGTTGGACCTTGGAGTTTTGATAATAAGTTTGTCACTTTTCCTCCTCACATCCTGCCTTTTAAAACCTTTTTGTTTCTTTGTCTTCCCTTCCACTCTGACTTTTTCTTTTCCCTTCCTATCTTGGCTACCTGGTCCCTGGCCGTGAACAACACAAAGGAAACTCACATCTACCTCAGTAGGTATTAAATGGTCCCTACTCTCCTAGGTTACATTGGTAGGTGGCTCATAAATTTCTTTGTTGTTTAATGTAGGTATAGGTGGTTCAGTTGCGGTTTGATTATCTTCTGCAAGACTATCTGTGAGTGGAATTTTATCAAACATGTCCTCTGCATTTTTGCCTTTACCAGTTGTGTAGCTTGTTTCAGATTCAACACTACTCTCTATTCGTCCTTGGATTTTCTTGGCTATATCCTCGCCACAGTTAGTGGAGACTCTACCTACAAAAAAACCTTCTTTATTGTTTAGCATATGTTTCTCTTTGTCTTTCCACTGCCTCTCCTTTGTATTCTTCTTTTCTGGATTCCCTATTTCCGGTGCTGGGTGGGCCACACTGGTGGTAGCTTTCTCTTTGTCGCCCCCTCTCAGCTGGTCCCCAGTCTTCAGTGTCCCACCCATGAAAAGATTCTGCTTGACTCCCTCATAGCTGACTGAACTCTGCTTGTTGTATTGTGGGTGTCGGGGGAAGCTCTGAGCCAAGGTCCCCAATTTTCTATTATGTCTTCTTTGCATTCATCTTCCCAAGGACAGTCTCTATCCATGTGTCCGTTGCACCCACACATAAAGCAAAAATGTGGTAGTTTATCATATCTAATATCCACTTCAACCGTGTCTCCCACAATGCATCTCATTTTTTGTATTTTCTTAAGCGGTTTCTCCACGCCTATACTGATTCTAACCTATCTCGCCCTTGACCATCCTTCTTCCTTGTGTTCTACTTCTAAAACTAGTCCAATGGAACTGGCAATCTTCTTGACAGCTTCATCTTTTCTATATCTGATTGGTATGTTGTACAACCTCACCCAGAAAGGGAAGTGTTTTATCTCGATTCTTGACGGCTGCTCACCAATGCCCACTTCTTTTAGGAGTAGCGCGTTATTGTTAAAATTCCATAGGGCTCATTCAAGCACTCATTCCTTATCCTTCTTCTGGTCAAACTAAATGGCAATCGGGTTGTGCTTGGTCTATTTAAAGTTGACCTTCCTTGGCAGCCTCCACGCCTGTTCCATTGTCCTACATAGCACTTGGAAATTATACTACCTCTTTGTTAGAAGTCTCGCTACCACCACAAGATCTGTCACATTCCTTTCTACAATGACAGTACCATCTGTGAAGTCTACTAGATCATCTTCGGATTGGATTTGCAAAGCTTCACATCTACTTGTAATCTCCTCTTCCATCGAGACTCACACTCCCAATATGGAGTAGATCATACACCAGCGTTGTTAGCCAACCTGGTGAGAAAAGCCCTAATCGCCTCTCAACTGCCAGAGGAAGCAAGAGATCTAGTTGACTACCACAATCTCTTGTATTTTCCCTTCTGACATCTATAGATATAAATGCATGCATATCTGTGAATGTCACTAAGGAAAGTATATAGAAATTGGGGTCGTCACACATAAGGTCCTTCATCACAACAAACTAATTTCAATTATCAAAGCCCTCCTCCACCTCAACAACCACCAAAGCAACCATATCCCCCTTTTCCACCACATCAACAACATTAAAACACCACAACATCTCGGCATCTTACAACACACATCCCACAAACAACAACACCATAGAACACCATCACAAGCATCATAAGCCCCATCCTCCTCATGAGCAAGTGAATGTGGTGATCATTATGAGGAGTGGCAAGATACTTGAGAAGCCCAAAAGGGGTGAGAATCATGTTGATCAAGGTCGTGTTCATTTTCCATTGTCAGAAAGGTCTTGTGATGGTATTGAGAATTCCAAAATTCTACTTTCCCACGTTCTTATGAGTTTTTAATATTGAGTGTGCCACCCTCTTTTGAGTTTGTGATATAAATTGAACCACCATTTGTTTAGAATGCAACACCAAGAGTTCCACCTACTGCACCAAGGATTCCAAGTGTGATAGTCCAATATTCTTAAGTTGATTCAAGTAAGAACAATGTTGTTGAGGCCATGTTAACGGATGCTTTAGAAGATCCCTCCATTAGAAAGGTGGGAAAACACAATGTCAACATTCTTGAAATTTGTAGACAAGTGAAGTTCAACATCCTATTTCTTGATTACATCAAGAAGATTCCTTCCTATGCCAAATTTCTCAAGGATGTGTGTACCATCAAAAGAAAGACAATGGGGAGGCTACCCAAGAAAATAAAGTTGATAGAGAATGTGAGATCCATATTTGACAATCCTTTTCCATGGAATAAAGGTGACCCAAAAGTTCTTCTTGTTCCTTGGTACAGTGGCAACTACCTTTTTGAATGTTGAATGCATGATCATGGATCTAGTTTCAACAACATGCCTTATAGTGTATGTGAAGAGTTGGATTTGGACATGTTGAAGTCAGATAATGGAGCTCTACAACTGGCCAATAGTTCCATCAAGGTACTAAAAGGAAGAGTTAATTACATTTCAGTAATGTTGGACAAGGATACACAAGTGGTTCTTGGAAAAATTTGTTGTCATAAACATGGAGCTGGAGGATGAGAGGATTCCTATCATCTTAGGAAGACCATTCTTATCTACAGTTGACGTGTAGATTAGTGTGCTTACTGGTTCCCTGATGGTCTCCTTTCCTAATAAGAAGATGGAGATCCACATGTTTACTATTGTCAAATGAGAAGACTTGATTGATGAGGAAAAATATACTTTGAGATCCACTACAATGAACCAAAAGAGGGGAAGCTGTAGAAAAGCAATTTTGGAGTTCACACAATCCTTTGTAGGAGAACCATGTCTTGAAGTCCTTGGATACAACCATATACCTTGATGGAAATGCCACACTTGAGAATGATTTATGATGAAAGACATCCAACATGGATGAATGTGTTGAACCCAATGCTTCAGGAGACGGCCCACAATGGTTTGAAGATCTTTTCAATCAAAACCCTTTTCTATTATAGTTCCTTTTACACTTCCAAAAAACTCATACACACACCATACTTGATAGTTTTTATATTAATGATTCATCCTATAATGGGAACATAGATGAAAGAATGATGCATGGTTGGACAAGACAAGAATAAGATCAAACTTGAGAAAACAAAAAATCATCTGCAATTAAAATACTATAGGAAGGCAGCCACCACATATGTCGTGCCAACATACCAAACTGGTTGTTCTCCACAAAATGATCGTGTTGGCTCTGCCTTGATCACTTAAATGCTACATGATCTTCCCCCATTTTAATTATTGGCCACCACACCTCCATGATTATTATCCTATTATTCTAATCTTATAATTCATGTTGAGGACAACATTGTTTAAAATCTTGGGGTGGCAGGGCGGTAACTCCTTGATTTACTCCATATTTCTTATTCTAATAAATAGTTCTTACTAACCTTTATACTTATACATATACACTTTCTTGTTGCATATATACACTTTCATGCCAAGTAGTTTGTTTCCTTGCATTGCATTATTTGCGCAATTTCTTAAAATTTCAAATTATTGAACTTTTTTATGTCATTATCCACTAACATTACATGTAAATTTTGATGATATCTTGTAAGTGGTTAGTTATCTTTTTATTTAGTGTTATTTATTTCTTTATAGGTTAGATATTGTTGTGCGTAGGTGCACTTAGAACCATTTTTCCAATTTTGCCTAAACTTGGAATGTGTTTCTCCAAAAGCTTGTTCTAGATTAATCCCTACCTTTGTAAAATGAGAACTTGTTTCAAACGACAAATGATAATTGCACTCGTATCAATAAGAATTGTGATGAAATGACTTCAGCTTTAAAATTAATGCATGTCTTGCGCCTCTCTTGTGAATCATTAGACTATTCGGCTGAGATGCAATTGAGAAAATTCATACACATGTAGGGTTACTTAAGCCTTGTGAAAATAATGTTCTTTACCACATTTTCTCATTCATCGTGGTTTTTCTAAGTATATGTTAAAGATTCTTGGAATATTTTTCATGCAATAAGCTTAATATGAAGATCCACGTCATATGACCTCTCTCTTGATCCCCTCTTCTTTTACCACTTCATATCCCTTTGCCTCATGAAACGATGCTAAAGGAACAAAAAGAGTAAGTTGTCCACCCTTAAAAATCTTGAGGTGGACAAAACTTACTCCCCTCTATTTCACTCCTACTACCATATGACTTAGCTACACAAGGGGAAAATAAAAAGAAAATAAAAGATGCTCCTATGTAATAGCATACCACATGCTTATGGAGGATAAGGCATGCTACACGAAGGAGAAATGGGAATATGTCTGGCACAATGTTCTTCCATAGAGAGTGAAATGCTTCTTATGGTGTCTTGAACATAATTGGTTGATGACTAATTAGTTAAAATTTGTGAGAGAAATGATGAATAATACGAGTTATAAAAGCTATGGTGTGTCTGATGAAACATGCCTACACATCATTAGAGACTACAAGTTTAGACATGAGGTTTGGAGAGCTCTGGGTTCACTTCATGTACCTAAATTTTTCACAACTCAAAATCTAAATTATATGATTGAATCCAATTAGAACATTTCAATAGTGAAAGAGTATTGGCACGTTAGCTTTGCAATCAAATGTTGGATTTTGTGGAAGGAAAGGAAAAGGTATTATTTCATAACAAAAAAATGTACTTGTCTATACATTAATCAAAATAAAGTTTCTCTACTTAGAGATTATTAAGAAAAACTTGATGAAACACAAGCCAGGTATCCATCAAAACATCCACTCCACTCTCCAGAAATAAGTCACTCAAACTATTGATACTTTGATACTTTGATTACACCAGCTCCGCAGATCCTCTCCAGGTAGACATGTTGGCATATGGATATAAGGAGGAGCAAGGACTTTGGTAGATATTGATCCTCTTGAAGGAAATTGAATGTGATTATTCTGGGATATAGAAAGAACTTGGAAATGCAAGGAAGAAAATCTATAACACAAAGGGATTCCAAAGTTGTAGTGAACTATATCAACAAGAACCTACAATGCCCTATGTGATCAAAACCTTACTCAAAGTTGCAAAAGGCTACCTCAAAAATCCACATGTACTGAGCTTGGCGTTCAGCAAAAGGAACTCACATGTACATGTTGAAAACATTGCCAAATTTCATTCTAACAGTTCACTTTTGGAAGCAAACTTATCTTCATGTCTAATATGGATTTTGGAGTCATACCTCAAGGATCTTGATGAAGTTATACTAGTAGATGGGAGAGTAGAATCTTCATATGTGGATGCAGGATGAGTGTAAGTTAGTTATTAGTTTTGGTTCTTACAAAAAATAGCATTTCTATGTAATAGAAATCCAATCTCTTACCACAACCCCTTCTTATAGTTGCATACCCATTATTCTAGGAAACATCAAACATATCCCATCATGCCCTTATACTTAGACACATGGTTCATATGGAATGGATTGGCATAAATGGTAGAATGCATCAAAATGAAACAACTTCCTATCTTTTATACCAAACTCTAAAGATGAAATAGCCTATAGAGAGCTTTGGGAATACTATATCACTTGCATAAGTTTTAGTGCCTTATGTTCAAAATTGTATGTGCTTTGTTACTTGTTTGTATTTGGTCTGTGTCAAGAGGAGAGAAGGGGAGTGGATCATATATATGAGTTAAACTTTAAGCTTATTCAGTCAATCGTCATCTACTTGAGTGCATTTATCAATGTTACTTGCTATTTGGACTGAAAAGATAGATTTAGTTGCATCATGTTTGAGTAAAGGTATGTTTTAATCTTATAGTGGTGATGGATCCTAGTTTGCAACTCCATCGTGTGTCATTTTGTGATTTGTTCACAATATATGTGTAGAATGCATGGTTTTCCCCTATAAATATCATTTTATATTTGATGCACTTATGTTTGTTATTTTATGTTTTATAGGTACTTCAACACTTAATGATGTAAGGGAGAGAAAAAAGGATGATCCTAGAAGTTATAAACCATGGAGGATCCTAATAGAGCCATAAAGCTACCCCTACCTACCCCCACATGACCAAGGAAAGCGTTGAGGTAAGGAGAACCATGGAACTACACTTAGAAGATCAAAGTGCAAGAAAAAAACCCTGAAAATAATTTTGGTACACCAAAAATGTTCAGGCTACCATTTTTTGAATTAACAATGTTGATCTAGTTTGAAGCTACACCAAGACACCTCATCCACTGTGGTCATTCTTGCCCTCATGGGCATGGTGCCAAGCTACCAGAATGATCATGCTCTATAGAATGAGCATGCCAATACACTCATCGACTCCCTTCCTACCTCCTTCACAATAGTCGTGACACTCACCATAGTTGTTCTACCCTCAAGCCACCACAGTTGTGCTACTTTGCCTCATTTTACCAAAAACCAATATGACATTTTCATCTTCACACCATGACTATTTGCATCCAACATGGCCATTCATAATTTCACCTACCATGACCGTGGTGCCCACCATGGTCACGGGGTCCGTCATGAACATTTTTTCTACCAAACCCTATTTCTTCCCACATATCATTTTACAACTTTACCCTCACTTAACCCTAGACCCCCTCCTCCACTATATATACACTAGTGGCGGCTAGGAGTCTAAGGTTTTCCCCTCCAAACCTCCACATCCTACACCCCATATTTCCCTTCATTGCCTTCCATCCTCCACCACATATTTCTAGTTTCTATGGTTTTGGGCATATATCTTCCATTTTTCATGCCATCCTATACCCTGGGAGGAGGAGGATGACCTTGGAGATATTAGAGGTGAAGAGAGGAGCTCCTTCATAAACATCCCCATGGACTTCTACTTTCTATTCCCATTTCTTTTATTATTTCTTTGACTATTAGTAGATAAGCTCCTTTTTAGGTTGTTTAGGGGGCAAAAATGTAGAACTATGATACCATATTGGGAAATATTTTTGCATCAAACTCTCATTTTGTTTACTAATGTTATTCTATTTCTTGTTCTCATTCCGTACCTCTTCCTATGGTTGTTTTATCTATGGAACCAAATAAGGAATAGGCGAAATGGATGATTTTGGGCGTTTTCATGGAGAAGCTCCTAAGTCATTAGTGGATACTTAGCTATTTATCCACATTATCCTTTTTCTACCCATTCCCCTAGTCATAGGTATGACATCTAAGTAACTAGATGTGATATTCTAATGCACTTAGATATATAGGTTGCTTAGTGGTTAAATGGAACCAGTAGGGGGCAAACATGCTCCTTCTACTCTCCACACCATTCCCTATCCATAAATGAATTAGAAAACTGCATCTTGAAACCTTGACTTGGAAAATCTAGATCTATGCCTACATATTCCTCAATAAATGAAGACTTGTGAGGGTGGATGGTGAGTAAGAGGTACTAGTTCCCCTACTCACTACAATACCATCCATGGCCCACTAGTAGAATATGATGAATGCTCTAGTTGAATCCCTTGTTGTTTGGTTTGGTAACTATTCAATCGGAAGAATGTGTGTGAACATGACCATGTACATGGTTTATTTTTGCACCCCCCCCCAAATATCCCACTAGCCCATCTAGTTTCTTAAACCCTAGCTTGCATTCTTACTAGTTAATTACTTATTTCTTGTTTACTTAGCTTGTTTTCCTTATTCATGCTCATTCGATCTTGTTAGAGTAAGTAGTGATTGTCTAGTTGTTTGTCCTAGGATTTCTTAGCTACTTGCTTACTATATCTCTTGTATACATTTTTAGTGTAATTCCTAACCTAGTTTAATTCGATTACTCCCTTAGTTAGTTTTGGTTGAATAGCATTGATATTGTAAAGTTATTTTATATTTGATTGTTCTTTATTTTTCTTCCTTGTTTTCCTCAGTGTAATAAAAAAACCCCAAATGAAACCCGAATGCCTTTCTCTAGAAACCTAAAGAAGAAACCCTAGCTTGCCATCCTACCCCACGCCTCATGATCGACCCCTAACTTGTCTACTCTTAATGCTATAATCTAAACCCCATGAGCTTGCGGAGTAGGTTTGTGTGTGTTAACAATGTGTTGATTAGGGCAATTATATGTTCATTTGTTAGCCATGCGCCCAATGAGCATCAAGCTTTCTGACACTGTTATCAGGGAGTGGAATTTAGAACCTATCTAGTTGTTTCTTTTTTATTTTTTTAGTATCCCTCATCCTTGTTAATATTTATTATTTTTTACATTTTTGCATTTATGATTCTTAATTTGATTTTGTTTACTTGGTTGTGCTTGTGCAAGTGACAGTGCATGTTCATAATTGTTCTCTACCAATTGACTCTTTCTTAGACAATCTAGAAACATGGAGTAGAAGGTGAAGGAACCAGTGCATATCTAGAGTGAGAGAGCAAGCCATGGGAGGTCACAAAGAAGTAAAACTGAATGGCCAACCAGATTCACCCACCCCAAGGCCTCTCCATGATTATTTCACACTATGAAACTACATGTCTCCTATTTCTACAACAATGGAATTGATGATGGGTCACTTATTCTCTATTTCTCTAACCCTTGTTGGATTTCATTCCATCTATGTGGAGTAGAGAATGAGAAGTCATATAAACATATTGACACTTTCTTGGAGAAATGTTCTACCTTATTCACTCTTGCTGCCATTGATGCCTTAGTTCACCTCATACTTTTTTCATTCTCATTGAAGGATAAGGAAAAAGGAATGATATGCAACAAATACCTAGGTGATGACATGGAAGGACATGAAAAATAAATTTATTGTGAGGTTTATCTAGTATCAAAGTTTACTTAAATGAGTGGGAACATCATATATTTTAGTCACATGGGTCATGAACAAGTCCATGAGAGTTGTGAGAGGTTCTAAAAACTTCTAAGGGATTTCTCTCAACATAAAGTACCATTGTGGCAACTTGATCAAAATTTCTAATCTGGATTGTCACAAATGGGCCAAATAGTTGTGGATTCATCATGCAGTGGTGTGTTCATGGAAAATCCCCCCAAAGAGTCATGGACTCTCTTTGACCAATTGGAAGAGAATTCAAGGCATATATCCTCAATTGAAACAAGTGACTATTATAGAGACATTGATGCTTGTACATAAAATTTAAAACTCCTTCTTCAAGTAAATCTAGTCCATAGTTTTGGAAGACTCTCACTAATATGATAAATTTGATGAAGATTCAAGTGGCAGGCAACCCTACTCATTCCACACAATCCATTCATTCTCTTGAAGAATACGTGAAGGATATGCAATCCTTAGAGAAACGCAACAACCATCGTCCCATTTCAAACTCTTGCATGCCAAAATGGAGAAATCACTCAAACACATCTTGTAAACAACAAGGTTATTATGTGCAAGACTAACCAAGGCCATTTCAAGGCTAAAGATATAGCTCAAGATTTAAGAGAGAAGTTCTTTTAAGACTAAGAAGTATTGATGAGGAGAAGAAAGATGTGTGAAAACATGGTCAAAGAATATATAGGCTTGGGCAAAGGTTATATCAACTACCCTTGACACTTACCCACTGAGAGGAGGGAAGGTTTCCTCCCTAAAATTTGGTGAGCCTGGACAATGCAAGTTGACAAGTAGTAGGCCCTCAAGGCTCCTATGGTCCACCACCCATGTATGTGCAACATGTACAACAACAGCAAGGACCTCCTAACACATATGCTCCTCCAAAACAACAAATCTAATTCAATTATCAATGCCCTCATCCACCTCAACAACCATAACAATAAGATATAGATAGACATCCTCACTACCACCAAACAAAAAGACTCGACTAATGATGAAAGTTATTTTGAGATCCCCGATGATGACCCAAAAGAGAGGAAGGTTGAAAAAACCATTTTTAGAGTTCATACAATCCTTGGGATTAGAACCATGTCTTGAATCCTTGGAGAGAACAATCTACCTTTATGGAGGAAATTACATGTTTGAGAATGATTGATGATGAAAGAAACTCATCCCAGTTGGAGGCATCCTTGTTTACACTTCCAAGAAACACATAAACACCATAATTTATTCTTTTTTTTTGTTTTATTTATCTTAGAATAGGAACATAGATGAAAATATGATGCATGGATGTCCAAGCCAAGAAGAAGAACGCAGTTCAGAAAAAAAAGATATGTGTTGAACTAAAAATTCTATCGGAAGCCAATCACTACAGTTGTTGCACCCACCACGCTCATCGTGTAACTTGCCCAAAATGGCCATTCTCCACATAATGGTAGTGTTGGCTCTACCTTTACTATGTGAATGCCACATGGATCTTCCCCCTTTTGATGATTGTTCACCATGCCTATCATTACCATGTCATTCTAAGATGGTATTTCATGTTAAGACTGCATGGTTTAAATGCTTGGGGTTCTAGGGAGGTAATCCTTTGATTTACTCATTGTTAATCATTCTAATTTTTGGCTAAGATGGTCAAAAAGTTTGACAAACATTTATACTTGTCCAACTACACTCGTTGCATCTTAGACAATTGCATGTCATGTATATTTGTCATGCATTGAATTTTTTATGTAACTTTTAAAAAATGTGAACTATTTGTCATGCCACTATCCTATTTACATTGAATGTAGATTTTGACGATATCTTGTGTGTGGTTTGTTATATTTTTCTTTAATCTTTCTTGCTTTATAACTTAGATATTTTTGTAAATGCGGGCATTAGCACCATTTTGCCAACTTTGCCCAAACTTCAAAGTTTTTGTCTAAAATATTGTTCTATCTTAATATCTACCTTTATTAATCAAGAAATCGAATCAAATGACAAAAGATAATTGCATTCCTATTACTACTTGATTGTGACCAAATTATTTCAATTTTAAAATTCATGCTTATTTCCACCTCTCTTGTGAATCATTTGACTATTCGGTTGAGATGCAATTGGGGAAAGCCATAGACTTTTGATTGAGATGATTTGTGTCTTGGTTTATGTCAAGAGGAGATAAGAGGAGTGTATAACATGCACAAATTCATCCTTGAGATTATTTTGCAAATAATCATCTACTTGACTTCATATATCATTGTGATATGTGATTTTGATTGAAAATAGAGATTTAGTCAGAGTATGATTGAGGACAATTATGTTACAATCTTGGGATGGTGATGGAGCCCTAGTTTGATTCTCTATCTTTTTCCATTTTGTCCCTTATTTACAATAATATGTGTAGAATGCATGCTCTTTCCCAATAAATATCATTTTACATCAAATGCACTTATGGTTACTCTTGCATTTTCTTATAAGTACTTTGGCACTAAATGATGGAAGGGAGAGAAGAAGGATGATATTAGGATTTCTACAACCATAAACGAGCCTAAGAGACCCTTAAAGCTAACCCAAAATACACCCAAATGGCCAAGGAAAGAGTTGAAGCACGGAGAACCATGGAACTACACTTATAAGACCAAAGTGCAAGAAAAATTCCTCAAAATGGTTGTGGTATTTCGCCACATCCATGCTATCATCGATGAAGTCACAATGTTGATCTAGTTTGAAGATTCCCCAAGAAACCTCAGCCAGCGCGGCCATTCTCTCCACCATGGACATGGTGCCAAGATACCAGAACAATCATTCTTAATAGACAACCATGGACTACGACTACTACAAAAAATGCTTTTTACAATGGCAGAAACACAACAGTTCTGCTGGTTGTGTTGTAGTTAGCATACTTATCACAAAAAGCATGTTTGTGTGTTGTATATTGTATATTTTATACAACACAAGCTATTGACAAAATACAACAATTGCTAATTTGTTGTAATAGACTATAGTATCATAACATACTCAAACTTATTGTAAAAGACCTTCATTACACAACATAATGTGACATGTTGTAATAGTCACACATGATAACATGTTGTAATAGACCATCATTACAAAACATAGACTAGCCCGTTGTAATATATCATAATCACACAACAAGCATTCACATGTTGTAACTGGTACATGTTGTAATAGACCATAATAACGCAACATGTTGAAACTTGTTATCATATACCAAAATCACACAACAGGCTCTGACCTATTGTTATATACTATAATTACACAACATGTTGTGACCCGTTGTAATAGCCACACATGATACATCATTGTAATAGACCATAATACACAACGTAGACTAATCCGTTGT
Source organism: Alisma plantago-aquatica (assembly GCA_963693085.1). Taxonomy (NCBI): domain Eukaryota; kingdom Viridiplantae; phylum Streptophyta; class Magnoliopsida; order Alismatales; family Alismataceae; genus Alisma; species Alisma plantago-aquatica. Next base: position 370,344,532 of record OY856415.1, on the reverse strand, counting down.
AATATATTATAATCACACAACATGAGTTCACATATTGTAATAGCTATATGTTGTAATAGACCACAATCACAAAATATGTTTTGACATGTTGTTATATACTAAGATCATACAAAATATATACTCTGAATTGTTTTTATATATCATAACACAACAAACTCCAACATGCTATATAATCTCATGTGTCCTTATTGTCGAAAAATCTCCTTAGTATGAAAGTACAAAATCTTTTGACTGCCTTGACTTCCTCTCTTTTTTAATTGATGCGGTGAATACGTCCTCTCTTCCCTTCTCATTCATCTTTCCTCTAACTTACTCTAACACCCAATTACTCCCGTTATCACCCATACATCACGCCATTGTCAATTTCAACATATGTTCCGTCAACCTCTAACACTGAGTAACCACGAACATGTGATTAAGTCCTTCAAATTCTCACCTCTTATAAGATGAAACTTAATCTCAAAATTGTTTTTCTTAAAAAATAATTACCAAATTCGGCTCCAGGTTTGGTGTCGGATCTAATTTTCTCAGTCTAGGCTGATTTCGAATTGAGAAGCCAATTGAACAACTATAGGTTAGATGTTTTGACTTAGAACCGACTCGAACCCAATTTCTTAACATATAATTTAATCATGAACACGTTATTAGAGAATTACTTTTTTATAAAATTATTATCAAATTTGGGTCCAGATTTAGTTCCGAATCTAATTTTCTCAATCTGAGGTCGGTTCCAGATTGAGAGGTCAGTCGAATAAAATCCAGCTTTGGATTTGGGTCCGAGATTGATAGTTAAACACTAACTGGGTCATGTTTTGACCCATAACCGATTGACCCGGACCCGATCATTTAACACCCCTATATGATATGATATTATAGTAGAGTAACTAATTAACCCTACATGAATTATACACATTGATATACATGTTATACGTATATACTACCCAAAAACATGTGTTACATGCACCAAATTTTTTGAAGTGAGGGGAGAATTTTAGCGGTAGGTGACATGACACCAAATTTTCAAATGTGAATAGGCAGCATGGATAACTAAATTAACACCAAAAGTCTTATTCTAGGTTTTACAACTTCTCTCCTGTTAGTTTTCTGCCACCTAGCCTCCAGCAGCTACTATTCTGGTTCTCCGCATATCTACCACTAGAACTATACCAAAAAAAAAAAGCTACAGGAAACAAAATTTATTCGCCATAGGCTTTAAATCCCAACTCATTAATTAGAAGTCGTTACAAGCTGCAATTGAGCGGGCTTACAAAAATTGAAAATTTAGTTGCGCCAAACATTTACGCATGCCCCGGGTACTAGCAACCGCACATCCAAAAGAATTTACTCTGAGAAAAATCTAGACAGAAAGAAGCCGGCCGGCTGCCAGCAACCCCTCTCTCGGCGCGATCGATCCCCAGCGGAAGACCACAGCGACGAGCGCACCCAGATCGCCGATCGACGATGCAGGAGCTGCTCGCCCCATCTTTCCCGGCTGCCCCTCTGCTCAACCTCTCTGTGCTCCCCTCAGCTCAACTCCTCTACTCGTCCCTCTGCGTGATGCCCTCGCTACCTTCACATCTGCTCTCGACGACTCCTTTCCCATAGCCTTTTGCTCCGATGGTCAACAACTTTTTTTGACCAACGTGAATACAAGATAAAAGGAACTCCAATGCTAATGGTTCTTGTGTTTCCCAGGAGCTCCGAGGCTGCAGGTGGGTAAACTTTTGACAAGGACCCACCTTTGTACGGCCGACCAGATTACAACTTGGGACTGACAAGAAATTGAGGAAGTGGAGTCCGATGAGTTTGTATAACTCCACTGGACCGACGACAATCCTAGATGAGTATAGGTTGACCGGAAAATCCAAAGGCAAATGAATCAACGAAATATCCTTTGAGCCCGTCTTGTTCTAATAAACCTCTCCCCTTTGCTCCCCTGTTCCCGATATACCTTTCCAGTCTCCCCTTTGCTCCTCTGTTTCCTTCCTCTTCTTTCCTCTCTCTACGCTTGTCCCATATACGCCTGCCTGTCATCTCCCTCTCGTCCCCTCTATTCCCCTTTATATGTGGGAAAGGATTCCTCGCAAAATAATCGATCTCCCTTATAGAGGATGCCATCCACCAGCAACGACAAGTGACACCCAACAACAGAGCATGCTACAGAGCTCAGTATACAACCAATCGGGGGTCTATGGCATTGCCAACAATGTCTCCATCTAACTCAGTAAGTAGACGCCCCTCGTTGCTTTATCTTGAGCACATGTATTCAAGGTATGCTATTTTTTTTCTCGTACAACCTTGAGTTTAGCTTTTATGAAAGGAATCCAACCTACTTGTTTGAGTATAGTTTTCATTGTTGTCTGGACTGATGGTTTGTTGGTAGAAATCTTAACATATATGTGATTAAGTATATATGTGATTAAGTCTATATTAGTAAATTTTGTCTTCAATGAGAAAATACACGTATAGGGTAAGGAATGAGGGGAGTAGTGATTGATTAATGAATAATGTGCTCTACAAGGATGTGCTAGATCTATATGTTCTTGATTTAGATAAATAAGCTTTTGATGGTCTACTTAGTGCTACTTTTGATGGTCTATTTACTGCCATGCAAGCTATTCTTGTATCTGAATGGATGATATGACCGTAATTGCTTACTTCCATGAAAGATGTCTTGATCATGAATGTTAGGATCAAACCATGACAATGTGCTTCAATTGTAATTAAATTGATTATTTGGGTTCATCTAAATTGGGAACATGTTAACAGTTTAACCCATTGTGAGCCACTTAAGTTCCCAAAGAACATAGATGTGTAGCATCTAGGATTTAATTTCTATTTTCTATATAGTCCCTTTAATATGAGAATGAAAGGATAACCTTTCAACATATTAGTTAGTGCTTCTTTTGTGTCTATATCTACAATACTTTCAATTCAAAGTATCAGTGTTGGTAGTCAATCTATTTAGTATATTTTGTGATTCCTACTAATAAGTTTTTAGAAATGATGCTTCAAGCATCATAGCTTATTCATGCTTTCTGATGTGCTTATTTCCCTCTTAAATGCTTTGTTCTCCTTTTGGTTGTGGTTTTGACTGTCCTTTTGCAAATAGTGTACTAGCTCATTTTGATTTTGTCTCATACTCAAGGTGTTAGGTGGTTGTGTTCTCCCCTTGTTGGATAAATCATGATTGAGGAGCTTGTCTTAAAACCATATTACTGGTGTTGTAATCTAATAGCGAGTTTATATAATGCTTATTGATTTTTAAATAGATTCTTCCCATTTTTTCTACACTTGATTACATATTAACTTTGAGTAACATATAATAACAATTTCATTCTTATTTTCAGGAATGTGGTTTTTTTTAACTCGATACATCAAAGCTTGTTCTCGAGTTTGATGTCAAAGATCTTAGCTTAGATCATGGAAGCTTCATTTGGAGGTACTATCTCATACCACTTCATTCTCTTTGACATTGGAAAAACCCAAGTTCTTAAAAGAAAATTGGGTCATCTTATATTTTATCTGAGCTCTCATCTCTTATATTGTGAACATCTCCGTAAGGCATGCTCTTGGAAGCTCGATTCAAATCATTTCATCCTAATTATTGTAAACAAACTTCAATACAACTTATTCTACTTTATAGCTTTGCTAGTACTATCATAACTGAAAGTTATTATACATTTTTGCATTAATATGTGGACCATAGTTTTATGGTTGAATGAGGTCTAATTTAGGGTCAATGTAGGTTTCATTTTGCTCCATTAAGGAATATGAGGAAAAAATAGGACATATTAGTTCTAATTAGTTTTGGTTGAGAATAAAGAATACCAATTTAAGAAAATTGGATCATTAAATATTATTTTAGGACACCTAGGGCCTTTTAATCCTCTATAAGTCATTTTAAGGGTGAATCAATTTAGATGAGCTCTGTTTGATCGGTGTAGGTCATTTAGATGGTTGAATGAGGTCTGTTTAACTCAAGTTTGGTCTAATGGGATTGGACTAGGACTGATTCAGTCAAAGTAGGGTTAGTTTTGCTCCATTTATGCCTAATTAGGGTTATCACATGTTTGCTTTGTATTCCATACATGACATATTTGGAAAAATTAGGTCAAGTTAGTTCTAGTTAAGTTGTGTCTGATTTAGGTCAAGTTAAGCCTAACAAGGGTCATATTAGGCTTGGTGAAAGTATGATTCCCCTAAATATACATTAATATTGATCTTTCACATGAATAAAATTATAGGAGCTCACCCTAATAGCCTTAGTAGAAGTACCTTATCACGTTGTCTGCTGGTATTTCTTATACCAGTATATGTGGGCCTACACCAACATTTATAGACTGTTGGTATATGACCATATTCTTGTAGTGGCAGTTCGAGAGAAAATAAGTTTAAATACTCTTGTACCATTAGCACATCGAAATGTTATTTCTATTTATCTCATATTTATTTTATACAGTGTCCATAGCAGTTGAACAAAACATATTGTGGGTATTATGTGTTGAAGTACATAAGAGACGTCGTTTATGAGACAATTAGAAATATTCCTGAATGTGTAAGCTACTTATCATTATATTCTTTTAATTTGTTCAAATTTCTAAATACATTGAATAAATGACAATATGTTGATATAGTTGACATATGATTGCAGTATTTTTTGAAGTATATTGGTCATTGCTTCAACCAAGAAGAGATCAACGAGGTTCGAAATGAATAGGCGATGTGTGTTCTTGAGCACACAACAAATTATGTGACATGTAGGGGGAGACATCTATTCTTTAGCATAGACCAATGTGTGAAACCTTTGTAGTTAATATTCATTTTGATTCTAGAGTGTGTACTCACTACATTATATTATTGAATCTTTATATGGATGTTTGATTATTTATTAAATTCGGTACACATTTTTCTCAAGGTTGGATGGAATTTTGTTCAATTATGTGCTTATTTGTGAAACGAAAAAAGTATAATTTCATATTTATTGTAAATTTTTAAAAATATGGTTAATTTGATCAATCAAATTGGTTCTATATGGCCTGTCAAATTCTAGTCAAATACAACATTTAATGATATGTTGTAAAAGGTGTGATACTATAACAAGCCACACCTATTACAACGAGTGTGTTTGGAAAAAATGGACCCCTTTTACAACAAGTGGGTCTAGTGAACTACAACATGCACCACCTGCTATATAAAATGTGTATATTACAACAGACATACCACGTGTTATATAAACACCCCTAATATAACAGGTGTATTATTGAAATACTACATGTTTCAACTGTTGTATAAACATATATATTACAACAGGAACACTACATGTTGTAAAAAGTACCCCTATTACAACGGGTGTGTTTAGTGAAAGACAACATGCTTTAACTATTGTATGATATATATTATAACGGGTGCACCAATGTTGTAAAAAAACCCATATTACAACGAGTGTTTTTAGTGAAAGACAACATGGTTCAATTGTTGTATAATATATATCACAACGGGTGCATCACATGTTGTATAAAACACCCATATTACAACATGCATTCATTAAAGCAACATATTTCAACTGTTGTATAATATACATGTATTACAACATGCACATCACATGTTGTATAAAGCATCCCCCATAAGACCACATGATATAATACAAAAACTAACACATGTTGTAAAATGGAAAAATAAACTGTTGTAAAAAACATTTTCTGTAGTAGCGTACGCTTATTGACTCCCCTCCTACCTCCACCACGGTTGTGGTACTCATGATGGTCATTTTACCCTCAAGCCAACATGGCCGTGCTACTCTACTTCAAAACTAGTCTGACATTTTTATCTTCACACCACGAAAGTTCCCATCCACCACGTCCATACTTACTTCTTGGTCATGGCACCCACCGTGGTCGTTTTTCCTACCAAACCCTACAACTTCCCACACATCATTTTACAACTTCACCCCCACTTAATCCTAGAACCCCTAGGCCAATATATATATACAGTAGAAGAGAATGGGAGTCTAAGTTTAGCCTCTCCAAGCCTCCATAATTGACACCCCTCATTCTCCTTCACTTGATTCCTCCACATTAAAATCCTAGTTTTCTAGGATTTTGGGCACATCTCTTCCATTTTTATGCCATCCTACACCCTTAGTGGATGACAACGTCATTGGAGCTACTCAAGGTTAAGATAGGATCACCTTCATCCACACCCCCATGGAGCCTCTACTTTCCCATTCCCTTTCTTCTATTATTTCTTTGACTATGAGTAGATGAGCTCCATTGAGGGTAGTTTTGGGGCAAAGTATGTAACTATGATTCGGGAAATGATTGTGCATAAACTTCTAATTTCATTTTCTAGTGAGATTTTATTGCTTGTTCCTTCCCTACCTCTTGTTATGGCTGTTTGAGCTATGGAACCACCTAATAAAAAGGAAAATGGATGGTTTTGGGCTTTTGGTGGAGAAGCTCCTAAGACCTTAGGGGATACTAAGCTAGTTCTCCACCTTCCCCTTTTTCTACCCATTCACCTAGTCCTAGGTATGAGATCTACGTAAGTATATGTTCCCTTCCTTATACACCTTAAATGGCTTGCTTAGTGGTTACATGGAACTAGTAGGGGATGAAACATCCTCCTCCTACTATCCACACCATTCCTTGTCCCTACGTGTATTAGGAACCACATCTAGAAACCTAGTCTTGGACAATCTAATCTTATTCCTTAGTCAGTGGAGCCTTGTAAGGGTGGATGATGAGTGATAGGGACTAGTTCCCATACTCACTACCATGTCATCAATGCCCACTATAGAATATAATGAATGCTTTAGTTAAATCTTTTTTTCTTGGTTTGATAGGATTTTGTTGGAAATTTGTGTGTGAACCTGCTCCTATACATGTTTGATTAGTGCATATCCTCCCAAACTTCCCACTGTCCCATCTAATTTCTTAAACCATAGCTTCCTTTCTTGCTAGTTAATTGTTTCTTTCTTGTTTACTTAGCTTGTTTGCCTTGTTCATGCTCATTAGCTCTTGTTAGAATGATCAATTCTTGTATAGTTGTTTGTCCTAGGATTGCTTAGTTACTAGCTTATTGTAGCTCTTGTTTACTTGCTTAGTATAATTGCTAACCTAGTTTAGTTCAATTGCTCTCTTCATCGGTTTCTAGCTGAGTAGCATTGATAGTGTAGAGTTAATTAAGGCTTGGTTATTGTTTTCTCTTCTTACTTGTTTGCCTTATTGGAACCAATAACCACCAAATAAAACCCTAAAAACCCTAATTCCTTTATCTGGATACCTAAAGAAGAAACCCTATCTAGTTTTCCTACCCCAATCCTCATGAATCGACTCCTAACATACTCTCTCTATTATAATATAAACCTCATGCTCTTGTGACATAGTTTTATGTGTGTTAAGAGTGTTTCAATTAGGGTAATTATAAAAAAAAAATTAGCTATGTGCACGCTGCACGTGTCAAACTTGCACCATGATGTGAGTGGTACACCCTAGATATTCCATCCATATTGATTCACAACCATTATTTGATTTTCGTTCTTACTTTGAACTTTTATTTTAATTTAAATAAACCAAACTCTTTCTTTGTCCTCCTGTATTAGGTTTTAATTAGTAGTAGTATCTACATACACAACTCTGTGAGTCTGAAAACTTGAGACCACTTTGGTTGTATAATATTTTGATATGTACACTTGAATTCCTTTCATGCATGATTATGGGTGAAAGACATGTCTTCAGACATCTTTCCCTTGATGATTTAAACTAGTCATTAAATAGATATGTAAGACAATATGGAAGAAGTCACTATAAAATGTGGAAGTTTTAAATAAAAACATTTTCTAATGGTGAACTATTTCACTATCTACAAAATTCTACCATGAATAAGTTATTTTTATATACAAAAATAACTATGTTGTTTCAGCCCCAACACACTATTGCATTCATTTTAGGTAATGAAAGGTGATTAATGGGGACTACCATGATCTTTTCTTTTGATATTGATCTCATTATTGCATGTGGTAATGATGAACATGCCTCACCACATCAAATTTTCATGTGGTATTTTCTTGATACAAGGGATGATGTAGTTTCCTTTATTTTAGTATTTCAAATAAATTCCTTTCCAAATTGCATCAGGGCCACTAAGGTAAAACCTTTCATTTCATTTTGATAAAATGAGATTAAAATTCCTTGTTGCATATGTTGTTTGTATGATTTGGGCCACTCAGAGACATATACCAATAAAATGACATGCTAAGGCAGTTGAATTTGGACATCATGGATAAATGGTTCCATGACATACATTCTAGATCCTAACACATAGACTCTATATAACAATAATTTTAAGTTTGATCATATGTACCTAGTAAGCCCTAAATGTTGACTCAAGGTCAATTAGGTCAATGTTGACTCACGTGTAAATTGACTAAACCCTTATTTTGATGATGACTAACCATTCCACATATTGGTGTCTAATGCTTCTACATTTGAGTGATTTCAGATTAGGTTTAGACACACTCCAAATGCCCTAACTTGCGCATATCAAATTGGAGAAAAGACAAGTCAAAATAGGTACAAGTGTGCAATTTGGGATCTCTATGTAAATGACCTTAGAATTGCTTTGTAACCACTTGTAATGATTGTATGACTTGTAATTAAGCTTAGAAAAATTATTGGGACACAAAAATCCATCATTTGTATAGTCAAACGAAAATTCCAAAATACCCATAACAGGGATTTTGTCGGCCGAATTCCAAACTCGGCCGATCCATATATTCTGGAATTTTTGTTGCAATCGGCCGAGTTACAAACTCAGCCGATTCCCGTTCGGTCTAGTTTCTAGCTAGAAAACTCGGCCGATCCACTGATCGGTCCAAGATGAAAGTCGACCGATCGGCCGAGTTTCTCCAAAGGAACTCGGCCGACAGTCTAGCTTTCAGCCTTGTCTTTTAGTGGTTCGGCCGAATTACCTTTATGTAAACTCGGCCGATCAGACTGTACTGGAATGCAGAAAAGTGATTCTAGCCGTTGTGAAAGTTGCAACAAGTGAAAATAGATCCGTTGCAAGCCACAAAACAGCTAGTTTTCGTTCTCAAGTGTTCCCAAAGGCTAAGAGGCATCCCCAGCTATAAATAGGACCCCTTGAGCTTCATTCCAAGGTTGAGCATTCATTGCAAACTCTTTGTGAGGTTCCTATTCTATAGTTGAGTGCTTCCTACAGCCTCCTCTCTCTCTCTAAGCTTAATCACTTGCTACATCCATTAGAGTGAGTAGGAAATCTGTAAGAGAGATAGTCCCATTTGTATATCTTGTGAAGCTCTCACTTCCACAACCTCCCCATCTCTCCATTTCAATCATGAAGATGAAGGTTCTCTCTCTTGTCCAAGAGAGGTGAAGAAGAACAAGGGAAGGAGTCCCTTGGTGAAGATCAAGGCAGAAGACTTGGAGCTAGAGTGGGTAAGCCCTTGGAGAAGGCAAAAGACTCAAGCTCAAGTAGGTAATACCTTAGTGGAAAGCTTCTCCGAGTGAAGGTGAAGTCAAAGGCGGAAGATCCAAGAAGAGTGGGTAATTCCTGCAAGGCCGAAGACTTGTGCAAGAGTGGGTAAGTCCTTGGAGAAGGCCGAAGACTCTTGCAAAGTGGGTAAGTCCTTGGTAAGGTTGAAGACTCCTTGTATTGGATAGGTAAGTCCTTTGTTGGTCATGTATTGTATGTCTTATTAATGAATATAAGAGTGCAATTGTTTGAAGTCCTAGAGGTTGACCTCTCTAGGCAAGTGGACTGACACACTTCTAGTTTGAAGTGTGGAACCACTCTAAATACCTTGTCTAATTGGTGCATGTTCAATCTCTCTTATCCTTGCTATGCATGATTTAGTTGCACTCAAATTACCTATTTAGCAACCTTATCTTGTCATATATTTTGAAGGTTTAATGAGTTTTGTTTAAGTGCTTTTAGCTCTATTCACCCCCCCTCTAGAGCATCTAATCACCCATCTAGGATCCAACACTAAAATCAAACAATGTGAAACTGAGGTGTTTAGGATTGGAACACGTAGAGTTCTGACACAATCACCTCCTATCTGTCTATCTGTGGTGGTTAAGGTTCCTACATGTCGTCCTAGTGGATCCAAAAATGGACTAAAGGTTCTCCTATAAACGTTAAAAATTCTTCAAGCATCTCATCTCTTCTTTAAGGGCTACCTTAAACCATCCATTTAATAGGAAGTAGGACAAATACTCATCTCTCTCTCTCTTTCTCTCTCTCTCTCTCTCTCTCTCTCTATATATATATATATATATATATATATATATATATATATATATATAGGGTAGCGATCCAGTGAGAAACATCCTACGGTGAGAGCATGAGAGGCATTTGAATAACTACAAATCCGTAACTAATTTTGAAAATCCAACTGTATAGATGGAAAAAGCATCATCTCATTTACCTTGTCGCAAAAAATTATTACAATCAGACATTGTTTACATGTCCATATGTACAATATACACTTTTTACATCCAACGGTCAGCCTGAAATTCAATATTGAGCGTCGAAAAATATTTGGTTGTTGTGAATGATCTACAAATTGGATGGTGATAAAATTTTATATGAAGGTATATATTAAGGTATACTTGTAATCTATATGGTTGGATTATGAAAAATTGGTCTATATGAAGAGTTATTCAAATGCCTCTCATGCTCTCACCAGATATGTTTCTCACTGGATCGTTACCCTATATATAGAGGGGTATTGGTGGATTCTCAGACACAATTCAATTGCCTCTGACCATTGTTATCCTCTCATGTTGTGGTAATGAATAGAGAGCCCGAGCAAGTCCTATCCGCTAAAGGGAGGGATAGCAAGGGGGGACAATTGTGGGATAGCAAGTTGGTGACTAGTACACCAATGGGGGGACAACTCATTCATGTCTATTCTAGTAGAACATTAGGAGTTCTAGGTGGTCCGTGTGGACTACTATAGAGTCAAGGAGGTTGTTGTCTTCATCTAGGATGACAATGCTAGGCTGATGTCCATGGTGAAGACCAGGAGCTGCTCAGACATTGTCCCAGTACAACTGGGAGTGTCACATTGTTGCAATGAGTTATAGTCATTGGACTTGCTCTAGGACCAGATATGAAGTCGTTAAAATATCCTTACCATTACATAGTTATTGACACAATCTTGTTGTTATGAGTAATAAGGATAGAAAAAATGTATTTCCACTGCCTACTTTGTGCCCAGTATTTCCCTACATATAAATACATATATATATCTATGCATGTATATATGTGTGTGCCCAATATTTCCCTATATATACATGTGTGTGGGGGGGTGGGTGTGTGTGTATATATATATGTGTGTGTATATATAGTATATATATAATATATATGTATGTATCTATATGTGTATATACATACATACATTATATATATATATAATATATATATCGGGGTGACTTGATCTTTTGATTTTCTTGATTATGGGTAGCCCAAGATGACAAACAACTAAAATGTGAATTTGTTGGGAAAAGTGGATATATATATATATATATATATATATATATATATATATATATATATTAGTATATCAGGGTGACTTGATCTTTTGATTCTCTTGATTATGGGTAGCCCAAGATGACAAACAACTAAAATGTGAATTAGTTGGAAAAAGTGGATTTATATATATCAAGATGACTTGATCTTTTGATTCTCTTGATTATGGGTAGCCCGAGATGACAAACAACTAAAATGTGAATTAGTTGGAAAAAGTGGACTATGTGGAATTACTATGATATTCTTTTTAACTCAAAACTAAATCATGAGAATAATTGCACTCTTTGAATTATGCTACTTCTACAAGACATTTTTTTCACCAAAAAATTTATGAACTTGTTGATCTAGAGTGTTTCCAAACAATCAATTTGTAATCACATGTTTTGTCAGGCTCATTTTGTCATACTCATGAATTGTCACCTAAATCTACACTCAGTTAAAGATCTCAAATCTTTTGAAATACAAGTTGAGCATTTTAATTATGACCAAAATTTGATCAATTAGCAATATTTTTAACCAAACAAACTACATTATGATGATAATACCCCTAGCCCTAGAGAGGCTAGGTTTTCTCTTATGTGGTGAGTGAATGGGGGAGGGGGTTTTCAGCTATTGTATAGCGGTGCCCCGCTCCCCTTCGGCCTCTTCTCACTTGATGTAGGTAGGTTTTCTTCTTCAGGATGAGTGTATGTCTTCTCCTATGGCTTCCCGGTGTCGTTGAAGGAGGCATGTGTTGTAAATTTTTGGGTCTAGATCTTGGGTGTCTTGGAGGTTGTTCGGATCTGGGGATGCATTGTGGTTGTTTAAGCTTTCTTAGTGATCGGTGTGTGGTGTCTTTGAAGACAACGGTCTTCTTCCTTACTATTATTGAGTCTAGTTGCAATGATTTTCTTACCCCTTCCTCATTTACTTGTTTTTTATTTATACTTGTTTGTTTTTTGTTTCATTTTGTATTTCTCATTGTTAATCGTCATTTCTTCCTATCCTCATAGAAGGTTACTTTTTCTCGATCAATTTTGTTGTATAGTTGTATAAAAGTAAGTACAGGGGCGATATATTTTTGGAACACCAGTTTGGTGCAGTTACTCTACCATAGGTACATGCTCAAGTTGAAGGTATGCCTCATGGAAATCAGTATTGGCCATCAAAGTAGAAGAGGGGTATGTGCGTCATTTTTCTTATCAGATTCCTATTTGAACTTTTGTGTTGAATTGTATTTGTTATTGACCATTGTATGGTCTTTTAGTTTGTCTTACTCATCATGTGGATGCCATAAGGATACTCCCTAGTTAAAGTAGTCTTTTATAAAAAGCATACCATGATGATAATAATGTTGAGTGACAAAGTAATAAAAATTTGGATAATTGTGCGCCAAATAATTTTGTGGATACTTGGTTTTTGGGGGAAATTTCCTTTTTAGGGGGGAGGGGATGTGATGAAGTGGACTTACATAAATTAGATATCACTTTTGAGTGAATTCTCTACAATAGTGAGTAGTAATTTCATGTTGGAAAAATATTTAAAAAAAGTAAGAAAAAGAACAAGTTTTCATTTGTATTACATAGTTTCCATCTGTGTATTTCAAGGGAAGTTGGCATTCCAGTATTTTTTTTTGCAAAAATAATTTATTAGTAAAGAGAACTATATCACAAGCATAAGGAAATAATTCTATTAATTATGAGCAAAATCTTTGTAGAGGTTGGTGAATATATTTAAAATGGATATAATCTTTTATACTTGCCTTATTGGATTTTTATTTTAGACTACCAAGTCTTTCCTTTTTAGTCAATATAAAGTTCAAATTACAAGGAAACATTGGTAAATAGATTATTGGGATAGTTATTGGTAATATTCTTTTAGTTGTAAATCTCTACATAACCATCTATGAATACTTCTAGGTGTTTTATCCTTTTTGTAACCATACACAAGATTTTAGTAACTGTGAGAAACATTTTTACTTTGTAACTTGGCCCAACATATGTTGTGTTGGTAACTTCATGAATTAAAGATAAACGTAATGTGCATAGGTGTTATGTAAACTACAGAAAGAAACAATGGAATACATAGGTAATCTTATGTTGCAGTGTGTAGTTTTTGAAGTTGTGGATTTCAATAGTATTGTGTATAGGAGTTGTACATATGTCAATAGAAAGACGTGTGTGCATAGTTAATTGTTTTTGGTACTGACTAACTTGTTATTGGGATTGTTCAACGGTAAAATAATTTAAGTAAATAGATCCCTTCCCAATTTGTACATGTTCATGTTTGTTCTTATATCTCATACCTTGTTTTAGTTATCACTTCAAAAAATTTTGTGGAACACATTTCTTAAAAAAAGATGAAGATACATTGGTGACAAATATACTTGGATCTTCCTTCTATGAGAACTGAAGTAATGATATACACTTGTTTTTCCAAGTTGGAAGTCCAATGAGAAAATATTAGCATCGTTTTCCTCTTAGCCTAGCCTCCAATACTCTCTAGAATAAACATGACAACTAAGGCTGGCAAAACAAGACCCGAACTGAATGACCTGACCCAAACCCAAAATTTTTAAGTGGATTAGGGTGTAAGGTTTTTTTTACCCGACCCGAAATTGACCCAAACCCAAAGAACATGAAATCAATTTAGGTTTGGGTATGGGTTTGGACTTTCAACTGAAATTGACCCGATTGCCATGAAATTCACAATTATTTATTCAAATAAAAATACAAATACTAAAGTTTAAGACACCCAATGGCATATTAAATTACTAATCCAACACTCATGAAGTTTATTTTGGAAATTTTAAATAGTTGTGTTGGTTTGTATGATTTATTATGATAATTGTTTTATGAATTGGTGTTAGAAACTTTTGAACAAACTAACATTAGCTTTCTATGTATTTCTCAATCACACTACAAGTTTGTTTACATTGAAACTTGTTGTTTACACTTGGTAATTGTCAATAATTATAAAAAACATAGCATTCTTTTATAGTTGTTTTCTTGATATTTGGATTTATTGGTTAGACACAATGGACCCAAAAGTATTTGTGGGTCGGATTAGAGTCAAGGATATCGACCCAAAAAACCATCTTTTGAGAGTTTAGGGTCAAGAAAAAATTTATTGACCCTAAATGAAAATTGGTTGACCTGAACCCGATTGCAACCCATAATAATAGCAACTCTGCTCACGGGGAATGACAAGAATAGGTGGACTGGAGGATAAGGAGACTTGGATCCCTTACAACATTATTCGTGTCTCACCATATTCTATGATGATCTAGCCTAGGGAACAGATGTGGGAAATCTTAACTAGGAAACTCCCATTAATCTAGAATTCAAGTTCTCATCATAAGGCTCTGAGAATCGATGCCCATAATGTCAAAATGGCTAACTAAATATACATTAATTATGAAGCCCAAAGTTAACCCAAACTTGGACATATGCTTGTAGTGAATTTCTTATTAACCATGACATTGATCAGCCTAAATCGCACATAGGAAACGGAGCGGATCTAGAGTACTCAGACTCTTAGATTTATAACCTAACACTCAAGCCCTTGAAACTATTATATGGGGTCTGATGTAGTAAATCGGGGTCAAACCACAGGGACAAGGTCGGTACATGCTAGAAATGTGGAGCCTTAGACTCAGATACACCAAGCGAAATGGTAGATCAAGATGGTGTTCCCTAAGGAATGGTGTTGCTCCAAAAAAAGCAATAAAAAAGTAGAAGTAAGAAAATAAAACAAGAGAATAAAGTCAAACAAGAAAGATGTAACCAAAGTATGGAAGGAAACTTGGATCGGGTTTCACCTACTAAGATCTCTCATCAACATGCATTACTCACACCCTTTTGTATACCCTTAGCAAGATTACAGATAATCATCATATATGTCTATTTCCTCTTCTTTCAAGCTTAGGATTGATCTAGATTATAAGGTTGTCTCTCTTTCTCGAGATGGAAAACAAACAATCACAAAGCAAATCATATGGCCATTAGCTTTAGCATTCCAACATTTTCATGCATTCATGCAACTCCATAACACTTAGATAACATTAATACTACTCTTTCAAGGCATTAACAATCAGACATAACAAGGTGGTAGCTAAGTATGAAAGTGAATCATTAATAACAAGAGTATGGAGATAATCCTTACTAGGAGCATATATATTCAAAGGGATGTAAGTATGTACATGTTGGGAGAGCTTAAGTGGTTATTGCCAACCCAAGTAAGATGTTTAGCCACACATGTTAACGGGAAGCATAACGGTGTTAAAAATGTGTAGATACATCAAGGATAATGAGGAGGGGAAGATACAGCATGGCGAAGATAATAGATCTGAAGAAAGAAGGCAATACACAAATAATGCTTCTTCAGATCTAGATCTGGCATGGATGTGTAAGATGGCAACTTCTTCTCTCAAATAAGAGGATTGTATACCTTCTCTCTCCTCCAACTTTTATCTTTGGAGATTCAATACCTTTGGATATTAATGAGAATGGATCTGGAGTTTGGCAACACTTCATTTCTCCTGATGATCTGATGCCCCCCTTTTGTGTGGAGTTGGGGGCCTATTTATAGGCGCATCCCACCGACTAGGGAACAGATGTGGGGAAATCATTTGCGTCACACATGATTTCAAAAGGTAGCCCCCAATCAGGCGCTTATAGAATTGGGGTTGTTGTCAAGGCCTCTCTAAGGGTGTTGAAGGCTTCTAAACATTCATTAGTGAACTCAAATTCAACATCCTTAACAAGGAGGTTTGATAGGGGTTTAGCGATCTTTGAAAAAACTTTTATGAATCACCTATAGTATCCTACATGTCCTAAGAAACTCCTTACTCTCATAATAGATTTAGGTGGTGGGAGATGGATATAGCCTCAATCCTACTTAGATCAACCTCTATTCCTTTCTTGGAAATCTTATGTCCTAAGACGATGTCGTCTTGCACCATAAAATGACATTTTTCCCAATTCAGAACCAGGCATTTTTCCTCACAACGTTGCAAGACTAGGGAGAGATTTTTCAGACACTCATGAAGTATGTTCCATATATAGAGAAATCATCCATGAAAGCTTCCACTATATCTTCTAAGAAATCAGACAACATGGAGATCATGCAACGTTGGAAGGTTGTGGGCACATTACATAGTCTGAATTGCATTCCTCTAAAATCATATGTGTCATAGATGAAAGTAAAGGTTGTCTTTTCTTGATCGTCAGTATCGATCCTTACTTGATAGAATCTTGAATACCCATCTAGAAAAAAGAAGTAATCATGATGTGCTAATCTATCCAGGATTTAATCAATAAAGGGTAGAGGAAAATGATCTTTTCTTGTAACTGCATTCAATTTCTGATAGTTGATGCACATACACCAACCTGTTATGATTTGTGTTGCTACCTCGTCTCCATCCTCACCTCTTATAATGTACATTCCACCTTTCTTTTGTACTACATGAATAGGGATGATTCCAACATCCCACAGCTAAATCACTTCTTTCTTTACAGCATCCTTTAGCATTTGATTTAACATCCTTTGTGGCTGAGCTAGAGGTTTAGCTATTTCTTCAAGGTTGATTATATGCATACATAAGGCTGGAATAAGGCCTCTGATATCCTCAACAGAATACCCTATAACTTTTTCTATGCAATCTGAGTTCCTTTAACTGTTTTTCCATCTGTTCGTCTATCTTGTTTTCATTAACTATCACATGATTCATTTCCTCATCATTAAGGAATTCATACTTCATCTGTAACATACTGAATCTTGGTTTTATATGCAATTTAACCCATTTTCAAGCTTTCCATTTCCTTCATGTCCTTTTGGCCTTTTTCCTAAATCTTCCTATCTTTTCTATCCTCTTTGGCCTCAATGTTGAAATTGAGCAATACTTAATGATGTGATTTATATTTGAACCACATTCATTACAATGAATGGATTCTTGCACAAATATATCAACTAGTGTGTTAATTAGAGTCTAGTAATTCAAAATGACCATTAGTAAGAGACAATTAGTAGATTATATAAATTTAGAGTTTTAATGGCTTTTTGGGACAAGAAATGAGAAATAATTACATATTGAATTAGTTAATGAGAGAATAACCCTTTTCTTTCTTCTCTCCTCCTAAATGTTTATAAAGCATAAAAAGGAGAAGAGGATGTGTGACATGACTCTTGAATGAGTTTATAATGTCCATTTCGAATTTCTACTCAAGGATTTGTTAAGAAATATCTTTTCATATTAATTCACCCTCTTTAATACATTAATATACACACTAATGGATAATATAGTGATTAAGGGTCATACCTCGTGTAAAACGAAAATCTAATTGCATATAATTAATCTAGGCATTAATATTAGCCTATGATCCAAACTTGAAATTAATTGGACAATGTTTGACCCCTCAAATGAATTAAACATGTTTTCAATGTGGTTTGATTAAGGTTTTTAAACTGATTTCATTAATGTGATATGTAGCGATAAAGTTATGTTGTCTTACCTGTCACACATTACATTTATTCATCTCTCCTCTTATGCATGCCATCCTACGGTCTGTATTTGCCATCTGAGATCAAAATAGATCCAACGGCCTGGACCTTATCCCCAACCTCATGACCAGAAGTTGTTTCACGGCTGTTTCTGAGGCCTCAATTCCATGATCCCTTTCTCCTCTACACAGCTCTGTTTTACAAAATTCTTTGTCTAGTTGTTTCATCTCTTCCTCCCATTTTGAACGAGCCATTACTCTCCCTCTATCTCACTCATTTGGCAAAATGCCCAAATCAGGCTCTCTGTGGTCACGCCACCCTGAGTTGTAGAGGTGCTCCAACTCCCCTCTTGCCTATATAACACGACATCGAGCACCAAGGAGCCTCAGGCTTCTCTCCTCCTCAGTTGATTTCACTGCCCTCTTTCCCAAACCCTCGGACCTTCTCAACCTTTCTCTTTGGCGACGATGACCTAACATCCAAAGCCTCGGCCATCCCGGATGAATTTCCTTGGTGGTAAGTACCCTTGACCTCAATTCTTTGCTTTGACATTTCTATTTTGGTGTGCCATGACCCCAATCATTGTACCATGTAAGGTCGACCTTTCCCCTCACTGGTTCTGATTGCCATTGGCATTTAGAACCTCAACAACTTTGGATTTTCACTGCTCGAGTTCGTGAGACACTATAGAACATTTTTTGACACTTGGTTTCTCGCTTTCCCAACAGTAGCCATGATTTCATATCTCAGCCTTATTCTTTGTTTCTCGCTATTTTTTCTACTAAATCACGAGCATAGCCCTCGATTTTCCTTGAGACTCTTCCCATCATCTCTGGTCCGACCTCAGATAGACCTCCTAGTTGTCTTCATCCTCTATTCGTGTGGTTTCTGGGGGCTTGAGTCCCTACCATCAATCCTGGCCATGGCCACAGTGCCTAGTTAGATCCCAAAGATCTTCATGATTTTATTCTAGGCTCATTGGTTTCAACTGGGGGTGAGGATTTCATTGTTAGCCCCGTTGTCCCTAGAGGAGTCATGTGCTTCATGCTAGATCAGGGCAAGGGAGCTCCAGGTGAGGTGCTCCCGTGCCATGAATCACATGGGAACAAGCCAGGTTGTGTTTTGACCTCGACACCCATGTGGTCTTAAGCGCTTGATTTTAATCGCAAGGGTAATTTTGGGTTTTTGATTGTCCCCACTCACTCTCCTGGCTAAGAAACACAATGCTGACATGGAGATCCTTCATTTGGCCAGCTGGACAAAGTGGGCCACGAATGGATATCATGGTCATGTATTTTCTCAATTTTCTATTGGTCAGTTTTATATAATTCATTGTAAATCAAAGATTTATCAGAAAAATACAAATAAATACTTATTGGAAAGGATTTTTCACAAGGAATACTATTTTATGGGTTTTAAGTATTATTTTGCATCCCTATTTTGATGTTTATTACAAACACCATTTTAAATTTATAAAAAGTCCTAAAATTGATAACTAATTCATTTTAATTCCAAATTTAAGAAATAAATATGTTTTCTTAATAAGGAGAATCCAAGTAATCAATTGGTCCTAGTTTTGAGTCCTAAATCAATCATTTTCATAGAAGGTCCAAAATTAGAGTTTCTTACATAGTATGCTTTATAAACCCTAACCCATGTGTATAAATTTGTAACTAGGATAAAGTTGTCTTGTATACAAGCTAGTTTGATGAAAGTGATGACTAGGACTCTACATTAAGGTATGTGGAATCCTATTTATGTATGAGTGTGTACACTTATCCTTCAGTTGGGTATTTCATAATCCAACCCTAATATTTCTAATGAGGCATATGCTTAGCCTTTGAATCTTTCTATTGTCTTCTTTTGGATCATTTATTTTAATTACTGCTTGGGTTTTGAACCCCACTGCTATATTGCTTTTATTTCCACTCTACCAATTTAATTTACCCATCATGATGAATTATTGACTAAATAACTAATGTAGTGTACATGTGTACAACCATCCATAGTTGGGCATGTTTTATTTCACCCAGGGGAATGTGATTACTCTCCCCATTTTTATATATATTTAGGTGTTTGGGAATGAGTTACTCTCCCTCACCTAATGGTTGAGGTTAGGTAGGTGCCTCAACCCTATATTAGTTTTTTTTGTCATAATGTTATTCATGCATGTAATTTATTATTGTTTATCATGACAAATTTCTTATTTATTACTTGCCTCATAATTTTGACCCTCTTAGCATTGTAAATATTTATCATTACATACATTAGTTTATATTTGTCCTTATTCCTTTAATTGACACATACTTTATTCTCCTCTTGTTGGGTGATCCCAACCACCCAGGTTTAGGATCAGAGTGCACAAAAGAAGCATGGTGAACCAGCCTAAGACTAGGAGAAGGTGTCCATCATTCCATAATGGACTTATTTGCCAAGTAATTTTGTTGGAGACATATTGATGTAGTTTAGTTTCCCTCTACCTTAGATCCTTTATTTGTATAAAGCTTGTACACCCTTATTGGGGGAAAATGTGATGTACCCTTTAAAGAAATTCAATATAGTCAATGTTATTTTATTCTGCTTCTATTCATTGGTGTTTTTTACCATATTTAGTAGAGAGGTGGTTTCATTTCTGTACATCATGGTATCATAGCCCATGGTAGTCAGAATCTTGACAATTTCAATTTGTCTCCATAGTTAGAAACCCTTACCTCATATAGTTTCCCTTTAGTTAAGATATTCACCTTAGAATTAACCTATGATGAAAGGTGATTTAGGACCATAAGAATTTCATATTAGAAATGCCTCTAGTCAACCTTTAGGTGAGTATCCTGTTAGGTATCTACTAGGACATAAGTTAAAAGCAAGGGTGCCAAGAAAGGGTCAGGGTCTGGGGGCTGGTAAAATTTTCCTCTGCACCACTAGCTTGGTTTACGAGGACTCCCGGATCCATATGACATCGGCCTGGCCTGAGCTGATAATGATATTCCAAAATAGCATACCTTTAGGAAAATAACCTCAATGTTGATTATCCTTAGGAACCTAATATGATGACTTGGTTACCCAATAAAATCACCTTTAGGGAGCCTTAGATTTTCCATGCTTGGAGTAGTTACCCTTATACTGGACTTTGAGGTTTGGTAATAGTGATTAGTAAAGCAATTAAGTGTTAGATCTTATACCTGGTTTAAATAGATTCACTCTTTTATCTCTAGTTTAGATTGACTTGGTAGGTCAACTGTTACGACCCCACCTTCCGGTAACCCCCAATTAAGGGAGACCGAGAAGTGGAAGCCACACACATAATTTTCGGATCAAAGGTTCATCAATTAACCAATAAATATTATTAAATTTTAACAAACTAAACTGGAAAGCTGTAAGAAAATAAATTTTTACATACCTTTTGAAAACTTAGATCTCTAAACTTCTATCCACATATGAATTCTACTCTAACTAATCCTCCTTGTATTTTAATTCATGTATTTCACTATATGATGATTTATTGTTTGTCCTTTTGGCTTTGTACCTAAAATGTCGACAAACAAAACGTCGGTCAGCATAAAGCTGGTATGTGTGGGAAACAATAATCGTGCAATTATTCATAACAATGTATTGCAACCAATTTCCATTTAACAAACAATTTTACATTTTAAATATAACTGTGTGATCCATGCATTCCCCATTAAACCCCTCATGGTCCCACCTATAGGTGAACCAGTTTCTAGGGTTGAGTCACATGGCACTACCCGTAAGTAGCCCACTCCTTAACTCATGGCATGCTAAAGGGTCTCATGGCACTACACTTGGTAGCCCAATTTCTAACCCACAATAACGTAGACCTTACTCTAGGTTACCCCTTTTTAGCCTTTACAAGCCACAGAGGTGGATTCGGATCTAAGCCAGTTATATATATATATATATAATATATATATATATATATATATATATATATATATATATATATATATTCATGGTGGTAATCATAGTCACTTTATAGTTGCATGAAATAAAAGGCATCCAACAGTTATTTTCAAGAAACCGATAAATATGTTCAGAAATCGCCGTGAAACTAAAGTGATTATTCATAAGCGTAAACACATACATGTTCAGTAGATTTCTCGAGCAAATATCAATTCCAACCAAGAAAGCAATCCAAGCAAGTAATTCAACCACATAATCAAGAATCCCGAAAAACAAATGTACTCTATTTACTACACACTTTATCAAGATTCTTTCTATTCAACTTGAAATCGCTTCCTAAGATTTCCGTATCCATTTTAGGGTTTCATTTTGCATTTAGGGTTTCACTTCATTTACTATTTTACACCCTATTTCTATTCAATTACTTACAAACCCTAATTTTGGATTAAAGGCACACTTAAACATTAATTAAGCCCATTATGCCTCTTTTACATTAAAGCTGCCATTTTTATCCTTTTTAATCTATGACAAAGATCATTATACACATTTATCATCAATTCAAAGTTCATTATTGTCTAATCACATATGAACTCGATTTGCCATAATTCTACCTTTTATTCATGAGAAAACCCTAATTACTACATTTAGGGCATTTATCCAGAATTAAGGACTTTTTTATTCAAATATCTTAGAACCATCATTTAACAATGTATTTTCACATTTTTCAAATTATATATGATCTTATCCTCTTTTACCCTAAATTAGGGTTTCTAAATACTTAGTCATTCTCATATGAGGTAAAAACCCTAAATCATGCAATTTCACATCTACATTAGGTTCAAATCTAACATTGTCATTCAACAGGTTATTAATACTTAAATTAACCCATTGAGCATACTAGATTCAACCTTTAATCACAAATAGGGTTTTTAACCTAACTTTAATGCACTTTTCATCAACTTATTGTAATTTTGCAATTAGGAACGGAATCAATCTTTAATATCATTTTTATTGGATTCCTCTCGTTCTCCTGATCAAAATACATATATTATTTGTATTTATCCGAGCTACGGTTTATTAGATACGAATTTAGCAAAAGTTACCTTTTTGGACCAACCAGAAGCCGCCACGTCACCTCATGCATACAACACAGCTCGCTTGAGTTTATAACCTAATTACAATCTTGCCCCCATTTAAGTCAATCTTCTCTTCACCCGTGGATGGAAAATCTGTCCAATGCAAGCAGATCATCTTCTACCTCGGGTAACCTAGCAACGACGCCGATCTGCAGTAGATTGCAGGCGTGTCCTCTCTCCTCTAGGGCCCGATGGCCGCCTCCGATACCTTCCCTAGCTCCTCCACACCCCGTCGCCCTTGGGGTGCCATCCAACTCGCACCCAAGACAGATGGTTAGGGCTGGCCAAGCGTGCAACCTGCAGCCTAGGCACCGGCCTTTAGCAAGCTCTGCTCGACGGCCGCAGCCATGGAGACGATGGCCGACCATCTCCGACCGTCGTGGGAGCTTTTTTCCCCCGACAAGACTTCATCATCGCTCCCTGGTGCCCTCATGATAGATATATGCTTTCAACTAGGGTTTGTATGAAAGAACAAGGAGGAGAGCGTGGGATCTCTCTCTCTCCTAGGCACAAACCAGGGCTCTTCCCTATATATAAGGGTGGGTAACGAAGCCCTAAGGAGTACATCCTTGAGGACTCACGTCCTTTTCCCAAAAGGAATCATATTTCCTTAGCTAAGAAGCAACCTTTTCTCTCTTCATGATTTTCTAATATAACTATAGTATTTGGGTATTTTAGAAATTTGAAAACCTTTTCCCCTATTCTCATTATTCTTGGCTTTTAATCCACTAGCCACGAAATTATATTTCCTTTTTGTAGAAAATACCACTCCTTTAACAACACCATGAATTTCATTAATTAAGCATCATATTATCTTCTTATATTCTATTATTGGTATATTCTCTTTCTTTTCTCCATTGGGGCTCTTCGGATCCCAAGAACTCTAGTATTTCGAAATTCCTTTTTAAGAAAACCTCATTATCCTTCTAAATGCATCAATATGCATTATTTCACATTATCTTGTTTATTTCTCATTAAAATATCTCTTTTTGAGGATTTCTCTTTATTTCTCTTTTATTTTCCTCATTGGTATTCCTTTTAAAATTAGGAATCCTTCGGATATGAAATTCCACCAAGGATAATTCCATTATACTTCTTTTCACTTGTTTTCCACATTTTACCATTGTTTTCAATTTCTTTCTTAATAAGGAAATACTTAATTAATATTTTCTTTTCTTATTGCCTTTTCTTTGCAACTTTGGACTCCTTGGAACCCAAGGAACTTAAGAGGCACGAAATCCCTCTTTGGATTTGCCTTCTAGAGGTTTCCATCTCATTCTTTTCTCAAAAACTCACTTATTCATTTACTAATTTAATAATTGAATTTCCTTTCTTCATTTCCTTGTTATTGGGCCCAATAGCCAATAAAGCCCACAACGCAATCATCAAGGCTACTACAAATGAAATCCATTTATTCAAAACAAATTATATCATTATTTGTTCAATTATCTTTAATATGAGAAATTACATTTCTCACCAATTGAACCCAAAATTGGGGTTGTAACATCAACCCTTTTAAGTGGAGAAGTAGTAGTAGTAGTGGGTTGATCCCTTGATAGATTTTAAAATTGATGATTTCGAGGGAAAAATCCTTTTAAGGGGATGGAGTCCTACAAAACATTGAAATCTAACTACTCTAGACTTTAGAAACCCTAACTCCATATACAAGAGATTAGTGAGCTTATATGATTGGTATTGACCAAAAAAATTATAATTATAATTTAACTTATTTGTTTATATACTAATGAACATATATTAAGTCATCTAATAAATAGTTCATATACTTAAACCGCAACAAATACTTAATACATATAATATGAGTAACTCACTAATTGTGAATACACATAATGTTGATTGTGTTGCCCTAATGATAAGATAAATGCATAACATGTAATGGTCATGTTGACTGAAACCCTAAGATTTAATCATCTAACCTTAACATATATACATACATATCCTTAATGCCTTCATACTACATTAATGACATTAGGTGTCATCATCAGATAATATACTTTGATACATGTAAATAGAATATAATCACCTAATTATAATTTAATCAAGTTATCAATATATGTAAGGCATATCACCTTGTTCTCTAATACACACCTCATTAATCACCTAATCATAAATTGATATATGAATCATTTCATTGACATACAATGTGATCCACCTTATTCACTGAAATACATATAATAACTCAAATATGATAAAAAGTAATTGGATTCACATAAACATGCATAAATGCCTAATGTGATGTTAAATGTGTATAGTTGATAATAATAAATGAATAAATAGGAGTAAGTGGTTAATGATGACATTAATGTAAGTATGAAAGGTGATTTGACAATGTGTAATATAGTTATAAGAAATTAATGTGACATTATTTGGAATTATTGAAGACTTAATAACTTCTTGGATAATATTATCTATTTCTTACAAAATAATCAGTGATAATTCTACATGATGGTAATATGGGGATAATGGAGAATAAACTCAAGTGGTTATGATCTAATATATTAATTAATATTGAGATTTCATAGTAAAACCTAACTATGCTTCAAATTCTTAATTAGTAAGTGAGAAATACATATGATTTGTACGTAATGTTGAGTTGTAATTCTTTTGACAACAATGTGAATATAACTTGACACAATTAATAGAATATTAAGGATGATGTAATTTCCAAATGGGGATAATGCTAATAAGCCAAAATGTCTATTATGTTATATTTGATAACAGGTAATATGAATAGTGAAACCTTAGTAAAACTTGACTTATGAGTAGAGCATGTGAAGTACCATAGATTAGAGGTAACCACCTAGTTGCTTAATGTTAGGAGATTACGTACTCACCCTTCCCTCTTGTTGATATTTTGGGGAAAAATCCTCTTTAAGGGGTGGGGTGTTGTAACATACCGAATATTTGGTTTATTTGCAATTTAATCCATTTTCAAGCTTTCCATTTCCTTCATGTCTGTTTGGCCTTTTTCCTAAATTTTCCTATCTTTTCTATCCCCGTTGGCCTCAATATTGAAATTGAGCAATACTTAATGATGTGATTTATATTTGAACCATATTTGTTACAATGAATGGATTCTTGCACAAATATCTCAACTAGTGTGTTAATTAGATCCTAATAATGCAAAATGACCATTAGTGAGAGACAATTAGTAGGTTATATTAATTTAGAGTTTTTATGGCTTTTGGGACAAGAAATGAGAAATAATTAAGTATTGAATTAGTTAATGAGAGAATAACCCTTTTATTTTTTCTCTCCTCCTAAATGTTAATAAAGCATTAAAAGGAGAAGAGGAGGTGTGACATGACCCTTGAATGATTTTATAATGTCCATTTCGAATTTATACTCAAGGATTTGTTAAGAAATGTCTTTACATATTAATTCACCCTCTTTAATACATTAATATACACATTAATGGAAAATATAGTGGTTAAGGCTCATATCTCATGTAAAACGAAAATCTAATTGAATAACATTAATATAGACAATAATATTAGCCTATGGTCCAAATTTGAAGTTAATTGGACAATGTTTGACCCTTCAAATGAATTAAACAAGTTTTCAACATGGTTTGAGTATGGTTTTTTATCCGATTTCATTAAAGCGATATGTAGCACTATAGTTTTGTTATTTTACCTATCACATGTTACATATATTCATTTTGCCTCTCACGCACGCCATCCAATGGCCCATATTTGATCATCTAAGATCAAAATAGATCCAATGGTCTGGACCTTATCCCCAACCTCGCGACCAGAAGTCAATTCACAACTATTTCTCAGGCCTTAATTCCCCGACCCCTTTCTCCCTCTACATAGCTAGGTTTCATGAAATTCTTCATCTAGTTGTTTCACCTCTACTTCCCATTTCGAACGAGCCATTACTCGCCATCTATCTCACCCATTTAGTAAAACGCCCAAATTGGGGTCTCTGTGGCCGCACCACCCTGAGTTGCAGAGGGTGCTCCTACTCCCCTCATGCATGTATAACATGCCATCGAGCACCAAGGAGCCTCATGCTTCTCTCCTCCTCAGTTGATTTCACTACCCTCTTTCTCAAACCCCCAGACCTGCTCATCCTTCCTCTTCGGTGACAATGACCTATCATTCAAAGCCTCAGCCATCCCGAACAAATTACCTTGGTGGTAAGTGTTGATCTAAAGGTTATACATTGTCTATATTTTTATAATGACTCAACCATTCCATTCATGTGTATCTAATATGTTTGTTTAAGATTGATTTCAGGCTTTAGGTACATTAAAACGATCAAATTACACAAGCCCTAGCTCGTCCAAGTTCAAGTCAAATGCAATGCAAGTGTGCTAATTAGGAAATCACTTCAAAAGACCTTAGAAGATTTTTGTAATCACTTTTATTGATGATATGACTTGTAACTAAGATGAGAAAAATATGAGGGACACTTTATACCAAGATTTAATCACCCAAAAGTCAATTTAGAAAATTGATCACATGCTGTTCATCGTTCGAGTTACAATCTCGACCGATACTATGATGGATTTTCTGAAGATGACCCATCGATCGAGTTGTGCATTCACAGAACTTGAATGATGGACTCACTGAACAAACTCAATTTTAGCTCATCCGTCAAGTTCCCCAGAACAAACTTGACCGATAATTTGAAAATTGGCTTTGTCTTTTAGTTGATCAGTCGAGTTACCTTTAATAAAACTCGACCGAATTCATTGTACGGAAAATGTAGAAAAAGTGATTATAACCGTTGGTGACTTGGTTTGGGTGAAAATAGATCTGTTTCCTTGTGCAAAATGGCTATATTTCAGCCCTAAGTGTTCCCCAACTCAAGGGAGCACCCCCTTCTATAAATAAGACCCCTTGGAGTTCATTCCAAGTTTGCTCATTCAAGATATTCAAGGTCCTTGCTATAGTTGAGTGTGCTACTACTCCTTGAGCCCCTTTCTCTCTCTAGTTTACACTTCATTTCATGATTTGTGAGTTAGGCATATTGTAAGAGAGCTCCACCCTTGTGCATGTAAATCTCTCGTCTTCTCCTACTTCCCTATCCCCTTCCTACGAGAAGAAAAGGTGAAGCAAGCTCCATCGAGTGAAGAAGGAGTTGTAGCTGGTCCTTTTAAGGTTGATGAAGAGGTGGTGATCTTCACCAGGTGAAGGAGAAGGCAAAGGTTGAAGATCCAAGAGGAGAAGCAAAGTCCTTCAAGGCAAAAGACTTGACCTTGAGTGGGTAAGACCTTGGTGAATGCTGAAGACTCAAGCTAAGTGGGTAAGTCCTTTGGTAAGGTGGATATCTCCTTGTGGTTGGATGGGTAAGTCCTTTGGTGGTCTTGTGTTGTAACTCTTATTGGTGATAATATAGAGAAAAGCACTTGCAAAGTCCCAGAGGTTGAACTCTCTAGGTAGTGGACTGGCTCACTTCTAGTTTGAAGTGTGGAACCACTCTACATCCCTTTGTCAAGTGCTTTCTATCAATCTCTCTCATCCTTATTATGCTTGTTAGATAGGACTTCAAATTGCAATTAAGCTATTGCTTTAAACTTGATATAATTTGAAGGTCTAATCTGTTTTGTGAGAAATTTTGTAGCTCTATTCACCCCCCCTCTACAGCCCTTATATCCAACAAGTGGTATCAGAGCTAAGGATCTTCTACAACAATCTCCCATGAGATGAGAAGATGGGCGACAAACTACTTGGTTCTCTCAACCTAGAGGGAGGCTTCTCCAAGCATCCCCTGGTCTTTGATGGCACCAACTTCCTCTATTGGAAGAGGCGTATGCAGTTCTACATTCAAGGGATGAACTTTGACATGTGTAAGGTGATGGTCACACCTTACAAGGAGCCAACTGGAGCTCAACATGGAGTGAAGTTGCACTCAATGAAGCTCTACTCAATGCCAAAGCCATTATCATCCTCTATGCAACCCTCACCCCCATGGAGTTTAATCAGATCTCATTTGGGACACCACCTATGAGATTTGGGACAAGATGTGCATCACACATGAAGGCACAAAGCAAGTCAAGGAGGCAAAAATATACATGTTGAACAACCTCCTAGAGAACTTCAAGATGGGTAAGAAAGAAGAGATTGCAGAGATGTACTCAATACTTAATGTCGTCATCAATGGGCTGGCTGCATTGGGCAACACTTTGGATAGAGATGTAATCACCTCCAAGATCTTGAGGACTCTACCAAAGAGATGGGAGCCGAAGGTCACCTCCATTAAAGAAGTGAGGAGCCTTGGTGACATCCCAACTGAAGAACTCATTGGCAATCTTCAAGCTCATGAGCCTAGACTTGACA
The DNA here is from genome assembly GCA_963693085.1 of Alisma plantago-aquatica. Classification (NCBI taxonomy): domain Eukaryota; kingdom Viridiplantae; phylum Streptophyta; class Magnoliopsida; order Alismatales; family Alismataceae; genus Alisma; species Alisma plantago-aquatica. The sequence goes on along the minus strand of OY856415.1, from coordinate 370,315,131 downwards.
AGCAAGAAGAAGAAGTAAAGCAAGAAGAAAAGGAAGCCAAGAAGATCAAAGATAGTGCTTTCAAAGCACAAGTGGAGGATGTCATTATTCAACAACAACTTGCTTACCAGACTTCTCCATCCTCCTATGGTGAAGATGAAGGCCCTAGTGAGCATGAAGATAATTACATCAAGGGCAAACACTTCACGGGAAAGCAGGCCTCCTCCTCCTCTACTCCGAGATGCTACAAGTGTGGTAAAAAAGGGCACTACAAGAGTGAATGCCCCAAGTCAAGGAAGTCACACCATAAGAGCAGCTCAAAGAAGGAAGAGGAATAAAAGGAGAGAAAATAAAAGAGGAAGGACAAGAAGGAAAAGAGATACAAGAATGCATCTCATGTAGCTTGGGAAGCTTCATCTTCAAGCAGCTCAAGCTTCAAAGAAGATGGAGAGTGCCACCTTGCACTCTTAGCCTCTACTAGTGAGGATATTGGTGAGGTAAGTGAGGTAAGCTTGCATGAATTATCTAAGGAATCTATTATTGATATGCTTATTACTGCCCATTCATCTTTTGCTAAATGTAAATCTAAAAGAAAATGCTTAGGAAAAACTATTGATGATCTTTATGCTAAGCTTGAAATTCTTGAATTGAATGAAAAAAACAACCTTGAGAGTATTAATAATTTGTAAGGGCAATACCTTGATCTTGAACTCCAATACAATGGGTTTGAAGTTGAGAATGGTATCTACATTAAGAACATTGAGAATCTTAAGGAAGAAAACCAAAATTGCCTAAAAGAGATTGAATTGATTAAAGTTGAAAATGCTAAATTTAAGCTCCTTATTGATGCTCATAGAGAAGAGAGAGATGTCTATCTCAAAGAGATTAAAATGCTTAAATCTGAAAATGCAAGGTTTCTTGCTCAAGTAAATGATCTATCTTCTAGACCTTTACTGTCTAGTGTTAATGTTGCTTCTAACTCTCTTGAAAAAGACTCATATTTAACTAAAGCTTTATGTCTTGAGGCTGATCTTGTGCATGCTAGGGATGACATATCTAGTTTATCTTCTACCATTGTTTCTTTAAATGATGATAACCATAGATTGAGAGCATCCCTACAGAAATTCCTCAAAGGGAAGAACTCCTTAAATAAAATCCTTGACCATTCTACCAAACAAAGTGGTACTAGTGGTTTGGGATTTGAAGGGGGAGCACCAAACGGAAAGAGCAAATCCAAAGGTAAGAAAAAGAGCAAGGTGACCTCTTTTTTGTTGGAGAATCTTCCGGTACTAAGAATCCTATAGTTTGTTCTTATTGCAAATGTGATGATCATTACTCTACTTATTGTCCTTACAAGCCCAAGGGGACCAACCCAAAGATGAAATGGGTCCCCAAGCTAACTCTGGATCCCAAATTTTAAGTTGGGAATTGACATTCTCCTTTCTTATAGGAAAAGGGTAGATGGATTGTTGATATTGGTTGCACAAAGCACATGACCGGTGACATCAGCCATTTCAACAATTTCACCAAAAAGAAAGGAGGATCGGTCACCTTTGGGGACAACAAGAAAGGTAAAGTCAAAGGTGAGGGTGATGTAGGTGAATACTGATGTATCAAGAATATTCTTTTTGTGGATGGACTACATCACAATTGAATTAGTGTTAGTCAACTTTGTGATAATGGTCACCTTGCACTATTTACTTCCTTTGAATGTTTGATTCTAGATTCCCTCACCTATCAAGTTATATATAAGGGAACTAGAAGTGGTAATCTTTATGTTATTGTTCTTGACTCTATTAAGACTATTTTTGGTAGATGCCTAATATTCAACTCGAATTATATTTCTCTTTGGCACTGCTGACTTGGTCATGTAAATATCCATCAGTTGAAGAAGTTGAGCAAAAAGGACTTGGTCAAGGGTCTTCCTAAATTGGATTTTGAATAGGATAATGAATGCCAACCTTGTACCCAAGGAAAGAAAACCAAGTCCTCCTTCAAATCCAAAGGAGTCCTTGGTACTAAGAGAGCTCTTCAGCTTCTTCACATTGATCTATTTGGACCACTGAGAATGCAATCACTTCGTGGTTCCAAGTATTGCCTTGTTATTGTCGATGATTTCTTTAGATATACTTGGATCTTCTTTCTCGTTTCTAAAAGTGATACACTTGATGTTTTCTCAAGCTTTTGTAAATGAGATGAGAATGAAGCTTCTTGCCATATTGTTTCCATCCGTAGTGACCATGGGGGAGAATTTGAAAATGAGCTTTTTGAGCGGTTTTGTCATTAATCGGGTTATGCACATAACTTCTCTTCACCTCGAACACCTCAAAAAAATAGGGTTGTAGAGAGGAATAATAGGTCTTTATAGGATATGGCTAGGACCATGCTTCTAGAGTATGATACTCCTAAGAAGTTTTGGGCTGAAGCTATCAGTACCTCATGTTTTGGGAAAAATCGGGTTTTTACTCATCCTTCACTGAAGAAAACCCCCTATGAGCTATGGTGTGGTAGGAAGCTTTCAATCGGGTATTTCTATGTTTTTGGGTGTCCTTATTTTGTTTTGAATACGAAAGATTCTCTCGACAAGTTTGATCTGAAATCATACAAGGCTTTCTTTCTTGGCTATAGCACTACTAGCAAGGCTTATAGAGTTTTTAATGTTGATCTTGCTAAAGTAGAAGAATCTATTAATTTAAAGTTTATTGAGACTAACCGCTCTATTCCCAAAGATATTATTCCAAATGATGATGTTGCAAGTGAAGTAATTCCTATTTTTAAAGAGCTCAAAATCACCCAAAAGGGAAAAGAGGTGGCTACTCAAGAAGAAGACAAAGACAATGAAAAGAAGGATCCAACCCTCGGTTTGCAAAGAATCATCCAAATGAGCTGATATTAGGTGATCCATTTGAAAGAGTGAAGATGCGGGCTGCATTCAACAAAGAACAAGCCAACAATGCTTTCATCTCACAACTCAAGCCTAAGAATGTCAAGGAAGCTCTTGGCGATGAAGAATGGATACTATCTATGCAACAAGAGCAGAAATAATTTGAAAAGAACAAAGTTTGGACCCTCGTGCCAAAAGCAAGTGATAGAAAGATCATTGGCACCAAATGGGTCTACCGCAACAAGCTTGATGAAAGTGGCAAAGTGGTAAGAAACAAAGCAAGGTTAGTGGCTCAAGGCTACAATCAACAAGAATGTATAGACTTTGATGAAACATATGCACCTGTAGCTAGACTTGAGTCAATATGTATGTTTCTTACCTTTTCTAGTTATAAAGACTTTCTTTTATATCAAATGGATGTCAAAAGTGTGTTTTTGAATGGTACAATTGAGGAGGAAGTGTGTGTTGCACAACCTTCTAGATTTGAACATGATAGTCTACCTAACCATGTTTATTTATTGCAAAATCTCTATATGGACTCAAAAAAACACCAAGGGATTGGTATGAGAAATTAAAGAACTTTTTGTTAGATCATGGTTATATCATGGGCAAAGTGGATTCTACCTTGTTTCTAAAACACACTTCTAACAATTTTATTATCATTCAAATATATGTTGATGATATCATTTTTGGCAGAACTAACCTTGATCTTTGCAAAGCATTTAGTGATCTTATGCAAAGTAAATTCGATATGAGTATGATGGGTGAACTCACATTCTTCCTCGGATTTCAAATCAAGCAAACAAAAGATGGGAACTTCATCAACCAAATCAAGTACGCAAATGAACTACTTAAGCGCTTTGGGATGGAGAACACCAAGCCGATGGACACACCCATGTCAAACACTGCCAAACTTGATAGGGTGAAGAAGGTGAGAAGGTAGATGAGAAGCTCTATAGAGGTATGATGGGAATTTTACTTTACTTAACTGCCTTTAGACCTGATATAATGTTTAGTGTTGGCTTGTGTGCTTGCTTTCAATCAAATCCTAAGAAATCACATCTTATAGCTATTAAGAGGATTGTAAGGTACTTAGACAAAACTCCAAACTTTAGACTATAGTATCCCAAGTCATGGGAATTTACTCTTAGTGATTATAGTGATGTCAATTATCCAGGTTGCTTGATTGATAGAAAGTGCACAAGTGCACTTATTTCTTCCTAGGACCATTCTTGGTGTATTGGTTCTCCAAGAAACAGAGCATAGTGGCATATAAACCACTGAGGCTGAGTACATTACAGCCGGAAGTTGTTGTGTCTAGGTCCTATGGATGAAGCAAATGTTACAAGACTTTAACATTCATTTCGATGCTTCTTCTATCTTTTGTAATAATACTAATGCAATTAACTTGTCTTACAATCCTATCTTGCATAGTAGATATAAACATATAGAGGTTCACCATCACTTTCTTCGTGATCACATTTCCAAGAAGAATATCTATATCATGCATGTGGGCACGGAAAATCAGTTGGCGGACATTTTCACTAAACCTCTAGCTAGAGAGAAATTTAACTTTATTAGATCAAAATTGCTTATAACTGCTTTGAATGAATATGATATGCCTTCTAGCTAGTTGTTATCTATCCTATATGTCTTGTCTCTGTTTGGATCATCTTTGTTTGCTAATATGCTTTAAATTGGTTTTTCATGTTCATTTTGCCTTGTTTTTCTCTTTTTTGGGTATTTTTTGCAAATGCATGTTTTATTGCAAAATAGTACCCAATGATGAGTGATATGTGCCTAAGTATGTTCACTATACATAATGGACTTGAAAAATAAAGTTAATTAGCATTCTAATCAGCTAGAAATTAAGTTTGATGGTTTTAGGTCAGGTTGACCATCAGTCGAGTTACACCTAGACAAACTCGACCGATCTATGGCTGAGAGTTTTTTTAAAAATCCAATCAGTCGAGTTTCTGAGTTCACATAACTCGACCAATGGTCGGGCTGGAGCACACTTAAGCTGGGTTCGGCTGACTATTCTCCCTCTCAGCTAGAGAAAAGTCGATCGATTCCACCTCCCTTATCCCTAAGCTCTCCGCCCTTGACCTCCCCTTCCTCAGCCTAGCCCTAATCCGACAAAGGTATACCATCCTTGTCCTTACCCCTTACTAAACCTAGGTGTGTGAACATTTTTGGTGGTGTGTTTTGTGCTTTTGCTTTCTCCTTCCTCTTTATTCTGTCTCTATGGCTTCAAATAGATGGAAGAGAGCCACCCCCATCAATGCACCATCTTCCTCTTCGTCTTCCCGCTTGATCCACTTTGATGAGACTCTCTTTGTCTCAAATGAGGCTATTAATAGGTATAAGAACCTCCTCCCGTGAAGCCCTTTTCCTTTTCATGCCCTCTTTGAGCCTAGACCTAGATGCCAAGAGGTCATCAATCAAGTGGTGAGGGTGTTACATGTTCACCATCTCTCTACCCTGGGTGTTGAACGCACGTGCTACCACAATTCCATGACTAGCATGAAAGTGGTTCATGAATTCTACGCTAACTTGCTTTGGAATTACGACACCCTTGTACCCCCTCCTAATACTCAAGTGATCCTAACGTCTATGATAGTCGGGAATAAATTCCAAGTCTTGGAGGATACCTTGAATATCTTCTTCTCTAGTACCGATGAGATTGACACCTGGCGTAAGGATTACGGTGAGTATTTTGACCTTCTAGACCCTGAGGCTTTCTACAAGCAATACGATCTCACTCTTCTTGACATCCATCATTACTTGAAGAAATCTCAGTTCCCCTACAAGAAGAAGAGCACCCTTCCCTCCTCTGCCTTGGATCACAAGAGGCATATCCTTGCCCTAGTGGTCAACTGCAACATCCATCTAATAAACATATATTGTAGAGAATATTGTGGTAATCATGTATTGCCTCTTAAAGAATGTCAGAGTCAAGTGGTATAGATACATCCTCCACCATATGACTTGCTTTGACTTGGGCAAGAATACATGCGGCACCCAACCTCCCTACCCTACCCTGATATGTGGTCTTTTTCAATTTGCAACTGGGAAATCTCTCTTCCATGACTTCCATTACACACCTACCCGGAAGGGAGTATGTATCAGTGAGACTCAGAAGTATGTGCCTATCCTTTCCTCCACCACACCTGGTGCCTCTGCCTCTGCCTCTACTTGTGCACCTGCCTCGACCTCTACCTGAGCACCTCCACCTCCTCAGCCTACCCGACCTGCTCGTGACTCATTTCGTGTGTCCAATGAAGCCCTCATGGGTTATCTGATACATCAACAAGCATACAACCTCTAGGTCTAGGAGCACCTGCATCAGGATTTATGTTCAATCATGTCAAACATGAACATGTCTTGTGCACATCCCTACCCAGCTTACCAGCCCTACCCAAGAAGTGATTATGCCTCCTATGCATACAATCACTTGTATCCTACCCCTCCACCTACACCTACACCTTCCACTGCTCCCACACCCTCTGCTGTTGGTGGACCTGCTCCCATTATCCTGCCTCTACCTGCTAGCCCCTTGGCCACTCTGCTTGCCAGCCTTGGCGATTCTTCTCCTTACTTCCTACAGGCCAATGAGCTCTATGCTCTTGGTATGACTTGGGATGAGTAGAATGATCATTGGCTCGGTCGTCACTTTGGTCCCTTTGTTGATGAGGAGATGTTGAACCAGGCTGATCAGGAGGCTGCTGATGCTGAGGAGGCTGTTGACGATGGTGAGGATGATGGTGTTGCATTTGATGATGGTGATGGCTCTGATGGTTTTGCTGGTGACTCCGGTGATGAAGGTGATGCTACTGCACCTTCAAATAGAGATGATGACTACGAGCCTGATGTTGAGGATGATGATGTTGTTGATATAGATATCTAGATGTTCTTAGTTTTTAGTCTAGTTTGCTGATCATATATATCTTTCTAGGCTATTTTTATTAGAAACATCTGGGCAAATGATCTGAGTTGTACTATTTTATCTTTTTAGCTTTCATCAATTTGTCTTGTAGCTATTTTATGAGAACTTGCACTCTGGGTTGTAATTTATATTCTGTGCACTCTTACTATTATATCGTATGAGTTGGTGCCATGTTTCACCATATTTTGATTATGACTTAGCATGTTTGTTTATCTCATCTCTGTTTGGTGTATGTTTTGAGATTGCATGTTTTGGATATTTGCTTGGTTGTGTTTGAAGCAGACCTTATTTTTTTCTCTTCTACCCCCCTTCCTTTTTGATAATGTTAAAAGGGGGAGAGAATTTTAATGTTTTGAAGCTCAACCATATTGATTTTATTGCTTATGTGATCCTTTTCTTGTTCATTATATGCTTTGTCATGTGACTTGCTAAAGGACCATATAGAATGTAAGTGTTATATTGCTTTGTGTAGATAGACTAACTATGCAAGTTAAAGTAAGCATATATTGAGGGGGAGCAATTCACATTGTTCAAATATTGAATCCCCTTACAATTCACAAGGAAAAGGTATAATTTCAATATCCTTTTCAATATGATTGAGGAATGGTTTGTCATTATCAAAAAGGGGGAGAATGTTGACCTAAAGTTTATACATTGTCCATATTTTAATAATGACTCAACCATTTCGTTCATATGTATCTAATATGTTTGTTCAAGATTAATTTCAAGCTTTAGGTACATGAAAAGGATCAAATTACATAACCCCTAGCTTGTCCAAGTTCAAGTCAAATGCAATGCAAGTATGCTAATTTGGACATCACTTCAAATGACCTTAGAAGATTTTTGTAATCACTTGTATTGATGATATGACTTGTAACTAAGATGAGAAAAATATGTGGGACACTTTATACCAAGTTTTAATCACCCAAAAGTCAATTTAGAAAATTGATCATAGGATGTTCATCAGTCGAGTTACAATCTTGACCGATCCTATGATGGATTTTCTGAACATGACCCATCGGTCGAGTTGTGCATTCACAGAACTTGACTGACCAACTTACTGAGAAAACTCAATTTTAGTTCATCGGTCGAGTTCCCCAGAATAAACTTGACCGATAGTTTGAGAATTGGCTTTCTCTTTTAGTTGATCGGTCGAGTTACCGTTATTGAAACTTGACCGAATGTACTATACGAAAAATGTAGAAAAAGAGATTATAACTGTGGACTTGGTTTGGGTGAAAATAGATTTGTTGCCTTGTGCAAAACGGCTATATTTTGGCCCTAAGTGCTCCCCAACTCAAGGGAGCACCCCCAGCTATAAATAGGACCCCTTGGAGTTCATTCCAAGTTTTCTCATTCAAGATATTCAAGGTCCTTTCTATAGTTGAGTGTGCTAATACTCCTTGAGCCCCTTTCTCTCTCTACTTTACACTTCATTTTGTGATTTGTGAGTGAGTTAGGAATATTGTAAGAGAGATCCACCCTTTTGCATGTAAAGCTCTCATCGTCTCCTACTTCCCTATCCCCTTCCTACATGAAGAAATGGTGAAGCAAGCTCCATCGAGTGAAGAAGGAGGTGTAGCTGGTTATCTTCAAGGTTGATGAAAAGGTGGTGATATTCTCCAAGTGAAGGAGAAGGCAAAGGCTAAAGATCCAAGAGGAGAAGCAAAGTCCTTCAAGGTGGAAGACTTGAGCTTGAGTGGGTAAGACCTTGGTGAAGGTTGAAGACTCAAGATAAGTGGGTAAGTCCTTTGGTAAGGTGGATATCTCCTTGTGGTTGGATGGGTAAGTCCTTTGGTGGTCTTGTGTTGTAATTCTTATTGGTGATAATATAGAGAAAATCACTTGTAAAGTCCTAGAGGTTGACCTCTCTAGATAGTGGACTGACTCACTTCTAGTTTGAAGTGTGGAACCACTCTACATCCCTTTGTCAAGTGCTTGTTGTCAATCTCTCTCATCCTTGCTATGCTTGTTAGATAGGACTTCAAATTGCAATTAATTTATTACTTTAAACTTGATATGATTTGAAGCTCTAATCTATTTTGTGAGAAATTTTGTAGCTCTAGTGTTTCCTAGAATATGAGAAGATAAGAAGAAAATCCGAATTTTATAAAAGGAAGAAGATAAATGTAATAATTAATGGTAATATGAGAATTTATGGGTAAAGAAGATAATTACAAAGATTTTTGCAACAAATATTATAATCTGAAACCATCATGATAATTTGATAATTTAATTCGTTTCCTTGAGCAAAAAGTAACTTAAGGGTCAAGTATCATTTAAAATGGAACATAAATATAAATATTAATAACATTATCTAAAGAATGTAGGAAATATGCCAATAAAGAGAAATAAAATACTTAATGTTCTCAAATCAGGAAAATAACTTCAAATTCGTATTCTAAACATAAAAATAAGCCTTTGTATAGATTTGCAACTAATTTGGATAATATATGAATAATGAGTAAAATAGGAGAGAGAAGGTGTGTAGAATGTTCTATTTATTTAATAAAAATAAAGATAATTTCAACTTGGGAAGATAATTGCAAAATCGTGTTCCAAACCTTTAAGGAGACTTATGGGTGAAGTTACATTAATTTTAGATAATGTTATCACCTCTTTTGAAGGAGGAAAGAGAAAATGATATATTAATTATTTCACCTATCAAACTTTCTCAAAATGCAAAATTAACTCCATATTTGGATTCTACGCGTCGAAATAAGTCAGAGTATGCAATTTGGTAATTTTTGGGCAACGTTTGAGCCTCCAAATGAAGAGAGAGAAAAACATTTAAGGTTTAAATGAGTTTGGATCGATTTTTTTTTAGAAATTTGATTTCCTTATCCAATGCGCATGATCGGACGGCCCAGATCCTTTGGTGGACCCGCGTCCACCGATCTGACGACCCACAGTCGTCTCCTACCTCAAGCCAAAGAAGGCAACATGTGTTTTTTTTCCCGATTTTTTTAAATCGCAATATCTTGGAGTGTGATCGATGGATTTTGTTCAAACTTTCCTTGTTGGATTCCTTGCACGATTGCGCACAGATTTATCCCAAATTTTGCGGGTTTTGGCAAGTATTTGTGAAACGCCTAAAGTGGCCGCCGACCTCCTCACCTTGCCCCTAGCTAAACCCTAGCCTAGGGCATGTTGCCTATATATACCTAGGTCCCTAGGACCGTTATGACCTTAGCAACTCGCCTATACCTTTGATTTCAAGCTTCATGGACGACCTGACCCCCGTTTAGCCACCGACGACGCCTGGGTTGCGGCGCTTCTTCCTCCTAGTTTGCTCCTTCTCCGTCCAATTAAAAGGTACCACCAACTCCGGTTCTTCTTTCTCTTTTTTTCGACTACCTGAACGTGCGTTTTGGTCGCGATTTGCGGATTTGCCCAAAATCGGGGCCAAGCTCCTGCTCGCGTTGCTCGGGCGAGAGGAGGAAGACGACGGGTGGCTTTTTACCGTTTTGCCCTCGGCTTTCTTCTTCTCTGGATTTCTCACGCGTGGTTTTTTTGTCTTTTCGCCAGTCCGCCCGACCGCACCGCGCGGCTGGTAGCGAGTGACCGCGGGTCGCGGGTCGCCGCTGTCGAGCGCTCGCCACCGCTCGGCCATCCAGCTTTGCCTACGTGGCAGGCTGTGATTGGTCGAGGTTAAATAATTTTTATAAATTATTCCGTTGATAAAAAATAGTAAATAAATAGTGTTTTGAAATCAGGAAAATGAGATCTATTTAATAAAAATATTTTTGAGATCTGGTTTTGAGGTTTGCGAAAATGTGTTTTTAAAATCGATTTAATTATCTTAAAATCACTAAAATTTACCCTAAGAATCCATATTTCCAAAAATATACAATATTATATGTTATTTTGATCAGGAAAACCTAACTAAGATGGTTATGAGGTTTTTGAAGTCTGAATCGAGAGTTTGTGCAAAAAGTTAGTAAATTAGGGTTTTCAATCTTGTAAATGAATACATGTAATTCTAATTTATGAATCTAATGATGTATTAGGTAATTTGGGTTTATAATTCGTGTGGAGAGTTGAAAAGGGAAATCTAGGGCACCTGAGGCTAAGGTATGTGTTTAGTATGAGTTTTGATTGTGCATCTACCTATCAGTTGGGAAATCTCTAGTCCATTACCTATATTTCTTTTATGAGGTTTAACTTGATCCAAAGCCTTTAATCTTGAAACCTAAATTGTTTATTTGCCTCAAATGTAGATGTACTATTCTCTTATTTGGGTATTCATACCCCACTGCCATGTTACATAATCTTTTGCTTATTCTTGCCATAAATCTTTTGTTAACATGAAATTAAATGTTCTATTTAATTTTTAAGTAGTGGTACTTATGTACAACCACCCATAGAGGGCATGTATAAAATCACCCTAGGGGAATGTTTATTATTCTCCCCATTAAAAATTGTAGGTGATTTGGAAATGTTTTTAATTCTTCCCTCACCTAAGGTTAGAGGTCTGGTAGGTGCCTCAACCCTACTTAGTTAGATAGACATATTAAATGACATGCTAAAACCTTTATTTATTTTGTTAATGGCAAGTTTCTCTTATAAAAACCTCATACTCTTTGATATCTTCTTACACCAAATATCTAGCCTAATTTACTTGTTACAACTTTCTTTGCCTTTGATAGATTGTTAGTGTAACACATACTTTTCTTGTTTTCCCTCTTGCTGGGTGTCTTCCCAACCACCCAGGTGTTGGTGTTGAGCAAGGTGAAAGAAGGGCTTGAAGAAAGATTCCTCTGCTGAGATCGTTAGCTTGAAGAAGGATGACTAGGTTGCTATAGCTAGATCCTCTTATCTATCTTATCTTTTCTTTTAGAAAGCAATGATGTAATAAACAATAAAGCCATTAGAAGGCTTGTTATTTCTTTCTTTCCGCTGCTATTGACATTTTATTATGTATCTGGATTCATGCTTATTTACTTGGAATATTATGCAATCATCCTCAAAGTCTAAATTTTTGTTAAAATTGTGGATGTTTGTATTTCCTTTAAATTTTAGTAAAGAGGTGATCTCATTATCTAAAATTAATGTAACTTCACCCATAAGTCTCCTTAAAGGTTTGGAACACGATTTTGCAATTATCTTCCCAAGTTGAAATTATCTTTATTTTTATTAAATAAATAGAACATTCTACACACCTTCTCTCTCCTATTTTACTCATTATTCATATATTATCCAAATTAGTTGCAAATTTATACATAGGCTTATTTTTATGTTTAGAATACGAATTTGAAGTTATTTTCCTGATTTGAGAACATTAAGTATTTTATTTCTCTTTATTGGCATATTTCCTACATTCTTTAGATAATGTTATTAATATTTATATTTATGTTCCATTTTAAATGATACTTGATCCTTAAGTTACTTTTTGCTCAAGGAAACGAATTAAATTATCAAATTATCATGATGGTTTCAGATTATAATATTTGTTGCAAAAATCTTTGTAATTATCTTCTTTACCCATAAATTCTCATATTACCATTAATTATTACATTTATCTTCTTCCTTTTATAAAATTCGGATTTTCTTCTTATCTTCTCATATTCTAGGAAACACTAGAAAGTTCTAGGACGAATTATTTTATCCCTTTTTATTTCTTAAGGTGAAATTGCATTTTAAACCCATTATCTAATTCTAACTGAGGCATTTGTGCATGCAACCTTGAAATAAGAATATATGGGAAACATTTATCCAATAACCATCTTAATTTCTTTTAAATCAAAGCCAAGGACAAAAGGAACGAAAATGAAGGACAAAACTTATAGAAAAGAGTACAAAGAGGTACAAAGGAGATTTCAGTATGTTACAGTTGAAGACTCAAGATAAGTGGGTAAGTCCTTTGGTAAGGTGGATATCTCCTTGTGGTTGGATGGGTAAGTCCTTTGGTGGTCTTGTGTTGTAATTCTTATTGGTGATAATATAGAGAAAATCACTTGTAAAGTCCTAGAGGTTGACCTCTCTAGATAGTGGACTGACTCACTTCTAGTTTGAAGTGTGGAACCACTCTACATCCCTTTGTCAAGTGCTTGTTGTCAATCTCTCTCATCCTTGCTATGCTTGTTAGATAGGACTTCAAATTGCAATTAATCTATTACTTTAAACTTGATATGATTTGAAGCTCTAATCTATTTTGTGAGAAATTTTGTAGCTCTATTCACCCCCTCTTCTAGAGCCCTTAGATCCAACAGTAAGCACCCTTGACCTCAGTTCTTGCTTTGATACTTCTGTTTTGGCATGTCATGACCCCAATCGATGTACCCTGTAAGGTCGACCTTTCCCCTTATCGGAACTGATTGCCATTGGCCTTCAGAGCCTCGACAACTTCAGATTTTCATTGCTCAAACATTTTTTGACACTTGGTTTGTCCCTTTCCCAACGGTATCCATGATTTCATATCTCGGCCTTCTCCTTTGTTTCTTGCTATTTTTCTACTAAATCACAGGCATAGCCCTCCATTTTCCTCAAGACTCTTCCCATCATCTCTGGTCTGACCTCAGATAGACCTCATAGTTGTCTTTGTCCTCTATTCGTGCAGTTTTTTTTTTGGGGGGGGGGCTTCAGTCCCTACCATCAAGCCTTTCCATGGCCGCAGTGCCTTGTTAGATCCCAAAAATCTTCATGATTTCGTTCCAGGGGCATTGGTTTCGACTGAGGGCGAGGAAGTCATTGTTAGCCTCATTGTCCCTAGAGAATTCATGTGCTTTGCGCTAGATCAGGGCAAGGGATCTCCAGGTGAGGTGCTCTCGCGCCATGAATCACAGGGAAACGAGCCAGGTTGTGTTTTGACCTCGGCACCCTTGTGGTCTTAATCGCTTGATTTTAATCGCAAGGGTAATTCTTGGTTTTTTTATCATCCCTTCTCGCTCTCATGGATGAGAAATGTGACACTGACATGGAGATCCTTCATTAGGCTAGGTGGACAAAGTGGGTCGTGAATGATTATCCTGGTCATGTATTTTCTCAATATTCTATTGGTCAATTTTATATATTTCATATTAAATCAAAGGTTTATCATATATAAATAAATACTCATTGGAAAGTATTTTTCACAAGGAATATGATTTTATGGTTTTTAAGTATTGTTTTACATCCCTATTTTGATGTTTATTATAGACACCATTTTCATTATATAAAAAGTCCTAAAATTGATAACTAATTCATTTCAACTCCAAATTTAAGAAATAAATATGTTTTCTTAATTAAGAGAATCCAAGTAATTGATTGGTCCAAGTTTTGAGTCCTAAATTGATGGTTTTCATAGAAGGTCCAAAATTTGGGTTTCTCACATAGTATAATTTATAAATCCTAATCCATGTGTATAAATTTGTAACTAGGATAAAGTTGTCTTGGATACAAGCTAGTTTGATGAAAGTGATGACTAGGACTCTACATTAAGGTATGTGCAATCCTATTTATGTATGACTGTGTACACTTATTCTTCAATTGGGTATTTCATAATCCAACCCTAATATTCCTAATGAGGCATATGCTTAGCCTTTGAATCTTTATATTTCCTTCTTTTGGCTCATTTATTTCAATTACTTCTTGGGTTTTGAACCCCACTACTATATTGCATTTATCTCCACTCTGTCGATTTAATTTACCCATCATGATGAATTATTGACTAAATAATTAATGTAGTGTACATGTGTACAACCACCCATAGTTGGGCATGTGTTATTTCACCCAGGGGGAGTGTGATTACTCTCCCCATTTTTATATATATTTAGGTGTTTGGGAATGTGTTACTCTCCCTCACCTATTGGTTGAGGTTAGGTAGGTGCCTCAGCCTTATATTAGTTTTTGTAGTCATAATGTTATTCATGCATGTAATTTATTATTATTTATCATGGAAGATTTCTTATTTATTACTTGACTTGTATTTTTTACCCTCTTAGCATAGTAAATCTTTATCATTCCATACTTTAGTTTATATTTGTCCTTTTTCCTTTAATTGACACATACTTTACTCTCCTCTTGTTGGGTGATCCCAACCACCCATGTTTAGGATCGGAGTACACAACAAGAGCATGGTGAACCATCCTAAGACTAGTAGAAGGTGTTCATCTCTTCATCATGGACTTATTTGCTAAGTTATTTTGTTGGAGACATATTGATGTAGTTTAGTTTCCCTCTACCTTAGATCCTTTATTTGTATAAAGCTTGTACACCCTTATTGGGAAAAAATGTGATGTACCCTTTAAGGAAATTCAATATAGTCAATGTTATTTTATTCCGCTGCTATTCATTGGTGTTTTGTTTACCATATTTAGTAGAGAGGTGGTTTCACTTCTTTTCATCGGCCCTTCAGGCAGCGCCTTTAACTCTGGCCTGGGTTTTGGTGTTTTTTTTCTCTTCATGGGCTTGCTCGAGTGATGCATACTTTATTGTTTCAGAGGTTACTTCTTACTCATCGCTGAACTCCTCCTCGTCGGGTTGATTCAATTAATCCAGAATCTCCACCACTTATGGGTCTTCTAGACTGGGGCCAGGGTCGTTTAAGGCTCACATCATCAAATCAACAATGGTCTTATTCTCTTGCACCTCTTCACATTACTGATTATAGCTATCCATGAAGTAAGCTGATTCAAATAGAGAGTGTCCCCTCATAGCGTCTCGTACATAGAAATCTATGTGATGATTACCAACTCATAGAGTATTAATCCCTTCATCCATGTCTATTAGAGATCCTTGTGGCAAGGTAGGGTCTCCAGAATATCATCGAGCACTTTGGGTCCTCAACAGTGTCGATCACCACTATATCACATGGTATAAATGATTGCCCCACCCGAATTGGGACATCCTCTACTATTCCCATAGGTTTCATAAAGGTGTGATCGGACAACTCGATTCTCATTCTAGTTTTCACCATATCTGTAAACCCAAGCCTTAGGGAAAGAGTTAAGGGCATAAGACTATTGCTCGCTCCCAAGTCGGCTAACCCCTTCCTTTCCACATTGTCTCCAACACAAAAAGGGATATTAAATGCCCATTTATCTTTCTTCGTTGGTATCTCAGCTTTGAAAAAAAGCACTCGACATTTTGACCAATTTAATTGTCTGGATGTGGTCCCCCCTCCTTTTTGTGATTAAGTCCTTGAAGAATTTAGCATATGTAGGCATCTACTCAATTGTGTCTAGAAATAGAATATCCAGGTGCAATTTCTCTACTGCCTCCATAAACTTCTCATATCTCTTCTTCAGATGAGCATTAATCAGTTTGTAGGGAAATGGGACCCTCAGGGCATAAGGATTCCTTCGTGTAAAGGCCTCTTCTACAGGATCTGGGTTCTTGACCTTTGAACCCTTCTTCTTTTTGTAATTCTCTTCTTCTTTATCCTCATCAGTGAGCTCCTCTTTCAGATTCTTCTTGAACAATTACTTTTTCAGGATATGGCTCATTACGGTCTCTTTCCTCTGTGGTGTTCTTGGTACCAGAATCTTCCAGAGTCCTCCCAGATCGAAAGGTGGTCATCTTAGCGGTCTTTGTGTTTGATGAGATTTCCCTGAAGGATTCTTCACAAGCTCTATTAGGTGGGCTACTTGTTGATCAATCTGAGTTTGCATTGTGGTTAACACTCATTTCAGTCTCTTTCCTCTGTGGTGTTCTTGGTACCAAAATCTTCCAACATCCTCCTAGATCGAAAGGTGGCCATCTTAGCAGTTTCTATGTTCGATGGGATTTTCCCTGAAGGATTCTTCACAAGCTCTATCAGCTGGGCTAGTTGTTGATCAATCTCTCTTTGATGTGTTTGCATGTCTACCATCTAAGATTGCATTGTGGTTAACACACCTGAGTTGGTGATGGCGCTTTAGGTAAGTTGGTCGTTTACCAAAGCTTGCCTTTTTTCAAAATTGAATAACTAAGCAATCATGCCAGGCTGGTTGTTGTCCTTGGTCTGACTCTAAATTTGGTTTTGTCCTTGACTTTTATGACTTTCATTTTGTTTTGACTTTGATAGTTATTCTTGTACTACTGATAGCTAGTAGTTTTGGTATAGTGAGTTGGTCCACCTTTGTTCTTGAATCCTAGAGGCGGTTTAGACGAACCAATCAGTTAAAGAGAGTTCTCAGTAGTGTCTTTGTTTCCGTAATTGAATCCTGGATGATATGGCCATTTAAAATTTGCATAAGAGACATTTTATGTATCTTCTTCACTTTCACTTTCTTCACTTTCTTTTGGCCATGTATAGATACATTTGTCAAGTCCATGGCCATCTTAGTAGTTTCTATGTTTGATGGGATTTTCCCTGAAGGATTCTTCATAAGCTCTATCAGCTGTGCTAGTTGTTGAGCAATATGTCTTTGATGTGTTTGCATGTCTACCATTTAAGTTTGCATTGTAGTTAACACACCTGAGTTGGTGATGGCGCTTTAGGTAAGTTGTTCGTTTACCGAAGCTTGCCTTTTTTCAAAATTGAACAACTGAGCGATCATGTCAGGCTGGTTGTTGTCCTTGGTCTGATTCTGACTTTGGTTTTGTCCTTGACTTTGAAGGTTTTCATTTTGTTTTGACTTTGATAGTTATTCTTGTTCTACTGATAGCTAGTAGTTCTGGTATAGTGAGTTGGTCCACCTTTATTCTTGAATCCTAGAGGCAGTTTAGACGAACCAATCAGTTGAAGAGAGTTCTCAGTAGTGTCTTTGTTGCCGTAATTGAATCCTGGATGATCTGGCCATTTAAAATTTGTATAAGAGACATTTTCTGTATCTTCTTCACTTTCACTTTCTTCACTTTCTTTTGGCCGTGTATAGATACATTTGTCGATTCCATGGCATCCTTCGCCGCATGTAACACATTTCATGACTTTCTCAATGTGTTTCTTACCTTTGCCTCCAGTGTCTATTACTTGTTTCACATATGTGGTAAAATTCTGAATTTGATCTGTATTGGTTTCCAGATCCTTGTCTTCGATTGAAGGTCCTTTAGAGCCAACCTTTTTGGCTGAACCTCTATCACTTCTATCATACTTCATGCCCGTTTGCAATGCATCCATGTTGTCGATGATCTTCATAGTTCTGCTCGGAAAATCACTCTTGGCAGCTGCATTTAGCGAGGTCTGCTCCATGGGAGTTAGCCCATTATGAAATGTTGTCACCAAAAATCCCTTACAGTAGTTATGGTGAGTACAATCCCTTTGATATTCTTGATATTGTTCCCAAGCTTCATGAAGATTTTCTCTGGGTTTTTGCATGAAGGAAGTGATTTTTTGCATATATTGAATGGTTTTCTCAGTGGGGTATAATTTAGTGACAAAAGCATCAACGAGGGGCCTCCATCCATCTATGGACTGGTGAGGTAGATTAAGGTACTAGGACAGAGCTTTATCTTCAAGAGAGAAAATGAAACCCTTACAATATATGACTTCTTGAGGAACTTCCCTCATCTTGATGGTGTCACAGATGTTTTTGAAGGCATCAAGATGATGGTAAGGATTCTCATTCTTCGAATTCCCTCAAAAGGGCTTGTTCTGGATCATAGATATGATGGTAGGTTTCAATTCAAAATTATCCGCATCAATCTTGGGATAACGGTTGGGCATCTTGATTCATTGGCCCTAGCTGCGGATAGCTCTCTAAGGTTTTCTCTTCCTCATCATCTTCACCTTCATTGTTCTGGACCATCTAAATCATCTACACATCATTTCATTATTACCGAAACTTAAATAACTTTCTCCGGGAACACCTAAACTTTATGAAATTTGGAACATAATTTCCTCATTACTCAATGTACATTCTTTACAATTTTTGTACCAAAACATTGTTCTTTGACCAGTCAACTAATTCCTTCAAAAAGGAACAAACCTAGGAACATTAAACATAATACAAATATCATTTGATCTTAAATTTTATGAAAATAATTACAAGTCTTCCTATGATCAAAACACACTCTATGAGCCATCATAATATCACAGTATACTACCGGTAAATATCTATTTTCAGGCTGTCAAAACGGCATTGGTATCGGATACCTCGTTCCTTGGTGGGGCTCTCCTAACCCTTCTTACCTAAAGGCCTCATAGAACATAGGATCATCCATTTTGCGAAAGACCTTGCGCGACAACACCTCCTTTAGGATATGAACAATGTCCGGCCAAGGCTGCATTGACTTACACTTTTGCTCTGTAAAACTTCTTTTGCATCTAACCTTCCATATCACCCAACACACAAGGCAAGGCACACGCCCCGGATCCACCCTTTATAGGAAGATTCGGTGGCTTCACTTCACCAAGACTCCATGTAAGACCGTAAGAGTGAAGGGCGACCCCTATCTGGTAGGGATATTCATCTGCGCATTCTTGCAGGCTCGATGCCAGATCTGTAGTGCTAACCTAGGAAGCACATACGCTTCTAGACAGCTCCCGTGTCCGTGTCAGGCACGTTTTGGACACAGATACTTTGTGGACACGGCCGAAAACATTTTGGACATGGTTGGGACGTGTCCAGTTCATTTTGGTCTTTTTCTGCAGTCCAGACACAGCTGGACACGGCCCGGACAGTTCCTGGACACATTAGTGCAGCTGCTGCTGTCGCAGCAATGGCCTATTTAGAATGCAAATGTTGAATATACAACTACTGTTTACGTCTTATCATTGAGATAATGCAATATAGAGCTGAGATCTAATCAAAGTTGCAAATAAATCTGTTAAAAAGAATAATATGTGAAGTCTGAGCTGAATTAGATGTTATCAATCACATTCTAGTAAATTGATTAAATGAGTGATAAGAACTCATTTATTTGTGCTGTAATCTACTATATTTACAGAATACACATCTTTTGTTTTCTAATTTGCATTGTTTCTACTACACAGACAAACTCACACATAAACATATACATACATAGATACATTAATGTGGATAAAACTGAAATAAATCCCAATCCATACACCATACACCCACATATATGTATATACAAAAAATCCCCTACGTTCACATTCATGGTGGTTCCTTCAGTGTCTTCTGTGATGATGGTGGTGATTCTCCTGGTGATGTCAATCCTCTTCACATCGCTCTTCCTCATGGTGATGACCGTCTGAGTGACGTTCCTCCCATTCTTCTTCAGTTTCTGGAGGTGGACGAATATGTTGGACTCTTGCATTCTGATCCTCTCCAGTAAGACTACTTCCTACACAAGGAGGCATGTTGTCTTAAAAAGGGAGAGAGGTTTTGATTAAATCTACTTCCCTCTCGACTACCTAAGTAAATCACGCAGTTAATTTAAAGAACCAGATGTGTAAAACAAAATATTCTGAGTAATTGAAATGTAGCATATTTAGAGTTTTTGTGCAGTCAAGCTTATGTCTAAGCTTGAAGCACGGGTGTATAGTGAGTAGATTTGTGTTCTTAACAATAATGTTTTGCCTTGTCCCTGGAAATGATGCCAAAAAGTTGACCGGCCTGAATTGTACGTAAAAAATGAAGCGGATCTAGAGTAGTCAGACTCTTAAATTTATAACCCGACACTCAAGCCCTCGCAACTATTATACGGGGTCTAATATAGTAAATCATGGTCAAACCACATGTACAAGGTTGGTATGTGCTATAAATGTGGAGCCTTAGACTCGGATACACCAAACGAAAAGGTAGATCAAGATGGTGTTCCCTAAGGAATGGTGTTGCTTCAAACAAAGCAATAAAAAAAAAGCAAAAGTAAGAAAATAAAATAAGAGAATAAAGTCAAATAAGAAAGATGTAACCAAAGTATGAAAGGGAACTTGGATTGGGTTTCACCTACTAAGATCTCTCACCAACATGCAATACTCACACCCTTTGTATACCCTTAGCAAGATTACAGGAAATCATCATATATGTCAATTCCCTCCTCTCTCGAGCTTGGGATAGATCTAGATTATAAGGTTGTCTCTCTCTCTTGAGATGGCAAACAAACAATCACAAAGCAAACTATATGACCATTAACTTTAGCATTCCAACATTTTCATGCATTCATGCAAATGCATAACACTTAGATAACATTAATACTACTCTTTTGAGGTATTAACAAGAAGACATCATAAGATGGTAGCTAAGCATGCAAGTGAAGCATTAAAAATAAGAGTATGGAGATAGTCCTTGCTAGGAACATATATATTCAAAGTGGTGTAAGTACATACATGTTGGGAGAGACTTAGTGGCTACTCCCAATCCAAGTAAGATGTTTAGCCACACATGTTAACGGGCAGCATAACGAGCATTACAAATGCGTAGATACATCAAGGATAATGAGGAGGGGAAGATACAGTATGGGGAAGATAATAGATCTAAAGATAGAAGGAGTCAATACACCAATAGTACTTCTTCAGATCTAGATCTGGCACGAACGTGGTAGATGTCAACTCCTTCTCTCAAAGAAGAGGATTGTAGACCTTCTCTCTCCTCTGACTTTCATCTTTGGAGATATAAGACCTATGGAGATGGATGAGAATGGATTTGGAGCACTTTGTTACTCCTGATGATCTGATGCCCCCTTTTGTGTGGAGTTGGGGGGCTATTTACAGGCACATCCCACTGACTTAACGCCCTTTCGTGGTCGTGACGCTTAGCGATGGAAATAATATTTGTCTTAGTCACGGTCATAAGGTGTTATTACGACCACAACTCCATTAGAGGTCGTCACGCGTTCGTGTTCGCGATGACATCTTGATTGCAATTGTTTCTTCTATCTGGGTCGTGACCCCATCTCAGTCGTGACACCCTCTCTTGGTCAATCACCTTGTATCGCGGCCGCGGTGAATCATCCCAGTCACAATTAGTGTTGTGGTTGTGGCATGGAACTACTGATCATTGTCTCTATCTCGATTAAGACATCCAAGCACCATGGTGTTGCGGTCGTGACATGGTATGAGCCTGCATGGAGTGGGAAGGGGTATCAAATCCAAATTTTTCCCAAAGATATTCAAATAATCAGAAGAATACATAAAAGGGATGCTAGAATAGGAATAAAACATATGCAAAAATTTCACAAAATGAGATGTTATAAGACATTGAGGACTCTCATTTGGGAGTCAAAACCTCCCATCTAAGGTTATGATTATTAATGCATAGGGACTTAATTCAAAATAATGGAAAAATGAATAATTAAGTCCAATGGATGCCCGACAATGTGGGTACTTTCTTGTAACAGATTGCATACACCAAGTTTCAATCTACATGGCACAACTTGAGTCGTACAAGCATAAAATCAAGAGCTAGTGGAGCATCAAATCCACCCTTAATGAATCTTCCCCTAGTGGAAATATGTCTATGATCATCCTGAGGGAAGAGACAACTAATTCATAAAAGAATTTGAACAAGCTTAAACATGCTTGTGGTCTCAAATCACCTTAAACTCCAATGTTGGAAAGTAGAAAGTAGGGTGAGAAGGGTAGTTGTCATTTTCAATCAGATAAGTTACACTAATTACATGACCATCCCTTGCATCTCACGATAGGACTCCTGACTAACATGGATTGCCATCAACTCTCTTAAGAGATCTCAGTGCAGAAGATCTCAATGTTGATCATCGGCCTGATCCGAAAATCCCTTCAAGGTTCACATCATGACATCCTCCATGGAAAATAACAACATAAGAAGCAACAAAAATATGGTCTATCAAATCAAAAATCAACTTTAAAACAACATCTTGTAGGTAAACATGATCACATTAATGTCAAAAGAACAATTTAAAACCTTTGAAACAATTCAATTGAGAAAAATTCTACCGCCATAATTTAAATCATGATAATCCATTGCTTAAAAAAACAAATTATGAAGAAGATAATACTAAGATGATAGTGGCTCACACTACATCGCTATTACAAATCATTTCAACATCAAGAAGGTTTTCTTTGCCAATCACGATATATATTCATCAGTATATTATATTATAGAATCATTGACAAAAGATTATGGGTTATAAAGATAGGAAGAATTATTCAATATAGAAACATCATGTGACTAGAATCTATCTTCATCTTTAGAGAAAGGGTTCATCAAGGCACATTATCCCCTGAGGTACTCAAAACCTTACAAGCAGTCCAAGGAATATTTGCAACCCATGAATGACGGTTACATATAATGACATCCAGAGTATCTTCAACTGTCTATCTTCCAAGCATGACACATTGGTCAGTTCTATAGGCCCACTTGAGACCTATCATAATTGCGACATCGTTGTCGCATCATGAAGCAGACTAAATGATATGATAGACCTTGATTGCATACCATTATCTCTTTTACAGTGACATTCCTTACCTCCATACAATTGAAACTAAGGAGTTCAAAGGTCAACACAACCTACATTAGACTTTACCCAAAGTCATCATCCATGTCATTGGTGGAAGAACACCTACTTGAGCTTTTGCCTCAATTTAAAATCCCTACACTCTACAAGGTATCCTTAATCATGAAAAATTCTACTAATAGTCGATTCCAATCTTTTTGGGTATTGGACCGTGGCCTTAAATTGATCCAACTCCATTTTCCAAATCCTTTTTAGGTTGTGGACTATCACCTTAAACTAATCCAACTCCATTTTCCAAATCCTTTTTTCAGTCATAGGCTATGATCCTAAACTAGACAAATTTTGGCAGCCTTATCTCTTCTAGGTCCTAGACTGTTACCTTAGACTAATCCAACCACTTTTTACAAACGTATTTGGGTCTTAGACTAAGACCTGAAACTGGATCAATCATGTGTTGTATCTTCCAATCTCTTTTGGATCCTTGACTAAAACCTAAACTAGACTATGTACATTATCAAATCCTTTTTGGGTCATGGGACAAGACCTTAAAGTAGAGCACAAGACCTATCATGAATAGGTGTCTTTCCTTCTAATAATATGCCCTATGCTTGATAGGCACCAACACTTAAGCATATTGTATGAAGGCAACTCGCATGTCAAAGTCATATTTGGAATAGGCACTTCATTCCTTAAAGACCTAAAGTCAGGTAGGCATCTACATAATCTAATCCCTACACCATGTAGGGATTTCTAGATTAATCTTTTGATCATCCCCGATTTCTAACTATCATCTAGATCTTGAAATCTTAGAATATGATCCATACTACTCCAGTTCAACATTTCATGATCAGATCTGACCATGAATCATCCATGCTAAAGCCATATCCTGAATAGGCATACCTCTTGATCAAAAGTCCTATGTAAAATACGCATATGAACCAAGGTCCTACACTCATATGGGAACCCACATTAAATTCCTATTAAAAAAGGCATACATTAGCTGAATCTGACAATTTGATGAGTCAAATCTTGAGTAGGAATTCTTCATGAACCAAGTCCTATTCTAAATAGACATCCATATTCAAGCCCTATCATAAGCAGGCTTCTCTATGAACTCAAACACTACATTTAGGTAGGAAAACCCCACAGATTCCTACATTCGAGTGGGCACTTCTTTCAAAGTCCCCACCGATAGATAGGCACCTCGATCAAAGCTTGTATAGTTGGCAAATATCGCTCTTATCATGTTGAACCATCTTGTATTCAAGAGATGCTCATGGGCGTAGATGATTGTTTGAAATAGTCATTTCCCTTAAAGGTCAACGTAAATCCAGAACTTATCTTTTGCTCAAGATTATTTATCTTGAGCACTTTTTGAAAATAAAAAACACTCTGGGGAGAAGGCCACCTTAAGACAATGTTATCAATCTTGTCAAATCAAGAGACACTCTAGGGAGAAGACAATTATCCGATACATATGACAGTCATGAATGCTACCTTAAATCTAGAAACTTGTTTTTTTTATCAACCTTATCTATCTTGAGACTTTTAGAGAACAAGAAATGCTCTAGAGAGTAGGAAATTAATAGTGCAATCACTAGTCGTAAAGGATACCTTAAAGCTGGAAATTTATTTGGTTCCCAAACTTATCCATCTTGAGCATCATGTAGAATTAGAGAAGCTGAGACAATGCTTTCGAAGGTACTAACAAGCAACCTGCAACTCTTTGACTGACATGTTGATAGTATATTGATTCCTACATCAAGTAGGAGCTTTCTAATGATCATATATACTTGTTTTTTGTAGTTTTTGATCCATTTCTAAGACTTAAATGGGATCCCTATATCTTCATATCTAATCAGACTTGATCCACTTCAAGAAAGAACCATTCCTAGTGGGGATGTATTTCAATGGAAGGTTGATCAATTCAAGTAAATAAATAGAGAATTGGAGATAATCAATCATCGATACTTTATTGGAAGGATGATATACCAGTAGAGGAACACATCATGGAGTCCCCCTTAACATTGGATAAAACCTAATGCCTGATCTTACCATTTTTAGCATTTTTCCCAAGAACTTTATCCTACAGGATGGTAAATGTTCTAAGAAACCTACGATTAATAGGCTATAGTCATTGTTTGTGGAGGCCACCTTAACCCAAGATATTTGGCAGGGACCCAATCTTATTCATCTTGATCATGTTAGAAGAACCAAAACAACCAAGATGATGCTTTCAAAAATCCTAACAAGCAACCTAAAATTCTTTGAATGGCTGACCGATTCTCTAGGGAGTAGACAACTAATCAATATAGTTAATAGTCATGAAGGTTGCCTAAAATTTTGAATATATGGTGCCCAACCTTATCTATCTTGAGCACCTTTGAAATTTTGAAAATGTTCTAATTTTTTTGATATCCAATCTGTGGTGCTAGATCAGTGGCCTAAAATTGAACTAATTGTGACCTCATTTCTAAATATGAGATGAAACTGAACCAAACCATGGTCATATTTCCAAATCATTATGAAGTCAAGATCATGACCTAAGTCTACTCCAATCATATCCTTAACAGATATCAATATTTTTAACCTTATATCTAGTAGGAGCTTTCGATGATCATATTTATACTAGGAAATCCTTTCTTAATAGAGAGGAAGTTCAGGAGAAGGTGAGCCAAATCAAGTGATAATTAGAAGGTTGAGGATAATCGATCATTGACAATATATGGGACAGATGATGGACCAGTGGAGGAACACGTCGTGGAGACTGTTGGATCTAAGGGCTCTAGAGGGGGGTGAATACAGCTACACAAATTCTCACAGAACATATTAGACCTTCAAATTGTATCAAATTGGATCAATAGATTAATGTAAATTTGAATTCATATCTAAACAAGCACAATAAGGATGAGAGAGATTGATAGCAAGCACTTGACAAAGGGATGTAGAGTGGTTCCACACTTCAAACTATAAGTGAGTCAGTCCACTACCTAGAGAGGTCAGCCTCTAGGACTTTACAAGTGATTTTCTCTATTATATCACCACAGAGATTTACAGCAATAGACCACCAAAGGACTTACCCATCCAAGCACAAGGAGATCTCCCCCTTACCAAGGAACTTACCCACTTAGCTTGAGTCTTCATCCTACACCTAGGTCTTACCCACTCAAGCTCAAGTCTTCCGCCTTGAAGGACTTTGCTTCTCCTCTTGGATCTTTTGATTTTGCCTTCTCCTTCACTTGGAGAGGATCACCACCTCTTCAACAACCTTAAAGAGGACCAGCTACAACTCCTTCTTCACTCGATGAAGCTTGCTTCAGTTTTTCTTCCTAAGAGAAGGGAATAGGGGAGTAGTGGAAGATTGAGAGATTTACATGCACAAAGGTCGAGCTCTCATACAATAATCCTAACTCACTCACAAATCATGAAATGATGCGTAAACTAGAGAGAGAAAGGGGCTCAAGGAGTAGTAGCACACTCAACTACAGCAAGGACCTTGAATGTAGTGAATGAGAAAACTTGGAATGAACTCCAAGGGGTCCTATTTATAGTTAGGGGTGCTCCCTTGAGTTGGGGAACACTTAGGGCCAAAATCTAGCCATTTTTTCTCAAGGCAACATATCGATTTTTTTCCAAACAAGTCACCAACAATTATAATCACTTTTTCTGTGTTTTTTGTACAGTACATTCGGTTGAGTTTCTATAAAGGTAACTCGACCGATCGGCTAAAAGACAAACCTAATTTTCAAACCATCAGTCGAGTTTGTCCTGGGAAACTCGACCGATTAGCCAAAATCACATTTGCTCAGTAATTTGTTCAATTGAGTTTTGTGAATGCATAACTCGACTGATGCATATTATCAGAAAATCAATCCATGGGATCGGTCGAGATTGAAACTCGACCGATCAACAGCCTATGACCAATTTTCCAACTTGTCTAAAAAGTGATTAAAACACAGTACTAAGTGTCCCACATATTTTTCTCATCTTAGTTACAAGTCATATCATCAAAACAAGTGATTACAAAATTCTTCTAAGGTCATTTGAAGGGATTTCCTTATTAGCACACTTGCATTGCATTTGACTTGAACTTTGACAAGCTAGGGCTTGTGTAAATTGATCCTTTTCATGTACCTAAAACCTAAGATCAATCTTGAATACACATATTAGATATATATGAATGGAATGGTTGAGTCATTATCAAAATATGGACAATGTATAACCTCTAGGTCAAAATTCTCCCCCTTTTTGAAAATGACAAACCATTCCTCAAACATATTGAAAAGGATATTGAAATTATATCTTTGCCTTGTGAATTAGGGGGATTCAAGATTTGAACAATGTGGATTGCTCCCCCTCAATCTATGCTTACTTTAACCTGCAGAGTTAGTCTATCTACATAAAGAAATATAACATGTATGTACTATATGTTCCTTTAGCAAGTCACATGATAAGGCATATAATGAACAAGAAAAGGATCACATAAGAAATAATAGCAATATGACAATGAATAGCAATATGATTGAGTTTCAAGACATTGAAATTCTCTCTCTCCTCCTTTTGACATTATCAAAAAGTAAGGGGGTAGAAGAGCATATAAGCAGGTCTTCTCCAAAACACAACCAAGCAGATAGCCAAATATGCAATATCATAACATATAGAAAAAAGAGACGAAAGACACACACAAGCTTGATGAAAGCGGAAAAGTGGTAAGAAACAAAGCAAGGTTAGTGGCTCAAGGCTACAATCACTGATACTGAACACGTCTTTGGCATTGGTTGTTTAACCCCTTTTAGCGATGGTTCTCAAGCGACGCCTATGTGGGCGCCGCTAAAGGTCAAACTCTTCAGCATCGGTTTTAAAATCGACGCCAAAAGACTTCGCGCCACCGAAAACACGCCAGTAGGGCAACTATAGGCGTCGGTTAGGTTTAGTAAGCTGACACCAAAAGGGTTCGTGCCACAAAAAGGGCGGCATCTATGACACTTTCAGCGTCAGTTTTCCAATCAACACCGATGCCATATTCCCAGACGCCACGGTCGTGCTTCCCTACACGGCCATGTTTAGTACTATCGGTGTCGGTTTTATATGAATAACCGACGCCATTTTCCACCACGGCTGTGCTTTCCTGTACGGTTGGGTTTTTTGTCACATTAGGCGGAGGTTTTTATCCAATACCCGACGTTGTAAGCCTTTGATGATGGTTTTCTATAAAAAAACCGACGCCTATGTTTTAATTTTTTTTTCTTATCAGTTTGCAGGCCTGCTGTGGCTGGTCAGCAGGATGAGAACTTGCAGTTCAGTTTTCTGAACTGCAGGTTTACGACATCCATTGATATCAGCCAACAAACAGGCCACAAACCTGCAAAATCAAAAAAATATACTTTTCACACAAGTAGATACATTGATACATTCAGACATCAATTCAATTCTCACATTCACACATGTAGAAACATTCAAATACATCTATAAACATTCAGATATGTATAAACATTCAGAAATATTCATTTACGAAATTCATAAAGTGCAGCATGCACAAGTGCTTCAGATTCATATAACAACATGACAGACTAACACATATATAGTGCATAACAACAGCATCGCCGAATTTATATACAACACTAGATTAGTACATATATAGTGGGACTAAGGTGACGATCCCACCTACTAAAACAGGTTACTGACAACTACATGTTACAACTGGGAGTTCGTGATTCAGCAACCGTATGCATTAGCAGGAGGACAAACAGATTTCACCACAAACAAACCTTTTTCAATGTTAACTCGTGGTTAAATATGTTTGTCCTCCTGCTAATGCATACGGTTGCTGAATCACGACCTCCCAGTCATAACATGTAGTTGTCAGTAACTTGTTTTAGCAGGTGGGATCGTCACCTTAGTCCCACTATATATGTACTAAGCTAGTGTTGTATGTAAATTCGGCACTGCTGTTGTTATGCACTATATATGTGTTAGTCTGTCATGTTGTTATATGAATCTGAAACACTTGTGTGTGCTGCACTTTATGTATTGTATCTGTATCCTGCTTCTCTTCATTGTGGCTTTTTTTGCTGTTTCATGGCTTGCTACCTATATATCTATATAACCTTTGGCGAACGCCTGTATATCCTGCATAGCTATGTCATGGCCGTCCTGCATAGCATGTAGTCTTTGGCAAATGCCTGCATATCCTCTTGGATCCATTGTGTGGCGTAACATGTAGTTGTTGTTGAGTATCATTGATAGCCTAGTTAGTTAGCACATTGATTTGGTTAGTAACAATAAAGGTTTATCTTGAATAGGTGAATACATAAAAATGTATATTAATTAAATTGGGAGTGGCGCTTAATACCTTGAATTCGTCTGTTTTTCTTTGGGTAACAAACTCCTCCCAGTCTTAGGGGTCCAAGTAGTTCCATTTCTGTGTGGCTTCCTTCTTCCTATATTTATTTTTCAAAGAGAATACAAACAAAATTATTAGTGTAGAGTTAGTGAAATACTGATCAATGTCTAGAATTGGAATCAATCAAGAACCTATTCTCACCATCGCGTATGTAATCTCGGGTGAGATTGGTCCTATAGTTCCTTAGCACCCTCCCACAACGTTTAGCATTTGTATTAACTAGAAGATAATGAAACATCAAATCAGAAAATGATATTGATATTAAAAAAGCAAACATTTAGCTTCAATAAAAAATATAAACATGCATGCCTCTAAAATTGTGATCTTTTATCAATTAACAATCCTTCATTGTGATCTCCGCGCACATATAAGTCATCATTAGCTTCAATATTTTGTGGAGTTGGCAACCCAACTGAGAATGGACTGGAGTCATCATATTTATCATTGTACTCTTCTTCATCTATAGGATCTTCAATGAACTGTCTTTTACCATGAAGAACAACCGACCATTTATCATTTGTAGGATCATCGATATAGAATATTTGTTTCTCCTATAATGCCAATATGAATGGTTCACCCTTCTTGCCAATCTTTTCAAAGTTCACTAAAGTGAAACCCAATTCATCCACTATAACTCCTTTGGTGTTATCAACCCAATTACATTTAAAGAGAGGAATTCTGAAATCTATGTAGTCAAACTCCCATATGTCTTCAATGACACCGTAATATGACATTTTAGCTTCATGTGGACTCTTATCCTTTGCACTTGCAAAATACATAGTCGATGCTTGAAGAGTGACCCCACTGTTTTGGATGACACTCTTATCATCTTGGCGCTTTGTGTAATATGTGAACCCATTAATTTCAAACCCTTCATAAGACATAACATTCGGTTTTGGTTTAAAGGCGAGGCATTTGATAGTTTCCGTAATATCATTTGGTGTTTGAGATAGTTGATTTAAGACTTTATCTTCAAACCACTTAGTAAAAGTCTTGTTATGCTCTCTAGCAAGCCACATTGAACTTGCTCGAGGATGTTGTCTCTTGATGAAATTGGTATGTTCCTCGATATAAACACTCACTTCGTCCATGTTGTGTAAAATATACAAGTGACCTTATTCCAACTGCTCATGGCTAATTACTTTCACCTGTGATCCCAAAATTCCTTTTCCCTCCTCAATATTCTTGTCATTAACAGGAGTGTTATTACCACTCAGAAAGTCATTGCAAAAATCCATAACCTCTCTCGCCACATAACCTTCAATAATACTCCCTTCAGGCCGATAACGGTTTCGAACATCACCTTTAAAAACGCTCATGTATCGTTCAAAGGGATACATCCAATGCAAGAAAACTGGTCCCAACATTTTCACTTCCCTAGTCAAGTGGACAACAAGATGTACCATGATATCAAAGAATGAAGGAGGGAAATACATCTCAAGATGACATAGGGTAACAACCACTTCTCTTTGCAAATTATCGAGAGTATCAGGGTCAATTACTTTGCTACATAGACTGTTGAAAAAGAAACAAAGTCTGGTGATTGCAAATCTTACATGCTTCGGCAATATAGATTGAATTGCCACGGGAAATATTTGTTGCATTAGAGTGTGACAATTATGAGATTTAAGACCTATCAACTTCAGATCTTTCATTGATACCAATCTACGGATGTTAGATGAGTAACCCTATGGCACCTTAACATTTACCAAGCATTCACAAAAAGCTTTCTTCTCCTTTCTAGACAACGTGTAACAAGCGGGAGGTAAGTATGTTCTTTTATTACCCATTTACATAATTCTGTTAACTCTGACCTTATTCCCATTTCACGTAGGTCCAGTCTGGATTTTATCCCATCTTTAGTCTTACCTGGTATATTTAACAGAGTACCAATGATGCTATCACAGACATTTTTATCAACGTGCATTACATCGATACAATGCCTGACTGTCAAAGAAATCCAATAAGGAAGATCCCAAAATATTGACTTCTTCTTGAATGAAGAATTGTCACTCCGTGTGGCCATACTACATTGTGATTTCTTACCAAATTCATTGACAATGTCTTTTACTCTTTCATAAACAACATCCCCTGGTATAGGTTTAGGTGCACTCCGGTCATCATTCCATCCATTAAATGCTTTGTGCTTCCTACGATACAGATGGAATTTTGAAAGAAACCTTTGATGACCAAGATATACAGTCTTTCCTCCATGTTTTAGTCTTATTGAATCAAGGTTTTCTTCACATATAGGACACGCTTCAGCTCCTTTGATACTATATCCAGACAAATTCCCATATGCTGGAAAGTCATTAATAGTGCAAAACAACATAGCGTGCAAATGAAATGTCTCTCTTCTTGAAGCATCATAGGTCATCACACCTTCAGCCCAAAGTTTCTTTAAGTCATCAATCAGAGGTTCAAGATAAACATCGATATCATTTCCGGGTTGTTTAGGGCCCGATATCAACAACGACAGCATAACGTACTTATTTTTCATACACAGCCAGGGAGGAAGATTGTATATAACAAGCATGACTGGCCAAGTGCTATGTTGGCTGCTCAATGTCTCGTACGGATTCATCCCATCTGTTAGACCTGTCAAACGGGTGGGTGGGTTGGGTCGTTGCGGGTGCGGGTTTGGCGGGTGCGAGTCAAAAAGATACACTTCTAAACGGGTGGAAGAAAAGCCCACCCAAACCCGACCCAGCGGGTTGTGGGTTGCCCGCGGGTGCCCATTTAAAATGTGTCGAATCAGCAATAAGTTTCTAGTTGCTTTCCCTAATACTAAAAACTACTTTTAAAACATATTGTAACTATTGTTTTTATGTCAAATATAGTGCAAAGGAAGAAACCAACTGCTATGTTTGATGTCAAACCATTGGATTAGTTGTCGATATATATTTATGCAAACTTAAAGAAAAAATGACAGCGAGTTGTTGTATGTCAATGTAAAATAGGAAAACCAATGTGGTTTTTATAGATAAATATCACAAAAACAATACATAATTTTATCATGTAACATCAGACATTTCTAACATTACAAGTACTTGTTATTGCCTATTACAAACACAAAATAAAGAGCATACAATTATTGTTGGTAAAGGTAAAGATTTGACTTGTATGAAACAAGTAACATCTTTTAAAAAGTGTATGCATATATTATGGATATAAATATATTTGCTTCAGTTAAGTAGGTCACCCGCGGGTGCCCGCGGATCACCCGTGAAACCCGCTAAATAAACGGGTGGGTGTGGGTTTGGGTGATTTTCAACGGGTGGCAAATTTTGCCACCCAAACCCAACTTAAACGGGTCGACCCGTGGGCGCCCGCGGATTTTGACCCAGTTTGACAGGTCTACCATCTGTACAAAGCCCAAGTCTTAGATTCCTATCTTCTTCACCAAATTTGGGGTACAATATATCAATCTTCTTCCACTGTGGGGAATCAGACACATGTCGTAGGATCCCATCATTATTTTTCTTAACATCTGCATGCCACCTCAAATTCTTCGCATCTTTCAGATTTGCAAACAAGCATTGAAACCGTGATATTATAGGTAGATACCACATCACCTTGGTAGGAGAACCAGTTTTGGACTCCCCTGAAGTCGTCAATTTATATCGTGACGCACCAAATTTTGGACAATCTTTCAAATCCACATAGTCCTTTTGAAATAATACACAATCATCTGGGCATGCGTGTATCTTCTTGGCCTCCATTCCCATTGGGCACAACAATTTCTTTACCTGGTATGTTGAAATTGGCAGCTCATTTCCTTCAGGAAGCATTTCTTTCAACAAAGTCAACAATGAAGTGAAGCTTTTGTCGCTCCATCTATTGTTAGCTTTCAACTTATACAATCTCAACACAGCGCTAAGCTTCGTAAACTTAGCACAGCCTGTGTATAACGGTATCTCAGCATCATGCACAATGTTTGTAAAGATAGGAGGTGGATCGATGTGATCTACCCTACAACTATCCAGCATCACATCAACGATGTCTACTGGAACTGGTTCGTTCACATCTACGTCATCGGAGGCAATTTCTTCTTCCACCCAAGCACTGCTATTGACATCCACTGATTTCGAGTTTGAAAGCTCTCCATGCCAGTGCCATTCTGTATTGCCTTATACAATCCCGTTGCACATGACATGACTTTTGATTTTGTCACCAGTGCTGACTTTCAAGTTGTTACCGCAATGCCTACATGGACAGTACAACCTATCTCCAGGTTCTTTCCTATGTTCCTCAGCAAATCTAATAAACTGATCAAGACCAGATATAAACTCTGGGGTGCAGCGATTGCGAATGGACATCCATGATCTATCCATTCTATGATCAAAGAGAAAATAAGTATATATTAGGACAAGATTAGGGTCTACGGTTAACAAATACATGTGATGTCATTCTTATATATAATAAATGTGTACCACCTATCCCATCCTTGAACACCTAATCTAACTAGTAAGTGTATAATGTGTATTGGGTTTTCGAGAAAATTTCGGCAGCATTTCCCCGTTGTTCTCTAAGTACATATGTACTTAGAGAACAAACGGGGAAATGCTGCCGAAATTTTCTCAAAAACCCAATACACATTATACACTTACATCCTAAGTGAGATTAGGTGTTCAAGAATAATCCTAAACCGGGGACTATCCAAGATTTACTCCTAATGAGTAAATCTTGGACGGGTTTCTAGGCCAACAAAATCATATCATTAAGAGCATGGTTTCTTGTTAGGTCATCATAGGTCATAATAATCCACTAGAATGGGCATAAGAGTATTAGATCTTGATTCTAGAGTGTACAAGACATAATAGTGACTACTGATTTTGTGGGGTGATATCATTTCATAGGATTTATAGATTCAAATTTAACAAGTGTACAAGTTGCATCATTTTAATACTCTAAAGGTGACTAGTGGGTCATAGCACATAAAAGATGGCATTACAAGGAAAGTAAGCAAGCTAGATCAATTAACACTCATCTCAAGGAAACATTAGTTACTGAGGGGACCAGGAAAGAGTGCTTTTAATCACTAGGATCATACAAGTAGCAATGTAGATTAAGTCTATGTGATTAAAGATCAAGCAGTGTAATAAAACAGGGTTTTGGGGGACATTTACCTCTGTTTGAGCCCAGTCGGGCGTCAGCAGGGAGAGAGGGCGAGACGGAAGGTAGGCGAGTAGGCAGGCAAGCAGGCAGGTGAGCAGGCGACGGGCAGGGAGACGGCGGGCAGCAGTAGATGATCAATTAATTCCTGAAACATAGTATAGAATATGCATTATACAGTAGTAGGCAGTACATGATATGTACATTATACCATTATATGTATTGCAAACTACAAAGCACATCTACATAGATAATACATTAGTTGAACGCATAACAATACAAGAAAAACTAAGGTATGAATGTATGTATAGGTACAAGTATAATGTATCTGTAAATATTAGTGGTTGAGTTCATAGTAGAGCAGCAATGTATGTATAAATGATAAATATGTAATGTAGGTGCAGCAGTTCATACATAAAGCAGTTCATACATAAAGATGTAAATGGGTGCAGCAGTACATACATACAGAGCTTATATGAAGTAGGAATGATTTTGATGCATGTACAACTCGATTAAAAATGAGAAGAGGAGGAAGAAGTAGGAAGAGGGGTAGGGGGCCAGGAGCGGGAGCAAGGAGCAAGTCGGAAAAACCCTATTGTCTAAGCAGGAAGAGGAAGAAGAAGGGTACCAGGTGAGTGGGCGACCAGGAGCAGAGCGTCAGCGAGGAGAGAGCAGCGATGGTGAGGAGAGGAGCGTCGGCGGTGAGCGGTCGGGCGACCAGGAGGCAGTGTCGGTGGTGAGCAAGTAGTCGGTCGATGTCAACAGCCCGGCGTTGCAGTAGGAGCGCCAGGTGGTGGCGCACAAGTAGGGGGAAGGAGCGGCAGAGAGCAAGGAGAATGGTGGAATAGCGGCGGCGGCGGTGGGTGCTTGCTCACCGGAATCGCCAGACCTAAAATCGACGTTCGATTGCAGTGAAACAGAGAAAGGGGAAGAGTCTGCTTCGCGCGGGTGCTAATAAGTCAACAATCGGCGTCGGTCATTACACAAAACCGACGCCAAAGCAAACCGTGTCAGTTGTTCTGAAGATAACCGAGCTGATTAATCTTCAGCGTCGGTTGATAGAAAAAAACCGACGTCTAATTAGACAATCTTTGCCCTAAATTATTTGGCGGGAACTATTATCAGCGTCGGTTATCAAAGGATTGACCGACACCGAAAGTGGAACTTTTTGCGGAAATATCCTTCTTGAATAGGCGTCGGTGATTATTTAACAAACCGACGTTGTATGTGACGCAAATTTTTTTCGCTCGAAATTTGGATTTTGCGGGCGATTTTAGGCGTCGATTTGTTATATCCAGCCGACGCTGAATACAAAGCGGTACCCGTGTCTGGCTGGTCTTCGACTATAGACGTCGGTTTCCCTAAATACCCGACGTTGACTAATATAGGCGTCGGTTTACCTTAATAACCGATGCCCAGAAAAGCGACACTGAATGTTGTTTCTGTAGTAGTGAATCAACAAGAAGGTATAGACTTTGAAGAAACATATGCACCTGTAGCTAGACTTGAGTCAATTCATATGTTGCATGCCTTTGCTAGTTATAAAGACTTTCTTTTGTATCAAATGGATGTCAAAAGTTTGTTTTTGATTGGTACAATTGAGGAGGAAGTGTGTGTTGCACAACTTCCTGGATTTGAACATGATAGTCTACCTAACCATGTTTATTTGTTGCAAAAGCTCTCTATGGACTCAAACAAATACCAAGGGTTTGGTATGAGAAATTAAAGAACTTTTTGTTAGATCATGGTTATATCATGGGCAAAGTGGATTCTACCTTGTTTCTAAAACACACTTTTGACCATTTTCTTATCATTCAAATATATGTTGATGATATCATTTTTGGCAGAACTAACCTTGATCTTTGCAAAGAATTTAGTGATCTTATGCAAAGTAAATTTGATATGAGTATGATGGGTGAACTCACATTCTTCCTCAGATTTCAAATCAAGCAAACAAAGATGGGAACTTCATCAACCAAGGCAAGTACACAAATGAACTACTTAAGCGCTTTGGGATGGAGAACACCAAGTCGATGGACACACCCATGTCAAACACCGCCAAACTTGATAAGGTGAATAAGGTGAGAAGGTAGATGAGAAGCTCTATAGAGGTATGATTGGAAGTTTACTTTACTTAACTATCTCTAGATATGATATAATGTTTAGTGTTGGCTTGTGTGCTCGCTTTCAATCAAATCCTAAGAAATCACATCTTATAGTTGTTAAGATGATTGTAAGGTACTTAGACAAAACTCCAAACTTTGGACTATGGTATCCCAAGTCAAGGGACTTTACTCTTAGTTCTTATAGTGATGTTGATTATGCAGGTTGCTTGATTGATAGAAAGTGCACAAGTGCACTTGTTTCCTCCTAGGACCATGCTTGGTGTATTGGTTTTCTAAGAAACAGAGCACAGTGGCATTATAAACCATTGAGGTTGAGTACATTGCAGCCGGAAGTAGTTGTGCCCAGGTCCTATGGATGAAGCAAATGCTACAAGACTTTAACATTCATTTCAATGCTTCTCCTATCTATTGTGATAATATTAGTGCAATTAACTTGTCTTACAATCCTATCTTGCATAGTAGAGCTAAACATATAGAGGTTCGCCATCACTTTCTTCATGATCACATTTCCAAGAAGGATATCTATATCACGCATGTGGACTCAAAAAATCAGTTGGCGGACATTTTCACTAAACCTCTAGCTAGAGAGCAATTTAACTTTATTATATCAAAATTGCTTATAACTGCTTTGAATGAATATGATATGCCTTCTAGCTAGTTATTATCTATCCTATATGTCTTGTCTCTGTTTGGATCATCTTTGTTATCTATCCATAGAGAAGAGTGATTTCTCAGTGGCGAACTGAAAAAGACTACATATCAGGGTAGGATAAGGAGGATGGGTGCCACATGTGTTCTTGACAGAGTCAAAGCAAGTCATGTGGTGGAGGATGTATCTAGACCACTTGACTCCGACATTCTCTAAGAGGCAGTACATTATCACCGCATTATTCTCTGCAATATCTGTTTGATTTTTCTTTAGGTGGATGTTGCAGTTCACCACTAGGGAAAATATATACTTCTTGAGATCTAAGGAGGAGGAGGGTAGGGTGCTCTTCTTCTTATAGGGAACGTCAGGTTTCTTCAAGTAATGGTAGATATCGGGAATGTGATATCATTTTTCTTATAGAAACCTTCAGGATCCAGTAGGTCAAAATACTAACCAGAATCCTTACGCCAGGTATCATTCTCATCGACTCCTAAAAAGAAGACATTTAGGATATTCTCTGAGATTTGGAATTTCTTCCCGGCGATCATAGAAGTAAGGATAACTTGAGTATTTGGAGGGGGTACAAGGGAGTCGTAATTCCAACACAAATTTGCATAGAATTCATGAATTGCTTTCGTTCTTGATATGGAATTGAAGAAGCAGTCACGTTCGAATGCCAGGGCAGATAGGTGGTGAATAGAAAGAAACCTCGCCACTTGATCGATGATGGCTTGACGCCTAGGGCTAGGCTCAAAAAGGTCTCTAAAAGGAAAAGGACTCCTAGGAAGAAGGTCCTTATATCGATTTACAACCTCATTTGAGACAAAGAAGGTCCCATCGAAAGGAATCAAGCGGGAAGATGAGGAGTAGGATGGTGCAATGCTAGGGGCGGCTCTCTTTCTTCTATTAGAAGCCATGGAGGCAAATTGGAGAGGAAGAAGAGATCAAATGCACAAACCACTTCACCAAAAAATTTCACACACCTAGGTTAAGCTAGGGGGAAGGTCTAGAAAGGTCTCCCTAGGTCGGATGAGGGCTAGGTTAAGGAAGGGAAGGTCAAGGGTTGAGAGCTTAGGGCTAGGAGGAGTGGAATCGGTCGACTATTCTCTAGTTGAGAGGGAGAACAGTCAGCTGAATCCAACTTAAGTTGGCTTCAGCCCGCTGATCGGTCGAGTTCTGTGAAGAGGAAACTCGACCGATTGGCCTTTTTTTAAAAAGCTCTCGGCCATGGATCGGTCGAGTTTGTCATGGGGAAACTCGACCGATGGTCAGCCTGACCTAAAACCATCAAACTTAATTTCTAGCCATTTGAATACTAATTAAATTTATTTTTCAAGTCCATTATGTATATTGAACATACTTAGGCACATATCACTCATCATTGGGTACTATTTTGCGATAAAATAAGTGTTTGCAAAAAAACCCAAAATGAGAGAAATAAGGCAAAAAGAACACGAAAAACTGATTTTAAACATATTAGCAAGAAAAGATGATCAAGATAGAAGCAAAACATATAGCATAGATGACTGCTAGTTAGAAGGCATATCAAATTCATTCAAATCCATTATAAGCAATTTTGATCTAATAAATTTAAATTGCTCTCTAGCTAGAGGTTTAGTGAAAATGTCCGCCAATTGATTTTCCTTGTCCACATGCGTGATATAAATATCCTTCTTAGCAATGTGATCACGAAGAAAATGATGGCGAACCTCTATATGTTTAGCTCTATTATGTAATATAGGATTGTAGGACAAGTTAATTGCACTAGTATCATCACAATAGATAGGAGAAGCATCAAAATGAATGTTAAAGTCTTGGAGAATTTGCTTCATCCATAGGACCTGGGCACAACAACTCCCGATTGCAATG
Source organism: Alisma plantago-aquatica (assembly GCA_963693085.1). NCBI lineage: Eukaryota > Viridiplantae > Streptophyta > Magnoliopsida > Alismatales > Alismataceae > Alisma > Alisma plantago-aquatica. The sequence goes on along the minus strand of OY856415.1, from coordinate 370,275,915 downwards.
TACGCAGCCTTGGTGGTTGATAATGCCATTGTGCTCTGTTTCTTGGAGAACCAAGACACTAAGCATGGTCCTAGGGGGAAACAAGTGCCACTTGTGCACTTTCTATCAATCAAGCAGTCTGCATAATAGGCACCACTATAGATAGTAAGAGTAAAGTCCCTTGACTTGGGATACCATAGTCCAAAATTTTGGGTTTTGACTAAATACCTTAGAATCCTCTTAACAGTTATAAGATGATATTTCTTAGGATTTGATTGAAAGCGAGCACACAAGCCAACACTAAACATTATGTCAGGTCTAGAGGTAGTTAAGTAAACTTCCAATCATACCTGTCTATAGAGCTTGTCATCTGCCTTTTTACCTTCTTCATCTTTATCAAGTTTGGTGGTGTTTGACATGAGTGTGTCCATCGACTTGGTATTCTCCATCCCAAAGCACTTAAGTAGTTCATTGGTGTACTTGCCTTGACTGATGAAGTTCCCATGTTTTGTTTGTTTGATTTGAAAGTCGAGGAAGAATGTGAGTTCACCCATCATACTCATTTCGAATTCATTCTGCATAAGATCACTAAATTCTTTGCAAAGATCAAGGTTAGTTCCGCCAAAAATGATATCATCAACATATACTTGAATGATAAGAAAATTGTTAGAAGTGTGTTTTAGAAACAAGGTAGAATCCATTTTGTCCATGATATAACCATGATCTAACAAAAAGTTCTTTAATTTCTCATACCAAGCCCTTGATGCTTGTTTGAGTCCATAGAGAGGTTTTTGCAACAAATAAACATGGTTAGGTAGACTATCATGCTCAAAGCCCAGAGATTGTGCAACATACACTTCCTCCTCAATTGTACCATTCAAAAATGCACTTTCAACATCCATTTTATACAAAAGAAGGTTTTTATGACTATGAAAAGCAAGCAACATACGAATGGACACAAGTCTAGCTACATGTGCATATGTTTCATCAAAGTCAATACCTTCTTGTTGATTATAGCCTTGAGCCACTAACCTTGTTTTGTTTCTTACCACTCTTATGCTTTCATCTAGCTTGTTGCGGTAGACCCATTTAGTGCCAATGATCTTTCTATCACTTGGTCTTGGCACAAGGGTCCAAACTTTGTTCTTCTTGAATTGTTCTAGCTCCTCTTGCATAGCTAGGATCCATTCTTGATCCCCAAGAGCTTCCTTGACATCTTTAGGCTCTAGTTGTGAGATGAAGACGTTGTTGGCTTGTTCTTTGTTGAATGCAGCCCGCATCTTCACTCTCTCAAATGGATCACCTAAAATCAGCTCCCTAAGATGATTCTTTGCAAACCGGGGAGTTGGATCCTTCTTTTCATCATCTTTGTCTTCTTCTTGAGTAGCCACCTCTTTTCCCTTTTGGTTGATGTTGAGTTCTTTAAGGATAGGAATTACTTTATATGCAACATCATCATTTGAAAAAAGATCTTTGGGAATAGAGGGGTTAGTATCAATAAACTTTACATTAATAGATTCTTCTACCTTAGCAAGATCAACATTATAAACTCTATATGCCTTGCTAGTAGTGCTATAGCCAAGAAAGAAAGCCTTATACGATTTCAGATCAAACTTGTCAAGAGAATCTTTCGTGTTTAAAACAAAACAAGGACATCCGAAAACATGCAAATACTCGATAGAAGGCTTCCTACCACACCATAGCTCCTAGGGGTTTTTCTTAAGTGAAGGATGAGTGAAAACATAGTTTTGCACAAAACAAGAGGTACTGATAGCTTCAACCCAAAACTTCTTAGGAGTATCATACTCAAGAAGCATGGTCCTAGCCATCTCCTGTAGATACCTACTCTTCTTCTCTACAACCCCATTTTGTTGAGGTGTTCGGGGTGAAGAAAAGTTGTGAGCATAACCCTATTCTTGAAAAAAATGCTCAAAAGGCTCATTTTCAAATTCTCCCCCATGGTCACTATGGATGGAAACAATCTGGCAAGAAGCTTCATTCTCAACTCGTTTGCAAAAACTAGAGAAAACATCAAGCATGTCACTCTTTGAAACGAGAAAGAAGGTTCAAGTATATCTAGAGAAATCATCGACAATATCAAGGCAATACTTGGAACCATGAAGTGATTGCATTCTCATTGGTCCAAATAGATCAATATGAAGAAGCTCAAGAGCTCTCTTAGTACTAAGGACTCCTTTGTATTTGAAGGAGGACTTGGTTTGCTTTCCTTGTGTACAAGGTTGGCATTCCTCATCCTTTTCAAAATCCAATTTAGGAAGTCCCTTGACTAAATCATTTTTTTCTCAACTTCTTTAATTGATGCATATTTACATGACCATGATGACGGTGCCAAAGAGAAATATCATTTGAATTGTCTACAAGTCATCTACCAACCACAGGCTTAATAGAGTTAAGAACAATAGCATAAAGATTACCCCTTCTAGTTCCCTTATATATTACTTGGTAGGTGAGGGAATCTAGAATCAAACATTCAAGAGAAGTAAATAGCACAAGGTAACTATTATCACAAAGTTGACTAACACTTATCAAATTATGATGTAGGACATCCACAAAAAGAACATTCTTGATGCATAAGGATTCACCTACATCACCCTCACCTTTGATTTTACCTTTCTTGTTGTCCCCAAAGGTGACAGATCCTCCTTTCTTCTTTGTAAAATTGTTGAAATGGCTTATGTCACTGGTCATGTGCTTTGTGCAGGCACTATCAATAATCCATCTATCTTTTCCCTGCAAGAAAGGAGAATGTCAGTTCCCAACTCAAAATTTAGGATCCGGAGTTAGTTTGGGGACCCATTTCATCTTTGGGTTGGTCCCCTTAGGTTTGTAAGGATAATAAGTGGAATAATGATCATCACATTTGCAATAAGAACAAACCATAGGATTTTTAGTGCTCGAAGATTCTCCTACAAAGAAAGAGATCTCCTTGCTCTTTTTCTTACCTTTGGCCTTAATCTTGCCCTTTGAGGCTCTCCCTACAAATCCCAAACCATTAGTACCACTTTGTTTAGTAGAATGGTCAATGATTTCATTTAGGGAGTTCTTCCCTTTGAGGAATTTCTATAGGGATGCTATCAATCTATGGTTACCATCATTCAAGGAAACAATAGTAGAAGATAAACTAGATATGTCATCCCTAGCATGCACAAGATCAGACTCAAGACACAAAGCTTTAGTAAGATATGAATCCTTTTCAACAGAGATAGAAGCAACATTAACACTAGGCAACAAAGGTCTAGAAGATAGATCATTTACTTGACTAAGAAACCTAGCATTTTCATATTTTAGCATTTTAATCTCTTTGAGATAGACATCTCTCTCCTCTACAAGCATCAATAAGCGACTTGAATTCAACATTTTCAGTTTTAAGCAATTCAAGTTCTTTTAGGCAATTTTGGTTCTCTTCCTTAAGATTTTCAAAGTTCTTAAGGTAGATACCATTCTCAACTTCAACCCCATTATAGTGGAGTTCAAGATCAAGGTATTGCCCTTGAAAATTATCAATACTTTCAAGGTTGGTTTTCTCATTCAATTCTAAAATCTCAAGCTTGGCATAAAGATCATCAATAATGTTTCCTTTACATTTAGCAAAAGAAGAATGGTAGTAATAAGAATGTCAATAATATCTTCTTTAGGCAATTCATGCAATCTTACCTCACTTACCTCACCAATATCTTCACTTGTAGAGGCCATGAGAGCAAGGTGGCACTCTCCATCTTCTTTGGAGCTAGAACTGCTTGAAGATGAAGCTTCCCAAGCTGCATGAGTTGCATTCTTGTGTCTATTCTCCTTCTTGTCCTTTCTCTTGTTCTTGCTCTCCTTCTCGTAATCCTCTTCTTTCCTTGAGCTTCTCGTGTGGTGTGCCTTTCTTGACATTGGGCATTCACTCTTGTAGTGCCCCTTTTGGCCACACTTGTAGCATCTCGGAGTAGAGGATGAGGGAGCTTGCTTTCCCTTGAAGTGATTGCCCTTGATGTAGTTAGCTTCATGCTCACTAGGGCCTTCATCTTCACTATAGGAGGATGGAAAAGTCTAGAAAGCAAGTTGTTGTTGAAGGATAATAACCTCCACTTATGCTTTGAAAGCACTATCTTTGATCTTATTGGCCTCCTTCTCTTCTTGCTTGGCTTCTTCTTCTTGATTGTCAAGTTTAGGCTCATGGGCTTGAAGATTGCCAATGAGTTCTTCAGTTGGGATGTCACCAAGGCTCCTCACTTCTTCAATGGAGGTGACCTTTGATTCCCATCTCTTTGGAAGAGTTCTCAAGATCTTTGAGTTGATGACGCCTCTATCCAAAGTGTTGCCCAATGCAGCCAACCTGTTGATAATGACATTAAGCCTTGAATACATCTCCGCAATGTCTTCTTTCTTTCCCATCTTGAAGTTCTCCAAGAGGTTGTTCAACATGTATATCTTTGCCTCCTTGACTTACTTTATGCCTTCATATGTGATGCACAACTTGTCCCAAATCTCATAAGCGATGTCCCATGATGAGATCTGGTTAAACTTTATGGGGGTAAGGGCTGCATAGAGGATGCTAATGGACTTTGCATTGAGTGGAGCCTCCTTGAGGGTAGCTTCACTCCATATAGAAACAACTCCGGTTGGCTCCTTGTAAGGTGTGACCATCACCTTCCACATATCAAAGTTCATCCCTTGAATGTAGAATTACATCCGCCTCTTCCAATAGAGTAAGTCGGTGTCGTCAAAGACTGGAGGATGGATGGAGAATCTTCCCTCTAGGTTTAGTGAACCGAGTAGGTTGTCGCCCATCTTCTCATCTTGTGGGAGATTGTTGGGAAGATCCTTAGCTCTAATACCACTTGTTGGATCTAAGGGCTCTAGAGGGGGGTGAATAGAGCTACACAAATTCTCACAAAATAGATTATACCTTCAAGTTATATCAAATTAGAATAATAGCTCAATGGCAATTTGAAGTCCTATCTAAACAAGCACAAAAAGGATGACAGAGATTGATAGCAAGCACTTGACAAAGGGATGTAGAGATAGTTCCACACTTCAAACTAGAAGTGAATCAGTCCACTACCTAGAGAGGTCAACCTCTAGGACTTTGCAAGTGCTTTTCTCTATTATATCACCACAGAGATTTACAACAATAGACCACCAAAGGACTTAGCCATCCAAGCACAAGGAGATCCCCACCTTACCAAGGAACTTACCCACTTGGCTTGAGTCTTCAGCCTACACCTAGGTCTTACCCACTCAAGCTCAAGTCTTCTGACTTGAAGGACTTTGCTTCTCTTCTTGGATCTTTCGCCTTTGCCTTCTCCTTTACTTGGAGAAGATCACCACCTCTTCAAAAACCTTGAAGAGGATCAGCTACAAATCCTTCTTCACTTGATGGAGCTTGCTTCAGTTTTTCTTCATGAGAGAAGGGAATATGGAAGTAGTGGAAGATTGAGAGCTTTACATGCACAAAGGTGGAGCTCTCTTACAATAATCCTAACTCACTCACAAATCATGAAATGATTTGTAAACTAGAGAGAGAAAGGGGCTCAAGGAGTAGTATCACACTCAACTATAGAAAGGACCTTGAATGTAGTAAATGAGCAAACTTGGAATAAACTCCAAGGGGTCCTATTTATAGCTGGGGGGTTCTCCCTTGAGTTGGGGAACACTTAGGGCCAAAATCTAGCCATTTTTTCTCAAGGCAACAGATCTATTTTCATCCAAACAAGTCACCAATGATTATAATCATTTTTTCTACATTTTACGTACAGTGCATTTGATCGAGTTTCAATAAAGGTAACTTGACCAATCAGCTAAAATACAAACCCAATTTTCAAACTATCGGTCGAGTTTGTCCTGGGAAACTCGACCGATTAGCTAAAATCACATTTGGTCAGTAAGTCCTTCGGTCGAGTTTTGTGATTAAAACTTGGTACTAAGTGTCCCACATATTTTTCTCATCTTAGTTACAAGTCATATCATCAATACAAGTGATTACAAAACTCTTCTAAGGTCATTTTAGGGATTTCCTTATTAGCACACTTGCATTGCATTTGAATTGAACTTTGACAAGCTAGGGCTTGTGTAAATTGATCATTTTCATGTATCTAAAACCTAAGATCAATCTTTAATACACATATTAGATACATATGAATGGAATGGTTGAGTCACTATCAAAATATGGACAATGTATAACCTCTAGGTCAACAAAGACTACCTTATTGTTGTAAAATCGCTTGATTCTGATTGCAAATTGTTTTAACACTCATCCTATGAACTTTATCCTATAAGATTGCACATACTCTAGGAAGTAGATTATTTACCAACACAATCATTGGCCATAAAGGTCACCTTATAATTGGGAACATGTATTATGTCCCAATCTTCAAATCCTGAGTAATCAAAGCCTTGTTAAAGATAGGCAAACTCACCATTTTTCCTTTTTAGGTTCGTTCTCTTAACTATAATTTTGAGCAATACATGTACAAAAAATATGAGAAAACAATTACAATTAAAAAAAATTTGTAAAAAGAGAGACGATGACTATTTTTCAAGATCTTTTCACATTTAATTATTTTTCATGATTCTCAATGATTACAGACTCGTGATCTTAATATCTCTGATTCAAATGCAAATCACATTCATTTTTTCACATTCAGTTTTTCTCACTAAGGCATGAGTTAGTGGGAGAATCAAACATGTACTAGTTTAAGAACTGAAGTAATGGACAAGGTCACTTATGTGAGTGAAAAATATCTTAAGGCTCATCAAAAATGTCAGGGAATGAATGATTTGTTAGATATAAGAAACTGATTGAGTCCAACGTTGTCCTTTTTTTTTTGGTCGGTCAAAAAGTGTGTTACTATTAATACCAAAAACTTTGGGCACAAAGTACCCCATTACATCAGCAGAGAGCTAAAAAGCTCGATAGGGTTCAAAATCCCCACGCAGGGGGACAAACAAACTTTCTAGGCCAAGAAACACTAAGAAAACCAAACAACCTAGACAAGCTAGGTCCAAGCAGACCAACGAGAAGAAGGTTGCAACAAGCCACTATACATACAGTCAGCGTACCCACAAAGAGTAAAGCGACTTGACGTAGACCAACCACAAGCAAGCCAGTTGAAGCTAGACATGAAGATTATGGCCTTCTCAGCATCCCAACACCAGGAACAAAAAAGGGTGAAGCCCAAAAGGGGGACTCCAAGCATCAGGTCAGCATGAAGCTGAAACAAAACACAAAAGAAAACAAGAGCCAACGCGAATAAACAAAAAAGAGTTGGACGAACAAATTAGCTCCAAATCACTCCCTCATACATAGCACAGCACCAGCTATCTAGTAAAGGTACCCACAAATTGTGGTACTAAGCCAGAATCAGGGAGATCCTTCGAGCTGATAACCCCCAAACAATATAGTTGCTCATCAGCACTGGACTTTGGTCTATCGGTAACACTGGTACAACACTGGTACACAGAAGCACCCACAAACACCCAAGGGTGTTTCCTGCACTCAAGAGAAATCGCCAGAGAGGAAGAGAAGAGGAAACCCCTCTAAAACCCAACCCCCGCAGAGCACCAGTATGTGTATAGCATATCATCAAACACCTTGAAGGTGTTCCGGCCAGCTTAAGCAGAGAACCTGCGTGATCAAGATGCTCAGTAGGGACGAGCCTCGAACAGCTTGGGGGCGACCAGAACCAGGAAGGAAGGAGCGCGCCTCCAAACGCCTGAAGAGGGAACGCACCACCCAGCGACAAAGGCCGCCCGCCGCCAGCAGACGAGGTAGCCAAACCCCGCCCAGATCCGATCAACGCACGCGCACCACCACCCCCAAATCCGAACGATGTCACCAGGAAACACATGTTGAGGGGGCGCCAAAGCCCAGGAGCAGCACGCCGCCAGCATAGCGGCACTCAGAGTGGGGAAGAGAGGATACCAACGAAGTGAACAGCAACGATCTTAGGACCAGAGTGGACAGCTTCTCTCCATCCACCACGCTTAAATGGGATGGAGTCGATCGAGTCGGGAAGCCGAACCCAGGCCCTATCTGATCATCGCTCGCAAAGCACCTCGCCCTCTCACCCCGCACCACCGAGATAGCAACAGGCGGCGGCCGGCTCCATCGACCAGAGCTCCCCTTCGAACCGCCTAGGGACAGCGCCATGCCCGCCTCCCAGAAGCCGCACCGGAGTCGACGAGCGCCAGGGGGAGGAAAGCGTTGAAGCGGAACTTCCTCCCCCCAGCGACGCCCGCTGGGGAGGATTCTAGAGAGAAGGCGGACAAGCCCTAGAGAGAGAGGAAGCGGCCCCAGCAAGACTTGTTGAAATCTAGTCCAACGTTGTCCTTGCTCTACAGGAAATATTTATTCCCAATCTTATCCTCATTATTTCATCCTTAGAAGGAAGAGAGATCACCTACACTTTCTACCCTCCATAAGGTTTGTCAGAACATCTTTGACGAGTTCAACCTTTTTGGCCTTTCTTAACCAAAAATGTGGGTCGTACTTGGGTCAAGTCTACGGTTCTCACTCTTATCTCGATCCTACCCTTGAAAGGGGCAAACTGTTAACACCCCATTCTTACTCGGCAAAAAATTAGGATAAATGTGCACTCTCTGGCTAATGATGGAGTTTCTTACATTTTCTTACATCATCCACATTTTCTACACATTTTTCACATTTTAAACCATCAATTTACCCAATTTTACCTTGTTTGAGGTTTTTAGGATATAAGTGCAATTTTCTCATCAATTCTACTTTTTGTAAGACTTTTCTCATAAATTGCCTAATTGAACTATCCTAAATAAAATATTCCTATTTACCCACAGATACTTTAATTGCCTTTTACTACACAAAATTACATATCTTTTAAATAATAATGAAGGATAATCCTAAATTAATGCATTTTCTCTACTTCATTATTCTAATGAATTTTATTCAAAATATGTGTTATCTATGATTTTTTCCAGAACATTCCTAGAATATCTATAAAATTCAAAAACTGTTATTATATAGCCCGGGGCAACCTGGCAGATTAGAGAAATCTGTTGATGCCATGTGAACGGTTGCCTTGATCTGCAGGCGATGCATCGTGGTGCATTGACGCAATCCTCCGCCTCTTCAAGAATTTTCTGAGTTGGAAACATCCAACCCTAATCTCATCCTATAAATAGATCCCCATACCCACTGTATTTCAAGCCCCTTTTGTCTTCCATGAAACCAGAGAGAGACTACTTCCGTTTTTCATTTTTTGTTGTTGCATGTGACTAGATGATGCTTCCTCTAGCACCAATGGTGCTACTGCTCTTGTTTACGTCGGTAGGTTGCTCGACTTAACTGTTATATTTGTAATTGTTGCTTACTAATTTATATTTATACATGTTGTTGATTGACATAACTTCTCATCTCTAGATGGTGTTTTCAAATATCTACTAAACCTCTATCGTCTCTTTGTCTTCTTACATATCAATCCCAACTGTCAATGATGGAACTCTACTATGGGCGGGTTTCGAGGTGATCAGGACCATAACACACCTAAAACTAGGACCTTTGGGATAGTGATGGAAAAGCCATGGCCATCTCCGGCCTCAAAAGTCTGCCAACCTAGAAATGCTTTTCTATCATTTGTCCATCATTTTTCACCATTTTTATTAACAACAACCTCGATTGCCAAAAGTTTTAACTGAGATGACTAAGAAGGATGAAATACCGTTCATTCGGAAAGATGAAGATGCTAACACCTTCCCCCATTTGTAACATAATCATCGAGTGTAATCTCTAAATTAATGCACACCTTTCTTATTTGTCTTTCGGTTAGTCAAAATTATGACTTTGTGTTTTCTTTTCGAACATTCACTTACATTTTTTTTCTTATTTTAAGAATAAAATCGGATGGCGATTCCAATCTTTGTCAATTTATTATTTTCTTTTTAGTTTTTTGTTGCTTCCACGACTGTGGGATCTACTAGGATTTTTTAGGGTGGGGTACAACAGGTAATTAGGCATATGAATGGTGTTAATATTTGCACATTCCATATATAAATTCATTTCATATTATAAATACTAACTTCAATATTTGAACATTTTGGCTTTGATGATGTATGTTCCAACGACTATTTAGAAAAGAGCCTGAATTTCATATTTATGCATATAGATTAGTAGAAATGTATTATTTATATAGAAACATGATAATATACATGTTTCACTATATTTCAGATGTCTAATATGTTTATTAACCTTAGATATAATATTCTTAGTTTGGATTGAATAGTTGTTTGGAAGTTAGTATCCACTCAGGACTCATTTTAGATGTACATTATGATATCTATTGTCTATCGAACTGGATAATAAATCAAAGTTTATGATTGGATTTGAATTATAACACATCATTATTCAATTTGAGCAATAAAGCATTTCTAAAAGAATTATAAATATTAAAAAATGTATGAATGTCGTGTTGTTATTAACTACTATTTTTTAGTTTAATTATATTATTTAGAATTATGGTGTGATCCATTGTAAAGCAATCAGGTATTAAAGGAGATTTTAGAGAAAAAAAACTTATGTATACCTTCTATCAAATAGAATTTGAGGGAAGGCTAATAGCATGAACTTAGTGCTACATGCTAAAAGTAGGGGTTGATGTAATTAGAGAGAGCGGATGGTGCAAATTTTAAGAAAATAAGGATGTATAAGAAAAAAATTAATAGTATTCACCAACAATTTGAGATGATACCAAAGAACACATCCAATTGGTTGTTGGGTGCTATGATAACAAGTGAAAGTTGTTTACCTTGCAATGGATGAAGTGTCATGGTTAAAAATCATACCACTGTCTATTTTATCATCAACCCACATCATAAAAATTCTCAAAAAAAATAAGAACCTTTAACTCAAGGATAGAAAATAAACTTGAAGGTTTTAGAAATAATAATCATGGCACTATCATCATTGGTTCCTTGCTCCAAGATTGCAAGATATTTGTCCTATATGTAAACTTCAATTCTTTGAAATCAAATAGTTTAGAATTAAAAGGTATATTTTTGGATCTTTATTTATAAATGGTTTTGTTTTGAACTATTAAGCATTGTTAATATACAATGAGATTGTCTCCCTTTCTATTTATTATAGGATATATATACTTTTTGTAAACCTAAGATGTCAAAATTTGTCACTTTCTTACTCAGCGTGGATGTGTATAACTATATATATATATATATATATATATATATATATATATATATATATATATATATATATATATATATATATGTATGTATATATATATATATGTATATATATATAGAGAGAGATAGAGAGAGAGAGAGTCAGACTAGAATACACTCGAGTGTATCTGGAGCAGAATACACTCAAGTAATTTTTCAAGATGCAATATTTTTTTTATATCTAATCCGTTGTTCTTCTTAAACATATTGTGAATAGCTCATATATAAATTTTGAACCCTATTGGACATTTATAGGTCATGTTTTGAAGACCACAAAAATTTTGCATTTCAAATTAGTTTCGTGCGTCAATTTTGTTGCCCTCGGATGAGTGACTTATACTCATCCAAATGAGCTCAAAATTTATATGTAGCCTAATTATAGTATGATAATGAAGATCAATAGTTTATATTTTAAAAAAAGTCTTGATATGCAAACACAACTTGAATGTAGCGTGCAATCTATATACTCAAGTGTATTCTAACCTCTCTCTCTCTCTCTCTCTCTCTCTATATATATATATATATATATATATATATATATATATATATACATATATATAGAGTCAGGCTAGAATACACTCGAGTGTATTTGGAGTAGAATACACTCAAGTAGTTTTTCATGATGCAATATTTTTTTCAAAAATCTAATCTGTTGATCTTCTTAAACATCTTGTGAGTAGCTCATACGTAAAATTTGAGCACATTTGGACATTTATAGGTCATGTTATAAAGACCGCAAAAATTATGCATTTCAAATTAGTTTTGCGTGTCAATTTTTTTGCCCTTGGATGAGTGACTTACACTCATCCAAATGGGCTCAAAATTTGTATATAGCCTAGTTATAGTATGACGGTGAAGATCAACGGTTTACATTTTGCAAAAAATAGTCTTGATATGTAAACACACTTGAGTGTATTCGTGTGATCTGTACACTCGAGTGTATTCTAACCTGACTCTCTCTCTCTCTCTCTCTCTCTCTCTCTCTCTATATATATATATATATATATATATATATATATATATATATATATATATATATATATATATATATATACGCACGAATACACTCAAGTGTGTTTGCATATCAAGACTATTTTTTACAAAATGTAAACCGTTGATCTTCACCGTCATACTATAACTAAGCTACATACAAATTTTGAGCCCATTTGGATGAGTGTAAGTCACTCATCTAAGGGTAACAAAATCGACGCACAAAACTAATTTGAAATGCATAATCTTTGCGGTCTTCATAACATGAGCTATACATATCCAAATGTGCTCAAATTTTGCGTATGAGTTGTTCACGAGATGTTTAAGAAGATCAACGGATTAGATTTTCAAAAAAATATTGCATCATGAAAAATACTTGAGTGTATTCCGCTCCAGATACACTCGAGTGTATTCTAACCTGACTCTCTCTCTCTCTCTCTCTCTATATATATATATATATATATATATATGGGGGGGTGCGCGCGCGCGCTTCTGCGTGTGTCTATGTGTGTGCTGGTGTGTGTCTGTGGGCGTGTGTGTATGTTCGTGTGTTCATGTTTGTATTTGTTTGTGTGTGCGTGCATGCGCACCTTCGTGTGCATGTGTGTGTGTATGTGTGAGTGTGTCTGTGTGTGCGCGTGCGCATGTGTATCATCAAAATTCAAAAGATATGGTGCGCTAATTTATCTTTACTACTATAAAAAGAGCGAGTTTGATGCTGCGCTCTCCTTGATTCACTCTCTTCTCTCCTTTTTTCAAGGAATTTTGCTCATACAAATATTTATTCTCACACTCTCCTATTAACTTTTATTATCTTTAATTCTGTATTTCTCTCTCCATTTTACGGAAACGGTTCCTTGATTCTCTCCTTTCAAACAACTAACACAAATATCTTTTACTGTAGGGACCCTTTCACGGACGTGTCCTCTCCCCACACATTTACAACAAATTTTATATGTCACGTGCATGTGCACGTGTGCGTTCACTAGTAATGGAAATGCGAAAAGCTTATAGCTCCCTTCATTAAAGAATGGGTTCGAATCATCTAAATGTTCAATGTGACAACTTTCAGATGTTCTAGTGGCAAGGTCTACATATAATGGCATCTTACTAGTTATATGCTAAAAGAGAACGTTAGGACATGAATATTCCAGGTCAACAATGAGCAAGACGTCGATACAACTAAAGTTTGAATTGCTCAATAATTTACTAATTCTATGTCTAAATCACTTGTTAAGTAAGGCGTTCAATCACATAAGTATTATTCGACTTCATTGTAATTGCATATCTCAAATTTAAGTTGACCGCTCTTATATTTCTATATATATTTACATGAGCACTTCTAAAAGTAATTTTGATTTTTCTATCTAGTTGAAAGAACATGTGTACTCGTCTCTTGTGATTGACGTCCTCTGGGTCAATTGCTACCTAACATGATTTCCTAAGTTAATATTTCTACTGGTACTTTTTTCATTTCCTACGACATTACATATAGGTCTGTTTGTTTTTGTCATTGTAGCCAAGTAGCTATCTAAAAACCGGTTAAAGGTCAAAGTTGATGACATTGTTATAGTTGCAAAATGAAATATCTGTACAAATTACTACAACGATGTGCTTGTAAATATCAAACAAAGAGACATATTGCACCACGAATGTTGGAATAATCCAGATTTCTGGAGCTTATGAACTGAAACAGTGCTAACTGGCAGTTACATCATAACTCAGTCTGCATGCACGTATGAAAATATATATAGGTGAGTATGGTTTGCCTTACTTAAATTACAAGCTAGTTTAGAAACATTCAAGAACAAACTGAATTGTTAGCGAGTGGCCAACCAAAACAAACTGAATTGCTATGATGCAGTTCGGTTCAAATTGACTTGCTCTCATATAGATCACTTTGTTTGATACGGTTACCAAAAGAATCGAGCATGCTGAGAAGAGATGCATGTAACTGGACACAACATGGTTGGGAATAAGCCTTAGATGCACCAACTAAAAGGAATTCAACTGCTTCATAAAAATAGACCAGCCTACACCAATAGCACATGCATAATGCAGACCCACATGGAATGTAGGGAAAATGTTTGCGATAAATGTCAAATTGAACTGTACATGATATATAAAATTGAAGATTCTAACCATATTTATTAGTAATCATAATATGTTCATAGGTTTTTTGTTCCTGTCGCAGTTGCATGCATTGAAAATAATCAAAAACCAACGTGAAAGATTAACGTTTCATTGCAATTAATATGGCTAAAAATCAATATATAACGATTCACAGCTAAAACATGTGACGTTGACATTCTAACATGTGACTTGCTCTTCATTATTACAATGATACGCAATATTCTTAGCTTCCTCGTCAAGTTCATTTAACTGATAGTCATTCTAAGAGCCCCTTGACAGAGAGATGTCACCTAATGCTTGGCACTTGTTAGCTTACACATCAGACTCAAACTATAAGTTGAAATATATATATGTTACATTTACAAATTATTTTTGCTATATTGTAAACCGAGTTTGTCCTTTTGTCTCCAACATCGTATATAAAGGACGAGTTACCCATCAATATGGTGGCTAACTATTTCGTATAGTTAAGGCTGCACCATCCTCCGAGAGCAATATCTGGATCATACTTGCCAACTAAGCCTGCAAAAGCAACACAAATATTGATTATATCCTCCAATCAAATTGATACAGTTTATGGGTTACTCTTTAAGTGATGCAAGTGGGATGAACATGCAATTCTCGTATCCTTATCCAAATGAGTACAGAGAACAGTTGATAGATGTTTATCTTCCGGGTGCTAAAAGTGCATAATGGACAATTGATATAACAAATCGATGAACATTTTGTTGTAACTCAGTGAATTGTCGTTCTTTAATGCTCTGACAACAGTAACATTGCAATTCTACATATCAACCAAAGGACATCAGACGTTTCTTCTGATATATAGTAGTTTCTCTATCAATGAAACAAGTAACAACATAATAGTTAACATTTTGTGCCAACAAGCAATTCGGTAAATGATCGATACTCGTTTGATAGGGTGTAGAAAAATAGTTTTACATCTAAATGCTCAGTTTTCAGATAATGATGTCTTTGGTACCATGTAATAGAAGGTGACTGGGTGATTTACAATTGCACCAGAGCCCTCCCAATGCCCAGAAATCAGGCAGTTTGTGCCACACCCTGAATAAGGGCAGACGGGTGTAGTACTTAGTGGCTGCTACAATATTTGGGCCTGCTGAGGTACAGGCGGCTGGAACTGCAAAAAGGCAGAGCTGTCAGCCCATGCTCAGTACATTCTCTAGCTCCCCTCTCGTGTTTATGATTTATTTTTACTTTTAGAATCACCATTTGAACTCCTACACCCAACAAAGGCCATTAGTACCACAATAGTTGGCTGCAAAATAAAGAACAAATATGTTTGCATGTAATTTTTGGGTTCGCGGTTTGGAGAGGATTTTAGGGGACTAAAATTCTCAAGAATTTGGACTTCCAAAAAAGCTTTGCCAAACACTTGCGGATTCCAGACAAATTTGAGATTGGCACTACAATTTGAAAGTATGGAGTCCGTCAAAAGTAAAAAATCTTTGAAAAAAATGGAGTTTACTAACTTCCTGGTGACGCATGACCCTCATCTTCCATGGCCGAACCAAAACTTCTGTCCAGGCTGAACTTTTCTCCACCCTGCATTTTTTCTTAAACGACTTTTTCGCTCCAGTTTTCCTACCCCACCCCCGTTATGTGCTACATAGTAGTGACCTCAACTATTGCTCACCCAGGTTCGACTGCCTTGGGTACCATGACATTAGGGACTACACCAATAAAACTAGGGCTGGCAATCGGGTCCGGGTTGAGCGGGTCCTATTTCGGATCAATTCGAGTCAGATCAAATATACTCGACCCGAACCCGACCCGAAAATAACTACGGGTCATACCTGCTTGACCCGAACTCGAAATTCATATTTGCGGGTCTGACCCGATGAACCCGATGGACCCGAAAATATTATATAATATGCAAACCCGAAAAACCAGAAAATGCAAACCCGAAAATAGAAACCCGAAAATTCAAACCCGCTAGACCCGAAATTGCTGCAGAATTTGCTAATTAATTATTGTTTTGCAAGCAAAGACTTATATAAATTATCACAAATTTATGTTTGTATGTGTTAAAAATTTATATGGCTAGAACATGGAAAAATATATACACATACGAAGATATAATTTTGGGTCGAGCGGGTTTTGCGGGTCGAGAATTGCAAACCCGGACCCGACCCGCAAATAATTTCGGGTTTTTCGGGTTCGGGTCATTTCGGGTCGGGTCGAAAAAATCAAGACCCGAACCCGCTTTAGTCGGGTCGGGTCAGGTTTTGCCAGCCCTAAATAAAACTAAGCCCAAAACTGTTCCTGCATTCTCAACCAATACAGCGACACCATAAGGACTATCTTCACCCACCTAAGCGCCAAAACATCCTTTCTCGTTGTGTGGTGTTCAGTTAGTCCATCTTGACCTACAAATCCACTCCATCTATTCCCACCTACAACCATTTTACTACATACAATGAACGCTTGATTGATCTTACCATTCTTCTTTAGCACTTACAGACCATGTGTTTAATTCCACATCCACTCCCTCAAAATACTGTCTTCTTGACACCCCACCGTCATGTGCACTTCTTCCCGATCCACCAGCCTTGCAAAATTCCATATTGCACCACACCACACAGGTTTCACTTCCTAATACCACGCCATTGCGCTTGCAGCTTCCAACTACTTTAGCAACTGCCCCCTCCCCCACCTTGCCCCTAATATTCCCGCCAAGTGTCCCCTCTCCAACAACACCTTACCAAAAGTTAATGTCGGGCCCAAAAATGCCCACCCCATGATTAACCGTAATCGGGTTGGAATAACTAAGCCAAAATCCACATTACACCCTCAGAACCAAAGTTGATTGGAGCCTGACAAAAGATAAGTGCTTACATATCATGAGAAAAAATATCTTTAAGCGGGTATTTCTCATTTCAGAAATATTAATGGCATAAGATCCTTTGCATATACATTATTTTCAAAAGAAACAACCTGCAACAACCACATTGTTAGGAAGGACAAACTCAAAACTGCCAAACAAAAAAATCAGCGCAATGCTCGCATCTTTCTAGAAGGCAAACCCTCTCCCAGACTATAGGGTACCGTTAATTTTTTCAAAGCACTCTTCCAAAATAATCCCTGGTGGGTATTGTTTCAACCTTTAGATGACATAAATTGGAAGCCTGAGTACAAAGACAGCAAAAGATGAAATTGCATATAATTTCATTTCAAACAAAGCCCATCCATCTCTCAGAAATACATACATACCATTCCTACCCACTAGAAAGGTGTGGGAACATTCGACGAAGAAGTCTAGATCCAGGATGTGCTACTTGGAAGGTGAGGGAGGAAGTTCAATTATGAAAATGGAAGCGCCCTTGCAGATAACAAACTCTCAGCCAACATCAGAGTCCCTGTCCTGGATTGACCCTGAGCAGCTCTAATATTCATGCGGGTAAAAAACCAAAATAGCACACTTTAATAAAAATATGTACCCAAATAGCACCAAAGCCTTCTTATTTCCCGAAGTAGCCCACTTTCTGGGGAAAGCGCCAACAGTTTTGGCGTTTTACCGAATCCGGGAGCAAAAGCGCCACAGTTTTGGCGTTTTCAATCGAAGGCGCCAACGTTTTGGCGTTTTCAACTGAAGGCGCCAACGTTTTGGCGTTTTCAACTGAAGGCGCGACGTTTTTCAAGGAACCGAGGCAAAAGCACCAAACTTTTGGCGTTTTCAACTGAAAGCGCCAGAAAGTTGGCGTTTTCAACTGAAAGAGCCAGAAAGTTGGCGTTTTTCCTCTAAAAGCGCCAGAAAGTTGGCGTTTTCTCTCTACCCCTCTCCCTTTTGCGATTCTGCCTTTCACGCTTCCTCGCCTTTAAGGCGGTAGCTGGGCTTCAAAGGGGTGGTTGGATCTACAAATACGAACCACCCCCATCTATTCTGTCATTCTCAGTTTCTACTGATCGCAAGTAAGTCTTCTTCTTCCCCTTCCCTTTCCCCTTTTCCTCTGCTCTTCCTCTTCCTCCGGTCAATTTTACTCTTCCCCTTTTTTCCTTTTCCTCCTACTCTTCCTCTTCCTCACGCTTAATTGTTTCATAACTTCCGGTTAAGGACTCCTCCCTTGTCGACGGCCTGGTGACGAACAGCTTGGAGAAGGGTCAACAGTGGAGCTACGCAAACAAAGGCGTGGAGAAGGCGCTAGCAGCTCGGGCATTTAGTTTGGTTAGTTTTAATCTTCTGTTTGGTTAGTTTCTCAGCCCTGTGGCATGTGCCTAGGGGCTCGTCTGCGCCTCCTTTATCAGTTGTTGTCTCCTTCCCCCTTCTCCTTCTCACAATAGTTCTCGTATGCCCTTTGCTCATAGGTACAACCACAATACCTGTTCTCGTTTTCCTTTGCTCAGAGGTAGAACAACACCACAACAGGTACATTCTCGTTTTCCTTTGCTCACAGGTAGAACAACACCACAGTAGTTATGCAGTTATTTTATCTGTAATGTCTTTTAGAAGAGACATGCTTACGGCAGGTTAATCTACCCAAATAATAATTATCTTAGGCTGAGTTTGTTTGGCCTGTCCTAACTGATTTTTTAATACATGGACGGAGGGTATTATAGACTCTATTCACACAACTAATGATTGTTTACTTGTCTACCAAATATTGAACATCTTAATGTTAAGGTCATTATTCCAAACAATAGTTATGTTGTATAAAGTTAACACACCACTCGTCTAGTTATTTGCGGCAACTAAGTTCATCACAACTGTGTACCAAACACAGCCTTAGACAAGGTTAACATAAGGTTAACATAACAGTTAATTTCCCATGGCATCTAAACTGATCAGATCTGTACGCCAATAGTTATTTTGTTGTTTACTCATTTGTTGTTTTTTGTTTACTCATTTGTTGTTTTTTTTGTTTTCTTTCCTCTTTAGTTTTGTTGTATTTATATTTTATACCATCTTCTTATCATATTTTTTGTTTATTTGTTACATATTTTGTAGTACTTTGATTTTCTTTGAAGACGTCTTTCTCCTCTAAAGGGTAAGTTATATTTTACTTAATCGTTTAAGGCTAATATTTTTATAAGAATTATTGTGATTATTTGGTGCTTTGGAATTATTGTGATTATTTGGTGCTTTGATACACATGTGATGAGGATTGTAATTAACGTCGACTCTTTATTTTGGACTGTAATTAATGTGGACTCTTTATTTTGGACTCTAATTAATTTGGATTGTACTTACTTTGGGGACTGTACTTAATTTAGACTGTATTTTATTGGAATTGCACATATTTGTTTGTTTTTTTATTTGCTTTTTATCTATATCTTATGTGTGTGATGATCGTTTTTAGTCTTCAATGGTGGTTGTGTAGTTTAAACTATGATTTTATTATCGTGAATGGATATTTTTGAAAATTGGAAATCCAAACAACTGGAGGACATGTAACCTTTCAAAAGTAGAGTAACACGACATATAACTCCCTTTCAAAAGTACAATGCATAGTAGGAATATGAATTGCAGTGTAACACGACATATAACTCCCTTTCAAAAGTAGAGATGATCGTTTTTAGTCTTGAATGGTGGTTGTGTAGTTTAAACTGTGACTTTATTATCTTGAATGAATATTTTTGAAAATTGGAAATTTTATCCGATTTTTTAGTCTTGATTGGATATTTTTGAAAAATGTGAAGTCCAAACAACTAGAGGGCTTGTAAACTGTTGCATAGTAGGAGTAGGAATAGCAGTGTAACACAACATATAACTCCCTTTCAAAACTAGACATGATCGCGTAATCGTATTGGTTATTCTACTGTTTAACAAATTGGTAGAATTTGGGTGTGATAGGAATAAACTATATTTCAAAATAAACTATATTTCAAAACAAACTATTCAGGAAAATAAACTATAATTCAAAATAAACTATATTTCAAAATAAATTATAGGAATTTGTTCCATACGAACACATGACTCAATGGGGGTACAAGATGTGATAGAACACATCGTGTTTATCTTATTTATCCCAATGCCAAAATTACTTACCATCTAGACAAAACTATAATAGACATCTTTTTCAAAACTTCATAACATTATAATAATATCTTTTTCAAAACTCCATAACATATTTCAATTCATAATTAACTTGTTTTCAAATAATTGTGTCATTATATCTAACATTCACTATTGAAAATATTCAGGAAAATGGCCAATGTCTCAACCAACTTTGTCATCCGTTATGGTGGCAACTTAATGGTTGATGGGTCGTATTGTAATGAGGTTTGCATGCCTATTCAAATAGCCACAACAACCACTTTTTCTGAAATGATGGCATACACGCATCAGATTCTTGATATACACTCAATGATGTACGACCTTCGTCTAAGCTATAACTTTCCCAAAGATATACGTCCTAGTTATGACTTATTTCCTATTGACGTAGTTGATGAGGATAGTTGGAAAACCCTTCTTAGTATATCAAAAGGGAGGAATATTGACTTTTATGTTGAGAGATATAATCTACCAAATGAAAGAATGAGTCAATTCCAAAATGATCATGATGTTGCTATTGATGATGACGATAATGATGGTGATATTAATGATGATAATGATGGTGACGCTGATAATGATGATAGTGATGGTGAAAGTGATGATGATGAGCATGAGGATATTAATATTAATGATGACACTAGATTGTTGCAACTGCGTATTGATGATAGTAACCATGAAGTTTTTATTGATCCTGAAACATGGAAGGATGATTGGTTAGATGACAAACATACAAATAATTATGAATACTTCAAAGAAGATGGTTGGGTTGACGAATATGAAGTCCCTATAGACATGGAAGAGGCTGAAGTGGTTGTGGGGCATGGCTTTAGTATAGGTGAAATATTTGAGACAAAGGCAAATCTCGTTCATAGGTTGCAGTCATGGTCAATCAGCAATAATGTCCAATACCAAACAAAGCGATCCAATAAGACTTACCTCACTTTAATAGGCTTACACAACGAGCAGTGCTCATGGAGGCTTCATGCATGTGCTTCTAAGAGGGTTGGTGGTTTGTGGAAAATCACAAGTTATAGTGGTGAACACACATGCCATAGTGCAATCCTATATAAGGATCACTCACAATGCAAGTCCTCATATATTGCGAGGATGATAATGCCGATGTTGAGAGCAAAACTTGACATGAGTGCTCGAGAAGTGATGGAAAAGGTTAATGCAGAGTTGAATGTTACTATCTCCTATAAAAAAGCCCGGCATGCACGAAGAAGGGCTATTTCTGCAATCTTTGGAGATTGGGAGGAGTCATTTGGCTCGGTGTTGAGATTTCTCCGATGTTTATGCCAAGTGATTCCGGGAACGGTATACAATTTTCAAAACACTAGAACAAATGATGGAATGTCATATCGGTTTAAACGTGTGTTTTGGAGTTTTGGGCCATGTATTGCGGGTTGGGCTCACTGTCGACCAGTACTAAGTGTTGATGGTACCTTCTTATATGGTAAGTATGAAGGGACACTACTTATAGCGACTGGAATTGATACGAACAATGGATTGTTTCCTTTTGCCTTTGCAGTTGTTGAGAAGGAGAACAAATCTTCTTGGACATGGTTCTTGAGATGCATGGAGCAACAAATTCCAATAGTCAGTCATAGGAATAATCTGTTTCATTTCTGATAGGATGTGTGGTCTTGTGGATGCTATGCAACAAGTTTTTCCTCTCAGCACACAACGGTTTTGTTTGAGGCATTATAGGAACAACTTCCATAAGAAATTTAAGTCCACTGAGCTGTACAACTTAATGTGGAAGGTTGGTAAGGTGACTGAAATGGTTGAGTTTGATAAGCTCTTAGCAACTATAAAATCCATTGACCCATCTTCTTTCAATTGGCTCCTGAAAGAACACCCAAGAATGTGGGCTCTCTCCTGTGATGGCGGCCTGAGATATGGTATAAAAACTAACAATTATTCAGAGACAATAAATGGAGTTCTGAAGCGTGCTCGCAACCTTCCCATTCAAGCCCTTATTTGCAGCACATATTATCGTTTAGTAGCAATGTTCTTTCAAAGAAGAAACTTAGGTGCAAAGTTAACTAGTTCATTCACACCAAAAATATTTGCTAAATTGGTTAAATTAGAGACCAAGGCAAGGAAACTATCGGTTAGTTGTAGGATAAATGAGTTTGATTTTACAGTTGAAGATACATCTGAAAACAACTATCAAGTGCATCTCTTCCAAAATCCCGTTGGTTGTCTATGTACTTGTGGTGCACCTCGAGTTTATCACATGTCATGCTCACATGTACTTGCAGCCACGAAATCGATACATTACGGACATCATCAGTTAGTCAGTACTTAGTATATTGTAACCAAATATCGAATGACATATGCTCCCCAATTTAGAGGCATTCCTGATAAGAGGTATTGGCCTGATTTTGAGCCATCCATTGGGGTTGTTCCTCTACTACCGCCAATTTTCACTCCACGTGCTGGGCGGCCTAAGATGAAGAGGAGGAAGACTAATATGGATATTGATCCCAATACAGCTACATACAAATGTGGAAAATGTGGGAGTCGTGGCCACAATGAAAGAACTTGTAAAAACAAATGATGCTTATGAATCTTAGTAGTAGGATAGGATATTCCGTAAACCTCGTGAATGTAATCCTACTTAGTAGTAGGATAGGATATTATGTAAAACTCGTGAATGTAATCCTACTTAGTAGTAGGATAGGATATTATGTAAAACCCGTGAATGTAATCCTACTTAGTAGTAGGATAGGATATTATGTAAAACCCATGAATGTAATTCTACTTTTATTGCTCGCATGAGGAGGACGAGATGAATAAAATTGCCTCCTGACTTCCCCTAATAGAGGGTGATGTATGAAATTTAACTTTGCTAATAATATTTATTTGAAATTTATGCTCACTAAAGGTCTCCTTTATTTGACTATATTCTAGGAATGGTGAAGGACGATGAGACTTTGCGGATCACATGTCATTCCATTGAGGTTGGCAGGTGGGAGTTGACGGATGTAGATGTTTTGGGTTATGAACGCACAGCTGGATTTGCATCTGTCAGGAAATTGTCTAGAGTCCTTTTTGATTCTGCCTTGGTCACAGCACTTGTTCATAGATGGAATTCAAACACAAACTCGTTCCATTTTCCTCTAGGAGAGTTAACTATCACTCTACAAGATGTCGCAGTGTTGTTAGGGTTAAAGGTTAATGGTGATGATGTTGTAGCACACTATCCTATAGGGCCAAATGATGACCAATATAGTTCTTGGACGACCCTTTGTGATGATATTCTAGGGTCACATCCAGATGGACTTGATCAAGGTTCTGTTCATCTGAGTTGGTTGCGTTCCACATTTTCAAATATGAATTTGGAAAATGCAAATGACATGGTCAAGCGTCGGTACACCAGTGCATACTTGTTATACCTAATTGGTTGCTTCCTCTTGCCAGACGGTACTGGAAATGAAGTCCATCTTCACTACCTTCCACTTCTAGTTAATTTTAAGCAATGCGGCATGTACTCATGGGGGAGTGCAGTTTTAGCTAGTCTATACCGTCCGTTGCATAGATGTTGTCCTGGTTCTAAGCAGAAGTGTATCTCAGGGTGTGTCCACCTATTACAGTTGTGGTCTGGGGAAAGATTGTATATTGGTAGACCAGGTAGAGTGATCATGCATCAAGATCATGAGTGGCCACAAGATGCTCCATTAGGATACAGGTTTGTCGCTACCATCTATATGTTGAATATATTCTATTAAAAGTTTTCATCTCTTAATCATCTTTTCAAACATGATAATAGATGGAACCATCTCATGGAGAATGTACGTGTTCCAAAAGGGACTGTAAGATTCTACCTTAATGAATTTGATACACAGGAGTCTAGTCAAGTGAGAATTTATATTTTATCTAAAAGTTAACTTTTAGCATTTAATGAAACTTGTGTGGTAACGATAACTTATAATGCAGTTAATGTGGACACCATATAGTGAAGAATTGTTGGCAACTTTGCCAGACATATGTCGTGAAGGCAGAGAAATTTGGATGGCTCGTGTTCCTATGATATCATTCACAGTAATGGAATGGCATGTTCCTGATAGAGTACTAAAACAGTTTGGTGCTCGTATCCAACCTCAACCCCAACCTTTTCCAGAATACCAAAGAATTGATGGTAGAGGTCGAAGCACGACTGATTGGTTGAACCAATACTGTACAGAGCTGAACAAATGAAATGATAGGAAAACTCATGTAGTTCATCTTCCTGACCCCTCAGCTGTGCCACAAGTACCTAATTGGTACAATCCTGAGTATCACATACAACGACCAGCTGAACCGCAAAATGTTTACTATCCTCGAGGTTATGTGGAGCGAGAATATGTAAGTAATGAGTATCCATTAAGATAAATAACTATACGTCTGTGTATATGAAATATGATAAAGTAAACTATGTTATTTGCAGGTCCAGAGTCAAATGGATATCAGGGGATCATTGCAAACATTAACAGATCAGACACCTGTTGAGGATTGGATGAGAGCGCGTGACAAAATATACAATATTCAGAGTGCATGGTTTCAACAAATGCCGAGTCACTTGCAGCCCAATTTGAGTTTCTCATATCCTGTGACAACTTCAATTAGTGCTTCTCCTATTCCATCTTCCACAGAAGCACAACACTCCACACCAGTAGGACACTCCACGCCAATGGGCCACTCAGCCTCACCGGGACAATCCACACCAGCAGGACACTCCACATCACTAGGACAGTCCACAATAGCAGGACACTCTAGGGAATTTTCACTTTCCTCAGTCTCTGGAATGTTTTATTCTTATCCTTCATCATCATCTGATCATTTTGGGGTTCCTTCCAGCTTATCTTGGACCCACCCAACTTTTAGCCAATACCAACATGCAGCTTTTTCTTCATTTTCGGGATCAACTAGTTCTTCATTTATAGGATCACCTCCAATGTTTACAACTATGCCATCCATGCCATCCACTCGTCCACTAACACCACCACTCCCTCCAAGTATGTCTACACGTGTAGGTCAGCAGTCACATTTGAGTCCAATTGAGGCTTCTCCAGACCCAGGGCGTTCTTCGGGTCCACGAACCCGAGGTAGAGGAACTCGTCCACTAACACCACCACTCCCTCCAAGTAGGTCTACACGTGCAGGTCAACCGTCACAGTTGAGTCCAATTGAGGCTTCTCCAGACCCAGGGAGTTCTTCGGGTCCACGAACCCGAGGTAGAGGAAGTAAGAGACGTTAGGTATGCATAATTTTTCCTAGTACTTTACTTATAGAAGAACTATATGTAGTTAAATAATTATTTTTATTTTGATGCCAGGGTTGATGTTATGAGATGCCAGGATTGATTTTATCATATGCCAGGGTTGATGTTATCAGATGCCAGGTTGATGTTATCATATGCCAGGGTTGATGTTATCAAATGCCAAGATTGATGTTATCATATGCCAGGGTTGATGTTATCAGATGCCAGATGCTAACTTCTTTGTTTCTATTTTCGTTGAACCTTTGAATGTTTGACAATGTAGAAGAATTTGTTCTTCTTTCTATTAGCGGACTGATTTTGTTAATATATTGTGCCAAACTTAATATACATGTGTTTTTTTTGTTAAGTTGTGGATATAAAATGCCATTGTTTAGGCGCTTTCCATCTTAGGTCGCCTGTTGAAAACGCCAAACAGTTGAAAATGCCAAAAATGTGGCGCCTTCAGTTGAAAACGCCAAAAATGTGGCGCCTTCAGTTGAAAACGCCAAAAATGTGGCGCCTTCAGTTGAAAACGCCAAAGCTGTTGGCGCTTTTGCTCCCGGATTCGGTAAAACGCCAAAACTGTTGGCGCTTTCCACAGAAAGTGGGCTACTTTGGAAAATAAGAAGGCTTTGGTGCTATTTGGGTACATATTTTTATTAAAGTGTGCTATTTTGGTTTTTTACCCTATTCATGCTGGTTCATAGCCAAGAAAATTCCTTAAATAGAAAGAATACGCACAAAACTTGTTTAAATCAGCACGGGTATTATAGAGGAATGACCCATAACAGAGCTGATTGGAAAAGAAGGATCCATGCAGCCAACCCCAACATAGTTGAGATTGAGGCTTAGATGATGATGATGATGATGAGTATTATAGAGAAAGGAAATGGATCGTCCCCATATTGAAAAAAAGACATCCTCCATTTTCAACTCCTGAAATACTCTCTTCACTACTTCCACCATAAAACCTGAACCGCTACAAAATAGAGTAGATAAATGTTCTCAAAATAGAGTAGATGTAAACCTCTGGAGGAGCAGGCATGATCCATGCACCCACCATTGATTGGAATCTAGAATCAAAGAATAGTGATACAAGTTTTCACCCATTGGTGCAGGCATCTAAAAAATCCAAACTCCTTGACGAACAGCTAACAGCTCAAATGGATATATATATATATATATATATATATATATATATACACACACACACACACACACACATAAAAGAATGGTTGTGGTGTGTGGAAACGACTGTGGTGGAAGAGGGTAAATATCAGGAAAAATGGGAGGAAATGGGTGTAGGTAGCACAGTCATGGTGAGTGGAACGACTATGGTGTGAAAGAGGTAACAAGATCGTTCTGGGTAGAACTAACTGTTGTGAGGAATGGGGGAGCTCATGCCTCCACTTGTGACGATCATTCTGCTTGGAACACGTGCTATTGGGTGTGCTTTCTTCCTTGAATTCCCTGTGAACTTCTGTGATTCGGACAACAATAGCACGACCTTGGTGACATACCATGGCCGTTTTGAGGGTTTTCTCGTGCACTTTGCACTTCAATTCTGAACTTGACAATCCATTAAGCTCTTTTCTTCAATGCGATTAATACTTAGCAATGTCACAAGAAGCAAACAATTTAACTTATTCAAATCGGATAGATCCAAAGCAAGATTAGTATCTAGGAGAAGTCTAGACCTTCTGGAAGAATAAGCATGATGGTAGAGGGTGTAGCAAAGATAGATGATGTCAAAGTTGAGGATTTTTTGAGCTTGTTCTTCGGATGGAAGGTATAAGAAAAGGTATATCTGGAAAGATAAGAGGGTTGAAAGATCACAAGATAAAGATGTGCCATCAGTGGAATAAAATGACTTTTTCCCAAAAAAGGACAACATCCTATCTAACAAGCCACTTTCTATAAGTGAATCAAAGAACTAATATCGCTTTTCATGTTTGATAATAACCAAGAAAGATTCATTTTGTTGCTCGCAGAGAGAGCTCACAAGGAGAACTTTGCATAGACAGGCTTTTAACATAATAGGTACAGCAAAAGATGTGCGGCAGAAAGGTAATAAGGATATGAGTAACATATAGAAGGTGAAAGGGTATTGGATTGTGGGTAACAGAAGAAGGCATGTAGTTGATAAGGAAGCAGACGATAAGCAAGACTTAGGGTAAAAAGTGTTTAGGTACATGGGAATAAACCATGATAGTCCAGGCAACATCAAGAAGGTATCGATATTGAATTTGGCAATGATATTTTATTGAGGTTTGTAGGCAGAAGAGGTTTGATGAATGGTTCCTCAGCCTTAACAGAAGGCAGTGAGATCATGTTGGACATGTTCGAGCCCATGAAGCATGGACACGGACACGGGACACGTCAATTTCCAAAAATATAGGACACGGACACGGCAAGTATATGTATATATATATTTGTATAACATATTATGACATATAATGTGTAGTATGCTATGTGTATTGACACAAAATGATCTAGATAGATTATCCGCATGGGCAATCACCATGAAATCCAACAAGCAATCAACATATAACATTATATTTACAAGTCACAATATGGATTAGTTCACAACAAACATTATGATGCTTGATTATATGATATTGTTGTAATATGAATTGTAAAAATTAAGAGCAGTAGAATTTTGGGGACAATAGTTCCAATGGAAGTAATGATTAACAACATGTACTATCAAGAGGAGGTGAATCCAATTGTTTTCCTCCTCATGGTTGATGTGCCAGTCCCCAGATGTTGCAATAGCTGGTGGAAATGATAAGAAGGGTGTCAACGACTTGCATGTAGCACCTGAAGCTTAATTAACTAATGGTAGTAGGGCGAGTAGTGGACAGGAGGCAAAGATTTAGAGAAGGCTTGGGTTTTTTCATACGCCTAGGCTTAAGTGGGTCGGAGTGGTGTGTCCTGGAGGTGTCCATGGAGTGTCCAAGCCGTGTCCAACACTTCAATAAAAAAAATTCAAAGTGGACACGCCGGAGGCGTGTCCAAAGTGTGTCCATATTGGACACGCTTTGGACACAGACACGGCATCCTCCGAGAAGTGTCTGTGCTTCCTAGGTTCGAGCGCATTTTCAGATTGAAAAAAAACATAGGTAAGGAAAGTTGAGTCTAGATTATTGATTAAGAAAAACATGATGGTAGGAAGAACTTATGATCTATCTTTTAGCAAAAAAACAAAGTTTCACGTGAGAAGTCATTAATGAAAGAAACAAAGTACTTGGATCCAGATAAGCTAGGGATCTTATAAGATCTTCGTACATCAGTATGTCATCATTATCACCATCATCATCATCTAAGCCTCAGTCTCAACTATGTTGGGGTCGGCTACATGGATCCTTTGTTTCCATTCAGCTCTATCATGGGTCATATTCTGGTCGAGATGTAGAGATTCAAAATCTTTCTATATAAGCTCAACTCATGTTAATTTAGGCCTTCCTCTTCTTCTATTGATTGTGTTTGACTCAATGGCATTGCTTTGTATAGGCGCATTAGTCATTTTGTGTTGCACATGTTCATACCATCTGACTGTACCAAGTCAAAATATTTCAAGTAGATAATGAAGATTTGGGAGATAAAGGGGTGTGAGATTGTTTGCCCAGCTGAGAAGAGCAACATTTAAAAACAAAACTAGAGAAATTAGAAAACAAAATTAATAAGTTAAAAGTAGCAAGATGCCCTATCCAGAGATGCCATTGGAACCAAATGCATAATTTGGATTCCATCAAAGTAGCAAATGCCTCATTCTGATCAGCAAGGTAGTAGAGGTCATTCAAACCCACATGGCCCCCACAAATGTCATCATTGTACGAGGTCATGTAAATTCAAGAATGAAGAAGAAACTTTAGAGAGAACGACAATTGGAGCAATAGTTTGCTAACAAATAATAAATTTATAGGATGTTTGGGAACAAACATAGAAGAATTCAAAGATAGAGAAAAACCATGGGCGGTGCCAGTTCTTCGTGACAATTCTCAGCCATCAACCAGCATCACTAGTGGGATGCTAGAGGTGGTAGTAAGATTCTGAAACATTGATGTATTACCAAAAATGTGAGGCACCAGAATGATGATCCAGCGGCTATTACCAGATGAGTGCCTAGGAATGTTGTGCTATCTTCCAGAATAGGGAAGCAACAATAGACAAAATAAGATAAAGCATCGAAGCCTTTGTTGATGAAGAAAATTAAGCTCTTGTTGTCGAGTGTAGACCATCCTCTATGGCGGCTTGGTTAGCACAACTTGAGGTGCCATGCTTGGCCCAACAACATTCCTCAGTGTAGTTGCCCCATCTACAAAAGTTACAGTAGAGAGGACCAGAGGAAGAACCATGTCCATGACCAACTCTCACAGGGGGCAACCACGACCAGGGCAAGAGTGAGCCAGAAGAGTAGAAGAGTCTGGTTGAGGAGATGCGCTATGGGGTAGACATTGAAAATGCTTCAAGAATTCATCCGCATCTTGAAGAGGGTTACTCCCAAGTATGTAAACAACCCAAGAGATGCTATCAAGAAGACTATCCAGAAATTGAACAAATTCAAGTTCTTGACAGTGTTTTTTAATCTACAAAATATTGGAGGTAAGAGGATGATGCATCTTCAGATCATTACATAGCCTCTTAAAGTAGGTATAGCGGTCCTTTATGTTTGCACCAGAAGTGAGTTTACATTTAACCATTTTAAAAAATGTAGTATGTCACAACCCCAAGATTTTGTTTGTGGGCTTACACAAGAGCAACTTGTTCCCACGTCTTTGGCCATCTTTGAGACGAATTAGAGAAGCATGAATATGTGGTTCCACGCTAAAAATAGTGTTAGATATATAAATCATATCATATATGGGCCAGAGTTTGTAGGCCCATACTACTTTAGTCCAGACAGGTTTAGTCAGGTATGAAAGTTTCTATTGTCATATCCACCTCCAATACAAAAGAGAGGGGTTTCTCTTGTAAACATAACATCATAACACAATATTGTGAATATATCATCCATCCATTCTTTCCGACACATAGAAAGAGAGTCATTCTTACCTAAGAACTTTGTCGCACAGGCACAGATACAAACATGGCTACAGATACAAACACAGCCACACAGGTAATGATGATTTTTTGAAAATTAGGATACATATGCGGATATTGACATAGGGTACAAATATTCTTCAAATATTTGTGATATAAATACTGGAAACAAGATACGACATATCACATTTTCTTATAAATACAAATACAGAAAATTTTGATTTATTTACTTTTAAATGAAACATATTTGATTAAGAAATTTAAGAAAATTTATTTACATTTAGGATATATATATAAGGGACCTTCACAGACTGATAATTTTCAATCTTTGTTTGGCCTCTTAGACAACCTTTTGCATCTCTCTTGGACATTGATCCCATTGAATGAGACCTTTCGCAAGAGTATTTCCCTAGTGCGTGATCCCTTTTACTCTTTGTTTAATAGTTGTAACAAGATTCATTGTCGTCAACCTTTGATGCTAGCTTCTGATTATATAGTCACATGTTTCCATAGAGGTGCATACAAGGAATGAAGTTTCTACGAAATCGGTGAAATTTAGCTCAAAATTTCGATTTTGACACCATCTGCTATGAAATCATGCGACTGTACCGCCATGTCGAAATCAGCAAAATTTTTTGCCCAGTTTTGAAATGTTTCCAGGAAACAGTAAAGTTCACTTATCTCCCATATCAAGGACCCCCCACCTATATCCATATCAAATTTTATTGCATAAAACGATGCATTTAGGCGTAGAGATCACGCCTGTAAAATTTGATAAACTAATTCGTTCATTTTGGAGTCGAAACGGGCACGGTTGCATCTATCGAAATTTTTGTCGAAATTTCAAAAAAAATCGGTTTCCATGCTGTCGAAACGGCATCGAAATCGGATACCCCGTTCCTTGATAAATAGGCTTAATCGTATCCAAAATGTAACTAGGACATGTCCACTAAGTATCCATGATCTAAACAATAGAGAAAGAAATGGATGAGTATGAAGAAGTATCCAATACATATTTAGTTGTATCCGAGGAGTATTGGTATCCAATGAGTAGAGCACCTATTTTGGAGTATTTGTGCTTCCTAGCCAAAGAAGAATTATCACCCTTCACTTTGATACCGGCGTCTGGGATAGTGAGTTGTAAGTGAGATGACCAGCTTTGTCCTAAGATCTAACATAAATTTCCATAGAATGATGCCATTGAAGATAGTTTTTACCATCCATTTGGACAATGAAGATGTCCAAACATACCCTCTTTTCCGGCTATGCATATCTTATGATGTTCTTCTCTTGTTTTTTGCTTTACTGGATAGATAGCTGATATTAGAGTTTGCATTATATGGATCATTCTGTTTGCATCTTGTACAGCCCTTATACAAAAACAAAAATCAATGGAAAGAGAGATCTGAGCTCATGTACCATAAAAATAAAATGTTCACACAATAGAGCAGCAAAGGTTTAAAGCATACCTTAGTACAAATTGATTTTTAGTATAATAGGGTCTCTGCAGAAGGGGCAGTTGTCATCGAATCTCTGTCCACACTCACGGCAGGTCTACAACATGAAATTCAGATATGTTAGTTAGACCATGTAATTGCGGGAAAACCAAACAGATGGATATTAGACAGGTGTAAAACATAAGAATTAAGGGACAATATTTGGTAAAGAGGAGGATTATGGGATTTACCTGGTGGCCACACAGGAACGCCATATCTTTATAGTTTGAATAGCAGATCGCACACAGGAACTGTTTAAGCAAAACAGACTACAAATTATTAAAAAATTTAGATATATAAATACAGGAAAGGTTGAATGAATAAAATCTCTAGTGGTGTGTGTTTCTTCTACGGGGGTCAGTCTCAAACCAGAGAAGTACTGGTTCCAGCCGGTTTAAATGGATAGCTTCAATATGAATATCCTTTCCTGGAATGTAAGAGGCCTTAACCTTAAGGCTTCTTCAGTTGCGGGAGAAAATAAGGGATTTTAATCCTCATATTGTCCTTTTAAATGAGACCAAAGTAAGAGAGAAGAAGATTTCCAAGTTTGTTGGTAATGTCTTTCCTGATTTCAATTGGGTTTCCAATCACAGGTCCCATGTTCTTGGGAGAGTCATTGTTTTTCGGAAGGAGGGTGGGTGTACTGTGAGGAAGATTAGTGAAGTTGATCAGTTTGTCCATGTTGGAGTTTTGTCTCACAGTTGTTTACGGCCATAACTCTGATGCTGATAGGGTTCATCTCCGGGAAGGTATTGAGAATATCAGTTCCAATATGCTTTCTCCTTAGGTTATACTTGGAGATTTTAATGTTGTCAGGAGGGAGGATGAAAAGATGGGGAAGGATCCACCTAGGAAATCTATGGAAGATTTCAATAAACATTTGCTTAATTGTGGGCTTTTTGAACTCAAGTTAAATGGCCCTTTGTTTTCTTGGGATAACCATCAATGTGGGGATAAGTTTGTCACTTCGTATATTGATAGAGTTATTTACAGTGATAAGTTTATGTCTGAGTTTTCTGACTGCAAGGGCATTCTGCATTCCAACACTATCAGTGATCATAAAATTCTAACTATTGATATTGGTGAGAGGGGTGATCTCTCCTTTCAGGTTTATTAATGCGTGGTCAGAGAAAGAAGATTTCAAAGATATTGTGAGAAAGAGTTGGTCTTCTATTGACAATGGTTTTTCTATTTTCAAAGTTGGTCAGAGAAAGAAGATTTCTATTGACAATGGTCTTCATATGGCCGAGACCAAAGCCAGAAAGAGGTAAAAACGCCGAACACCTTGCGGGCGTTCCCTCACACAGCAACAGGGACAACAGGGGGAACCCTGTCACCCTTTCCAAAGATGAGCACCCCATGAAGGGCATCGCCAATCGGCATACCTGGAACCTCACCGGGGGTCAAGGGGTCACCATCAGACTGAAAAGCCAGGCTCACGTCGGCCGCTGGAGTAGACGGCGCCTGAGAAGAACGAGCAAGCCAGCCAGTTCTTCACCTGCAAACGGAGCAGCACGCGTTGTCGCAGACCGAGGCGGGGACAGTTACTCTCCAACCATCTCGCTTGAATGGTAAGGAGTCGACCAGGTCGATAGCCGAACCCCGTGGAACCTGATCTCGACGAAGGCGGCGCATCACGCCTCCCTCCACTCCAGGCCGGGCGAGGGGACCCCTGCGATCTGAGAAGAAACCAGAGAAGGCCCCCCACCGAGAAAACTTACCCTGTGGATCAGCCGTCAGCGCCGCTCAGCACAAAGCAGAACTCCCAGAACAGGATTGAGCAACCCGGGCGAGGATATCAAGTCTCGAAGCAATGAGAAAGCCATTCCCCCTTCCACCACGGCCCGTCAAAGATGTCCGCTTTATCTCAATTACCTCCTTCCCCCGGTGGGTATTAAATTGATATTAGAGCAATGTATGCTGGATGGAGAAGAAGCACGAGACTCCGCAGGAGGAGGAGGAGCTCCACGAGGATTCTCCTCTTCTACCACAGCAGCTCCGCGCGAGTGCTGCTGCTGAGTGGGTGGTGGTTGTGGTAAGACGGATCCAGAAGATGGCCTCTTGTCAGGGCCGCCACCACCGCTACGAAGGCTGCGTCAACAAGTGCACGAAGGCACTTCCTGAAGAGCCGCGCCACGATTCTGACCGCAAATGTGAGAAGCTAACACCCACAAAGCATACCATTTAAAAACACATTAATCCCCATGCAAAAACAGGACATTCATAAGTGAACATACCATGTCCATGGACAGACTGGCTTCAGCATCGTCGAATCAAGTTACCTTACTGAAAAACAAAACAACGAATTATTACAAATAAAGAGATTCCGATTGCTACTGTTCAAGCGGAAGAGAAAACTTCGAGTAACAAATCACGAATTTCCGATTGCTACTGTTCAAGCGGAAGAGAAAACTACTGTTCAAGTGAAGAAAAAATTACGAGTAACCATTCACGAATATCGAAAATGAAACCCTCTCCTCTTACGAGTATTACCATTGATCTAGACTGTGAACACCTACCTAGAAGAATAGAGGAGGGAAGGAGGTCCCAACAAACTCTGATCCACGAACAGTGAACTGACGATGTTGAGAAACGACCGAGGGATGGGAATTGTAACGATAGGGAAATTTCTTAATTTGGAATTCACCTTTAGAACTCCACTCAAAACCAAACTCTCCTAAAAGAAGCTAGCTGAAACTAAGCTTATTCGAGCATGTACTTGGACTTGTAAGATATAACGCTGGGCGGACTGTTTGACAGCTAAACTCGGATTTCACTTACCAAACCACCAAATTGTTAAATTTCGAGCTCCAAAATTGATCACATTTGTTTTGGATTATTGCTCAGAGCAAGTTGCCTGATTAATTTCTGATCTACGTGGAAGTTGTAAATGTTTTCCTTTTGAACTTGTATTGTAAAAGTTTCGTCTATATATATTTTTTTTATTACGCACATTATATGGGTATCTGTCAGTTTAGGGATGAGCATCCGTCCAGAATCGTACCGGACCGGACCGGGCCGAGGATCGAATTTCAATAAATTTATGGACAGTGGACCGGACTGTTTCAATATTGGACCGGACTGGGACCGGACCGTTTAGACCGCAACTAGACTTTTTATGTATTTCACAACTTATTTAATAGTAAAAAGTAGATAATATTAATCATTTTTAACAATTATATAATTTGTGTTTATATGGATGATGTGTTTGTACATACGACATAATATTTATATTCAAATATCAATGCAGACCTAACTTCTAAAATTTGTGGACTGTGAATCGGACCGACTCAAACCGGTCCAGGACCGGACTGAACTGAACAGTCTGATCCGATTTTGCGGTTTGGACTATCATTTGCTCACGCCTACGTCGGTCGACCCGCAACTTCTTCGGTCGACGTTGGGTGTAACTTTATTCTGCTCCTCTAATATATTTTAACCCACACGATCCACACCTGCAATGACCCAACACAAATCTATCTCACTCACTCATTTGACAGCTCTAGTAGGAGAGTTATTCTAGATATAGTCCCTCACATCTCTCATCCGGCCCCTCCTATGTCCCATCCATTGTCACTGGTTCTTGAGAGGAAAACGTACGTGCCTCGTCACAGAAAAAAAAAGTGGAGTTCTCTCCTACTATCCACTTCGGGACAGAGAAATATGCTCCCTTTATCTAATAGGATAAATATAAAAAGAGGGAGTAAATAAAGAGGGAATTAGATAAACATTAGGGATAAAATAAAGAGGGGGTAGAGAAAGAGGGGAGATAAATAAGGAGGGAGGTAGATAAAGTGGGGAGATAAATAAGGAGGGAGGTGTACAAAGAAAGATAAATAAGGAAGGAGGTAGGAAATGAGAGATGAAGATAATGATGTTATTTATTTATATATTGTAGAGTGTTATTTATTTTGTGAATTTACTTTTTTTTTATTTGTAATATGGGCCCAAGTATTCTTGGCCCATTAGGATTTTAACTAATTTTGTAGCAATCTCACTTCTCCTATATATATATGAGCATGGTTTCTCTGATGTTATAGGAGCATGACACTCTTGGGAAACCCTAGAGAGGAGAAAAAAGAGACGATCGTTGTCTCTTTTTTGTTTGGCCGCCCTCCAAGCATCAATATGGCCTCGTCTCTTGATCTTTTCTACTCGTACATTTCTACGCTTCTTAGTGCTCCACTATATATTGAATCTCCCCTTACCACTCCTTGAATTGTTTCTCCTATCAACTCTTGCCTTTATTTCCCTACAGTCACGACCCATCCTACTTCCTCGCCCCTACATCCCACATCTATCTCATACCAGAGAATATTACTTTGACCTATTGACCATGCCTCTTAGGTTGTCGTCTACTACCCTACTTACCAATGTTGACACCTCTGAGCCGTTATGTCCTTCGCTAACCCCTCCTAACTCTCTTCTAGATCTGTTGCAAGCCACCTCCATCCTGTTTCTCAAGCCACACCACATACAACCCCTATCCAAGCATTTGTTACTGCTCCTATTTGCTTCTCATCTGCCAACTACCTATATCATCACCACCTATTTCTCCTACATTAGCCGCTACCATCCTTTTTTCTCACCTACTACCACCACCCTTCCTTGCCACCCTCCCAACCTGCCTCCCCCCCTACTTGCAACTGCATTGAGACCCACTACCGCCTCCCTTCCTATAGTTTTTACCTGAAATTTTTAGCATTTGCTTTACTAATATGCATTTAGAGTATTAAGTAAGGTGATTTTGGGGACCCTGGTTTTATGTCTTTATTAGAAAATTTGGATTATGAATGTAAATTCTCCAAATTGAACAAATTTAGTGCTTATAATTAATTTACATTTTACATCTAATTGAAAATAGTAAGTAAATACCAATAATCTAGAATATTCCAAGATTATCAATTAATTGAATGATTAATGCATGATAATACCTTGTTTTATTAGATTGCAAGTTGTGGGTAACCAACCAGCTGAGTTAGGGGCCACCTTTAACCCAATGTGGAATAATACCTAAATAAAGATAATTTCCATGATCGAGTAGATAATAATCATATGCGTGACCTAGGTAGTTAAAAAAATTACTTAGAAAGCAAGAAAAAGATAATTATATCCCATATTTTATTATTAAATTTTGCACAATCCTAGACAATTCTAAGATAATAGCTCCCTTAAATTTTGGTATCAAATGGATATATCTAGAAGTCTCTATGATATTCTAAAAAAAATCTAAAGTGTATATTATCATAGGATATCTGAATTAAAATAAAATCTAAATAATATTCACATGGCCTAAGTCTGTGTAATGTGGTGTAACGTGTGGGCCCACTGCCCAAGGCCCTAGTAGAGTTTCAAGAATGACGACTTGCCCCACAGACCACTAGTGGTCTTAACTGCGTGCTTTGTTGTCACTCAAGCACTAGCCGGAATCAACCTCCTGACTGGTCACCCATTCTATTATTTCTCCAAGTCAAACACACTTAACTTTGTAGTTCTTAGTGATAGGCTCTCTGAAAAGGAGGTTCATTTTAGTGATATGGATAGTCCAATAATTCCTTTTAAAATCACTTTATCAGAGGCCTCAAATCCTGAAATGTTACAGGCGGGACTTAGTCGTGTGATAGAGGGTGCAATATGTTGCCAAGAGATGCCAGATGAAGATCCAATGATAGCATGTTGTCGTCTACCTCACGAAAAGAGTCATGCATGACTCAAACTCAACCCTTAATATTTAGCATCCCTGACCTAGGTTATGCTTTAACCCTAGATGTTTTACTTAATAAAGTAATTATATACTTGCTCTTATCTCTTGAAAAGTAATTAAGGCTCAAGAGGAACTTAT
The DNA here is from genome assembly GCA_963693085.1 of Alisma plantago-aquatica. NCBI lineage: Eukaryota > Viridiplantae > Streptophyta > Magnoliopsida > Alismatales > Alismataceae > Alisma > Alisma plantago-aquatica. The sequence goes on along the minus strand of OY856415.1, from coordinate 370,237,957 downwards.
GTTTCAATTTTAGTCCTTTTTGAATAATGTTGAAATAATGTTTTGCTTATTTTGGACTAAAGTGCAAATTACCCAAGTTGAGGGGTTAACTTGCAAATTGTACATGATAAAATATTTCTCAGATGTTGAAGCATCATAAGAATGAGAATGATGCATAGGTATGTCTTGTGACAGCCTGAGTACCAAGGCAAAGCTTGTTGAGCAATGTTTGTGCATTAAAACCTAGTTTTGGTGTAATGTGCAAATTACCCAAAACCTAGGGTTCATTATGCAATATACCATCTCAAGAGAGTCCCCCATGTTTCTTGGCATCATGTAGAGAAAAGCAAATGAGAGGGGCGCATCATTTGAATCACTTTGGAGGAGAGAGAATCTTGATATTAAAATAATCAAGATTTAAGCATAATTGAAACCCTAATTCAATTTAATGCAAAAATAAATATATTAATGGGAGTGTCCTTCAACCAAATATGTGAAGGTTGAATTTGGATAAGTGTGGACGTCCTTATTCCTTGCAAGGGGCACGAAAATATCCCAAGTGAGTGGAGAGCCCACTCACATTAGTTAACTAAAAAGTAATATCCATTAAATATGGGATATTAGTATTATATGAATTAAGGTGCTTAATTGCTTTTCCTTTAATTCAAGGATAATGAAGAGGAATTAAAGGCAAAAGAAGGTGGATTCGTATGCAAGGAAGTGAGGGAGATAAGTGGCATTAAGTTGGGGAGTTGAAGGATTATTATAAAACTTTCTCTCTCTTGAAAATCTTTTATATACACTTCATTTCCCACTCAACCAAAGACTCTTTTTCGGATTTTCTTTCTCTCCTTGCTTTGGCCGTGCACAAGGGAGCTTAGGAGCAACAGGAGGACGTGCCCCAACCTGTAGGTAAGCTCCTTAATCATCTTCAACCTTGATTTCATGGTGGAAATCGAAAATCAATGCTTGATTTCTTCTTTTCTCCATTCAATCTTCAATTCTAGCCATTTCTTTTCACTCAAAAGCTTGAGGACGGACCTTGGGAGGTTGAGAAAGCTTCATTCACCATTAGAGATGTAAAGTTTGAAGCTTGGTTTCAACTTTGAAGGTGGGTTATATAACTTAAACCCTTAAATGTTATTATTACATTCGATTCTTCATCAATTGTTGATCATTTTGTTCTTCTTGAAATTCCTTTGAACAATTGATAGAACTTCCATAAGAATGGTAGTAGATTTTGAAGGATTGAAGCTTGATGATGATGACATCATCATAAGCGCACACCTTAATGAATATCTTGGGCAAACAGTTTCAATTTTGGGACCAATCGGTTTCAAGATCGATTGAAACCAAAAGGTCTCAAGGCTGTTTGGGAGTAAATGGTCTCAAGATTGTTTGAGATCAAACGGTCTCAAACCGTTTGGAGGATCAATGCTGATGTAGATTAATGATGATCCAATAGTACTTAATTGAATTAATTTCAAAGGGTTCAACACTTTAAGGTTACTTGGGTACAAACCTTAAATCGGGTTGTTGAAGAAACCCTAATTGGATTCAACCAATTTCAGTAATTGGATGGGTCAAACGGACTCAAGACCGTTTGACACCAAACGGTCTCAAGACCGTTTGACACCAAACGGTCTCAAGACCGTTTGGGGTTAAACGACCTCAAGACCGTTTGAGGTCAGGAGATGTCATGGTTGGATGATGATCTAATGGTTCTAATTGATTGACTTGTAATAGATTCAGGGATGGATAATCCATTGATTACAAACTCCAATCGATTGAATTGATCAAGACCAAATGGAGGTCAAGCACCTCAAGACTGAATGGAGGTCAAGCATCTCAAGACCGAATGGAGGTCAAGCACCTCAAGACCGAATGGAGGTCAATCACCTCAAGACCGAATGGAGGTCAATCACCTCAAGACCGAATGGAGGTCAATCACCTCAAGATTGAATGGTGGTCAAGCACCTCAAGACCGAATGGAGGTCAAGCACCTCAAGACCGAATGGAGGTCAAGAACCTCAAGACCGAATGGAGGTCAAGCACCTCAAGACCAATTGAAGGTTCAAAAGTAACAAAACCATTTGGAAATCTAATAGATTCAAAGTTATGAAAGACCAATTAATCCCTTGATTGTCAATAGCATATATCCAAGTTAAATCCAGTGGTTGTACCTCTAAAGTACTTAGATGATTAGTACCTTTAGAGTGGTTAACCTTTGATGCTTATGGGAAAAGTGACTTAATACACTATGCTAACCCCTCATTCATATTGATCCAATCTAATCAAGAATGAAGCAATTAACATCCTAGAGAGGATGAGAGAGAGGAACTTATACATGAGTGTTATTCATGTAGTAATTGATCCTAAACACTTTTAACATGAATAAAATATGTAATTAGGGTTTGATCTATGATGATGAGATCATGAAACCCTAATTGAGAAGGTTGATGAACATTAAACCTAATTTATGGTAAAGCTAGATGAAACCCTAATCTAGGGTTATGGTATAACCCTAATTTACGGTAATGAGATGAGAAACCCTAATTCAAGGTATTTTGATGAAAACCCCTAATTTAAGGGAATGCTTCATGAAACCCTAATCTTGGGTAAAGCTACATGAAACCCTAATTTTAGGGGAAAAGTTATAAGAAACCTTAATTCAAGGTAAGGATGTAATGTGAAACCCTAATACAGGGTAATGTGATATGAAACCCTAATCCAGGGTGATGCTATGTATTATGAAACCCTAACTTGAAAACCTAGCCCTAAATTGTGTAAAGTGATGAGTAACCCTGATTGATATTAATTGGGAGACCCTAACCCTAATAAGAGTATAAGTGGTGTTACTTTGTATAGCATGGTGCTAAAATGTAATTGATATAACTATTATCAAGTGTACTAACCATGCAAGTATCATGGGATGATGAGCATAGCCAGGTATGAGCTATGATGTTTCATTTATTACTGTTAATGGGCTTTGTGAGCCATAATATGCCATGTTGCTTAGTAAGAGGTAACAACATATGAAATGGGCTTTGTGAGCCATGTGAGATGCTTGTACAGCAAGTATCATATTTACCTTAGTCAGATGACCTGAAGGTGTTTTGTTACCTGATAAGTGGTAACAAGTGTTCTTTGTTGATCGGAGGGTTTGAATACCCATTTTCTATAATCATGATGATGAGTTTGTGAAAGAATGAGAATGCTTCTGATGATATGAGGGATTGAGATCCCAATGTTCTATTAAAGATTTGAACAGTACTTGATGAAAGTATTACACATTCCTTGTAGCAATTGTTAAATAATTAATGTTTGGAAACTTGTTTGGTGCTAAAAGAATATGGTAATACACTTAATTAATCAAGTGATATTATATATTGTAGTTGTCCTGACCACAGATCCATCCACGTCAGAATTTGCTGAATGGTGAAACGAGTTAAACTCGGAGCGCATATTTTTGAATATGTGGGGGTAATTGGGCAACTATATCCTTATGCCCCATAGGTATGGCTACGGGCTATATCCTATGTACGGGATTGGTTACGGACCATACCCCAGTATGAGTATGGCTATGAGCCATGATTCCATGTTATGATACTAGGCATTGGCTACGGGCCATAACCCTGAAGAGAGTATATGCTGCGGGCTATAACTCTATAGAGAAGATGCCAATATACCCTGGAAAGCTAATTGCAGTTTGACAGTGATGTCTCTGCCATATAATCTCGCACTGACCGAGAAGGATGAGGTCTTGGAGTCCAGCTCTTCCATTGACCTTGTGTGGTACCAACACTTTCTGTAATCATGGTCGGTTGGAGTATGAATGGTATACTTCATCTCTTCAGGGCATTAAGTATGATTATAAAATGTAATCAACCGTGTAGCGTATTTGCTTAAGGTTGAAATATGAGAATCATTGGTTGATGGTATCTTGCTTAGTATGTTTTAAATGAATAAATGTTATACATGTTCTTCATATTCCTTATTGGATAAATGACATACTATTTTATCAAGTTACCAGTTGAAATGCTTTGAACAAGATTATTGTTCTAATATGCTCAGAGAGTTGAATTATCTGTTGTTGAATACTTATGATTCTTCTACTCAGTTTATTCTACTAAACTGCAATAATAATGTTTTTGGCAGAGAGTTATATCTCTCACTGGGACTGGGTCTCACTCCGTTGGTCACCAATATTTTTAGGTGGACGTGGAAGAAGAGGTAGAAATCCTATAGCAGGAGAAGAGCAGCAACAACAGGGACAGTAGTGACACTCAGGTGGAGACACTGGCTATCATGTCTTATACATAGAGTCCTATGTGTCGTCTTTGTACCCTCAGGTCCTCGGAGTTAGTAGTTAGTCTAATGAACTGATCTAAGATTTTGGCTTGATGCCTTAATGTTTGTATGTTGCTTATGTGTAGTTTTAACAGGGCAGTTTATGCTTGTAATCCTCGAGAAGGAATGGTACAGGACATGTACTTGTGAACCAGAATATAATTGAATTACTTTGGTTCTTCTTGAAAGAGTTTTCCTGTGTATGGATCTCTTTGTAAATGGTTTTATTTTTAGTGATTTTTAGTAATTCCGTTGTTGATGTTTGCTTCCACTTAGTTAATAATGTTTTGTTCGATCGGTGTATCACAATTAGTGGCATCAGAGCTCTAGGTTCACTGAGTCTACAGAGACATAGGATTAAGGTTGTTGAGTCTGTTCTAGTGTCTTCCAGTTTATCTGATAGTGTCTTCTGTTCATATAGGAGAAGAAGAACTTGAAGATGTCTGGATCACACGAGGAACATGTTACTGAGAGCAGCGTTGTTGCACTAGGAAAAGGTGCAAGGGACCAGACTAGGGAGGAACCCGTACCTGAACAGCCCCAGTTTGACCCAGCCATGATAGAGAACCCAGCTTTCCATGCTCTATTTGGACAGTTTATGGCAACTATGACACATATGGTAGATAGGATGCCACCACCTATACCGAGGGCACCAACCCATAATGAGGGACAGGGAGCTGGTAAGACTTTTAAGAGGCTTCACCGGGTAGGAGCCACAGAGTATGCTGGTACAGCTGACCCAACAGATGCAGAATTATGGTTGACCGAACTAGAGAAGGCTTTCAGAATCCTCAATATTCCTAAAGCCGAAAAGGTGAGGCATGTAGTGTACCTGTTTAAAGGGAGTGCTGGTCATTGGTGGACTATTGAATAAGGCAAAAGGTCAGGTGTCGAGGTCGGATGGGAAGAATTCCAATGAGAATTCATCACTAGATACTTCCCTAAGACTTATTTAGATGAAAAGATATCTCAGTTTGAGAAGATAAGACAAGGACCGATGAACATTAGTGAGTATGAGGCTAAGTTCATGGAGCTTTTGCGGTTCTGTCCGCATATGGCAGCTACTGATGAGGAAAGAATTCAACATTTTGAGAAGGGGTTGAACGTTGAATTGACCACTCCTGTGTCTGCTTTGGAGATCAGGGAGATGTTTTCCACGTTTGTGGAGTCCGTCAGACGGATAGAAAGGTCTGTGATCGAGAAGTAATAGATCAGTGGTAAGAAGGTGTACCCTTAGTTTCAAGGACAAAGGTCAGAGGGCTTTAAGAAGCCAAGGTTTTCTGCACTGGCAGCACCATCAAGATTCAATACCCAGACACAATGGACATCAAGTAGGGGTAGGGGCCATAGTTTTGTTCCAAATAGAGCCCCCCAGCATAGCATCAACATCGGTGACTGGACCTCATAGACCCTATCCTGAGACCAGGATCTGTCATCAGTGCAGACAAGTGGGACATCTGGCAAGGGATTGCCCAGTCGGGAACACAATGGTGACTCAATCCCAGAGGCAGAGTCAGCAGGGCTCTCAGAGGAGGCAGTTTTCAAGTGGCACTCGAGGACGTGGGCAAGCATCCCAAGCTGGTTCGTCAGCACCCAACAACCGAGCATCGGGTCAACAGCAAGCAATGACTAGATTCTATGTGATGAATCAACCTGATGCAGTAGTTAACCCACGGGTTGTGATAGGTCAGATGGAACTATTTTATTCTAATATGTCTACATCCTGCTTCGTATCTGTTTTAATTGATCTGGGTGCTACACATTCTTTTATCACTAAAGAAGTGATTCTTGACTGCAATATGATAGTTGGTCATAGGGCAGAGAGTTTGTTATTAGAAACTCCTTTACTTGAATCTACAGTGCTGCAGGAGGTGTGTTCTCTCTGCACTCTTTCTTTTTCTGAACATCGCATTCAGGTGGATCTTATACCACTTGAGATGCAAGGTTTCGATATAATTCTTGGGATGGACACCCTAGAAAAGTATAAGGTTGTCTTAGATTGTGATTCCAAGCAGGTTGTGTTCACAGATGACGGTGACACATGGATCTTTCAGGGAGATAGAAAGATTCTTCCAACCTATCTTGTGTCAGCTATGGTAGCTAAGAAGCTGATGAGGCAAGGATGCTTTGCATTCTTGGCACATGTGGTAGATACTACAATGGAGAACCCTAATCTTTCTGAAGTTCCGATAGTTAGGGAGTTTGAAGATGTGTTTCCTGAGGAGCTTCCAGGTGTACCTCCACCATGAGAGATTGATTTTGAGATTAATCTAATCCCAGGCACGCAACCAATAGCACAAACACCGTATAGAATGGCACCTGCGGAGATGGAAGAGCTCAAGAAACAGCTACAAGAGTTGCTTGAGAAAGGTTTTATCCGAACGAGTACTTCACCATGGGGTGCTCTGGTTCTCTCTGTTAAGAAGAAGGACAGATCGATGCGGTTATGCATTGATTACAGACAGTTGAATAAAGTAACTATGAAGAACAAGTATCCTCTACCAAGGATCGATGACTTGTTTGATCAGTTGCGTGGTGCAACTATCTTTTCTAAGATAGATCTGAGGTCGGGATATCATCAGTTACGTATCAAGGAGAGTGACATATCTAAGTCTACCTTTAGGACAAGGTATGGTCACTATGAGTTCATAGTTATGTCGTTTGGACTAACTAATGCACCAGATGCATTCATGGAACTCATGAATAGAATCTTTCGACCTTTTCTTGATCAGTTCATAGTAGTATTCATAGATGACATCTTGATATATAGTAGAGATGCTCAACAACGTGAGCAGCACCTCCGTCAAGCTTTAACTTTGCTAAGAGAGCATAAGTTGTATGCTAAGTTTAGCAAATGTGAGTTCTGGTTACTAGAAGTTTCTTTCCTAGGACATGTAATATCTGCCTCAGGTATCCGTGTTGATCCTAAGAAGGTAGAATCTGTCCTGCAATGGGAATAGCCTAAGACACTGACGGAGATATGCAGTTTCTTAGGACTGACAGGCTATTACAGGAGGTTCATTAAGAGCTTCAGTTCTATAGCTTTACCCCTAACCAAGTTGACCAGGAAGGAGGTTCCTTTTGTCTGGAATGATAAGTGTCAACATTCTTTCCAGTTGTTGAAAGAAAGGTTAACAAGTGCACCTGTGCTAGTGTTACCTGAGCAAGGGAAGGGGTACATAGTTTTCTATGATGCATCTAAGAATGGTCTAGGATGTGTGTTGATGCAGGATAATCAACTGATTTCTTTTGCTTCTTGACAGCTTAAGAAACTCGAGGAGAATTATCCAACCCATGATCTAGAGCTAGCTGTTGTGGTCCATGCTTTGAAGATCTGGAGACATTATTGTTGGCTAAATGGACATCTGTAAATCCCTTTATTTTGATAATGACAAACATTTCATTCTTGTTGATCTAACGTGCTACTTGAGTGTTGCAGGAATAAGGTGAATGACAAAGCACTAGGGAATCTATATGCTTGAATGATTGTAAATGTCATGAAATGTAATCAATTGTAAATTTGTACAAATATATAATGTACAAGTACTTATACTTCATGTAAATCAAGCGTTAGATCTTCCCTAGCTAAACACCACATTTAGATAGGTCATCCCCTTCAATAGTGTCACATATGCACACTCATACACACACTTAATGTCTTTATTGGAAACATTGAAACACGGTCTATCTTGGTTGACAAAATCCTCGATCGAGACACTCTCGGTCGACAAACTTCTCGACCGAGAAAGACCCAAGTAGCCGTTAGATACAGCTGACAAGGTAGTTGGCAGTTGGAGATAAACGTTGCAAAACACTTGACCCAGAGAGCCTGTCGGTCGACAAAACTTTGACCGAGTAGGTGTCTCGGTCGACCATTTCTCGACCGAGATGGACTCTGACAGCAACTGCAAAATTAATTAACTAGTCGTTGTTAAAGCAACTAACTTATACCTAACGGCTAGTTAAACACTTAGAAACCCCTAGAAAGTGTCTAGAACGTCCTTAAGCACTTGTAGGACATTCCTATAAATAGGACATGCCTTAGGACACCTAAACTCACTTTTTTTTACACTTGAGCAATCTTTGAGCATACACTTACATTGAGCAACCTGTTTGTGAGCAATTGAACATATTGACAACTGGCTACTTCTTCTCTCAGCTCAAATTTCGTGTCTTATAGGCTAGCATCTCCTATCCACAACAATCACAATTCCATACACATTGGTTAGGAGATCTACACGCTTGATCTAGGCAAATCAAGCCTTGTGCTTCAAAGGATAAGTTGTAATTTCCTTTCTCCTTTCTTGTTCACTATTATTGTTTGTACTCTCCTTGCTACTCCTAGGTTGGAGGCTGCGGATTGGAGAGGTTGGAGATCTTCTTGGTGAAGAAGGGGACCTTGAGCTACTTCAAGAAGGCTGGTGCAACGGGAGTTTACTTCTAAAGAGGAAGGCTACTTCAAGGGGGAGCTTGGATTTACTTCAAGAAGGATACCTCGGGTTGGTGCATCTACTTCAAGTGAAGGATGTTCAAGGGGTGTAAGAAAGTATTGTATTTTGTGTAATTCCTTGTGAAGGTAATAAAATTGATACTTTCAAAATCCCGGTTAGGTAAGCAACCGGGTAGTGGACTGACAACCTTAGTATTTGCTAAGGTTGGAACCACTCTAAACCCCTTGTCTCCTTCTTGATTTCTCATTTGTGGTTGTTTGAGTTAAATTATTGTTAAATTAGTTTAAAACCCTATTCACCCCCCTCTAGTAGTTTTTCAATTGGTATCAGAGCAGGCTTCAAGGAACCTTAACAAGGTCTTGAAGAATGGGTGACGGGGTGCTTAACAACCTTAACCTTGAAGGGACACTTGTTGCTAGACCTCCAGCGTTTGATGGAACAAACTACACATATTGGAAGAGAAGGATGCAGTTCTACTTCCAAGGCATCAATTGGGACTTATGGAGGATGGTGTCAACCCCATACGAGCTTCCTCAAACACAATATGCAGAGTGGGATGCAAATACGGTAAAGTTGGCTCAAATGAATGCCAAAGCTGTAAGCATTTTATATTGTTCAATTTCAGTAGGAGAATTTAATAGAATATAAAACTGTGACACAGCCTATGACGTTTGGCATAGATTGTCCATAACTTATGAAGGTACGGTTCAAGTCAAGAATTCTATGATTAGTATGCTTAAACAAAAGTTTGAACACTTCCGTATGGATCCAAATGAATCTATTAGTGAAATGTTTGCAAAATTCTCTTCTATTGTTAATGGTTTAAATGCCCTAGGAAAAACTGTTCTTGAAGAAGATCAGGTATCAAAAATCCTTCGATCACTTCCTCCTAAATACAAGCCTAAGGTGACAGCCATTGAAGAAGCTAATGACCTCACTCGACTAAAAATGGAGCAACTCATTGGCAATCTAGAAGCTCATGAAGCAACCCTAGAAGAGGAAGAAAGAAGAGAACGTGAACTTCAACAAGGAAAGAAGAAGGATGTGGCTCTAAAAGCTTCAAAGATCATCACACCAGAAAGTGAGGAGTCAAGTGAAGAAGAAGGGGAAGAAGCCTTGATCGTCAATGGTAAGAAATATAAAAGATTTAAGTCTAACAAAATTTCTAGTTCTTCTTCCCCTCCTAGGTGCTTTGAGTGTGGAAAGAAAGGACATCTCAAAAATGAATGTCCTAAAGCAAAGAAAGGAAAGAAAAGCTCACATAAGAAGAAGGGAGAAAAAGCCTATAAAGCTGCATGGGACGAGTCAAGTGAAAGTGAAAGCGGAGAAGAAAAGGTGGAATGTCTAATGGCAAGAGAAGATGATGAAGACTCTCAAGAGGTAAGCCTTCTTGATCTTCCTAAAGAAGAGTTAATTACTAGTCTACAAGAAACTCATGATAAGTATGTTGATGTCAAGAAGAAACTAAAGAAGGTTATCAAAACAAATGATGAGCTATATGCTAAATTAAATGATCTCTCTTCTGAAAAGAACAACATTGATCTTGAGAATCTGTCTTTAAAAACATCTTTAAATGACTGCACTAGAAAGCTACTCACTCTAGAAACAAATGTTGATCTTCTCTCTCAAGAAAAGACTGAATTGTTAGCTAAACTAAATGATTTTCAGACTCAACCAATTATGTGTAACCATCTAGACTATGACAATGTTGTAAAAGAAAGAGACTCCCTATTATCTGATTTAGATCAAGCAAGAAAAGATTTACACAAGAAGATGGATGACATTGGTAAGCTACAAAGAAACCTACATGATTTAAGAAGCAAAGATATCCTTGATAACATTATGAAAATATCCTCTAGTTTCAATGGAAGAAAAGGTTTGGGATATGCTCCAAAGAAAAATCAACCCAGAAGAATTACAGCATCTAAGACCCAGATTATGTTTGTACCTAAGAATACAATTCCTAGAAAAAGAAATGAAGTTGATTCTATTACTTGTCATTTTTGTCTACGTCTTGGACATTATTCATTTTCATGTCCTTATAAGATCAAGGATTCAGACTTAGTTTGGGTCCCAAAACCCCAAACTTAGTAGAGTCAAATAAAATACAGTTGAGATATGATCAAATGCTTATTTTTGCAAATTATATTGTCTTATCTCAACTTAATAAAAGGTTTCATGCATTATGGTAATTTTCTGAAATATTGTACTGAAACAGAAACTTGGTCGGTCGAAGTATTGTCAACCGAACATAAAATCGGTCGAACTTTTGTCGACCGACCAGACGCCTGTAACAAATTAAATCTACAGCAACAAAACAACAACTTTCTCGATTGACGATTAGCCGACCGAGAGAGATGTCAGTCGAACAGTTGTCGACCGACTGAAGTTCTGAGTCAGATTTTTTATTCAGTCTGTAATTAAATGCTTCTAACCATACCGGACCATCACATGGGTACCAAAACCTACATTTTAATGCAGGATTGGGTGGCTGACAGTGGATGTTCCAAACATATGACCGGGAACAAGGATGCATTTCAAACTTTTGAAGAAAAGAAAAGTGGAACAGTCACCTTTGGAGACAATGGTAAAGGTAAAATCATTGGAATAGGTAATATTGGTACAAACCTCGAAATAAAAAATGTTCTACTCGTTGATGGTTTGCACCATAATTTGATAAGTGTTAGTCAATTATGTGACAGTGGATATGATGTTCTATTTAACAAAAACTGCTGCAAATTATTAATAGAAAACACTACAAATGTTGTCTATGAAGGAAAAAGAGTTGAAAATCTTTATATTCTTAGACCTAACTCTATGAAATCTATAGTAGGAAAATGCTTGCTTGCAAATGAAAATACTTTACAACTATGGCATAAAAAGCTAGGACATGCTAGTTCACATGTTACCAAAAAACTAGTAAAATATGATCTTGTTCGTGGTTTGCCTACTTTATCCTTTGATCAAGTTGAAAACTGTGAACCATGTACTTTGGGAAAGCAAACAAAAACATCTTTTAAACCTAAACATGTACTTAGCACCAGTAGATCTTTAGAATTAATTCATATGGATTTATTTGGACCCATGAGGACACAATCTATTGGTGGCAAAAGATATTGTTTTGTTATTGTTGATGATTATAGTATATATACATGGGTACAATTTCTTACAACCAAAGATGATACTATTCATGTTTTTATAAAATTTTGTTCCAAGATTAAAAATCTATTACAAAGCAAAATATGTACCATTAGAAGTGATCATGGTGGAGAATTTGAAAATCATGTATTTGAAGAATTTTGCACATCTCATGGGTACACTCACAATTTTTCTGCTCCACGCACTCCACAACAAAATGGCATAGTTGAAAGGAAAAATCGATCATTACAAGAAATGGCTAGAACTATGATGCTCGAACATAACACACCCAAAACCTTTTGGGCTGAAGCTGTAAACACCGCATGCTATGTGTTAAATAGAGTAACTGTTCACTCCCATTTGAACAAAACTCCATATGAAATAATACATTCTAAGAAACCTAGAGTTGACTATTTTCATACCTTTGGATCCACATGCTATATTTTAAATACCAAAGATGATAGAGATAAGTTTGATTCTAAATCACATAAAGCATTCTTTTTGGGATATTCTACCTCTAGCAAAGCATTTAGAGTCTACAACACTATCTCTAGAAAAGTTGAGGAATCTATTAATGTCTCTTTTCATGAAGAGTCCAAATCAGAAAATTTTGAAATAATTGATCTCACTAATCAATTCGAAAACTTAAACATACCAAATGATAGTGAGAAAGATACTACCAACAATAACCAAGCTGAAACACAACCTATTCCTAGACTTATTAAGGATCATCCTCAAGAATTAATTATTGGAAATCCAAATGATAAAGTAAAAACTCGGTCTTCCTTTAAGGATGTTGCAAACATGGCTTTTGTTTCTATTATTGAACCTAAGAAGATATCTGAAGCTCTTAAAGATGACTATTGGATAATAGCAATGCAAGAAGAATTAAACCAATTTACTAAAAATGATGTATGGGATTTAGTTCCTAAACCACAAGATAAAACCATCATTGGAACTAAATGGGTTTTTAGGAATAAGCTAAATGAGGCAGGAGAAGTAATAAGGAATAAAGCTCGGTTAGTAGCACAAGGATATAATCAACAAGAAGGAATAGATTTTGATGAAACGTGTGCACCAGTAGCTAGACTTGAAGCTATTAGAATGTTACTAGCTATTGCTGCACATAAAAACATCAAACTTTACCAAATGGATGTAAAAAGTGCATTTCTAAACGGAATCATTCAAGAAGAAGTATATGTTGCCCAACCACCTAGTTTTGAAATACCAGAAAAAGGTGACTATGTTTATAAACTTAAGAAAGCACTTTATGCTTTAAAACAAGCTCCTAGGAACTGGTATGAAAGGCTCAATACATATCTTTTTGATAATGGCTTTTCTATTGGAAATTCATATTCTACTTTATTTTTCAAAACATATACATCTGATTTTCTAGTTGTTCAAATATATGTTGATGACATTATTTTTGGAGCTTCTAATGAATCGTTGTGCACACAATTCAGTGACATTATGCAAAAAGAATTTGAAATGAGCCTCATGGGTGAACTAACTTTCTTTCTTGGTTTCCAAATTAAACAAACCCCTGCCGGAATCTTTATAAGCCAAGAAAAGTATACTAAAGAACTCTTAAAACATTTTGGGATGGATCAGTGCAAACATGCTACTACTCCTATGGCCACTTCTATCAAGATTGATAAGGATGAAAATGGGGAACCTATTGATGATTCCTTATATAGAGCCATGATTGGTAGTTTGCTTTACTTAACTGCTTCTAGACCGGACATCATGTTTTCCGTTGGTCTTTGTGCTCGATTTCAATCGCTACCCATGCACTCTCATTTTCAAGCAGTTAAACGAATTCTTCGATACTTAGCCGGCACTACATGTTTTGGTTTATGGTATCCAAAAGGACAATCCTTGGATTTTAAAGCTTATACTGATGCTGATTATGCTGGTTGTCGACTTGATCGCAAGAGCACTAGTGGTGGCTGTTTCTTGTTAGGGAGAGCTTTAATATCTTGGTTTAGCAAGAAACAAAACATGGTTTCCCTCTCTACAACTGAAGCTGAATATATGGCAGCCGGATCTTGTTGTGATCAAGTGTTTTATATGCAACAAGTGTTAAACGATTATGGTTTTACTCTTTCATCTACGCCTATCTTTTGTGACAACACAAGTGCTATAAACTTAGCACACAATCCCATTTTACACAGCCGAGCTAAACATATTGAAATCCGTCATCACTTTTTAAGGGATCATATTTCTAAGAATCATGTTTCCCTTCATCATGTTGATACGGAAGATCAATTGGCTGATATTTTTACAAAACCACTTCCACTAGACCAATTCAACAAAATAAGGAAGCAACTGCTTATCACTCCTTTGGAAGATGTTTTCTTTGATATTTGTGCTTCTTAACAATGTCGTTTATTTGCATCATTTTGGCTTTTAATGGACTTTTTTTTTGAAATTGACGGGACATCTAATTAAGGGGGAGTTTTGCTTTTTAAAAGGATATCTTTTTGAAATGACAAAGGGGGAGAAATAAATATAAATGCAAAACTCAATCAATGAGTTTCATAAACAAACTCTTGGCTTTACATTGAAAGTTGCTATATTCCCTAAAGAATTGGATTTCATGTTCCATAATTCATGGGGAATAATAAGCACACATTTTATAAACAAGAGAAGAAATTTACAAAGGTAATCTTCAGGTATGAAACTCACATGTTTTATATTTTCTTATTTTATATTTAGGAAATGTTTGTCATCTTCAAAAAGGGGAGATTGTTGGCTAAATGGACATCTGTAAATCCCTTTGTTTTGATAATGACAAACATTTCATTCTTGTTGATCTAACGTGCTACTTGAGTGTTGCAGGAATAAGGTGAATGACAAAGCACTAGGGAATCTATATGCTTGAATGATTGTAAATGTCATGAAATGTAATCAATTGTAAATTTGTACAAATATATAATGTACAAGTACTTAGACTTCATGTAAATCAAGCGTTAGATCCTCCCTAGCTAAACACCACATTTAGATAGGTCATCCCCTTCAATAGTGTCACATATGCACACTCATACACACACTTAATGTCTTTATTGGAAACATTGAAACAGGGTCTATCTCGGTCGACAAAATCCTCGACCGAGACACTCTCGGTCGACAAACTTCTCGACCGAGAAAGACCCAAGTAGCCGTTAGACACAGATGACAAGGTAGTTGGCAGTTGGAGATAAACGTTGCAAAACACTTGATCCAGAGAGCCTATCAGTCGACAAAACTTCGACCGAGTAGGTGTCTCGGTCGACCATTTCTCGAACGAGATGGACTCTGACAGCAACTGCAGAATTAATTAACTAGCCATTGTTAAAGCAACTAACTTATACCTAACGGCTAGTTAAGCACTTAGAAACCCCTATAAAGTGTCTAGAACATCCTTAAGCACTTGTAGTACAGTCCTATAAATAGGACATGCCTTAGGACACCTAAACTCACTTGTTTTTACACTTGAGCAATCTTTGAGCATACACTTACATTGAGCAACCTGTTTGTGAGCAATTGAGCATATTGACAACTGGCTACTTCTTCTCTCAGCTCAAATTTCGTGTCTTATAGGCTAGCATCTCCTATCCACATCAATCACAATTCCATACACATTGGTTAGGAGATCTACACGCTTGATCTAGGCAAATCAAGCCTTGTGCTTCAAAGGATAAGTTGTAATTTCCTTTCTCCTTTCTTGTTCACTATTATTGTTTGTACTCTCCTTGCTACTCCTAGGTTGGAGGCTGCGGATTGGAGAGGTTGGAGATCTTCTTGGTGAAGAAGGGGACCTTGAGCTACTTCAAGAAGGCTGGTGCAACAGGAGGTTACTTCTAAAGAGGAAGGCTACTTCAAGGGGGAGCTTGGAGTTACTTCAAGAAGGATACCTCGGGTTGGTGCATCTACTTCAAGTGAAGGCTGTTCAAGGGGTGTAAGAAAGTATTGTATTTTGTGTAATTCCTTGTGAAGGTAATAAAATTGATACTTTCAAAATCCCGGTTGGGTAAGCAACCGGGTAGTGGACTGACAACCTTAGTATTTGCTAAGGTTGGAACCACTCTAAACCCCTTGTCTCCTTCTTGATTTCTCATTTGTGGTTGTTTGAGTTAAATTATTGTTAAATTAGTTTGAAACCCTATTCACCCCCCCTCTAGTGGTTTTTCAATTATCTCTATGGAGAAACATTTCAAATTTTCACAGACCATAAGAATCTTAAATATATCTTCTCACAACATGAGTTGAATATGAGACAATGCCACTGGATGGAGTTAATCAAGGACTACGATTGTATAATTGATTATCATCCATGGAAGGCTAATGTAGTGGCTGATGTACTGAGTAGAAAATCATCATCACCAGCCTTAGATAAAGCACAATTGAACTCCTTAGTGTGCTCTAAGAGAGACATGCTTATCTCCTTGAGGCAAAACAATATACAACTTAAGGTATCTTTGTTAGCCGGGCTGTTAGCTGAGATGCAAGTAAAACCTACTCTGAGATAGCAGATTAAAGACTGCACATGATAGACAGAAGTCATATGCCGACAAATGACGAAGACCTTTAGAATTCCAAGTTGGAGACAGAGTATATCTCAAGGTCTCACCTTGGAAAGGTGTTCTTAGATTTGGAAAGAAAGCAAAGTTAGCTCCTAGATTTATGGGGCCTTATCCAATCATTGAATGGATTGGAAAGGTAGCCTATAAGCTGGAGTTGCCACCTGAGTTGCATAAGTTGCATCCAGTGTTCCATATCTCCATGCTGAGAAAGTGTCATCCTGACACAGAGCTAGTTTTGCAACCTGTGGAGGTAGAATTAAATGATGATATATCATATGTTGAAGGACCTGTGATGATCCTTGATAAAAGAATTAAAAAGTTGAAAAAGAAAGACATATGTCTTATGAAAGTTCTCTGGCATCACCGTAGCATTGAAGAAGCTACGTGCAAGCTAGAGGAAGAGATGAGGAGGAAGTACCCTTCTCTTTTCTGTTGATGATTTTGGGGACGAAATCCCTGTTAGGGGTGGATAATTTGTAACATCCCTGACCTGGGTTATGCTTTAACCCTGGATGTTTTACTTAATAAAGTAATTATATGCTTGCTCTTATCTCTTGAAAAGTAATTAAGGCTCAAGAGGAACTTATGTTTCAATTTTAGTCCTTTTTGAATAATGTTGAAACAATGTTTTGCTTGTTTTGGACTAAAGTGCAAATTACCCAAGTTGAGGGGTTAACTTGCAAATTGTACATGATAAAATGTTCCTCAGATGTTGAAGCATCATAAGAATGAGAATGATACAGAGGTATGGCTTGTGACAGCCTGAGTACCAAGGCAGAGCTTGTTGAGCAATGTTTGTGCATTAAAACCTAGTTTTGGTGTAATGTGCAAATTACCCAAAACCTAGGGTTCATTATGCAAAATACCATCTCAAGAGAGTCCCCCATGTTTCTTGGCATCATTTAGAGAAAAGAAAATGAGAGGGGAGCCTCATTTGAATCACTTTGGAGGAGAGAGAATCATGATATTAAAATAATCAAGATTTAAGCATAATTGAAACCCTAATTCAATTTAATGCAAAAATAAATATATTAATGGGAGTGTCCTTAAACTAAATATGTGAAGGTTGAATTTGGATAAGTGTGGACGTCCTTATGCCTTGCAAGGGCCACGAAAATATCCCAAGTGAGTGGAGAGCCCACTCACATTAGTTAACTAAAAAGTAATATCCACTAAATATGGGATATTAGTATTATATGAATTAAGGTGCTTAATTGCCCTTCCTTTAATTCAAGGATAACGAAGACGAATTAAAGGCAAAAGAAGGTGTATTCATATGCAATGAAGTGAGGGGTATACGTGGCATCAAGTTGGGGAGTTGAAGGATTATTATAAAACTTTCTCTCTCTTGAAATTCCTTTATATACACTTCATTTCCCACTCAACCAAAGACTCTTTTTTAGATTTTATTTCTCTCCTTGCTTTGGCCGTGCACAAGGGATCTTAGGAGAAACAATAGGACGTGCCCCAACCTTTAGGTAAGCTCCTTAATCATCTTCAACCTTGATTTCATGGTGGAAATCGAAAATCAATGCTTGATTTCTTCTTTTCTCCATTCAATCTTCAATTCTAGCCATTTCTTTTCACTCAAAAGCTTGAGGACGGACCTTGGGAGGTTTAGAAAGCTTCATTCACCATTAGAGACGTGAAGTTTGAAGCTTGGTTTCAACTTTGAAGGCGGGTTATATAACTTAAACCCTTAAATGTTATTATTACATTCAATTCTTCATCAATTGTTGATCATTTTGTTCTTCTTGAAATTCCTTTGAATAATTGGTAGAACTTCCATAAGAATGGCAGTAGATCTTGAAGGATCGAAGCTTGATGATGATGACATCATCATAAGCACACACCTTAATGAATATCTTGGGAAAACAGTTTCAATTTTGGGACCAATCGGTTTCAAGATCGATTGAAACCAAACGGTCTCAAGACCGTTTGGGAGTAAACGGTCTCAAGACCATTTGAGATCAAACGGTCTCAAACCATTTGGAGGATCAATGCTGATGTAGATTGATGATGATCCAATAGTAATTAATTGAATTAATTTCAAAGGGTTCAACACTTTAAGGTTACTTGAGTACAAACCCTAAATCGGGTTGTTGAAGAAACCCTAATTGGATTCAACCAATTTCAATGATTGGATGGGTCAAACGGTCTCAAGACCGTTTGGGGTTAAACGACCTCAAGACCATTTGAGGTCAGGAGATGTCATGGTTGGATGATGATCTAATGGTTCTAATTGATTGACTTGTAATAGATTCAGGGATGGATAATCCATTGATTACAAACTCCAATCGATTGAATTGATCAAGACCGAATGGAGGTCAAGCACTTCAAGACCAAATGGAGGTCAAGCACCTCAAGACCGAATGGAGGTCAAGCACCTCATGACCGAATGGAGGTCAATCACCTCAATACCGAATGGAGGTCAATCACCTCAAGACCGAATGGTGGTCAAACACCTCAAGACTGAATGGAGGTCAAGCACCTCAAGACCGAATGGAGGTCGAGCACCTCAAGACCGAATGGAGGTCAAGCACCTCAAGACCGTTTAAAGTTTTAAAAGTAACAAAACCATTTGGAAATATAATAGATTCAAAGTTATGAAAGACCAATTAATCCCTTGATTTTCAATAGCATATATCCAAGTTAAATCCAGTGGTTGTACCTCTAAAGTACTTAGATGATTAGTACCTTTAGAGTGGTTAACCTTTGATGCTTATGGGAAAAGTGACTTAATACACTATGCTAACCCCTCATTCATATTGATCCAATCTAATCAAGAATGAAGTAATTAACATCCTGGAGAGGATGAGAGAGAGGAACTTATACATGAGTGTTAGTCATGTAGTAATTGATCCTCAACACTTTTAACATGAATAAAATATGTAATTAGGGTTTGATCTATGATGATGAGATCATGAAACCCTAATTGAGAAGGTTGATGAACCTTAAACCTAATTTAGGGTAAAGCTAGATAAAACCCTAATCTAGGGTGATGGTGTAACCCTAATTTAGGGTAATGAGATGAGAAACCCTAATTCAGGGTATTTTGATGAAAACCCTAATTTAAGGGAATGCTTCATGAAACCCTAATCTTGGGTAAAGCTACATGAAACCCTAATTTTAGGGGAAAAGTTATAAGAAACCTTAATTCAAGGTAAGGATGTAATGTGAAACCCTGATACAGGGTAATGTGATATGAAACCCTAATCCAGGGTGATGCTATGCATTATGAAACCCTAACTTGAAAACCTAGCCCTAAATTATGTAAAGTGATGAGTAACCCTAATTGATATGAATTGGGAAACCCTAACCCTAATAAGAGTATAAGTGGTGTTACTTTGTATAGCATGGTGCTAAAATGTAATTGATATAACTGTTATCAGGTGTACTAACCATGCAGGTATCATGGGATGATGAGCATAGCCAGGTATGAGCTATGATGTTTCATTTATTACTGTTAATGGGCTTTGTGAGTCATAATATGCCTTGTTACTTAGTAAGAGGTAACAAGAGATGAAATGGGCTTTGTGAGCCATGTGAGATGCTTGTGCAACAAGTATCATGTTTACCTTGGTCAGATGACCTGAAGGTGTTTAGTTACCTGATAAGTGGTAACAAGTGTTCTTTGTTGATCGGAGGGTTTGAATACCCATTTTCTATAATCATGATGATGAGTTTGTGAAAGAATGAGAATGCTTTTGATGAGATGAGGGATTGAGATCCCAATGTTCTATTAAAGATTTGAACAATACTTGATGAAAGTATTACACATTCCTTGTAGCAAATGTTAAATAATTAATGTTTGGAAACTTGTTTGGTGCTAAAAGAATATGGTAATACACTTAATTAATCAAGTGATATTATATAATGTAGTTGTCCTGACCATAGATCCATAAACGTCAGAATTTGCTGAATGGTGAAACGAGTTAAACTCGGAGTGCATATTTTTGAATATGCAGGGGTAATTGGGCAACTATATCCTTATGCCCCATAGGAATTGCTGCGGGCTATATCCTATGTACGGGATTGGTTACGGACCATACCCCAATATGAGTATGGCTACGGGCCATGACTCCATGATATGATACTAGGCATTG
This sequence comes from Alisma plantago-aquatica, assembly GCA_963693085.1. Taxonomy (NCBI): domain Eukaryota; kingdom Viridiplantae; phylum Streptophyta; class Magnoliopsida; order Alismatales; family Alismataceae; genus Alisma; species Alisma plantago-aquatica. The sequence continues at coordinate 370,217,368 of OY856415.1, read as the reverse complement.
GCTCCGAGCCATAACCGTGAAGAGAGTATATGATGTGGGCTATAACTCTATAGCGAAGATGCCAATATACCCTGGCAAGCTAATTGCAGTTTGACACATGATGTCTCTGCCATATAATCTCGCACTGACCGAGAAGGATGAGGTCTTGGAGTCCGGCTCTTCGATTGACCTTGTGTGGTACCGACACTTTCTGTAATCATGGTCGGTTGGAGTATGAATGGTATACTTCATCTCTTCAGGGCATTAAGTATGATTGTAAAATGTAATCAGGCGTGTAGTGTATTTGCTTAAGGTTGAAATACGAGAATCATTGGTTGATGGTATCTTTCTTAGTATGTTTTAAATGAATAAATTTTATACATGTTCTTCATATTCCTTATTGGATAAATGACATACTATTTTATGAAGTTACCAGTTGAAATGCTTTGAACAAGATTATTGTTCTAATATGCTCAGATAGTTGAATTATCTGTTGTTGAATACTTATGATTCTTCTGCTCAGTTTATTCTACTAAACTGCAATAATAAAGTATTTGGCGAAGAGTTATATCTCTTGCTGGGACTGGGTCTCACTCCGTTGGTCACCAACACTTTTAGGTGGATGCGGAAGAAGAGGCAGAAATCCTATAGCAGGAGAAGAGCAGCAGCAGCAGCAACAGGGATAGAAGTGACACTCAGGTGGAGACACTGGCTGTCATGTCTTGTACATAGAGTTCTATGTGTCGTCTCTGTACCCTCAGGTCCTCAGAGTCAGTAGTTAGTCTAATGAACTGATTTGAGATTTTGGCTTGATGCCTTAATGTTTTTATGCTGCTTATGTGTAGTTTTAACAGGGTAGTTGATGCTTGTAATCCTCGAGAAGGAATGGTACATGACATGTACTTGTGAACCAGAATGTAATTGAATTACTTTGGTTCTTCTTGAAAGAATTTTCCTGTGTATGGATCTCTTTGTAAATGGTTTTAATTTTTAGTGATTTTCAGTAATTCCTTTGTTGATGTTCGCTTATGCTTAGTTAATAATGTTTTGTTTGATAAGTGTATCACAAATACAATCTCACTCATCTCTCAACCTCTTCCCCTAAAATCTATCCCATTGGAACTGGGAGACAATAACGAGGCTAATGAGAAAAATCTTGAGCATTATCATCGTCTAAAATGATAATGCCTAAATTGCCACTCAATCCAGTAGTTAGGGTTAGAACCCAAACGCTTATGATCTCGAACCCATCCTATTAATAGGGTGCCTCTAGTTTCCATGAACCCTTACACACTTTGAGAATCCTTCAATTGGTCACCCAAGCACCATGATACCCCTTCTATAGTCATTTGGAGTTAGGATTTGGGTAATAAACGGTTTCGTGACAATAAGAGTGAGGTCATGGAAACAAGGGACACCTTCTTGATGTCTATAGAGAATGACTTTCACATCTTGGAGGTGCAACCCAACCAAAAGGTCATCTTTACTGCCCACCTCCTTGAGGGAGATGCAAAGTTGTGGTGGGAAAAATACCTCACCAACTGAGACCTTCTCACTGACCTGATGGCTTAGGAGGATTTCGACACTGTCTTGACTGCAAGGTTTGTCCGCAGCTCTACCTAGAAGGAAAAGGAGAAGTAGTGCATGGTCCTGTACTAGGGATACATGTCGGTGGCTACCCACACCAACAAGTTCAGACTCCTAGAACATTTTGCCTATATGTGAGGAATGGTGAGTGGAACACTTTGTCGAGTGTTTGCACCGAAAGTTGTAGCCCGGCGTCATGGTAATCAAACCCCCAAACTTCACCAAGGGCCCTCTTATTCACCTTAAAGATGTAGAAGACTACCATGCCCTCCAAAAACCCACCCATGAGTATTTATGGTTCATCAAAGGCATCTCTACTTTGAAGAATGACAGAAGGAAGGCACAAGGCCGCAACCATGGCAAGGGTAGAGGCATAGGAAGAGGAAAGCCTTGTAATGAAGTTCACAACCACAAGGGCCCCCTAAGGTGCATCAACTGTGGGGGGAGGCATGCTGAAAAATGTTTCTTTGAGAAGATGTTGTGGTATCAGTACAAGCAAGAGGGACACTTCCAAACAGCTTCCTACCCGAGAGTGGTTTGGATCAATGGCGGCCCAACAGGTAGTTGTAGCCTAACACATAGAAGTCTGACTTTCAATGATCATCGATAGGCCCGAGTGCTCACCATCAAAAATGAAAAAGTTCAAGTCAATGAAAATTGACTCACAGAAGTTACCCACCCTCGAAATTTCATTTTTCTATCCCTTAATATAGAAATACATCTTATAATTTCAATAAAAGGAATAAAATGTAGGAATGCTTGATATTATGGGACACTCGGTCAAGTATTATTTGGCTCTATTTCTACCAATACTTTCACTCTTAGAAATCTTGTGACTATATTTGTCTGGATTTCAAGGATTTAGGTTATGTGTTATATGTCACCACCCTAGTGACTGCATATTCTCACCCCTTTTGAAAACATCGTTCATCCCTATTAAATACATGAACTGTGAACTCCCTACCGACTATATCCTCCTAGGTATGAATGATTTTTATGCCATTATAGGAATGGATATAATGGGAAAAAATAGTTTGTAAGAAAAAAATAAGAATAGAAAGACTAGATTATCCATCTTTTACCATCTAAGGTAGGAAGGATGCCACCACCAATTAGTATGTGCCAATCATGAAGAAAGGACAGATGACAGCTAAAGGTTGTCTAGATTCCTAGCCATTGTAACTAAGCCAGAATCTAAGGCCCACCCTCTAGATGAAATAGAGGTAGTCAAGGACTAATTTGATGTGTTCCTATAGGATTTTCTAAGCATACCCCCATAAATAAAAATTGAATTCTCCATAGAGCTATCTCCCATGACGAACATAGTTTCTAGGGCCCCTTACTAAATGGATCATGTTGAGTTACTTGAGTTGAAGAAGCAACTGCATGAACTCTTAGACAAGGGCTTCTTACAACCTCGTACATCCCCTTTGGGAGCTTTAGTCTATTTTGTGAAAAACAAGGACGTATTGCTTTATATGTTCATTGATTACCCAATGATAAACCAAGATACAGTTAAGAATAAGTATCCCCTACAATGAATAGAAGACCTATTTGATCCACTTAGAACTGCCTGAGTCTTCTCAAATTGATCAAATTAGAACCGCCCGAGTCTTCTCAAAATTTGACCTACAATCTGGGTGCCACCAGTTACAAGTTAGGTAGGAAGACATCCCAAAAACTACATTTGAACCCGTTGTGGCCTCTATGAGTTTTTGTTCATGCCATTTGGGTTATCGAAAGCCCTGAGTGTGTTCATGAATCTCATGACTAGTGAGCTCCAGACATTCCTTGACACCTTTGTTATATTATTCATAGATGACATCCTAGTTTTCTAGGATGACCTACAGCAACACAGTGACCACCTAACAAAGGTCCTTGATATCCTGGAGAGAAGAAGTTCTATAGGAAATTCTTGAAATGTGAGTTTTGGATAGACCCAATCATGTTCCTCAGACATATTATATATAGAGGGACTACTGCAGTGGTCCCTGCCAAAGTGGTGGCTATTCATGATTGCCAACCCTAACTCACCATCTGAAGTTTATAGTTTCCTCAAAGTAGTTGGTTATTATTGGTGGTTCATTAAGGATTTCTCAAAAACTACTCTGCCCTTCACTAAGCTCATTGGAAAGCACAATAAATTTGTATCATTTGATCTATGTGAAGCATGATTCTGGGAGTTGAAGGGAAATCTCATCTTGGACCTCATGTTGACCCTACCCTTGAGAAATGCCAGATTCTTCAACTTCACCAGTGCATCTAAGAGGGGTTGAGGGCGTGTCTTGGAATAGGACCAACATGTGGTCGCCTTTTTCTTGAGACAGCTCAAGACAAATGAGTTGAGCTACCCACTTACAATTTGGAGCTCACGATATCTGTCTATGCTCTGAAGATATGGTGACACTATTTGTATGGAGCCACCCTCGACATATTCACCCACCATAAGAGTTTGAAGTACATGTTGACTCAAAAAGTCCTTAACCAATGACAACGACCATGGATGGAGTATCGAAAAGATTACGACTTCACCATATCCTACCACCCTGGTAGGGCTAACTTGGTGATTGATGCCCTTCATTGAAAATGTCTTAGGTGTGTGTACAGTCTAGCCACCCACCAGGTAAAACTCAAAGGTTTTTCTAGATGGACTTTGCAACCTTTAGTGGGTCATATTTGTTTGGAAAACATCCAAATCACCCTGACCTATTGGTAGAGCTTGTAGCATCCCAGTTAATCAGCCTTTTAACCTTAAGAAGATGAAGGTCATGATCATGAAGCCTCAAACCCACCTCTCTGTGGGTGTGGATGAAGGAATTCGATACTAACACAATATTTGGGTTCCCTAAGACTCACCATTGAAGGCTCACATCCTACAAGAGGCCAATGAATCAAAGTACATTATACACCTCAACACCAACAAAATGTTCAAAGACCTGCAATGGTTCTTTTGGTGGATAATAATGAAGTGAGACATAGTCTTTTCTGTGGCTAGCTATATCACATTCCATATGGTGAAGGCTAAACACCAACAATTAGGTGGTTTACTACCATCCATTGAGATCCACAAGTGGAAATGGGGCATATCAACACAGATTTTGTGGTAGGTCTCCCCACGACTAGAAGGAGACACGATGCTATATGGGTCATGGTGGACTGGCTGATGAAGTCAACATACTTCCTCACCCTGAAGATTACCACTAAAGTTTCTAACTTATTTGAGTTCTACATTAAGGGGATAATCTATTTACATGGTGTTCTACCTTGTATCATCTTCGACCGTTATCCTATGTTCACCTCCAAATTGTGGAGATAAGTTCAAGAAGATCTTGGCGTAAGGCTGAAGTTCAATACCACTGACAACCCTCTAACTGATAGACAGTCAAAGTGCACAATCCAAACCCTAGAAGATATATTAAGGGCATGTGTCCTAGATTGGGGTGAACCGTAGGAGCAATATCTACCCTTATCTGATTTTTCCTACAATATTACTTACCAAGACAGCATCCGGAGGCCTCCGTATGAATATCTCTATAGGAGGTCATGCCAGTCGTTGCTTCATTGGGATGATGTTGGCAAAATGATCCTAGTTCAGTCTGAAGAATTGCACTTGTATGCTGATAAAATCACTTTAATGAAAAAACACTAAAGAAGGTACAAGATTCACAAACATCTAACGTGGATGTAAAACATACATAGATACACTTCTCAATAGGAGATCATGTCTTTTTGAAGATTTGACCCCTCTGTTCCATAATTAAGAACAGAGGAAAACTGAGTCCATGTTATGTGGTTTTGTTTGAGACTCTGTAATGGATTGGAGGGGCTTCTTGTCGTCTTGCCTTACCAACTCAATATAGTAGGATGCATGATGTGTCCATGTGTACAACCTAAAGAGCTATGTGAAAGATCATCCCCACGTGTTAAAAATTGAACAAATATAGCTCCAAGGAAGGTTGTCCTACTCTGAGTCACATGTGAGGATCTTAGATTCAAATGTGAAGGATATCAAAAACAAAATAATTGTGATGGTTTAAGTTTGTTGGAAACACCACAACAAGGATGAAGCCACATGGGAGCTGAATACAGACATGAAGAAAACACACCCCGCCTTTTTTCTAGCTAGGCTGAATTTTGAAGGCAACATTTCTAATAGGGGGAAGGATGCTATAACCTGAATTTTCAAGCATTTGCTTTACTTGTATGTAATTAGAGTATTAAATGTGGTGATATTGGAACACTAGTTTGACATGTATTTGTTTAGAAAATCTTGTTTATGAATACAAATTCTTAAAAGTGAAGAAATTTCATGCTTTTATCTAATTTCAATAATAAATTAAAAATTAGTTACTGAAAATAGGAAGAAAATCCCAATAATCTATAAAATTCAAGGATGATCAATTAGCTGAATGACTAATTCTTGATAATACCTAGTTTTCCTTGGATGGCAAGCTGAGGGCAAGCAATGAGTTCAACATGGGATCATAACTAAATAAACATAATTGCCAAGTTTGAGTAGATAATAAACATATATCTGACCAAAGCAATTAAACTAAATAATTATTTAGAAGTTAAGGAAAAGATAATTTCTCTTATACTTTATCATCAAATTTTGTACAAGGCTAGATAATGCTAAGATAAAGGTCCCATCAAATTTTGGGATCAATTGTAAATTTAGAATTCTCTAGTATTTTCTAAAGAATTAGCTAAAGTAGATATTATGCTAGGACAATTGAATTCAAATAAAATCAAAATAACCGTCACCAGAACTAAGTCCACGTAACACAAGACTTAGCCATGTAATAGAGGAAGTGGGCATTTCCATGAGCCATCAGATGAATATCTATTGATCACATGTCTTCATCTACCTATTGATGAGAGTCCCATGTGACTCAGACTCAACTCTCAAACAAATCTCACTCATCTCCCAACTTCTTCCCCTCAAATTGGTCCCATTGGAACCAAGAGATGATAACAAGATTGATGAAATAAATATTTATCATTATCACCGTCTAATACAATAATGCCTAAATTGTCGCCCAACCAAAGAGTTAGGGTTAGATATCTAATACTTAAAACATCAACTTCATCCTATAAATAGGGTGCCTCTAGTTTCCCTACACCTCACACACTCAAAGCATCCTTTAAGTGTCTTCTAAGCACCCTGATTCCCCTAGTTAGATCTTCACACATCTCTGGTGAACTCCATTATCGATTCGGTTCTCCAGAGAACTTATAGCCAATTAATTTGTCTAGAAGCACTAAGGGAGGGTCTTGAAGCACTAAGTGAGGGATATCCAACATTGAACACGGTGGTATGTGCACATGGACTATAGACAATTAGTGTATTGTCATAAGAAACATTTAAGTGAGGGATAACCAGTATTTGAGTGAGGGAACACCCACGCTAGAGTGAGGTATATCCAACATTTGATCGCAGTGGTTGATAACACCAAATTTTGTGAAGTTTTTTGCCTTTATTCTGTTATCAAAACTACCCTTTTCTGTTGTTTTCCTCACTTTTATATGCATTTCTGTAATAATTGGCAAAGCAATGCTCTCAGTCCAATATTTCCATCTTTTGCAGAGTTTCCTCCTATTTTGGCCCGCTTAGCACCAATAAGGCCGTTCCAGCCCGCAAATAAGTCCAAGACTGTCTCGGCCCCCCTGACGCCCGATACACACGCTGACCGGTAGGGCTGCGCGATGGACGACACGCCTCTTTACCCGACAGGGAGCCAAGCGTGTCGCAATTACTCCGGTTGCCGCGCGATATCGACCACCCACCAGGAGGCGCCTCTCGCCGCGACGCCCGACAACCGACCTCCTTGTGCCTGGTGATACCCGCGTCAGCCGACCACCGACTGAACGGCGGAAAGGAGGACACGTGGCGCTTTGAGCACCATATCTTCCCCCGACCAGCTGCTTATAAATAGCAGCTACAGGGAGCCGAAAAGACAGTTTAGACAAGTTCAGACCAGCTTGGCCACTTCAGGTTGCGGAGAGTCGAGTGATCTTTGGAGGAGGCTGCGAGAGCAGGCGTATCGTGCTCCAGTGTTCGTACCGGGCGACACTAGGTGAGCTCTTCCTCATCCTGAGAGGGAGGGGATTGGTTCACCTAGGACTGTACCGGGCGACACTGAGAGCCGATATCGACCGATGTAGATACGCGACACGAGTGCCCGACACCAGTGCCCAGCAGTAGGATACGCAGCTCCATGCCCGTCACGATACCGAACCCGATACGCTCCGCCCGTTAGGCATGTCGCCTGAGAGGGTGTGCCGCCCGACTTGAGCGTATCGGCCAGGCCCTTGAGCGATGCAGTCGCCTGTTGCGGTGTGCCACTTGAGAGAGCGTGCCGCCCGACACGGTTGTATCGGGCTAGGCCCCTGTTCGATATCGGGCGGGATGGTTACTGTAGCATGTCACCCTTCTATATCAAGAAGGCGACACATATCTTTAATTCTGTCATTTAACTCTTTACTCATGCATTGTAATTAAGACCTTTAATGCTTATAGAAATAGAAAAGCTTACTTACTTGCTGCTCTATGCTTGGTATAATATGTTGGATGACTGCTATGTTTGGTATCTGAACTCTAGCTTGCATGTTTTGGATCGCGTTTCGCTTAGCTATCGAATCGTATTTTCCCGTCGCAACAACTTCGAGAGTTGTGTTGTAGCTCTAGTGTTTGGTCCGATTCTGGAGTACAAGAGTGCCCGGAACGGGGTTGCTTTAGTAACCTTTCCACTCTAATTTGAGTCTGGTGACCCCTAGAGTGGAACCGATGCCTTGTTAGAGGTGCCCATTTCGAGAGGAGGGGTACAGGATTGGTCCTACCGCCGCTTGCTTTACCGAAGTTTTATCCTTTGTACCTCGCCTTAGCTCCGAGTGTATCCTTCTGTTTCTGTTGCATGAAAACCCCTAAAAACTGCTAAATGCTTAAAACCTTAAATCTTTCTAGTAACTCCACTTGGAGATAGTTTTCTTGTTTTGTTCGTGACATTTTTATGCTTCCCTCCTGGGGAATTTATCATCTCTTTATACCTGCCAGAGTGTAGCGTGTCAATTCTGGGTTCTCAACACTACCCCCCTTGTCCCTGTGTTCGACCCCGTATATCTACTTTGACCCCGTAAGCAAAGTTGCGGGGGCCTAGAAGGATTCAGGTTTATAAATGTAAAAGCTCGACTACCTCAAATCCGCCTCCAATTTTAGGACGCGCGATTTAGGCCGGTCAGTGGTATGTGCACATGCACTAGAGACAATAGACGTATAGTGCTAACTAACATTTGAATGAGGTATAACTAGCATTAGAGTGAGGGATACCTTGGCATTCTGGTGAGGGATATCCAACTTTCAAACACGGTAATATGTGCACATGGAGTAGAGACTACATGTGTACATTGCTAACTAGCATCCGAGTGAGGTATAACCAACATTTGAGTGAGGTATAACCCAATGTTTGAGTGAGTGATAACCAACATTTTAACACAGTCATATGAGAACATGGACTAGGGACAACATGGGTATAGTTCTAACCAACGTTCAAGTGATGTATAACCAGGGTTTGAGTGAGATATATCTTGATGTTTGAGTGAGGGATATCCAACGTTCAAACACATGTATATTCACATGGACTAGAGACAATAGGTGTATAGTGATAACCAACATTTAAGTGAGAGATAAATTGACTTTTGAGGGAGGTATGTCTAACATTTGAACACAATGTCATGTGCGTATGGACTAGAGACAACATGTGTATAGTGCTAACTAGTATTCGAGTGAGAGATAACCTGACATTCAAGTGAGGAATATCCAATGTTTGAACACATTGGTATGTGCACATTGGCTAAAGATAATACATGTATAGTGCTAATTAGCATTTGAGTTAGGGATAACCTGGCATTTGAGTGAGGGATATCCAATGTTAAAATAGAACGATATGTACATGGGATAGAGACAACATGAGTATAGTGCAAACCAACATTCAAGTGAGTGATAACCCAGTGTTTGAGTGATAAATATCCATTGTTCAAACATAGTGGTATGTGCACATGGGATAGAGACAATAGATATACAATTCTAACTAGTATTTGGGTGGCGTATAACCAATTCCTGAGTGAGGTATAACCCGATGTTCGAGTGAAAGATATCTAGTGTTTGAACAGAGTGGTACATGCACATGGACTAGATACAATAGGTGTATATTACTAACCAACATTTGAGTGAGGGATAACTCGTCATTTAAGTGAGGGATATCCAACGTTCAAACACAATGGTACTGTACATGGACAAGAGACAACATGTGTATAGTGTTGTTTTGATAATGATTTCATAAATATGATTTTTTTGGGATCAAAATATGGAGTTTGAAAATGATGTCATAAAAAGTCACTTACTAGTGAATAAAATCAAGCAATTTTGTGGCAATTCGCAAGTAAAAAACAACATGACACGTCTATTGTGGTTATAAATGATCATAAATAGAGATGTCATCTTAAATTTTTACCATTTAAGTTGTCAATGTTCATTCAATGAAACCTAGTCATCTTACTCTTTGAAATCTGATCATCCCACTATTGAATTAAAGTCATCCTAGTATTTGAAATTTTGTCATCCTAATATTTGAATTTTTGTGATCTAAGTATTTGAATCCTAGTCATCCTACTCTTCTTATTCTGGTGCGCCTACTATATGAATTTTGATGCACATACTATTCAGATCTTGATGTACCTTCTATTGAATCCTTATTACTCTATACTTGAGCATCTATGTGCACCACCAAATCCTAATCTCCCACCTACTACATCTAATACATATTCATAAATGAATATTGATCATCCCACATGCTATACCTAATCCCTATGCACCACCAAATCTTGGTCATTCCACCTTCTATTTCTAATCTTTTGAGTTTCTCGATGCAACCTCAAACTAGAGGGGGTTGTGGGTGATTGAGGAGTAGCTACAAGCGATGGCGATGTAGTTGGAGTCATCATCCTAGATGGTCTCATTCTAGTAAAAATCCAGTGTTTTTAAAGCTTATAAACCAAGTTTTACACGCATAAAAGCATGGAAGTATTAATATCCATGTTATTGAAAAGTGTAGAGAAATAATGAGCTCCTATTATCCATTCTTTTTGTGTCAATTTTTGTGTGGTATCTAAATTATCCACGCTTATTAGCGTCTAAAATGGTGATTCTATTTTTTATTTATTGGGCATGAATATCTACTCTGAAAAGTGTGGATACTACTAAGATAAGGGTAGAAAACAAAATTTCATCAACAACACAATTAGATAAAATGTTCAAATGTTAATCAATTTCCTTTTCAATTAGGCATTGCATGATCTGAATGTGTTCTAATAAACTCAAAAATGGTTTCATCTTTACCATATTGTACTAAAATCACTGAAGATTTTAAATATATACTTATCCGATTAGATCATGTACATATAGTCCTAGGTTAACCATTGTTACCTAGATACTATTTGCAACATTACAATACTCGATTATATAACCAACCAATTCCTTAAAAACTCAACAACATATTAATATCATTCTATTTGGATAGAAATAGCAAGAGTACATGAACACAATAATTATTATCAACAACATGATATATATTTTCTGTAACTAAAAATTGAATTTCACATTTGTGTTCATATAAAAGACACTAAAAAATTCAAATGAAACATTAGTTACGACAAAAGGAAACGATCGTCATTTACAAGAGACGCTTGAATTGTTTTGGTTTTTTGAATCCAGACAACTCCTTAACTCTATCAGACATCTATATGCATTCCATAAAAAAAGCACAAGATTCGATTTCTTTAATGCCTTTCTTTAAAATTGAAATGAACCTTCCAAGTGGCCTAGAAAATAATAACATGTCATAAATGTAGGTTTTTGTGACATATAAATTATCCATACTTATTTGCATGTAACATTGTGCTTCTATTTTTTTGTTATTGATTGGGCATAAGCTGTAAAAAGTGTGGATAAGACCAAGATAAGCATAGGAAAACAAAGTGTTATCAACAACACAATTAGACACTTATTTATATGTTAATGAATTTCCTTTTCAATTGGGAATCACATGATCTGAACGTGTTCCATTGAACCCCAGAATGATTTCATCTTGACCACATTGTACCACAAGGACTAAAGATTTAAAATATATACTTATCTAATTAGATTAGGTCTATATGGTCCTGGGTGAACCATTGTCACCTAGACGCTATATGCAAATTATGATACTTGATTGAGTAACCAACTACTTTCTTACAATGATATATCTTTTTTGTATCTAAAAATAGACTTTCATATCTATGTTCATACAAAATACACTAGAAAATTCAATTGAAACATCTGGTCATCATTTACAAGAGACACTTGGATTGCTTCAGTGTTTTTGCACCTAGACACCTCTTTAACTCTATCATGCATCTATATGCATTCCATCAAAAAAGCACAAGATTCCATCTATAGACTTTGTCCACATTGACGCGCAAGCCAAGATCAACTTCCCGACAGGTCACCCATCCTAGTACTACTCCAAGCCGAGCACGCTTAACTATGGAGTTCTTTAGTGATGGGCTCCCGGAAAAGGAGGTGCACCTGGGTGATATGGGTAGTCCAATCATTCCTTTTAAGATCATTATATCCGAGGCCTCAAATCCTGGGATGTTACAGGCTACAAAAACAATAACATGTCATAAATGTAGGTTTTATCTTTTAAAGGAACAAAAAAGGTGATAGTGACATTGACAATATGAAAAGCTCCATATGCAGTCCCAACAAAAAAACCAATATGAATACATGGGTTGGAATATGTTGAGAAAATGAGAACATTTGGATGGGGTGAACATTATGTAATCCATCTAAGAAGATAATGAACATATCAGGGACATAGAAAGGAAATCTATCAAAGAAGCACAACAAATCAAATTACTATAATTGAACTTCAACTACTTTGAGGTCTCTCCTATTATGAGACATGAGCCTTCTAAGTGACCTATAAAAAAAAGAACATTGTGATCACTATAGCTTTATATTTGGATGGTATACAAAAAGAACATTGTAATATCTATAGCTTTATATTCGAACACAATTGTATGTACACATGGACTAGAGAAAACATGTGTATAATGTTGTTTTGAGTACAAGTACAAAAAAAACTATGACACATCAAATATGGTTATAAATGATCATAAATAGAGATGTCATCTTAAGTTTGTACACGTTTAAATTGGTAATGTTCATTGATTGAATCCTAGTCATCCTACTCTTTGAAATATGATCATCCCACTATTGAATCAAAGTCATCCTAATATTTGAATTTGGTGAGGCAAGTATTTGAATCCTAGTCATCCTACTCTTCTTATTCTGGTGAACCTACTAAATGAATTTTGATGCACCTACTATTCGGATCTTGATGCACCTTCTACTAAATCCTTATTACCTTGTACTTGAACATCTATGTGCACCACCAAATCCTAATCATCCCACCTACTATATCTAATACAAATGCATCAATGAATATCGGTCATCCGACATGCTATATCTAATCCCTATCCACCATCAAAATGTGGCCATCCCACCTTCTATTTCTAATCCTTATCAGTTTCTCGATGCAACCTCAAACTAGAGGAGGTTGTGGGCGATTGAGGAGTAGCAGCAAGTGATGACGATGTAGTTGGAGTCATCATCCTAGACAGTCTCGGCCTAGAAAAAATTTAGTGTTTTTTAAGGTTATAAACCAACTTTTGCACCCATAAAAGCATAGAAGTATTAATATCCATTGTATTGAAAAGTGTAGAGAAATAATGAGTAAAGAATTATCCATGTTTTTGTGCTATTTTGTGTGTGGCATCTAAAATATCCACGTTTATTAGCATGTAAAATTGTGCTTCTATTTTTTCATTTATTGGGCGTGAATTTCTACTTTGAAAAGTGTGGGTAAGACTAAGATAAGTTTATAAAACAAAAGTTTATTAACAACACAATTAGACAAAATGCTCAAATATTAATCAATTTCCTTTTCAATTAGGCATCACATGATCTGAATGTGTTCCTATAAACTCTGAAATGGTTTCATCTTGACCATATTGTACCAAAATCACTAAGGATTTTGAATATATACTTATCCAATTAGATCATGTACATATAATCCTGGGTTAACCATTGTTACCTAGACACTATATGCAACATTACGATACTTGATTGAATAACCAACCAATTCCTTAAAAACTCAGCAACATATAAACATCATTCTAGCTGAGCAAAAATAACAAGAGTACATAAACAAAATAATTATTCTCAACAACGGGATATATATATTTTCTATATCTAACAATAGACTTTCACATTTGTGTTCATACGAAAGACACTAAAAAATTCAACTGAAGCATTAGTTACGACAATGAAAAACAATCGTCATTTACAAGAGACACTTGAATTGCTTTAGTTTTCTTGCACAAAGACACCTCCTTAACTCTACGAGGCATCTATATGCATTCCATCAACAAAGCACATGATTCAACTTCTTTAATGCCTTTCTTTAAAATTGACATGAACCTTCAAAGTGGCCTAGAAAACAATAACATGTCATAAATGTAGGTTTTAGCTTTCAAAGGAACACAAAAGGTGACAATGACTTTGACAATATGAAAAGCTCCATATACACTCCCAACAACAAAACCAATACGAATACATGGGTTGGAATATGTTGAGAAAGTGAGAACATTTGGATGGGGTGAACATCATGTAATACATCTTAGAAGATGAGGAACCTATCAGGGACATAGAAATGCAATCTATCAAAGAAGCACAACAAATCAAATTACTATAATTGAACTTCAACTTCTTCGATGTCTCTCCTATTATGAGACATGAGCCTTCCAAGTGGCCTACGTAAAAAAGAACATTATAATCAATATAGCTTTATATTCGGACGGTATACAAAAAGTAACTATGTATTAGACAATATGAAAAGCCCTCATACACTCCCAACAACAATACTAATTTAAATACATGGGCTGGAACAAATTTAGAATGTGAAATCATTTGGTTGGGGTGATCTTTGTTTATATAAAACCTAGCAAATGCATACTGAATGCATCACTTAATTGGAAACAACCTGATTTTTACCTTAACATTGTATTCGATAGCATCTCATTAAGCAAATTGTTGTACAAATTTATAGAATACAAGAAAAGAAAAAGAATAAGGCACAATAATATGAGAATATTGATGTTAAATTAGTCGCATATGAAATCGACATTTGTTCCGGTCCAAGGTTTGGCCGGTCTAAGAGACCGCGAACCTAGTCTAATGTCTGGATTGGTATCTTCCCACCCCTAAATGTGGTCATCAGAATAGAAATGATAAAGTAATCTTTCTTAGCATAGTCCAAAATATTTTCCGTAGAGATAAGTGCATGCATTTCCGAATTATATGGATGTTAAAAAATATGATATTAGAATCATACCTGTGGACGGCACATTTACAGTTCATGTATACGTGAGGTTTGTAGCACCCCTTGTTTCATTTAATTTCCGCTTTACATACACATATACAGTTCGTATAATTTCAAGAATTTAGTTGGTTTTGTTTTATTGATTAGTCTTGACGATAAATCCACTAACCAAATTAACTAGCCGCCCGTAATATGAATAGATCCGAGACCCGCACGAATACGATTGAGAATGTGGAAAACCGCTGATGCCGTGGAAACTGCAGTCTGAAACATCTGGCTGTCAGGTAGTCCTGTGTCCGGCTTGAAACTATCCTAATTCAGAAACTGCTCCCGCAACAATCCTTATGATTCATTTCCTTCTCCTTTTGCTTTTACGCGCGCGGTTGGTGAGTTGTCAATATGTTGGTCGTGATCGTATTCAGGTGGGTGAGGGATCGTGTTGGGAGGGATTTTATCCATTTGCAATTCATAGACGTATTACGTGGTGCAGTTCGAATCCGGTATTAGAATCTGTGAAATTGACAACCCCGTTCGTAATCTTCCATCAGAATCTGTGAACGTGTGAAAGTGAACTGAATAGGGCTACAACGCCCCTCTTCTGTGTATGCCCTCTACAAGGAAAAGAAAAGTAAGCCAAAACCTCCTAATTTCGGGAAAGAGACGGGTTTAATTTTGACAAGAGGCTGACCCGGTCTGAAACTCCTCCCTAGCCACACGTGTTTCTTTTGTTCTCTCTCTCTCTCTCTCTCTCTCTCTCTCTCTCTCTCTCTCTCTCTCTCTCTCTCTCTCTCTTCCCTCTTAGATTCTTTATAAAAAAGTAATCTAAAAACTGTTAGATTCTTTATGGAAAATATGTTTAAATAAGTCCAATATTGATAAGATTTTGAGAAAAAATATGTATTGGGGTATGCCTAATATGAATGGCAATGCATCTAATATTAATGTGTTTATTTCTAGTGTAGCATGTACATTCATTATATGGGTCAATTTTTCCAATGATGTATCCAATAATGAGGTAATACAACCCATATGAGTAGTAATGTGCCTATTATTGCTGCATAACCTATTTTTTTTATAATAAAGTGTCTAATAATGGGGTAATGCGGCCAATGTGAGTAGTGGTGCACATAGTATTGGTGGTTATGCGCCTACTTTTACGACGCCTAACTTATTGTTATGTGCCTAAACTAAATTAATATAAATTACATACTCTGGCTATAGTAGCCCGAGTGGTAAGAGCTCGGTAAGTCCCAATGAAGGACTTGGGTTCAAACCTCACCAAAGGCATTTTGCGAACGACAATTCACGACGTTGATTAGGCGCGGGAGGGGGGTGACTGGACCACACTCTCTCATACCTCGAGAGTTTACCATGTCGGCTTCGCCCGGGATGGGTTCTCTCGGTCATTATATATATATATATATATATATATATATATCATAATATACAAATGCATTTAATGTTACACGTCTAATTTATAGGCCAAAACACTCAAAAATGGTGTTGTAGCGTCTATAATTTGATGCAGTGCGTCTAGTTTTGTATTAATATACACACATGTATTGTCGTAGTTGCGCATAATTTACTCCTATGTGCCTAATTTATAGGTCAGTGTGCCCAAAGATGGGGTTAAAATGTATAGAAGTGTTGTTAAAGAGACCAAAGTTTTGTGCTAACATCTATAATTTTTGGACATGCGCATATTTTTGTGTGCTAAAGTGTCCATTGTATGTGCATACTTTATTGACAAAGCACCTAAAATAGGTGTGATGGCGCTAAACTTATTATAATATGCCTCAATATGCCTAAATTAGTTTGAAGTGCATAATATACAAATACATTTAATATTACACGTCTAGTTTATAGGCCAAAGTGCCCAAAAGTAGTGTTACAACGCCCAAAAGTGGTGTTATAACTCCTATTGTTTGATGTTGTGCGTCTAGTTTTGTATTAATGGACACACATGTATTATCGTAATTGAGTCTAGTTTATTGTTATACACCTAATTTATAGGGCAATGCGCCCAAAAATTTGGTCAAAACGCCTAAAAGTGGTGTGAAAATATCGTGCTAAACATCCATAATTTTTAGACATGCACATATTTTTTCTACTTAAGCATCCATTGTATGTACCTACTTTATTGGCTAAAGCATCCAAAATAGGTGTTATGGCACCTAACTTATTGTAAATACGTCTAAATTAATATAAAATGCATGTTGTACAAATAGATCTAATGTTATACACCAAAGCACCAAAAGTGATGTTACAACGCCTATTGTTTGATGTAGTGTGCTTAGTTTTGTATTAATGGATAAACATGTATTGACATAGTTGAGTCTAATTTATTGTTATGTGCCTATTTTATGCGCTAATACACCCAAAAAGGGTCTAAAACACCTAAAAGTGGGTTAAAGCGTCTGGAAATGGGATTAATACACCTACTTGTCAGTGTAATGTCTATTTGAGCCCAATTTACTATTATGTGTCTAGTTTATAGGCCAATGCCCCTAAAAGTAGATTAAAGCACCTAAACATGGGGCTATACACCTATTCAAGTGTATGTGGGTTTATATATGGGGCTCACATCGCGTTCTTTTAGTGGATGTTGTAATTTATGCATGATGATTTTGCCTACTTGAGGAGGGTAGGATGAATAGAAGTACCTTTTGACTTTATTAAAAAGATGCACCTATTTTGTCAGTGTAGTTCTTATTTTATGTTGCCTCATCATCATCCTATAATTGTCATCATCGTTGTCATCATCATCATCACACACATATTATTTTGTGTATCGTATTATTTCTCTCAAGATATGTCAACATTGATCTTGTTGAATTGCATTTTTTGTAAAGAATTTAATGTTTTTCATTTCTTCAAAAAATACATCACGAATTAAAAGTTATAAGTAAAATAAAATTCTCTCTCTTCCTTTTCCATATTGTTATATATATAATTTTATATTACGTATCATTTTTCTTAAATATGTCGACATTAGTTTTGTTGGATTATATTTTTTATAATTAATCTAAGAGTTTTTATTTCGTCAAAAAAATTATTAAGGATCAAAACTTATTAGTAAAATAAGTTTTTCTTTCTTGTTATTCCTTTTTGTTGTCTTTTCTCTGGACCCTATGCCATGTGGCAAAACAATTTGGGGTCCGACTAGGAAAAAACCACCCCAGTCAAGTGGAAAACCATCCATTAGCCTGCATCAAACAAGTGTGAGCGCCACGCAGTGCATCACACTACCATTTTTACAAAGAAATGAAGGTTGGAGTCGAAGTTGCCTGCTTATTTGCAACGACGTCCTCACCTCAAAATTGTACATAGGGAGTGTGGTTGGAGAGGCAGGATGCTCTTGTAGGCCGTGATAGCGTGAAGTATAAGATGGAAACAACCACACACAAATAAGAAGACTTGTATCACGAATATCCTGGAGAGAGGAGTTTGTATTTATTAAAACAACACACGCGGAAAGAATTAATCTATCAAACACAATGATATTTGAAAATTTATTTTTGATACACAATGTGCATACCTTGCAATGAAATTTGATTGCAATGGATGGACTTTCCACAGTTTATGCAGGATGATAGAAAACTCGTTTATCATACTATGAGAAGAAAGAGTTTAATTTTTGGGACGTACAAGGGGGTTTGACGTGCGTTTGATGCACTACAATACCGTCCTTCCAGCGTGGTGTGGTACTTATTTTTTTACTTTTTATTTTTATTTTTAGATGGAAAATAAAAAGGAGACAAATAAGAAATAAATAAATTGTTTAGTGCAAAATTTTCAACTAGTAATGAATTTGTTGATGAAATAAAAACTTTTTGATTTCTTATAATAAATAGATTTGAACAATACTAATGACGACATACTTTTGAGAAAAAATATGGCATAAAAAATAGTATTATTTGCATGTTTAATGAGAAGAAGAAAAATTAAAAGAGGAGTGAAGGAGGGATTAAAATGAGAAAGGGGGATGTAATAAAAAGAGAGGAGAGAAGTAATGAAAAAATTGAAGTGAGGAGGGAAGAAATGGGGAGAGAGAAACATGCGTATATAATAGAGAGTGAGCACAAATCTTAACATAATGTGTCCAATATTTATATAAAACACCCAATTATATTGCTAATGTGTCTGGATTCGATGTAATATGTACAATTCTTAGTGTACCCGGATAATAAGAAAATTGAGCAGTTAAAATCTCACCATAATGCACCTAATATTTATCATAAAGTGTCTAACTATTGTGCTAATTCATCCAATTATGGTTCTAATGCACCTAATCTTAGATTACATGAATAATAGAGAACAAACACAAATCTTAACATAATACACCTAATATTTATAGTAAAGTATTCAATTATGTTGGTAATTCGCCAAACTTTGGTGGTAATGTGTCCAATTCTTAGTGTACATCTATAATAAGAAAATTAACACAAAAATATCTATATAATGTGCCAATATTTATACTAAAACGCCTAATTATTATGTGTCCTATTATGGTGCAAATGCGGCGAATTCTTAGAGTAAGCTTATAATAGCAAATGAGCACAAATATTAACATGTCAAATATTTGTAGTAAAGTGATCAATTATGGATGTAATGCGTCCAAGTTTGGTGGTAATGCACCCAATTCTTAGGGTACATGCATAATAAGTAAATGAGCTGATAAATCTTAACATAATCTTGTTGACTCAAGGTAAATTTAGTCAATGTTGACTCAAGGTCTAAATTGACCAAACCCTTATTTTGATGATGACTAACCATTCCATTCATTTGTGTCTAATGCTTCTACTTGAGTGATTTTAGATTATGTATAGACACACTCCAAATGTCCTAACTTGTACATCCTAACTTGGAGAAAAGGCAAGTCAAAATCATTGCAAGTGTACTTTTGTGGAATGTGATATATATCCATTAGAATCATATTGCAAATCACTAATGATTGTATGACTTGTAATTAAACTTAGAAAAAATCAGGAGCACTTAAATCGAATATACAAACACTTTAATTACATTTTCCAAAATTCATTACAAGCTATTTTCGGCCGAGTCACAAACTCGACATATCCCTTGATGGATTTTGAAAATGCCTAGGTTCGGCCGAGTTACAAACTCGACTGATTTGTTTGGTCGAGTTACAAACTTGAACGATCGATGCACTGTACAAAACTGATTTAAGTGACCGGTCGAGTTTCATCCAGGGTAAACTCAACCATTTCTTCAAATTTGCTTTGTCGAATAGTGTAATAGGTCGAGTTTCTATCACACATAACTCAACCGGTGGTATTGTAAGGAAAGTACATGAAAAGTATTTCTAGCCGTTCGAGTGTTGTAAAACTCAAAGAAATATTTTTTGCAACACACCAAACGGCTAATATTCATCCTTAAGTGTTTTTACTTACTAGGAAGCATCCCCAACTATGGGTTTGGGAATCTGTTGGTGTTAATGGAATTCAAAACCCAAATATGGTGGGTCAAGTTGGTTGACCGCGAAAAAAGAGGTACACGTCATATGATGAGAGAATATCGAAACCTAAGAAGCGTCAAAACTAGTAGTTCTTAATATGCAAACCAACATGTGAAGTCTACGTCCTTCACATTTTAACTTATTTTTTGTAAGTGTCTCATGAAGTGGGTGCATTGACACAACGCGATTAGTCATGAGTGGGCACATCGAGTCATTAACTGGGTGCAGTGACAAGAATGTTCAGATGTTAAGCACTGTCATTCAAGTATTTTTTGTGTTAAGTGTAACTAATCGTTGTAAATTTTTATGCATGTTTAGTGAATATCTTCATGACAAAATATAGTATCTTGCTTGTTTGGTTAATGTTGTGTATGTTAAGGGTCCCATGAAGTGGGCGCATTGACCCATGTAGTGGGCGCATTAGCCCATGTATAGGGGCATTGATCTGTGACGTCTCCATGAAGTGGCTCATTGACACATGTAGTGGGCATTAGCCGTGTAGTAGGCACATTGATATATGACATCCTCATGAAGTGGTGCATTGACGCATGTAGTGGGCGCGTTAAGCCATGAGTGGGTGCAATATCTCAGGAAGTGGGCACATTATCTCAAGAAGTGGTTGCATTAGCTCAGGAAGTGGGCGCATTAGCTCAGGAAGTAGGCGCATTATCTCAGGAAGTGGGCACATTAGCTTAGGAAGTAGGCACATTATCTCAGGTAGTGGGTGCATTAGCTCAGGAAATGGGCACAGTAGCTCAGGAAGTGGGCACATTATCTCAAGAATTGGGCGCGTTAAGCCATGAATGGGCGCATTAAGCCATGTGTGGGCGCATTAGCTCAGGAAGTGGGCACATTAGCTTAGGAAGTGGGCGCATTAGCTCAGGAAGTGGGCGCATTAGCTCAGGAAGTGGGCGCATTAGCTTAGGAAGTGGGCACATTTAGCTCAGGGTGGGCATGTTAAGCCATGCATGGGCACGTTAAGCAATGAGTGAGTGCATTAGCTCAGGAAGTGGGCGCATCAACACATAGTCATGAAGTCATCAATTAGAAGCCTTGACTCATGAAGTGCGCACATTGATATAATTAATAAATAAAGTGGGCACATTTATACATGACGTGGGACGTCAACACCATTCCAAAATATACATGTTGTGGGCGCATCAACACATAGTTCCAAAATATGCATGTCGTGGGCACATCAACACATAGCAGCGCATCAACACATAGTTCCAAAATATACATGTCGTGGGCGCATCAACACATAGTTCCAAAATATACATGCCGTGGGCGCATCAACAGATGAAATTAGGTGCATCAACAATTACTTGTAAAATATGTTCAACATTAGGGCTGAGCTACACATACAAAATAGACACCTAATTGTTCATTTTTTGACGCATAATTGTTCACTTTTTGACGCGACTACACTTGTCCCTCAGCATTTGTTCTGCAAATGTCCCTCTCAACCTGTGAATATCTTCAACAGTAGTTTCATCCCCTACAATTGGTTGTCCATCTAGTATTCTTTTGATCCAATGTAGAGTGAATAGTCTGCAATCATTGCTATCAGTTGGTTGTTGTGGGTTGTCCCTGTAGTATTGCACTTTCCATTCATTCGCTTCATGTCTCAAATGATTTGCGAATAATTTTTCATCCACACACCCTATAAAATGAATTGTAAGCAATGTCTTAAAAGGAGTATATAAGAAAGCATACATTATGGGATGAGATGCGTGTTTGCTTACAATATTGCATGCCACCTTTTCATGGGCGTCCCACGGAAGATGTTGAGGACAATTCTTTTTCACACGGTATAAGCATGCACTGTTGTAGTGGAACATAATTTTTTGTTTCATGCTAATCTCCAACAAACGCCAATGGTAATTGGAGTGAAGCACCATTATGGCTTTGACATTTGTTTTTAATTCATCCAATCACCTGGTGAAGTACATTTCTATGTTACTATCATCACCTCCCTCTATTAAATGACAAGTATTGATGTGTAGTATTATGGGCATTTCACGATCAAAGCTCGTTGCATACTGTTCTTACAAAATTTGGCACATCGATGGTATATACTACAAAAAATAAAATGTAGGAGTCGTTACAAACCTAAATGGGTGCAACAGTAATTATATGGGCGCAATAGAAGATATATAGGCGCAATGAAACATATATGGGTGCAATAGGACTTATATGGGCGCAATGAAATGTATACGGTCGCAATGGAAGATATATGGGCGCAATGAATGATATATGGGCTCAATGAAAGATATATGGGTGCAATGGAAATTACATGGGAGCAATGAAAGATATATGGGTGCAATGAAAGATATATGGGCACATCGACTGTATATACTACAGAAAATAAAATGTAGGAGTCGTTACAAACCTAAATGGGGGCAATGAAAGATATATGGGTGCAATAGAAATTACAAGGGCACAATGAAACATATATGGGCACAATAAGACTTATATGGGCGCAATAAGACTTATATGGGTGCAATGAAACATATACGTTAGCAATGGAATGTATATGGGTGAAATGAAAGAAATATGAGCGCAATGGAAATTATATGGGCGCAACGAAAGATATATGGGCACATGGACTGTATATACTATAAAAAATAAAATGTAGGAGTCGTTACAAACCTAAATGGGCGCAATGAACGATATATGGGAAGAATGAAAGATATATGGGTGCAATGAAAGATATATGGGTGCAAGGGAAATTACAAGGGCACAATGAAACATATATGGGCGCAATAGGACTTATATGGGTGCAATGAAATGTATACATTAGCAGTGGAATGTATATGGTCACAATGAAAGATATATGGGTTTAATGGAAATTACAAGGGTGCAATGAAAGATATATGGGCGCAATGAAAGATATATGGGCACATGGACTGTATATACTACAAAAAATAAAATGTAGGATTCGTTACAAACCTAAATGGGCATAATGAAAGATATATGAGCGCAATGAAAGATATATGGGTATAATTGAAATTACAAGGGTGCAATGAAACATATATGGCCACAATAGGACTTATCTGGGCACAATGAAATGTATATGTTAGCAATGGAATGTATATGAGCACAATAAATGATATATGGGTGCAAGTAAAGATATCTAGGCGCAATGAAAGATATATAGGCACATGGAATATATATACTACATAAGACTTATATGGGTGCTATGAAACGTATATGGTCACAATGGAACATATATGGGTGCAATGAAAAATATATGGGCACAATTGGACTTATATGGGCGCAATGCAACACCTATTGGTGCATATGAATATATATACATTTCTTACTATTTTCGAGACAAAACCTTGATATTTAAGGCTTGGCAATAAGTCCTCCCCCAACAATCCAGTATCTCTATGCAGCCACAAGGTTTGACCAACTTTTACAGTGGATATCACCGACTTCAGAAATTGTTGGTCACTTTGATTGAGGTGGTCCACTGCTGTCTTATCTATTTTGGATGGTTGTACATTTATCAACAAATTGGGGGACTCAGTTGAAGACAGGTCAACTGTTGCAGGAGACTTGGGGCTTGATGACAGCCTACATTCTTCTATTAAACAAGACAAAATCTTGGATCTAGGTTTGTTAGACAATATTGGCAACAATTTTACATTTGTCAGAAGTCAATACCTTCTTTTTCACTTAAAGAATGTTCTTTCGCTGGAGATTTTGGGGGAAAACTCTCCACTTCCAAATGTATTCTCTTCTTGCTTCTCCGGTGAGGCTTCTTCCCAAACATACAGTTTGCATTTATTTTCCTTATCATGGTTTGCCCAGTTCTCTACATAAGGTTGGGTGTAGTCATCAATCTCGAAGAGTCTTTACTTCATTGCCATGTTAGCGATGTGCAACTCATCGTAGTAGTCATGAAGTCTTCCTAAGTCTTTTTGCATCTTCATGAACAACTTCTTGTTATTTATTTCCTTCTCCTTTGTAATTCTCTTCTCCACCGCCAGCTCGGTCTTCAGTGCTTCAACCTCAGCAATCAGAGCTTCCTTCTCCTTTGTAAATCTCTTCTCTACCGCCAGCTCAGTCTTCAATGCTTCAATCTCAGAAAGTAGAGCTTCCATGTTGCCTTTTTCATTATGCCTTTCTGATATTGCATGTTGTTTGCTTGCATCTTCATGTTGGTTGGTTGCACCTTGGGTAGGTTCACTTCTGGATACAGCTGGTTGACCCACAAGATCATAAAAAATTGTCGAAGGCAAGGAATCTAATTTCAGATCTTTTTGTAGGAGTATGGACAACAACCTTGTCGCATAAGACCACTTGTTTATGATTAATTTCTCATTGGGGTGCTCAATTCATAAGAAGTTGCCCATCTTCAATAACTAAGACTGCGACAGTTCAAAAGAAAGGAGGTATTAATATAAATTACAACCAAATGGGAGGATTATTATGCTAAGTGGGTTAAATGCTTATTTAGCAAGAAAACATATAAGATAAAAATGTAACATCATTAGCAGCAGGGTGCATCCTTTCATATATCCTCCACCATCCTTCCCATCCTTCACAAGATCAAATCCTTGACAAAGTAGTTCTTGTATTGTGACAACCCAGTCATATTTGTCAAGTTGATCTAAATTTTCAGCGAGGGCGTACAAGCAATTCATGATCCGACTGGAGCCAGAGGGGAAGAGAAAGTGGTTGAATAATATAACTACCAACATCTTCACACGGTCCCTCCTCACCTCATCTGTATTTGCACGAGAAAGACTTTGTATCTTCTCCATACTTGATGCTAACCTTGGATTATCTCCACCAAAATATTTTTGACGGATGTATGAGTTGGAGATTAACTTTTTGAAAGTGACCCTTCCGTCTGTATTACATGAAAACATGTGATGTAACTTTGGTGTTGAAGGAATTCAAAACAAGGGGCACATTGGAAAAACATGCAATTGGTGGCAGGCTTATGGGCGCACTGAAACCCAAATGGGCGCAATAACACCTAAATGGGTGCAATGGGGTGTAAATGGGCACAATTATATAGGTTGTTAAGGAAGCTAGCACAATGGAACCCACATAAGCGCATTCGAACGTCATGTCTCCTACCATATGGGCGCATTGGATCCTACATGGGCGCATTGGAACGTAAATGGGCGCAAATAGGACACACATAAGACCATTGGAAATTATATGGGCGTAATGACAAAAAATGGGCGCAATGACACCTAAATGGGCGCAAAGACACCTAAATGGGTGCAATGACACCTAAATGGGTGCATTATCTCAGGAAGTGGCCGCATTAGCTCAGGAAGTGGCCGTAGTAGCTCAGGAAGTGGGTGCATTATCTCAGGAAGTGGGAGAATTAGCTTAGGAAGTAGGTGCATTATCTTAGAAAGTGGGTGCATTATCTCAGAAACTGGGTGCATTAGAACCTAAATGGATGCATTGCATCTTATATGGGCACAATGACATGTATATGGGTACAATAAAAAAAAGCGCTTCGGAAGGTAGAGTATGTGCGCATTGGATCCCTACATTGGCGCAATGGAGAACCTATATGGGCACAATGGGGCACACATGGGCGCAATAAAACATATGTTGGCTAAAAGCAAGTTATATAGGTGCAGTGACCCATGTATGGGCGCAATGACACCTTAATGGGTGCAATGAAACCTAAAATGGGCGCAATGACCCTTTTATGGGCGCATTGAAACCTAAATAGGCGCATTGGAAATTAAATGGGCGCATTGAAACCTAAATAGATGCATTATCTTAGGAAGTGGGCGCATTATCTAAGGAAGTGGGCGCATTAGCTCAGGATTTAGGCACATTATATCAGGAAGTGAGTGCATTAGAACCTAAATGGGCGCATTGCATCTTATATGGGTGCATTGCATCTTATATGGGCGCATTGCATCTTATATGGGAGCAATGACACGTATATGGGCGTAAGAAATCTAAAATGAGTGCAATGGGATGTGCATTTGTTTTATATAAACTCAATGGGCACATTGGAACCTACATGGGTGCATTGGAACCTAAATGGGTGCATTTCATCTTATATGGGCACAATGACACGTATATGGTCGCAATTAAAAAAACGTGTTACAGAAGCTAGCGGATGTGCGCATTGGGCGCAATTGGACGTATTTGGGTGCAATGAGACATACATACGCACATTGGAACTTATATGGGTGTAATGACACCTAAATGGGCGCAATGAAACCTAAAATGGGCACAATGGGAGGTTGATGGATCTTATATAGGCTCAATGGGTGCATTGGAACCTAAATGGGCGCATTGAACCTAAAATGGGCGCAATGACACCTACATGGGCGCAATGACACCTAAAATGGACGTAGTGGAACTTATATAGGGTGTACACCTATATGGGTGCATTAGAACGTTTATGGGTGCATTAGAACGTCTATGGGCGCAATGCAACTTCTATGGGTGCAATGGATCGTATATGGGCAAAATTAAAAGTATGTTGGCTCAAGGGAAGTTATATGGGTGCAATATAACATATAAGGGTGCAATGGAAAGTATGTAGGTGCAATTAAACCTACATGGGAGCAATGGTATGTATATAGGAAGTGTTAAACATAATTAATACCTCTTTCAGGAAGACCCTCCAGAAGCTGTCTTGTTTCATTTACAGCAAACTCCACTCTCCGACTCTCAAAGTTGAATGTCCCATCTTGGTTGTTGAAACAGGATGTCAGATCCTCTATCATCATCGTGTCAGTAACTGGTATTCATATGATGTCAAGTAGGCATTTGAAAGGTGTTTTTGCGAAGATGGCTTGTTCTTCTTCGCTGAAAGTGTTGTATATGTCTTTGAAGATTTTCTACGAACACCTAGACTTCAACCGCTTTGGCTGCTTGTCTGCATCAGATGGTTCTGCCTCTTTGAGTTCTTCTGCCACTTTTTCCACCCTTTTTTTCCTTCTCTGACTTTTCTTAGTTCTCTCTTGCTGTGCTTGAGTTGCAGATGTGCCAGTTGTTGTCGTCAGTGGAGGAGTTGTGGCCTTTTCAGAAGTAGGTTTCTTCATCGTAGAGCCGGATGAGGTCATCATTCTTTTTCTCGCCGATGGTGGAGTCATTGTGTCTATTGTGTCAGGTGCGGGAGTTGTTGTCTCTGGGGGAAGAGTTTTCGGCGGTGGACCTACTGTCGCCGGTGGAGGAGATGTCGCCGATGGATGAGCTTTGCCTTGACCAGTTACAACCATCCTTCTTTTCACCCCTCTTTTGCGTCTCCTCCCAGACGACCTCTTTTTCTGCATTCCCTGAGAGGGTAAGAGAGGGGTTGGATGAAAATCGTCATTGGAGTTGGGCTGGAAATCTAAGTTTGAGAAGAACGTCCAGGTGCAGGAAGAAGGAAGATAAGATGCGGGGAGTAGGAAGACCAGACGTGAGGAGGAGGACAGGCGCAGGAGTAGTCAGGGAGCAGGAAGACTAGGTGTGAGGAGGAGGAGAAGGAAAGGTGTGGGAGTAGGCGGTGGACGACTGGGGAGTGGAGGCATTTTGGGGGGAAAATCCAACAAAAAACATGCGGGCCTGGGTTAGTGGGGTTAGTAGGGTTAGTGAGTCGCTTTTCGCTGACTTGCGTAACTTGCCACTAGGTTGGTGGCCCCGAGGTAGGGTGTAGGTGAGGGGACATGCACTGAAGGGGGGAAGGGGGCAGTGCACGATGTTGGCAGCAGACTGGGTGGTTTAGGGAGCAGGATGCGTGCATCAAATTATGTGTTTTTATGAGTGGGCAACAATCCCTATGATTCCTTTCCTTCTCCTTTTCTTTTACGCACATGGTTGGTGAGTTGTCAATATTTTGGTCGTGATTTACATGGTGGAAGCACTGAAAGTCAACGTAGAGTAAAGAGGGTCCAATGCAGTTCGAGTCAGGTATTAGAAACTGTGAAATTGACAACCCCGTTTGTAATCTTGCATCAGAATCTGTGAACGTGTGAAAGTGAACTGAATAGGGCAACAACGCCCCTCTTCTGTGTATGCCCTCTACAAGGAAAAAAAAGTAAGTCAAAATCTCCTAATTTCGGGAAAGAGACGGGTTTAATTTTGACAAGAGGCTGACGCGGTCTGAAACTCCTCCCTAGCCACACGTGGGTCTGCCATTTACTACTTTCTTTTATTCTCTCTCTCACACTCTCTCTTCCCTCTTAGATTCTTTATAGAAAAGTAATCTAAAAACTATTAGATTCTTTATAGAAACACTTAAATAAGTCCAATATTGACATGATTTTGAGAAAAAAATATGTACTGGGGTATGCCTAATACGAGTGGTAATGCATCTAATATTAATGTGTTTATTTCTAGTGTAGCATGCATATTCATTATATAGGTCAATTTTTCCAGTGATGTATCCAATAGTGAGGTAATACAACCCATACGAGTAGTAATGTGCCTAATATTGTTGGTAATTTGCTTACTTTTAGTGTATTGTGAACATTCGATGCATAGCCTATATTTTTATATAAAGTGTCTAATAATGGGGTAATGTGGCCAATGTGAGTAGTGGTGCACATAGTATTGGTGGTTATGCACCTACTTTTACAAAGTCTAACTTATTGTTATGTGCCTAAACTAAATTAATATAAATTGCATAATATACAAATGCATTTATTGTTACACGTCTAATTTATAGGCCAAAACACTAAAAAAACCCTAGTCCTCAACCCTAGGTAAGGTAACACCTCTAATCCGATGGTGCAACAAGGTGCCCAAGTATACGACTATCTAAAACATGTAATGAAAACTTATGTAGGCACAACATACATGTGAAAAATTATAGATTAAACCCTAGATATTGGAAAAATGCATAAAAGCCCTTATAAACACATAAATTTGCAAAACATACTCAAATAGTGTACAAACTAGACCAAACTTGAAACTTAGATTTGCCACATGATATAAAAGAACAACTTAGAGTTTGATTAAGTTTTTAAGCATCCAATTAAGATAAGAAAGCATGTTCAACCAAAAAGCAACGTCAGGGGTCTTACCATTGTAAACCCCTAATAGGGATTTTGCCCCTAAAATCCAAAGCAAACAAGGATGGATATCTCCTATGTATCTCATACTCTAATTCCAACATGGTTTCTTCCATCCCATGATGATGTCACAATGCCTTCACTAAGGCTATGTACTTCTTCCTCAACTCCTATATGTGGTATCTAGGATCAACACATAATCCTCCATATAAGAAACATCCTCATCTAGCTCCACCTCCATTTCCTGTTATCACCTATCTTGTATTGGGTGACACTTCCTCGACATGGAACATAGAAAATGTTGTGCAACCTGTGCAACTCCAGTAGTACCTTCTGTCATGGAATTCTGGCGGCTTATTCTGGTTATCAGCATATGATTTCTACATCTCTTGAGTTGTTTTCAACTGTTATTGAATCACTATGACCTTCTTTGTAGTCTATTATACTAACAATATACTCAAAAGTTGATACTTCACTTATTTCTTACCAAATAAGGAGTGTCCTACATCTCCTTACATAGATAGTTTTACATGGTATCATGTTTATGCTCCTCAGGTGTTTTTTGTTGTATGCAGCCTTGATCAAACTTAGGTGGACATCCTTTATTTGTCAAGAACTATAAGACATATGTTCACAAAGTTTACCCAATCATCTAGATAGTTTTTTCTAACTATCATCCGTCATTGGTTGAAAGGTTGTGTTGAATTTCCACTTTATCCTTATAGGCTTCTAATGTTTCTCCTTCTCTTTCTGACAACTATATACTTGTCCACAACCTCTGCTACCTCTTATTTCAGACTTGTATGCCATTACATGTTCTTCAGATTATAATACATTAGTATATTGTTGGATACATCACATGTGTCAAAAAATGAGTATCCCCAGATACTATCCCAGTCAAATTATCACTGTTTAGAACCATTGTCTGATTGTGAATACACATTGTCATGTCACCTAACCCATGGAAGCAATCATGCTTCCCGTTTTCAAATGTTGATCTAGTGTTCTGCAACATGATGTCACCTATCTATGCATTGTGATCTATTGTAACAATGTTGGTTTATCTCGTAGTTGTGTCAACAATATTGCCAATGGGGATTCTTCAAACTGTACCTCCTTCTACTGAAGTGATGCTAGCATGCCTCATTTTGTGACATGTTGAAGAGAATTACTATGCCTTGTCTGCAATAATATGAATTCCTATTTAGGGCATCAACTTCCACATCCTCATTTCTTGGATGATCGTCTATAGTACAGTCATAGTCCTTGATCAGATCCATACACCATCTTTATCTCATGTTTTTAATTCTAACACTACAACGGGTGATTCCAGGTCATGGTTTGGATAGTTCTCCTTGTCCCTATCAAACCATCACAAATCAAAAGGAATCATATCCTTGTCCTATAAAAGCACTCATCCCAAGCATTTTAGAAGATGACAAAACCTTTCCCTTGGCTTAGCAACACTAACCATTGAAACACTCATCAACTTCTCTCTCAGCAACTAAAAAGAACACTAACACTTGTCCCAGACAAAAGGAACATCCCTCCTAGTCAACTTGGTTAGGGGTAATGCTACAATACAAAAATTCATAATGAATCCCAAGTAGTGTCTTGTTAGGTCTAGGATCCTTTGAATCTTAGTCGATGTCTTCGACTACTCCCACTCCTAGAAATGACTCTACCTTCTTTAGGTTTACACAAACACCCTTAGTAGATCTAACATGACCCAAAAAAATACCTCGGTCAACCAAACTCATCCTTACTAAACTTGACACATAGTCAATGTAGTTTCAACAACCCTAGTGCTTAGTGAAGATGATGTCTATGATGTTGACTATCTCTGGATTTATCTCGAGATGTCATCCAATACCACTACCATAATTAATAAGGATACACTCTAAACACCATGTTCATTAAGTCCATTAATGTTGTTGATGCACGGGCTAGTTCAAACGGTACAACCATGAACTCATAGTGATCATACAACTTATATCACCCACCTTGATTCTCATCTCATGATATCTCGAACTAAAGTCTATCTTGAGGAATCAATGTAACATCTCTCAATTTATTAGCAATTCATTCATCCTCAGCAACAGATACTTGTTCTTCAACGTGACCTCATTCTACTGTTGGTAATCCATGCATAGCATCTTAGAATCATCTTTCTTCTTCTGAAACAATCATTGGACAATCTTAATATCAAACTCTCTCCCTAGGATAAGGAACACCATGAAACTCATATGATAAAAATCTCCAACTTACGTACCTCTGGTACACCCCAAATACTAGGACTCATCACCTTAGTATCCACTACATGTGCTAAGAAGAATTCACACTCTTGTGTTATTAGCTTTTCTATCATCAGATCCAACTCAAAACATGTAGGAGGAATCTTCCTAACTCCTTGGAAGGCTAAAAGGCATATACCCATCTCAAAACTTCATGTTCTTGGAGCTATAGTCCAAAGCAACTACATGCTACACTAAGATATCCACCTCTACAATTGCAGCAAATGCACGCATACCAAGTGGCATAAGATCCACATGGAAGCGGCCTCCCTAGAAAGAAGAACACAAGGGAAACACACCTCCTACAACACAGTAGCAACACTATCCAAAAGGGGTTCTAGAAAAAAGGTTATCGATCCTACCATTATCGTGCAAGTTACAACTTATATATATCATTTACCTTTTTCATTTGGGTTCCTTGCCATCTTAATGGAAATTTACATGATTATCATATTTCATTTCTCTTTCTTATTGTCTAGTTATCGTTCTTGTGTGTGTGTCATCTTGTTTTATCATGTTTCTCATTCATCTACTGGAGGTAGATCATCACATTTCACATTCTATTCATTTAACAAGGACCATCTTCCTTTAATTTCTTTCATAAGTCATGATAATTTTACATTAACAACTTCCTACTTGTATGGATTGTTATGAGATTTACTCAAATTTTAGTTTGTTCGTCTATCATGTTCTTCTTTATCATCTCATATCATACTTATCATTGGAGCTCCTCTTCTTATCTGAATTTTATACCTTGAATAATTCCATTAACACAAATTTATCTCTAGGTTACTTCATTATCTTCTAGAATCACATCTTTAGGAACTATTGATTAGCATATATTTTCAGAATTAGGTGTAATGGTGTCATATCATTTCCTTTAGTTCAGCAAACATTCAGGTCTTGAAGAGTCTTGGTATGATTCTCACCTTTCTTTAGGGTAAGGTTAAGATATTTTCACCATGGTTTATTATTTATTATGTTCTTTGTATTGTTTCCAAATGACACTTTATTAGAGTAATCGGAAAGATAACAATGAAAGAGTTCCACACTTACCTTTTCTTCAATAGTTGAATGCATGGTCAGGGAAACTTTTCTTCAATAGTTGAATGCATGGTCAGGGAATGCAAGTATCATCCTAGTCCTAAGTCCTAGTGTCCATGTAGACTCAGCGAACCCCAAGCTCTAATACCACCAAATGTGGCCATGATAAACAAGATTACTCAAAAACCAAACAAGATCGATCACTAATCAATCATGTCCCTAAAAGGGGGCAAAATTAAAACTAACTTAAACTTCACAAACATGTCTAAGAACATTTGCATAAGGATCCAACATCTTGCATATCATCATATATTATGCCAAGTATCTTTTATAATTGTTATGTTGCCTCATCCATATCATATGTACAAAAGACATTATCCACATATACAACATGTACAAGCATCATAATGCTACCAAAAGCTCGAGTGGATTGAAACATCATATACAAAACTTGTCCCGCCCCAACCTAAGAGTATAGGGATGACTCCAGGACACACTAAACATCTAATCAACTACCTTCTAAGGTTCTCCATAACAGCTTCCCCTCGCTGTCATGGTTCTATCGCTGTTGCTGATGACCTGTGGTGACCCACAGGGTGAGACACATGTCCCAATGAGAGATATAACTCTCAACAATGTTTATTACTCACAACAAAATATAGAATTAAATAGATATAGCATGATTTATAACAAAATGGAAATACTAGGTATCAAATCATTATTAAGAGTAGTTCTACTCAAAGTCTTAAATTTAGGATTGACAGGTTATTCATTATTAACAAAAGTTCAGACATAGCTAACATCTTAGGCATAGTTATCATCATAAACATGGCTAACCATCATAAGCATGTCTAACAACATAAGCAGGGCTAAAGTCACAACAAGTTTATCCACATGAGTATGGCTAACAACATAAGCAAGTCTATCAACATAAGTATGTCTAATATCATAAGCAAGTCTAAAAGCATAAGTATAAATAATAGCATAAGCATAACTACTCTCTCTTATTGTATTAAACATCATATATATATGAAGGGAGAAGGTAGGGGTTATCATCCAGTGTAAAGTGTTGTATAACCCCAATAGATATGCTACATGGCTAGATTACACTTTTTTTAAGCGTTGGGGATTTGAGGTATGCCACTCAAACTTCCAACTGACCATTACAAAGTCGCAATCAGTTCCGTATAAGATCTAGGAGAGCCAAAATCCTAAGATCTCTTCCCCTCAGTCAGTACGAGTCAATCGCATTGACATATCAGTCTAGCTACCCGTAATGATATATAGTCAAGCCTCAACAACCTAGTCTGCCCTTGGTGTATAGGTCACGACACTAGAACCCAGGGTATTCAAAACCCTATCATCAGAGGTACAACCACAATTGTACTCAATCACATCACATATACAAATATTCAAATTCATTATCATCTGAGACACAGACTTAACCTCTCTCAATCTGAGGCATAACTGCAACCATCCTCAAAACCTTAGGATCAGGATGGTAAGGACACACAGTCCCTTGCACCCGCATATACTCAACAATATACGGCTATGGGCTTACCTTCTAGAATACCTATTTTACCATCCAGCAAGTCCTGACACTAGAATGTCTCTATGGCACATGGCACTACATGATTAGGGTTTCAATTGATTAGTTAATGCCAAATAAATTGAGTTAAGGCCGCATCAATCAAGTTACATACAACCCCTAATAAAGATCTACAAAAACATGGGTATATAACTGTTGGTATGTATGCCCTGAGAGCCAATCATGGGATGATTGGTGGGATACATTAAGATTGATTTGATAAAAATCAAATGCAAGCTTCCAATTCTTTCTGGTTCAGTCATATGAGATAGTGATAGAACAAATTGAATGTCTAGAGAATGACAGTACTCAATGACGTATGTTTTCAGGTTGAGGACCTGAATGATGAGATCATACGGATGCTAAGAGTTTGTACATTCTTGTTATGTCCCTAGTCAGATTTCATTATGGAAGGTAGATAGACAGCAATGACACACAAGACTAGATTGTGGTGTTGGTTGATGACAGAATCTCATTAGTCATGATATAGAGATATCAAACCAAACACATAGGTACTTGTTAGAGAACAAGTGTACTGGATAGACCCATCGTGAGTTTGACACATGGAACCATGACATGGTAGTCACAATCAGTACTCACAGTGATGGTGGTGAGTGTGATTCTTTGACCTGAAATCACTACACTCAACACATGTCGTTGGGCACACTTTGACATCATCAAACGCAGTCCAGAAACATGGGTTGTTATAAAGGTGATGATTGGGTGGCTTTGACACATGGGGCTTTTGAGGGGTGAGTGATAGATATGGGATTTGTCCCTCCTGACGGAGTTTGATATCCATGGCCAATTGATGAGTAGGATTGAGAAAGGTGTGCACGCATGTGTGAATCGGTATGTGATATTCATGTCATACACATCTCTTCCAATCTACTCTGAGATCAAGAAAATGAATGAACATTGACAGGATGACTGCTCCATGCCTCGAGTTCATTCGGGAAATCAGTGACAAAGGAATTATACATTCACTGTAACACCATTCACAGATTGTAGGATTGAAAGTTGTTCTCCAACTTTCTATTTCACTTGGGTAGCACTGATGTGTGACTAGGCACCGCTCTTTGCTTGTGAAGTCATAAGTGTTATGGACTTTCACTGCCAACGTGAAATGGACCTGCAGGGTCACACACATAGGATTTAACCTGGAAGAGGAGTTTTATCCACAAACAATGTTTAGATTGATTACTAAAGGAGTTTAGTAGTTCAATTAAACACTCAATCAATTGATAGCTCAGTATCATAATGTTCAAGGTGTTGGACTGATTGATTAGAATATCAGATTGATTGAAACTGTAATTGACTGTTTTCGCACAATTTGCACTCCCAACCGATCGGCTCATGTGATGAACCGATCGGCTGAGCTTGGTGAACCGATCGGCTCAGGTGGTGCGTCGATCGTCTCATGGATAGGGTGAAACGATCGGTTCAACTGGTCCAACTGAGCAAGTTGGGAAAGTTAGGTTGGTGAGAAATTTCTTTTCGTTTCACTTGCCCAATTTGATTGGAACAAGGATTGGTATTTGGTACCGATTAGAAACAAAAGAAGAAAAGTCAATCGGGAACTGACCAGGACCACGAACCGACCGGTTCAGAAGTGAACTGACCGTTTCATGGGTCCCAGCCGATCGGTTGACGTGTCAACCGACCGGCTCAGGTCCCCAACCAACCGTTTCAGAAATGAAATGATCAGTTCAGGTTGCACAGTTGGTTATTTTTGTGGAAAATCTCGAACCCTTCTACTCCTGCTTTAGTCCCGCATTTCCCGGGATAGAGAACCCTGTCCAATGACCCTCCTATATATAGGGGTATTGAGGGCTTCTCAAAGAACAACTCAGTGCAACCATTTGCCCTGTAAAGTTGTCGTTCTCTCTGGTTTTGGTAACCGAGAGAGCCCGAGCAAGTGCTACCCGATAAGGGAGGCACAGCAAGGGAAAGACAACTGTAGAAAGTGACTGGTGGTAGGAGAGTGTGTCAGTGACTAGTACGCTAATAGGAGGGTGTGACTCCTTCCAATTCCTTGTGGGACAAGGAGATTGGAGTTCCAGGTGGTCCGTGTGGACTATTTTAGAGGCGGGAGATTTATGCCGCTCGAAGGACAGCTGTCAATCCCGACAGTCCCGGTGAGACCAAGAGTCATCAGTCCCGGTGTGACCAGGAGCTGCACAGACACCGTCCAAGACCGGAGGTGAAGACCGTGCAAGCCGTGAGGTATTATCACCGAGCAAGCCTCGGGACAAGGTATGATTCCACAAACTATCCTTTTCTATTGTATAGACGTTGACGCGTTTCCTTGTTCTGGGTTTGGGGAGGAGAAAATTTTTGTTTTCGCTACCTTCTCTGCCTCCCCTAAAACCCAATAGTGGTATCAGAGCCACGTCAACTGCTCTATACTTTAGGATTATTGATATGATCGATTTTGGTTTGTCGCCTTTATTTATTGCATACGATGTGAATAAAATTGGATTTATGCATGTCCAATCCTAAATCCACAAGTCCCAATATACATATATGATATGTAATATGAATGCACTCGATACACGTCGCCCTTAAACGAGTTTTGTGGTGGATGTATAGCGTGGTTATGGCCAATAAACCCTATCTGTGTATGGTTGTATGTGGTTTCTTGCATCTCGGTCTGCGCACCGATCTTCCTTCTCCTATTCCTGATGTAACTCGAAATAATTTGAGATTTCTTTCCTACCTTTGCTCCCCTCGAATGTAACTCGGCGTTTCTCTTTTTACATTATAAAATAGGATAGAATTTTATTTCCTGTTATGAACGGAGGACATCCTGACAACAGTTGATACGATCGGTTCAAGGCGTGAACCGATCGGTTGACGTTCGAGACGATTGGTTCAAGGAGTGAGCCGATTGGTTGATGGAGGCCATGATGAGATGCACGACGACTAGGCTAACCGATCGGTTGGAGGAGCCAACTGATCGGCTGGTGGCACCCAGCCGACCGACCTGATGGCGAGCCGATCAGTCATGTGATGAGTTGATCAAACCCAGAAAGGAAAAGCACATAGTTCATCTTGTATAGGTTGCATGTGATGTAGACCTAGATGACCATGATTCCTCTTGGCTCGAGGAATCACATTAGGATGGCCATAATCATCGCTTTTATCGTTTCACATGTTTTCTGTGGGATATATCATATATATGATACGTACTATATATTGTGGTGATTGGATATGTATATGTATATAAAAACCAAATCCCTCATTAAATATTTAGTTTTAGATTCCCTCCAAATGCGACACACATGAAAAGCTTGATTGACCAAGTGTGGGCACGCCCTAGCGTGGTGCACCGTCTATCTCGTGGAAGCGTGAAGGATGGATATGTGGGTCTGCTCTAGTAGGGTGCATATTCATCGTGTTTGCTTTGGGTCAGACTTAACAAGGTGATCTAGATGGGATCTAGTACCTTGAGGCATGGAGATGATCATGGCATGCAAGGAGTTGCATATGACATCTTATCAAGAGTTTCATATGATGCAATTGGCAAGAGTTGCCTACCTCAGAGATCTAAGTTGTGGGTGACAGCCCTAGCTGGTTCATGACTTAGAAGATTTTAGGATCTTGCCCACTAGAAGGTTGTATGCTGCAATCTTCCAAATTGATGGTGAGGGCTATCAATTTGAACAAAAATAGTGGGAGAGATAATTAATTAAAGGCCTAATTATATCATCAACTTTTCAAATCAATCAAATAAGTCAAAAATGAGTTTTTGGACTAAAATTGCATATTTCCTTTTGTAGTACAAATGACAACAAACAACAATCACTTTTCTTTGTGATCGGTCCTTGAAAAGGACAAGCTAAATGGGACAAACTTCCACGACTGGTATAGGACATTGAGAATTGTTCTCACTCAAGAGTGAAAGTTCTATGTCCTGGATATTCCAATTCCAGTGGAACCTGCTCCTAATGCACCAAAGGCAGAAAGGGATGCTTACAAGAAGCATTTTGATGATGCCATTGATGCAAAGTGCTTGATGTTGTACTCTATGAACCATGAGTTGCAGAGACAACATGAGAACATGGGTGTCATTGAGATGACTCAGCATCTCAGGAACATGTATGAAGATCAAGCACGGCAAGAGAGATACGATGTCTCAAGGGCACTGTTCAAGTGCGTCATGACATAAAGAGATCTAGTTGGTCCTCACATACTCAAGATGATTGGGTATGTGGAGAACCTGACAAGATTGGGATTTCCACTAAGCCAAGAGTTGGCTACTGACGTGATACTACAATTGTTGCCAGAATCCTACAGTCAGTTTGTGATGAACTACAACATGAACAACTTTGATAGGCCACTGTCAGAGTTGTTGGGCATGTTGAGGACAGCCGAGACACAAATGAAGAAGGACAAGCCTAAGTCTGTGATGGTGATCACGAGCAAGAAAGGCAAGTCCAAGCGCAAGGGCAAGGGCAAAGCTAAGAAAGGTTCTGATGCTAGCCAGGAGCCCAAGTCGTCTTCAACTCTTAAGGCCAAGGGAGGCGTGACCACGAAAGGCAATTGCCACCATTGTCAAAAGCCAGGACATTGAAAAAGGAATTGTCCTCTCTATCTAGAAGAACAAAAGAAGAAGGAGGCGACTGATGTCTCCACTTAAACGTGTCATGAAAGTAAACTTGTAACACTTTTGAGGTATATGATACCAAGATGTAAAGTGTAAAGCACTCAATAATTGGGGCAAGTGTTTCCGCCATAGATAGGAGTACTTAAGTTTATTTTCAGCCTTGAAGGCATGTAATACAGTTATGAACTGCTATTTCATATTTGCCAATAGATAGAAACACTTTATTTTTGCATATTGTATGACTATGATGACAATCAATAAAGATTTGTTTCAATTTCTAAAGATATGATCTTTGTGGCAATGCCTTGTTTATCTTGTGGTATTTGATATGCATAAGATAAAATGATACCTAAAAGTTATAGATAACTCAAACAATCAAATTAGCATCAATCGTGAGAAATTCATTTCTAGTTTCCATGTGATGGATAAATCTAGACTCTTTTGGTTAGAGAACCAGTAAGAGACATGAATATCTTGGACATGATTAATCAATCTTCGCTAAAGGTAGTGGGAGAATGATTATCCTATTAGGTATGATACATGTGATGTATTTACATACCTATTGGAACAAATGCTAATACTTCAAATGGTGTTTAGAGAAATACCAATATGAATATCTTGAAGTGTTCAAGATTATCATAGATGAAGTGAAAATTTGGTAAAGTGTTAATTCTTGATGAGATCAATGAATGAAATACTTGGACGAAATGTTTGAGATCCTTATGAGTGATTATGATAGTGTATCATAGTGAACTCATGATTAAGGCATGGTGATGTCTAAATCAAGAAGGAATCATACTCTAAGGAGTTAGAGAATGATTATCAAATAACTGAATTCTTCTTAATAAAAGAATACCTCACACTAATAAAGGACATTAAGAATCACAAGGAGTTGTAAGTTCTTATATCCTTGACGGATACACCTCGTTTATCTATGTGATGAGTCAACTATCTAGATGAATATGAGGAACCGAATTTTGAGTTATGGTTTATGACCATTACATCCTAAATGACATTCATGTGAACCATAAGGTATGACCTTGATGGTAGCACCCATTGGATGAAATCCATAAGTGCAAATGAATCTTAAGTGTTAAGACACATGGATAACATTTTGAGAAGGATGATGCTTGTTGATTGCAACTTAATGACTAAGACATTTGGCATATGGATACTAAAACTGCATTCCTATGAGGAATAGAACAAGGATGTGTACGTGACACAACCTATAAGTTTTATGAATCCACTAATGCAAATGAAGTCTATAAGTTACAATGGACTAATCAATGTGATTGATTGAGTACAAGCAACTCAGAATTGGATCTTTACTTTGATGATATAGTCAAAGGGTTTGACTGATATGTCAAAGATAAAGAAGGGATTTGTGATTTAGTGGGAGCGTGTTCACATTCCACATGTTGATGTGAAATGAAAATGTTCTAGAATGGAAATCCAAAAGTAGAAATTATCTTTAAGGAAGATAGAGATGTTTCCTATGTGATAGGAATAGAGATCTATAGAGATAGTTCTCGAAAACCTCTTGACCTGAAAAGAGAAAGAATACATTGGCAATCTGTACTGAAGGGTTCAGTATGCACAGATTCAGTGGGAGAAAACCTATCCATGTTACATGGAGTTAGTATCCCAAGGCCAAGTGTACAATTCTTATGAAGAATGGGAACACTAAGAATAGATATGGATCTATTATGTATGTAATCATCCCATTATCTTGCATGGATCGACATGGCAAGAACAAAATGCATTCATCATCTTGTATGTAGGACATGGCAATATGATGTGCTCATCCTGATAACTCGTATGTG
Source organism: Alisma plantago-aquatica (assembly GCA_963693085.1). Lineage (NCBI taxonomy): Eukaryota > Viridiplantae > Streptophyta > Magnoliopsida > Alismatales > Alismataceae > Alisma > Alisma plantago-aquatica. Next base: position 370,176,485 of record OY856415.1, on the reverse strand, counting down.
AGACATGACGAGTGGATGTCTGTCTACTTCCAGTAAGGGTTACTGGAATACCATGAGAACTTGATAAGTACTTGAGAAGTACTAGTTCTATGGAGATAAGGAAGAGTTCAATGTAAAGAGTTACATTGATGTGAACTTCCTAAAGGACAGAAAATTAATCGCAAAATATATATAGGATATATAAAAGTGAAAGTTTGTTAATAATTGGAAGTGTTCCAATAAAACCATTTAAAAGGAAATGTCGAGTATCTATATGTTAGAGAACAACAGTGGATACTATATGGGTCTGGAAGTTCATGAGATGAACTTATAGATATTCCGGTCATCGATGACAAGTATGGAATTCTTGATCATGCAATGTGGCTAAAGGATAGCAAAGGAATACTAGATCGCATATTACGGCAACTCCATCTCATACGTGTGACGTACAATGAAGAGATGAGAGACATGCATTTAAAAACTGACTTTGGCAAGGTGTTGCCATAACTCACTATGTTTGCACTAGAGCACAGTAACATGTGGGACATGTTTGAAGATCACTATGAATATGATTCAAGGGTGATTGGCTCGCAGTGCAAGTGGGAGTCTGTTGGTATGTATGCCCTGAGAGCCAATCATGGGATGATTGGTGGGATACATTAAGATTGATTTGATAAACATCAAATGCAAGCTTCCAATTCTTTCTGGTTTAGTCATATGATATAGTGATAGAACAGATTGAATGTCTAGAGAATGACAATACTCAATGACGTATGTTTTTAGGTTGAGGACATGAACGATGAGATCATACAGATGCTAAGAGTTTGTACATTCTTGTTATGTCCCTAGTCAGATGTCATTGTAGAAGGTAGATAGACAGCAATGACACACAAGACTAGATTGTGGTGTTGGTTGATGACAGAATCTCATTAGTCATGATATAGAGATATCAAACCAAACACATAGGTACTTGTTAGAGAACAAGTATACCGGACAGACCCACCGTGAGTTTGACACATGGAACCATGACATGGTAGTCACAGTCAGTACTCACAGTGATGGTGGTGAGTGTGATTCTTTGACCTAAAATCACTACACTCAACACATGTCGTTGGGCACACTTTGACATCATCAAACGCAGTCCTGAAACATGGGTTGTTATAAAGGTGATGATTGGGTGGCTTTGACACATGGGGCTTTTGAGGGGTGAGTGATAGATATGGGATTTGTCCCTCCTGAGGGAGTTTGATATCCATGGCCACTTGATGAGTAGAATTGAGAAAGGCGTGCACGCATGTGTGAATCAGTATGTGATATTGATGTCATACATATCTCTTCCAATCTACTCTGAGATCAAGAAAGTGAATGAATGTTGACAGGATGACTGTTCCATACCTCGAGTTCATTTGGGATATCAGTGACAAAGGAATTATACATTCACTGTAACACCATTCACAGATTGTAGGATTGAAAGTTGTTCTCCAACTTTCTATTTCACTTGGGTAGCACTGATGTGTGACTAGGCACCGCTCTTTTCTTGTGAAGTCATAAGTGTTATGGACTTTCACTGCCAACGTGAAATGGACCTGTAGGGTCACACACATAGGATATAACTTGGAAGAGGAGTTTTATCCACAAATAATGTTTAGATTGATTACTAAAGGAGTTTAGTAGTTCAATTAAACACTCAATCAATTGATAGCTCAGTATCATAATGTTCAAGGTGTTGGACTGATTGATTAGAGTATCGGATTGATTGAAACTGCAATTGACTGTTTCTGCACAATTTGCACTCCCAACTGATCGGCTCATGTGATGAATCGATCGGCTGAGCTTGGTGAACCGATCGGCTCAGGTGGTGAGTCGATCGGCTCATGGACAGGGTGAAACGATCAGTTCAAGTGTTGAAATGATCGGTTCAACTGGTCCAACCGAGCAAGTTGGGAAAGTCAGGAATTGGTGAGAAATTTCTTTTCATTTCACTTGCCCAATTTGATTGGAACAAGGATTGATATTTGGTACCAATTAGAAACAAAAGAAGAAAAGTCAATCGGGAACTGACCAGGACCACAAACCAACTGGTTCAGAAGTGAACCGACCATTTCATGGGTCCCAACCGATCGGTTGATGTGTCAACCGACCGGCTCAGGTCCCCAACCGACCGTTTTAGAAATGAAATGATCGGTTTAGGTTGCACAGTTGGTTGTTTTTGTGGAAAATCTTGAACCCTTCTACTCCTGCTTTAGTCCCGCATTGCCCGGGATAGAAAACCTTGTCCCATGACCCTCCTATATATAGGGGTATTGGGGGCTTCTCAAAGAACAACTCAGTGCAACCAGTTGCTCTGTAAAGTTTTCGTTCTCTCTGGTTTTGGTAACCGAGAGAGCCCGAGAAAATGCTACCCTATAAGGGAGGCACAACAAGGGAAAGACAAATGCAGAAAGCGACTGGTGGCAGGAGAGTGTGTCAGTGACCAGTACACTGATAGGAGGGCGTGACTCCTTCCAATTCCTTGCAGGACAAGGAGATTGGAGTTCTAGGTGGTCCGTGTGGACTATTTTAGAGGCGGGAGATTTCTGCCGCTCGGAGGACAGCTATCAATCCTGACAGTCCCGGTGAGACCAGGAGTCGTCAGTCCCGGTGCGACCAGGAGCTACACAGACGCCATCCAAGACCGAAGGTGAAGACTGCACAAGCCGCGAGGTATTGTCGTCGAGCAAGCCTCGGGACAAGGTATGATTCCACAAACCATCCTTTCGTATTGTATAGACATTGACTCGTTTCCTTGTTCTGGGTTTGGGGAGGAGAAAATTTTTGTTTCCGCTGCCTTCTCTGCCTCCCCTAAAACCCAACAATAACAACTCTAGAAGATGTAGAACATATGAGATATATTCCTTATTGCATCATGATAGGATACCAATCCTTGTCACACATAAAGAGGATTACACCTCAACTAGGGCTCAAGACATTCCCAAAGATCATTAAGAGCACCACATATTATCCTACAAGAACATCATTGTCTTTCAACACCTTGTAGAAGGCTCAACAATCACAATCATACTTGTGGTACACAGGTTCATCACAAGAATGCATCAATCATAAGAGTTGTAATATTTGTAAGGTAACATATTATATTACCACTACATTAAGAGAGTATACTTCCATCATAGAAACATACACGGAAGATAGTTGTAATTAACTGTGGTGTACAAATCACAAAACGAGATTAACTATAGCGGAAGTGTATCGTTAGCAGTGGAATTACTGAAAATCACTAAAAATTAAAACTTTTTACAAGGAGAACCATAAACTGAAAAACTCTTTCATAAAGAACCAAAGTATCTCAAGTACATTCTGGTTTTCTAGTACATCTCTTATACCAGTTCTTCTCGAGAGTTACAAGCATCAGCTGCCCTGTTAGACTATACATAGGTACTATAAAAATCTCGAGGCATCAAGCCAAAATCTCAGATCTATATTAAACTAACTACTGACTCCTAGGACCTGAGAGTACAAAGACAACACATAGGACTCTCTATATATACAGGACATGACAACCAGTGTTTCCACCTGAGGATTCATTGCTGTCCTTGGTTCTGTTGTTGTTGTTGTTGTTCTTCCCTTGTTGTAGGGTTCCTGCCTCTTCTTCGGTGTCTACCTAAAATGTTAGATCCCACGGGGGTGAGACAATTGAAAAATTGTCCCAGCGAGAGATATAACTCTCCGCCGAAAACATTATTATTGCAATTAATGGTATAAAACTGAGTAGAAGAATCATAAGCATTTAACAATAGATAATTCAATATATAAACAGATTAGAGCAGTATTCTCTATTAAACTCCTTTCAGCTATATCTTGATAAAGCATCCTGTTACTTATCCAGTAAGGAATCGAAGAGCATAAATAACATTTGTCTATTTAGAACATATTATGCAAAGCAACATCAACCAATGATTCTCGTATTTCAACCTTAAGAAAATATGCTACACGGCTGATTACATTTTACAAGCATACTTAAGCCCTGAGGAGATGAGGTATACCACTCATACTCCAACCGACAATTGCGAAATCAAAATCGGTACCATACATAGGTCAATAGAACAGCCGGATTTCCATGACCTCATCTTCCTCAGTCAGTGTGAGGACCAAATGCACGACATCTTGTGTCTCTACTAAATAGATTTCCAGGGTATACTGGCAAATTTGCTATTAGAGTTACAGTGGCAAGTTGTACTCTCTTCGCAATCGAGAGATATTATATTTATCTCACATCGATCCGGCATTAAGATCATCGGAAGATTAATGATACATCCATCTCGGTCATTGGGAGATTAGTGATACATCCATCCCAACATAAATAATGAAGGATTGAGAGATTTAATGTTTACCTCACATGAATTCCTCCATTAGAGCGTAAGGATATTCACGCTCATAACTCCCACATACTCAAAAGTATGCCCTCCAGGAGTTCCCATAGGAAAACCTATTTCACCATCACCAAACTACTGACGATGATGGATCTATGGTCAGGGCTCTACATTATACCATTTCACTTGATTAATTTAAGTACATTACAATATTCTTTTATCATCAAACATGTTTTTCAAACATAAAACATTATAACTGTTGCTACAAAGAATGAATACTATTTCTGTCAAATTCTTTTCAAAGCTTTGTTAAACATTGGGATCTCAATCCCTTATCACATCAGGGTATTCTCATCCCTTATCGTCTCATCATCATGATTATGAAACATGGGTGTCTAAACCCTTAGTTCATCAAAACACTTGTTACCATTTTATCAGGTAACTTAATGCCTTCAGGTCATTTAATCATTGTAAACATATTAATTGTAGTGTAGGAATTTCACATGGCTCTTAAAGCCCAATAATATCTTTTGTTACCTCTCACTAGGCAACACAGCATATTATGGCTTACAAGGCCCATAAAGCAATTTCAATAATAAAACATCATAGCTCATACCTGGCTATGTCCACCATCTCATGAAACCTGCATAATTAGTACACATGATAACAATTATATCAATTACAAATCAGCAATATGCATTGTAAGAGTAGCATCATTATTTCCTCCTTTTAGTTAGGATTTCCCAATTTATGTCAATTAGGAATACTATATCTTATTACCCAGATTTGGGTCATGATTTATCATCATATTGCCCAAAATTAGGGTTTCATACATTACAACCCAAGATTAGGGCTCCACATATCTTTATCCTTTATCCGTGTAGGATTTTATATCAAAGTATCACATGCCAGTACATAGCATTATCTTGAATTAGATTTCACATCACACCATTACATTAAGGTTTCATTTTGACCTCACCCTTGTCTAGGGTTCCACATGACTTCACCCTCACTTTAGGGTTTCATATGGCTTCACCCTTGACTAGGGTTTCTCATAACATCATTCTCAATTAGGGTTTACTATTCACATTCAATCAGGGTTTATTATTGAAATACCCTAAATTAGGGTTTCTCATGTCATTACCCTAAATTAGGGTCATACCATTACCATAGATTAGGGTTTCACCTATCATTGCCCTCAATTAGGGTTATACCATCACCATAGATTAGGGTTTCACCTATCATTGCCCTCAATTAGGGTTAGGGTTCATCAACCTTCCTAAATAGGGTTCATGATCTCGTTATCAAGGATCATACCCTAATTACACATTCATTCATGTTGGAAGTGTTGAGACTTAACCAATACATAATTATCATTCATGTAGGAAGTCCTCTCTCTCTCATCTTCTATAAGATGATATTTACTTCAGACCTGATTAGATTAGGTTAACTCAACTTGATTGGAGAGATGACACATGTATTGTGTAATTACTTCTATAATCATCAAAGATTAATCATTCAAAGGTACTAATAATCCCTATTTTATTAAGAGTACAATTATCATAATCATCCTTGAATTACATCATGTAATGGTCAATTAAACAATTGACCTTTAATCACCTTAATTGTCCATACCGTTTTGGCTAATTACTTCCAAACGATCTTGGTCACTTAGACCCCAAACAGTCTGGACCAACCAGACCTCAAACAGTCTTGCTTGAAATACCGCCAAACGGTCTAAGACCGTTTAGACCTCCAAACAGTATTGGTCTAACGGTTTGAAACCGTTTAACAAAGTTGTTGCTTGAAACCATTTAGAACATATGTACTTGGGATCATTTTAGTCTCAATTGGTTTGGGATAGTTTGGTCTCAATTGGTTTGGTATCGTTTGGTCCCAAACGGTCTTGAGACCATTTGGCCCCAAATGTTCTTGAGACCATTTGGACTCAAACGGTCTTGAGACCGTTTGGTCCAAACCTCCTCAAAACCGATTGGACCAAAAATGGTCTCAACCACTCATATTGATTTAGGGTTTCCAAGATTAATTCCTTCATCAATTGAATCCATGTAATTACTCATCAATTGAACCTAAGAACCATACTTAAATTGAGCTTAATGAATCATCTTTCAATTGATTAGACTTCCAATTGATCATCAATTAGGGTTTTGAACCCAATTGAATTAGGGTTGAAATCGATGAACTTTCAATATTAGTCATTGTGGAACTAATTGCTTTGAAATTATTGGACCATCATTCAAATTGGGCATGACCTGACCTCAAATGGTCTTGAGGTCATTTGGATGACCTCCAAATGGTCTTGAGACCGTTTTCCCCATCCCATCACTTAAAATTATGAAATTCAATTAGGGTTTGGATCATTAGATTGATCAACAATTGAACTATTGATTGCATTACCATTTGCTATCTTTGGACCTTCAAATACTCAACCATTCTCAACCCTAGACCTCCAAAAGGTCTTGGTTGACCTCCAAACGGTCTTGAGACCGTTTGGCTGACCTCCAAACGGTCTTGAGACCATTTGGGTTAATCAACCCAAAAATTTAATTCATTCAATTGCAAAATCAGCACTTAACCCGATTAGGGTTTCGAATTGGATGATTGTCCATATATTGATTCAATCAATTGGAACCATTAGATCCTCATCCAACATGTACTAGGGTCCTGACCTCAAATGGTCAACCCATCCAAATGGTCAACTCATCTAAACAATTTGGGGTTCAAGACTCTAAACGGTTTGCAAACCGTTTAGTCTCCAAACGGTTTGGTGAAACCGTTTGGACCAAAGTCTTAAAACCGTTTGCAAGGGAAACTTGTTGGAATATGTGCCTAAGATGATGTCATCATCATCTACCTTCGTTCATCTAAAGGCTACTTCCATTTTCATGGTAATTACAGCAATGGATCAAGGGAATTTCAAATAGAACAAAACGTTCAACAAATAATGGAGATTTGAATGCAATAACAATATTTAAGGGTTTGAGTTATATAACCCGCCTCTAATTGAGCTTCAAAGCTTGGAGATTCACGTAAAAAATGGTGGAGGAATCTTTTGCAACTCTCCCAAGGCTCGTCCTCAAGCTTTGGAGTGAAAAGATTGGCTAGGATTGAAGATGGAGTGAAATAGAGAAGAAATCATGCATTGTTTTTGTGATTTCCACCATGAAATCAAGGTGAAAGAGGATCAAGAAGCTTACCAACAGGTTGGGGGTCGTCCTCCTGCTTCTCCTAGCTCCCTTGGTCATTTTTTCAAGCAAAGAGAGGAAGTGGATTCGAAAAAACCTTTGATTTGGGTTGTAAAAGGTGTTTTTATAAAAAAATCAATGAGAGAGAAAATGCCTTATAAAAATCTTTTAATTCCAAAATTAGTGCCACCTCTTCCCCCTCAATTCCTTGGCCACGAATCCATCTTCTCCCACTTGCAAAACTTCTTCATTATCCAAGAATTAAAAGAAAAGAAATTAAGCACCTTAATCATATTATACTAATATCCCCTTTTTAGTGGATATTTCTTTTTATTAATTTAGTGTGAGTGGGCTTTCCACTCACTCAAGATATGTCCGTGCCTTTATAAGGCACAAGATCGTCCAACCCTTTTTCAAATTCATCCCTCACCTTTTGGTTGAAGGGTTCTTCAATTAATATATTTCTTTTTGCATTAAATTGAAATAAAGTTCCTTTTATGCTTAAATCTTGATTATTTTAATACCAAAATTCTCTCTCCTCTAAGATAATTCAAATGAGGCACCCCTCTCATTTTATTTTCTCTACATAATGCCAAGAAACATGGGGGACCCTCTAGAAGTGGTATTTTGCATATTAAACCCTATGTTTTGGGTAAATTGCACATTACACCAAAACTAGGTTTTAATGCACAAGGACTGCTCAGTAAGATTTATCTTGGTGCTCAAGCTTGTGGAAACCATACCACTGCATCATTCTCATTCTTATGATGCTTTAACATCTGAGAAACATTTTATCATGTACAATTTTCAAGTTAACCCCTCAACTTGGGTAATTTGCACTTTAGTCCAAAACTAACAAAATAATGTTTTAACATTATTCAAAAAGGACTACAATTGAAATATAAGTTCCTCTTGAGCCTTAATTACTTTCCAAGAAATATGAACAAGCATCTAATCAACATTATTAAGTAAAACATCTAGGGTTAGAGCATAACCCAGGTCGGGGATGTTACAAATTATCCACCCTTATAAGGATTTCGTCCCCGAAATCATCAACAAAACATTTAAGAGAAAAGAGTAGGGCATTTCCTCCTCATCTCTTCCTCTAGTTCCCATGTAGCTTCTTCAATGACACGGTGATTCCAGAGGACTTTTATAAGACAAATGTCTTTCTTTTTCAGCTTTTTAATTCTTTTATCAAGGATCGTCACAGGTCCTTCAACATATGATATATCATTATTTAATTCTACCTCCACAGGTTGTAGAATTAATTCTGTGTCAGGGTGACACTATCTCAACATAGAGATGTGGAACACTGGATGCAACTTATGCAACTCAGGTGGTAACTCCAGCTTATAAGCTACCTTTCCAATCCATTCAATGATTGGATAAGGCCCCATAAATCTAGGAGTTAACTTTCCCTTCCTTCCAAATCTAAGTACTCCTTTCTAGGGTGAGACCTTGAGATAAACTCTGTCTCCAACTTGGAATTCTAAAGGTCTTCGCCATTTGTCGGCATATGATTTCTGTCTATCATGTGCAGTCTTTAACTGTTGTTGTATTACTTTAATCTTCTCAGTTGTCTGCTGCACTAGCTCATGACCCAAAAGTTGATTTTCTCCAGTTTCATACCAACATAAAGGAGATCTACATCGTCTACCATATAATGCTTCATATGGTTCCATGTTAATACTGTGCTGATAGCTATTATTGTAAGCAAATTCTATCAAGCTCAGGTGTAGATCACAACTTCCTACAAATTGAAGGACACATTCCCTAAGCAAGTCCTCCAAAGTTTGGATGGTCCTTTCAGATTGTCCATCTGTATGAGGGTGAAAGGTTGTACTAAACCTTAACTATGTACCCAAAGCTTTATGAAGTCGCTCCCAAAAATGACTCGTGAACTGGGGACCTCTATCAGAAACGATAGTGGTTGGAACCCCGTGCAACCACACTATCTCATCTACATATAACTGTGCCATCTTCTCAACAGTGTAGGTTGTTTTGACAGGTAAGAAATGTGCTGTCTTTGTCAACCTAACGACTATCACCCATATGGAATCATGAACTTTGGTTGTTCTAGGAAAACCAACCACAAAGTCCATGGTTACATGATCCCATTTCCACTGTGGTATAGGCAAAGATTGCATTGTTCCTGCAGGCTTCTGATGTTCAGCTTTAACCTACTAACACACCGGACACCGCATAACAAACTCAGCTACATCTTTCTTCAATCCAGGCCACCAATACATGTCTTTTAAGTTATGATACATCTTGGTTCTCCCTGGATGCATAGCATACATCGAAGAATGAGCTTCTTCCAAAACTAACTTTCTCAAGTCATTAGCATCAGGTACTACCATCCTACCATGGTAACAGACTACCTGATCCTATGACTCATGAAAGCCATCCCATTTCTCACTACCATATTCTATCCTAATCTGCTGAACTACAACATCAGCTTGATGTGCTTCTTTAATCTGCTGTCTCAGAGTTGGTTTTATGTGCATCTCATCTAACAACCCAGATAACAATGATACTTTAAACTGTACATTGTTTTGCCTCAAAGATATAAACATATCCCTCTAAGAGCACACTAAAGAATTCAACTATGCTTTATCTAAGGCTGGTGTTGCTGATTTTCTACTTAATGCATCAGCAACCACATTAGCCTTTCCTGGATGATAATCAATTGTAAAATCATAGTCCATGATTAACTCCATCCAGCGGCGTTGCCTCATGTTCAGCTCATGCTGTGAGAAAATATACTTTAGGTTCTCATGTTCTGTGAAAATCTGGAATGTCTCTCTATAGAGATAATGTCTCCAGATCTTCAAAGCATGAACCACAGTAGCTAGTTCTAGATCGTGTGTATGATAATTCTCCTCGTGTTTCTTAAGCTGTCGAGAAGCAAAAGAAATCACTTGCTAATCTTGCATCAACACACATCCTAGTCCATTCTTAGATGCATCACAGAAAACTATATACCCCTTTCCCTGCTCAGGTAACACCAGTACAGGTGCACTTATCAACCTTTCTTCCAACAACTGAAAAGAATGCAGATACTTGTCATTCCAGACGAAAGGAACCTCCTTTCTGGTCAATTTGGTTAGGGGTAAAGCTATAGAACTGAAGTTCTTAATGAACCTCCTGTAATAGCCTGCCAACCCTAAGAAACTACGTATCTCTATTGGTGTTTTAGGTTGTTCCCATTGCAGGATAGATTCTACCTTCTTAGGATCAACACGAATACCTGAGGCAGATATTATGTGTCCTACAAAAGAAACTTCTGGTAGCCAGAATTCACATTTGCTAAAGTTAGCATACAACTTGTGCTCTCTTAGCAAAGTTAGAGCCTGACAGAGGTGCTGCTCATGTTGTTGAGCATCTCTACTGTAGATCAAGATGTCATTTATAAAAACTACTACACAGTGATCAAGAAAAGGTCGAAAGATTCTATTCATGAGTTCCATGAATGCAGCTGGTGCATTAGTTAGTCCAAACGACATAACTATGAACTCATAGTGACCATACCTTATCCTAAAGGCAGACTTAGGTATGTCACTTCCCTTAATACGCAACAGATGATATCCAGACCTTAGATCTATCTTAGAAAAGATAGTTGCACCACGCAACTGATCAAACAAGTCATCAATCTTTGGCAAGGGATACTTGTTCTTTATAGTTACTTTATTCAATTGCATGTAATCAATGCATTACCGCATCGATCTGTCTTTCTTCTTAACAAAGAGAACCGGAGCACCCCAGGGTGAAGTGCTCGGTCAGATAAAGCCTTTCTCAAGAAACTCCTGAAGTTGCTTCTTCATCTCTGCCATCTCAACAGGCACCATCCTATATGGTGTTTATGATATAGGTTGCGTACCCAGAATTAGATTAATCTTAAAATCAATCTCTCTGGGCGGAGGTACACTTGGAAGTTCCTCAGCGAATACATCCTCAAACTCCCTAATTATCAAAACTTCGGAAGGATTAGAACTCTCCATGGTAGTATCTACCACATGTGCCAAGAATGCAAAACATCCTTGCCTCATCAACTTCTCAGCTACCATAGTTGACACAAGACAGGTTGGAAGACTCTTTCTATCTCCTCAAAAGATCCATGTATCACTATCATCTGTGAACACAGCTTTCTTGGACTCACAATCCAAGACAACCTTATATTTTTCTAGGGTATCCATTCCAAGAATTATATCAAACCCATGCATCTCAAGTGGTATAAGATCCACTTGAATGTGATGTTCAGAAAAGAAAAGAGTGCAGGAAGAGCACACCTCCTGCAACACTGCAGATCCCCCCAAAGGAGTTTCTAACTTCAAACTCTCTTCCCTATGACCAACTGTCATATTGCAGTCAAGAATCACTCTTTTAGTGATGAAAGAATGCATAGCACCCAGATCAATTAAAATAGATACAATGTAGGATGTAGACATATCAGAATAAAATAGTTCCATCTGACCTGTCACAACCCGAGGGTTGACTACTACATCAGGTTGATTCATTGCATAAAATCTTATCATCGCCTGTGGTTGACTCGGTGCTCGATTACTGGGTGCCGATGATCCAGCTTGGGATGCTTGTCCACGTCCTCTTATGCCACTTAGAAATTGTCGCCTCTGAGAGCCTTGCTGACTCTGCCTCTGAGGTTGAGTCACACTTGCTTCTCTGGCTCGACAATCCTTCATCAGATGCCCCATCTTTCCACATATAAAACAACCTTTGTTCCCTGGCTGTGGTCTAGATGGTCCTGTTACTGATACTGATGCAGCTTTGTGGGCTCCTTCTAGTGGTAAACTACGGCCTCTACCCCTATTAGACGTCCATTGCATCTGGGTATTAAACCTTGGTGGTGCTATTGGTGCAGAAAACCTCAGTTTCTTAAAACTTTTGGACCCTTGTCCATGAAACTGAGTATACACCTTCTTGCTCTTAGTCTGTCGCTTCTCAGTCACAGACCTCTCTATGCATCTGACAGACTCCACAAAAATAGCAAACCTCTCCCTGTTCTCTAAATCAGACACAGAAGTGGTCAAATAGACGTTCAACCCTTTCTCAAAATGCCGAATCCTTTCTTCATCGGTAGCTGCCATATGCAGACAGAACCGCAAAAGCTCCATGAACTTAGCCTCATACTCACTAATGCTCATTGGTCCTTGCCTTAACCTCTCAAACTGAGAGATTTTCTCATCAAGGAACGTCTTAGGAAAGTATCTATTGACGAATTCTCGTTGGAATACTTCCCATCCGATCTCCACACCCGGCCTCTTGCCTTCTTCTATGGTCCACCAATATCCAGCACTCCCTTTAAGAAGGTACACTGCGTGTCTAACCTTCTCAGCTTTTGGGATGTTAAGGATTCTAAAGGCCTTCTCTAGTTCGGTCAGCCACATATCTACATCTACTGGGTCAGCTGCACCAGCATACTCCGTGGCCCAAACCCGGCGAAGTCATTCAAATGTCTTGTCGGCTCCCTGTCCTTCATGGTGAGCTGGTGCCCTAGGTGCAGGTAGTGGCATCCTATCTGTCATATGAGTCATGGAAGCCATAAACTGTCCAAACATGGCTTGGAAGGTTGGGTTCCCCGTATCTGCTTGATTGAACTGGGGTTGTTCAGGTACGGGTTCCTCCCTATCTTGGTCTCTTGCACCTCCTCCTGGTGCAGCAACACTGCTCTCGATAGAATGTTCATCATGTGATCCAGACATCTTTAGTTCTTCTTCTCCTCCTATATGAGTAGAAGACACTATTAGATAACTGGAAGACACTAGAACAGACTCAACAACCTTAATCCTATGTCTCTGTAGACTCAGCGAACCTAGAGCACTGATACCACTAAACTTGTGGCGTACGAATCACAAAACGAGATTAACTACAACAGAAGCGTATCGTTAGCAGCGGAATTACTAAAAATCACTAAAAATTCAAACTTTTTACAAAGAGATCTATAAACTGAAAAACTCTTTCATAAAGAACCAAAGTATCTTAAGTACATTCTGGTTTTCTAGTACATCTCTTGTACCAGTTCTTCTCGAGAGTAACAAGCATCAGCTGCCCTGTTAGACTATACATAGGCAATATAAAAATCTCGAGGCATCAAGCCAAAATCTCATATCTATATTAAACTAACTACTGACTCCTAGGACATGAGAGTACAGAGACGACACATAGGACTCTCTATATATACAGGACATGACAACCAGTGTTTCCACCTGAGGATTCACTACTGTCCTTGGTTCTGCTATTGTAGTTGTTCTTCCCTTGTTGTAGGGTTCCTGCCTCTTCTTTGGTGTCTACCTAAAAAGTTGGATCCCATGGGGTGAGACAATTGAAAAATTGTCCCAACGAGAGATATAACTCTCCGCCAGAAACATTATTATTGCAATCAATGGTATAAAACTGAGCAGAAGAATCTTAAGCATTTAACAGCAGATAATTCAATATATAAACAGATTAGAGCAGTATTCTCTATTGAACTCCTTTCAGTTATATCTTGATAAAGCATCATGTTACTTATCCAGTAAGGAATTGAAGAGCATAAATAACATTTGTCTATTTAGAACATATTATGCAAAGTAACATCAACCAATGATTCTCGTATTTCAACCTTAAGAAAATATGCTACACAGCTGATTACATTTTACAAGCATACTTAAGCCCTGAGGAGATGAGGTATACCGCTCATACTCCAACCGACCATTGCGAAATCAAAATCGGTACCATACATAGGTCAATAGAAGAGCCGGATTTCCATGACCTCATCTTCCTCAGTCAGTGTGAGGACCAAATGTAGGACATCTTGTGTCTCTACTAAATAGCTTTCCAGGGTATACTGGCAGCTTTGCTATTAGAGTTACAGTGGCATGTTGTACTCTCTTCGCAATCGAGAGATATTATATTTATCTCACATCAATCCGGCATTAAGATCATCGGGATTAATGATACATCCATCTCGGTCTTTGGGAGATTAGTGATACATCCATCCCGGCATAAATAATGAAGGATTGAGAGATTTAATGTTTACCTCACATCAATTCCTCCATTAGAGTGTAAGGATATTCACGCCCATAACCCCCACATACTCAAAAGTATGCCCTCCAAGAGTTCCCGTAGGAAAACCTATTTCACCATCACCAAACTACTGACGATAATGGATCTATGGTCAGGGCTCTACATTATACCATTTCACTTGATTAATTTAAGTACATTACAATATTCTTTTAGCATCAAACATGTTTTTCAAACATAAAACATTATAACAGTTTCTACAAAGAATGAATACTATTTCTGTCAAATTCTTTTCAAAGTTTTGTTAAACATTGGGATCTCAATCCCTTATCACATCAGGGTATTCTCATCCCTTATCGTCTCGTCATCATGATTATGAAACATGGGTGTCTAAACCCTTAGTTCATCAAAACACTTGTTACCATTTTATCAGGTAACTTAATGCCTTTAGGTCATTTAATCATTGTAAACATATTAATTGTAGTGCAGGCATTTCACATGGCTCTTAAAGCCCAATAATATCTTTTGTTACCTCTCACTAGGCAACACAACATATTATGGCTTACAAGGCCCATAAAGCAATTTCAATAATAAAACATCATAGCTCATACCTGGCTATGTCCACCATCTCATGAAACCTGCATAATTAGTACACATGATAACAATTATATCAATTACAAATCCGCAATATGCATTGTAAGAGTAGCATCATTATTTCCTCCTTTTAGTTAGGATTTCCCAATTTATGTCAATTAGGATTACTATATCTCATTACCCAGATTTGGGTCATGATTTATCATCATATTGCCCAAAATTAGGGTTTCATACATTACAACCCAAGATTAGGGCTCCACATATCATTGTCCTTTATCAGTGTAGGATTTTATATCAAAGTATCACATGCCAGTACATAGCATTATCTTGAATTAGATTTTACTTCACACCATTGGATTAAGGTTTCATTTTGACCTCACCCTTGTCTAGGGCTCCACATGACATCACCCTCACTTTAGGGTTTCATATGGCTTCACCCTTGATTAGGGTTTCTCATAGCATCATTCTCAATTAGGGTTTACTATTCACATTCAATCAGGGTTTTTTATTGAAATACCCTGAATTAGGGTTTCTCATGTCATTACCCTAAATTAGGGTCATACCATTACCATAGATTAGGGTTTCACCTATCATTGCCCTCAATTAGGGTTATATCGTCACCATAGATTAGGGTTTCACCTATCATTGCCCTCAATTAGGGTTAGGGTTCATCAACCTTCCTTATTAGGGTTCATGATCTCTTTATCAAGGATCATACCCTAATTACACATTCATTCATGTTGGAAGTGTTGAGACTTAACCACTACATAATTATCATTCATGTAGGAAGTCCTCTCTCTCTCATCTTCTATAAAATGATATTTACTTCAGACCTGATTAGATTAGGTTAACTCAACTTGATTGGAGAGATGACACATGTATTGTGTCATTACTTCTATAATCATCAAAGATTAATCATTCAAAAGGTACTAATCCCCCTATCTTATTAAGAGTGCAATTATCATAATCATCCTTGAATTACATCATGTAATGGTCAATTAAACATATTACCTTTAATCACCTTAATTATCCATACAATTTTTTTAAATACTTCCAAACGGTCTTGGTCACTTAGACCCCAAACGGTCTTGACCAACCAGACCTCAAACGGTCTTGCTTGAAATACCTCCAAACGGTCTAAGACCATTTAGACTTCCAAACGGTCTTGGTCTAATGGTTTGAAACCGTTTAACAAAGTTGTTGCTTGAAACCATTTGGAACATATGTACTTGGGATCGTTTGAGTCTCAATTGGTTTGGGATCATTTGGTCTCAATTGGTTTGGGATCGTTTGGTCCCAAACGGTCTTGAGACCGTTTGGACTCAAACCTCCTCAAAACCGATTGGACCAAAAATGGTCTCAACCACTCATATTGATTTAGGGTTTCCAAGATTAATTCCTTCATCAATTGAATCCATGTAATTAATCATCAATTGAAACTAAGCACCATACTTAAATTGAGCTTAATGAATCATCTTTCAATTGATTATACTTCCAATTGGTCATCAATTAGGGTTTTGAACCCAATTGAATTAGGGTTGAAATCAATGAACTTTCAATATTAGTCATTGTGGAATTAATTGCTTTGAAATTATTGGACCATCATTCAAATTGGGAATGACCTGACCTCAAACGGTCTTGAGGCCAAACGGTCTTGAGACTGTTTGCCCCATCCCATCACTTAAAATTATGAAATTCAATTAGGGTTTGGATCATTAGATTGATCAACAATTGAACTATTGATTGCATTACCATTTGATATCTTTGGACCTTCAAATACTCAACCATACTCAACCCTAGACCTCCAAACGGTCTTGGTTGACCTCCAAACGGTCTTGAGACCGTTTGGGTTAATCAACCCAAAGATTTAATTCATTCAATTATAAAATCAGCACTTAACCCGATTAGGGTTTCTAATTGGATGATTGTCCATATATTGATTCAATCAATTAGAACCATTAGATCCTCATCCAACATGTACTAGGGTCCTGACCTCAAACGGTCAACCCATACAAATGGTCAACTCATCTAAATGGTTTGGGGTTCAAGACTCTAAACAGTTTGCAAACCATTTAGTCTCCAAACGGTTTGGTGAAACTGTTTGGACCAAAGTCTTAAAACCATTTTCAAGGGAAACTTGTTGGAATATGTGCCTAAGATGATTTCATCATCATATACCTTCGTTCATCCAAAAGCTACTGCCATTTTCATGGTAATTACAGCAATGGATCAAGGGAATTTCAAATAGAACAAAACGTTCAACAAATAATGGAGATTTGAATGCAATAATAATATTTAAGGGTTTGAGTTATATAACCCACCTCCAATTGAGCTTCAAAGCTTGGAGATTCATGTCAAAAATGGTGGAGGAAGCGTTTGCAACTCTCCCAAGGCTCGTCCTCAAGCTTTGGAGTGAAAAGATTGGCTAGGATTGAAAATGGAGTGAAATAGAGAAGAAATCATGCATTGTTTTTGTGATTTCCACCACGAAATCAAGGTGAAAGAGGATCAAGAAGCTTACCAATAGGTTGGGGGTCGTCCTTCTGCTGCTCCTAGATCCCTTGGTCGTTTTTGCAAGCAAAGAGAGGAATTGGATTCGAAAAAACCTTTGATTTGGGTTGTAAAAGGTGTTTTTATAAGAAAATCAATGAGAGAGAAAATGTCTTATAAAAATCTTTTAATTCCAAAATTAGTGTCGCCTCTTCCCCCTCAATTCCTTGGCCATGAAGCCATCTTCTCCCACTTGCAAAACTTCTTCATTATCCAAGAATTAAAAGAAAAGAAATTAAGCACCTTAATCATATTATACTAATATCCCCTTTTTAGTGGATATTTCTTTTTATTAATTTAGTGTGAGTGGGCTTTCCACTCACTCAAGATATTTTCGTGCCTTTATTAGTCACAAGCTCTTCCAACCCTTTTGCAAATTCATCCCTCACCTTTTGGTTGAAGGGTTCTTCAATTAATATATTTCTTTTTGCATTAAATTGAAATAAAGTTCCTTTTATGCTTAAATCTTGATTATTTTAATACCAAGATTCTCTCTCCTCCAAGATAATTCAAATGAGGCGCCCCTATCATTTTATTTTCTCTACATGATGCCAAGAAACATGGGGGACCCTCTAGAAGTGGTATTTTGCATATTGAACCCTAGGTTTTGGGTAAATTGCACATTACACCAAAACTAGGTTTCAATGCACAAGGACTGCTCAGCAAGCTTTATCTTGGTGCTCAAGCTTGTGGAAACCATACCACTGCATCATTCTCATTCTTATGATGCTTCAACATCTGAGAAACATTTTATCATGTACAATTTGCAAGTTAACCCCTCAACTTAGGTAATTTGTACTTTAGTCCAAAACTAACAAAACAATGTTTCAATTATTCAAAAAGGGCTAAAATTGAAATATAAGTTCCTCTTGAGCCTTAATTACTTTCCAAGAAATATGAACAAGCATCTAATCAACATTATTAAGCAAAACATCTAGGGTTAGAGCATAACCCAAGTCAGGGATGTTACATTAACTATCATCACTTAATTGCATTAGGTTAAGTTCAAAACTAAACCATCAGTTCAAACACTTACTTAGGCAAAGCACAAACTTTCACACTTAACATTCCCATCGTACCATGGAAGCACAGAGCACAAAACACCACCACCAAATCTTACAACTAGAGAAGCCATTGTTTGATAAGGCTAAGTTAGTCATCAAATCATACACCTAGTAGAGTCGTTCAATCATGGAACTAGAAGACCCATCAGATCATGTACCCTGGTACACTATTAGTTGTGAACGATTTGTTGTGAACAAACAGAAGACCATCAGATCTCCACACAATGAAGACCATCAAATCTTGAATTCAGTAAAGGCACCGGTTGTGAACCTAGTAAATCCATCGGTTGTTGACACTAGGAAACCCATCAGTTGTCAACTAGGTGAAAACATCATATGTAAAACTAGGTGATACATATTGGAAACGTCAAGTAAGACCATCATTTGTTAGGGCTTAGGAACCATCAATTGAGTCACTTGTTGAGAGCAACAAAACCATCAGTTGGTGCACATCACAAGTAAAACCATCGACCTCGGTGCCTAAATAGGAAAACCATAAAAATAGAACCATCTGATTAAGCCACCTCATGGTGCACCATAAGATCCCAACATACAAAGTCAAACCATCAAGTTAGGGCATCTAGATTAGGAAACCCTGGTCCTCAACCCTAGGTTAGGTAACACCTCTAAGCTGATGGTGCAACTAGGCGCCCAAGGATGCAACTATCTCAAACATGTCATGAAAACTTATGAGGCACAACATACATGTGAAAAATATAGATTAAAGCCTAGATATGGGAAAATTGCATCAAAGCCCTTATAAGCACATAAATTTGCAAAACTTACTCATACAACTGTCCAAATTGGACCAAATTTGAAACTTAGCTTTATCACATGATATCAAAGCACAACATAGGGTTTTATTAAAGTTTTAAGCATCCAATTAAGATAATCAAGAATGTTTAACCAAAAAGTAAGGTTAGGGGTCTTACAGTAATGCACCAAATTTCCAAGGTACATGCATGCATAATAAGAAAATGAGCGGAAAAATCTCAACATAATGTTGCAAATATTTATCCGAAAGCACGTACTTATTGTGCTAATTCACCTAATTATGGTGTGAATGTGCCTAATTCTTAGGGTACAATCATAATAGCGAGTGAGCATAAATCTTAACATGATACACCCAATGTTTGTAGTAAAACGGTCAATTATGGAGCTAATGTGTCCAAATTTGGTGGTAAATAACCAAATTCTTAGGGTACACATATAATAATAAAAATATAAGAAAAATCCCAATCTAATGCATTCAATATATACATATTGAAGCAATAAATTATCCTTCTAATGTACCCAATTACGGTGCTAATGTGTCCCAATTATGGTGCTAATGTGTCTACCTGTTAGGGTATGCACATATAGGGAATGAACACAAATCTTAATATAATGTGCTTGATATTTAAAGTAAAGCGCTCATTTGTGGTGGTAATGCATCCAAATTTGGTGGTTATGTGTCCAATTCTTAGGTTGCTTGGATTATAAGAAAATGAGCAGAAAAATCTCAACATAATGTTGCCAATATTTATACTAAAGTACCTAATTATTGTGCCAATATCCCCAAATATGATGTGAATGTGCTCAATTTTTAGGATATGCTCATAATAGAAAATGAGCACAAATATTAACATAATACACCCAATATTTGTAGTAAAGGGATCAAGTGTGGAGGTAATATGTCCAAATTCAGTTGCACTGTGCCCAATTCTTAGTGTATGCGCATAATAAGAAAATGAGCAGAAAAATAACAACATGTGTCCAATATTTATATTGAAGAGTCAAATGCTACTAATGCACCCAATTGTGGTGCTAGTGTGCCTAATTCGTATGGTCTATGCATATAGGGAATGAGCACAAATCTTAACATAATGTGCTCGATATTTGAAGTAAAGAACTCAATTATGGTGTTGAAGAGTCAAATGCTACTAATGCACCCAATTGTGGTGCTAGTGTGCCTAATTCGTATGGTCTATGCATATAGGGAATGAGCACAAATCTTAACATAATGTGCTCGATATTTGAAGTAAAGAACTCAATTATGGTGGTAATGTGTCCAGATTTGGTGGTAATGTGCCCAATTCTTAGGGTGCACGCATAATAAGAAAATGAGTAGAAGAATCTCAACATAATGCTATAAATATTTATACTAAAGTGCCTAACTATTGTGCTAATATTCCCAATTATGATGTAAGTGTGACTAATTCTTAGAGTACGCTCATAATAGTGAATGAGTACAAATTTTAACATAATGTGTCCAATATTTGTAGTAAAGTGATTAATTTTGGAGGTAATGCATCCAAATATGGTGGTAATGCCCCCATTTCTTAGGGTACGCACGTAATAAGAAAATGAGCAAAAAAATATCAATGTAATGCGTCCAATATTTATATTGAAGTGTCAAATTATGGTGCTAATGCGCCCAATTATGGTCCTAATGCAACTAATTCTTAGGGTACACACATATAGAGAATGAGCAAAAATCTTAACGTAATGTGCCTGATATTTTAAGTTAAGTGCTTAATTATTGTGTTAATGTGATAGAGTGCTCTTTTGAAACCTTTAATCCCCATTAACATATTGAAATTCATGTGTGTTTGAGTAATTTTGAGAGTTCTAAATGTTTTGACTAAGCAAGGAAGTTAATTGGTGTTGGTATTATGATTATGATCCATAAGTTCATGCCTTTTTGAAGTATTTAATTGAATGTTCAAATAAGTGAGTCTTGACACCAAAGTTGGATAATATGTAGTTTGGATGACAATAGGACTATGGTTAAAGTATCATAACATTTTTAATATTCCTAGAAGGAGATATTTTGATTCGAGATTCGTGAAATGCATGTGTGGGTAACTTTAGAAACTTAGGCGCTGATCCATGCAATGTCACACTTTTTGTATTATGTTTGGCTACGAAATCTGACTGCATAATCTTGAATTTGGAGACAAGAAAGGCCACGGATTGAGCTGTGTAGGTTCCATCTCAGCCGCATAAATGAACAGTCAATATTGTAATTTCTGTCTTGTGGTTATGGCTGCATCGTGGGTAGTTATCAATAGTGGGATTCAAACACCTCCATGCCGTGATCGTGGGTGGAGGCATGATTTTGAGCGGGCAGTTATCTTTAGCTCACCATGTGCACCTATTATTACCCAGTTTTCGTGGTCTTTTGAACACTCCTGTGAGAAAGAACAACCTGCCACCATTGTTGTCATCTTCACCACAAGTTGCAAGGAGTATCCCAGAGAGTGAAGGAGAAAAGGGAGATGGAAGAGCATAGTTGATGAGAGGGAGTTAGGAGGTTTGAGGAAGACAGACACATGAGGAGAGAGAGTCCATAGTCGTAGGATTTGAATTCAATCAACTTGGTGAAATATCATGAAGGTTTCCATGGTTGACGGAGCATCGACTTAGTGTTTTGGACTGCATACTAGATCCCCTCCTCTGCTCTGCTTCAACAGCACTGACGACGGCATCCTTGGATGAGAGCTAACCTGGGGCCAGCGCATCAGAAGGCTTTCTGCTTGGAACCTCATGGGCGTGAAGGAGTCTTCATCAGTTGACTAGGAGAAGCAAGTGGCGATTGAGTTCTCTCCGGCGGAGATCCATAGACATGGAGGCGGCATCTGAAGCAGTCTGCGAGGAGGAGCGGCAATGGAACAAGGAATCGGACTGGCAATGCTCTCCTTCATTGGCTCACTGATGGAGCTATCTGCAGTGGGTCTGCTTCTAGTAAAAGAAATAAATGACGAGGAGGAGAGTCTGGAAAACACGTCGGAGACTGGATCCCCTCGCAGCGGCATCATGTTATGAGGGCCTGCTCAACGCACGGAGGCGTCGGGCGTTGAGAGGAGTCTCTATTGAAACGAACACAAGCATAGCGTTACGGATGTGAGAAGACTCGAGGTGAGAGAGGGGGAGCCACTCCATGCTTGTCGGGCAGTGAGGAAGTCCACAGCGGTGGCTCCTATTTATGGGAGTTTAGAGTAGCGATCGCGTGTAACGCGAGAAGGAGTAGGGCGAGCAGGGAGAAACTAGAAAAATCACATTCGAACCGGATCAAGCTAGCAAACCAGATGATCCTATCCTGAAATGCCGAGTCAGCCTGACCAAAGGAGTCGCGCCCCTTAGAGACACGTGGGCACTGTTATTCTTCCAAAAAGATAAATAATCAGAAAATACCAGATCTTAGATATATCACAGAAAATAGTACCATTATCAGAAAAATACAAATAAAGTATCAGAATTCTCAAAAAAATGTGTAGAACAACATGAAAGCATAATATCAGGATTTTGATGCATCAATCTCAGTGATATCATGAAGTTGTAAAATGCTTATTTTATGGATAATAAATATCAAACGATGACCTAAAATTATGATAATATGTCAGTAAATCCATATTCATGTTTATAATCCATTTAATATCAGTGATTATGATGACAATGCATGAAATCATGTAATTTACTACATATGGCTAATTAGGGATCATAACCCTAATTAATATGCAACAATTACAAGTATGATCAATAAATCTTAGAAACTCCAGAATGTATTCATAACAGTATATGGAACACAATGTAAAACTAACATATCAATATTATGCACATAATTCATGATTATATGGTGATCGCTCATAATTAATGGTTTCTAACCCTAATTGGATTAATGCATGTAACTTGGGTTAATATAAGCACCTACTTATATGAAACATAATAAATAGATGATATATGTTAATCCAACAAATAATTGGAAAATAAGATCAGTAAGATAAGCATAAGAAGGTAAGACAGGTAGTGATGAACATATTCTAATGACCTAAGTCAAACCCTAACTTGAACTCGTTTAGGGTTAACATAAGATATAAGATGATGAGAATCTAGTGATTGTATGTAATCTTGTCTTAATCAGGGTTTGAACTGGGATACATAGTTGACATGAGGAATATGTGATTAGGATATCGGTGATCAAGGTACGCCCTTACCTCTTACTTGACTTATTATATACTATGTGTGTATTATATGTGTAGTAAAATACTTATATGATATTAGCTGAAATGATTGTTCTTGTATGATATCTTGTTTGATTTTCTATACTTATGGCTATGAACACATGAAACATAATGTATTTGTTCCATTATATCCTAACACTTCAACTCTTTGGTAGACAAGTGCTGGAAAATAAAGTACTTCAACTTTTTGGTAGTCAAGTACTTGAAAGTGATCCAACTCTTTGGTAGTCTGATCACATTATGAAATGATCCAACTCTTTAGTAGTCGATCATAAGGCCTTCGGTACATTCAACCTTCAGGGGTCAATGCATGGATGATATAATGGAAAGTGTGCTTAAAATATGTGTTCTCTTTTGTTAATAAACATTCTTGTTCAAGTATGATTTTGTTATATTTCTTCTTTTATTACCAAGTATTAGTTTTATCTTATTTCAAGTCTTAGTAATGAGAGGTATATAAAAAGACACATAGGCGTGCTCAGTACAATATTCTTAAATATTATGCTGACGTGTACCACATGTAATCTTTTGTTTAAGTTGTGGACATATGCTCTTGAAGAACCAGGATAGTCGTAGAGTTGTGTGGCGAGCTTGTGTAGAGGTGGACCTATTGTCTTAAGATCATGTTGTTTAGTGTAGTACATGTATATGTAAAAGTTTATTGTTCAATATGTAATATCAAATGTTGTAACAATTTATTTTGTAATTATATGTTGAATGGTGAGCATGTGTTGTATAGTTTTATAATTGTTCATGTGCATGTGCTACCATTATTTTTCTTCTGACTTCCTCTGATTTTCTTCTTCTTAGTCTAGTGTGGGGTGTTTAAATTAGGATTCTCACTGAGGTGAGGTTTCAATTTGGACGTCACACATCAGATTAAGTTTTAGAAAATTTGGGGACGTCACAGGTGATGTGAAAGACTGGATTTTTTTGCTTTAATTTCGAGGACGAAATGTCTTTAAGGTGTGTAGGGTGTGATAGAGTGCTCTTTTGAAACATTTAATCCCCAATAACATATAGAAATTCATGTGTGTTTGAGTAATTTTGAGAGTTCTAAATGTTTTGACTAAGCAAGAAAGTTAATTGATGTTGGTATTATGATTATGAGCCATAAGTTCATGCCTTTTTGAAGTATTTAATTGAATGGTCAAATAAGTGAGTCTTGACACCAAAGTTGAATAAGATGTAGTTTGGATGACAATAAAACTATGGTTGAAGTATCATAATATTTTTAATATTCCTAGAAGGAGATATTGTGATTCGAGATTTGTGAAATAATGCATGTGTGGGTAACTTTAGAAACTTAGGCATTGATCCATGCAGTGTCATACTTTTTATATTATGTTTGGGCTACAAAACCTGACTGCACAATCTTGAATTTGGAGACAAGAAAAGCCACGAATTGAGCTGTGTAGATTCCATTAAAGCCGCATAAATGAACAGTCAAGATTGTAACTTTTGTATTGTGGTTATGGCTGCAACATGGATCGTTATCAACAGTGGGATTCAAACACCTCCATGCCGTGATCGTGGGTGGAGGCATGATTCTGAGCTGGCAGTTATCTTTAGCTCACCATGTGCACCTGTTATTACCCAATTTCCATGGTCTTTTTAGAACTCCTGCGAGAAAGAACAACCTGCCATCGTTGTTGTCATCTCCACTACAAGTTGCAAGGAGTGTCTGAGAGAGTGAAGGAGAAAAGGGAGATGGAAGAGCATAGTTGATGAGAGGAAGTTGGGAGGTTTGAGGAAGACAAGGACAGAGAGTCCATAGTCATAGGATTTGACTGCAAGCAACCTGGTGAGATGAAGGTTTCCATGGTTGATAGAGCATCAACTTGGTGTTTTGGACTGCAGACAAGGGCCAAAAAACCTAAATGGCACATTTGCCATTTTTTATTCCCTAAATGGCACGTTCTTGAACTTATTGCCCAAAATGGCACATTTGCAGGCCAATGCGTCTCCGACTGGGACGCATTTCTCTCTCGGGAGGCAATGCGTCCCCGGTTG